>JAHRBS010000003.1:1221547-1832320 GCA_024305745.1 Polyporus tsugae
AAATTGAAATCTGGTGCCCTGCAACCGTGACGGAAGCCGAGTGTATGGGATCGCCTCAAACGACGCGGGTTGACTGCGTGGCAAACAACCTCGGGTTGGGCGACAACCACCCGAACGACGATGCTATGTCGACCCATTCGAACCGAGGACACGACTTCGCCAGTGTAAGCAAAGTAGTCCAGGAGCTGAAGACCCTTTAACACTCCTTCCAGCGTCAACGAGAACAGCGTAACCTACGGCTCACCTGAGGGAGAACTAACCGCCGTCCCCCGAACCGAAATTGCCCGCTTCGGTTGACCCTGCCATGTTCAAAGGCGTCACGGCATATGTCGGGCACGATGAGATCTAGAGACGCCCGATGACGAGCGGACCATGGTGCAAGGCGGTGTGTACTGTAAATTATCGGACGTCCGTCCCTGGGCGCGACATATGAAGCAATGCGGTTCCTGTGGGTTGCGCCACTGTCAGAAACCTTCCGTCGTCGAGGCGTGAATATCAGAATGTATTTACCGCAGCCAGGGGGTATGCCGACGAGAGACGCACGCCTGATTGACGACGGTGGTACCTGAGCGACATGCGATTTCACCGACAGTGGAGCTCTCCTGCAGGAGCGGCCACAATACGTAGGTTGCGCCACTGACACAGTCGTTAGCGTCAGGCATGACATTCTACAGGCAACTGACTCAAACTGGAACACACCTATCGTGGTTATGGGCGTGAGAAACGGCAGCCAACCTGGTCGAAGAACGCATCCGTAGACCCGGGCGTTCAAGGGATGTTGGGGTTTACAAGGACTTACACACCCAAATCCACTATTAGTCGCTACTCCTCGGACGTGGAACGTTTGAGAGCGGCCCGATCCATGGTACGCAATGTCGACCAGAACCGCTGCAGCACTCGGCTTAGCCATCGAAGCCTAGAGTCCCGCTGGGCCGGAGTGGGCGACGCGCCGCTGGAAGATTTCCCGCCAGGAAGGGAAGCTTGGAAGACCAAAAGCCCTGCATGGCCCCGCGAGAAACGCAGGGCTCGGTAACAGACAGTCAGATCGAGGATCGAGGGTGCAAAAGTTTGAAAGGGAGACCTACCTTTCGCCGCATAGTCACGATGCTGCACCTCTCAAACCCCACCGCCGCGTTGGCATCAGCGTTGCGCCAACGTCATAAGCACCTGGAAGTCGCATTCGGCATCAAATAACCGCCCCCGAACGGAGCGATCTCAGGGAAAAAATCGCACCCGGGAGGATCCTGGGCAGTGGATAGCCTTCAGGCTCCTGCCTCACGGTCTCCATGCACCGGGACCCGTCATATGGTGGCGCTGAGGGCTGCAGTCGCCTGCGATGACGATATCTGTCGAGTTTTGTTTGTCTTGACAGACCTCTGGCCGCCGCGAATGGACAGTTCAGAGCCCGAACCATCACCCGTGACTGTGCCTGGACGCTGGAAAGACATGGCGCGCGCCTGCGGAGTCAGGGCAATCGTCTGCAGGCCAAGTCCAGGTGCTAGATATCTGCGCTGGATGCAGGGTGACGGAACGGGTGCAGACGTAGACAATAACACAGAGGACGGGGAGGCGATGCGGCCGTACAGCTGACCCCGAACGGATGCGCGGGTGCCAGCGCGCAATGGATGGAAAGATTGATGTTGATAGCACAGAACGCGAATTGGCGGGCTTGAGAGGGAGCCAAGGAGACGGGTGCATCCAGCCGTCGCCTCAAGAGAGGGCCTCGGAATCATGCGGCACTAAACCATCAAAGTGCATTTATCGTGATAAATGGGATATTTACTCACAAGACTTGACAGAACAAGACGCCACCATAATCAGAGAGTGGTAACTTTCGTAGAATCTCCGCCAGTCTGTTGATGGGTGCTGGAGGAGTTTCTGCGAGGGTTTTTATTAGGAACAGTCCGAAGCCATACATGTCGTTGGACATTGCATACATATGCGGGCAATCTGCGTTATAAATGTTAATATATATTCATTCGGCTACACCTATGAGTGGAGCTTGCTGATGCTGTAGAGGTATTTATCCTTTGCTGTAGGGATGGCAAAACCCACCGAGTTTGCGTCTACGGCTTCGGGTTGAGGTATCAATGACCAGATTACGGTGTGGTCAAGAAGACGTAACCTAAAAGCATACTGTATGGGTGACATATTCCTTCGGGGCGGTCGGCGTATTTATTCCGCTTGAGTTATATCAACTTTGTGAGGCTGTCTGTCTCCGTGAATGGCTATTTCCTCCTGCCTAAAGGTACTGTACCGCTTGCGAGGGAGGCTGAGAACCGGAAGAACCCTTTCTTGTCAAATCAGTCGCCAGCCACCGTGCGCCTGTTCCACCGTATGAAATGGAGCGGGTGAATGGACCCATGTGGCCGCTCATCACGATCTGGAGACACTTTGGAGACATGTCAGCGATGTGCAGAGGAGATGGTGAACAACCAGGGACGGGCCGAAGCGGACTTGGTCATTCATGATCATGGACGGATATAGTACTGCTGTATAAGTATATGCAGCATCGTACGCACCTGTATGTATGTAGCAGCTGCGGCGTCGGGCAAGGCTTCCCTGCTGCTGCATGAACCGAGCAGCGTCACTGTTCGACTGAGATGCTGGGGCCGTCGAGCAGCACGCATCCATGGCCAGGACAGGCAAGCGCGCGAACCGGACGAGCGATCGCCCCCCTCCCTTCACGGACGCCGAATTTCCACGCGCAACCCCAGCTCGGCTGACGTCGCGGGTGGCTCCCCCGGGTCTCTGTCTCTTCCAGAACAGAACGTCCCGCACAGACTTCGATCCACGGCGTCGGACCGTGACGCGTGACGGCTGGCAGCAAAGGAAGTCGCTCAGAGAACGCGTCGAATCTTCCAACGCTTCGCAATATTCTCTGGAGCTTTCTTGGAGTTTCCTGAAACGTGATGTGTGCGGCGGCGAAGGCTTCGAGAAATTCGAGAAGGACGGCGGCCAGGGTCTGCGCGCAGATCACTGTCATCCGTCACCGCCGGTGGCAGCGGGCGCCTATTACCTCCCTTTCACATTTCCCTCTTTGTACTATTGTAGCTTCCACCTGGCTCCCACTCCGACTCCCAATATTCGGCGCTCGGCCTCTCCCCTGCCAGTTCGTTCCATGCACCTCCAGCGCATCCGAGATTCCGACTCTCAATGGTTTCGAATTGCCCAACCAGCTGCTGCCAGTGGGATACTCACAACTTCCCTGGCCTTCGTACAGAGTCCGCTGCGTTTATCACGACCGGCCTTCCTCTTCCCACCTCCTCGATCGGGGTTTGCCACCTTTTAGGGGTCGGCCGTCCCAACAACATCTAATCATATCAAGCACGCAGCAAGCTCAGGCTGAAACCCTGTTCAACAGATCCTACCTCCGCGCATGTGTCACGCCTCCTAATCATCTACTTCCCTACGGAACTATGCCACGGACCATGTTCATTCGACTGCTGTCTTTCCGCACGCTTCAATCGCTTTCCGTTCGACTCAAGTGGGATAAGAAGGGCGGGGCATACAGTTGCCTGCGTGACCTCCCTACAAAGGCAGGCCTCGAGCCCAGTGGGAAGCCCTTCAAGCCTCAACGCCAGAGCGAGGATGCCTGCCGCGCGACTGTGGCTGACTCGCTGTGTTCTAGAAGCGGCCGCGGACAGACGAAACCATCGAGGACCGGGGATATAGAATACCTACTTATTAATGAACGCCGTCGCCGTGCAAGGGGCCAAGGGCTGCAGCAACTTCAATTGCACACTTCAGGGTCCGTGTCGACGTCTATCATATCGTACGTGCATGTTCACCAGCCTTCCGCGAGTCGGACTGGGGATGACCGTGACACCTTCCTTGCGGAGCAGAGGACCCTGTCCGTTCGCGACATCGACTGTGATCCGCCTCGGGCTGTCCGTGGCGTGGATGTTCTCTGCCAGCTGCGGACATTCCGCGGTCCAAGATTGAAGACGCCTTCGTCCAGGTCGTATGTTCGACATGCAGTACCGCTCGATCTCCCAAAACCCTTCTTCCAGGACCGGGCAGGGACCCTTTGCAATATCGGAACAGCACGAAAACAAATTGGTGCCGAACGTTCCGATGTCGCGCCGATGTCGCGGGGACGACCAAAGTTGAGGTGGCGTAAACATATGTCCCTATCCACTCGGCAAATGCCAGGGACAAATCATTGCGACAGGCCTCCGAAAATATGTGTATGTTTGTTTCCTCGCATGCCAGTTCAGCGAAAAGCGCCTTCTGACATCGTAACTGGACAGACGGGACATACGCAGCAGCTCCGGTTGAGCCGCTTGGTCACTTGCATTGGTCTGTGTCGGGCACGCGGAGACGGCCTAGGACGGTGTTTCGCAATACGGAAGGTTGAAGGTAAGCAGATGTACGATCCGATTAACTTCTACGAAGCTTTACGCTGAGAAGCCCTCCACGCCGCAGCCTATCAGACCTGCCCAATCATGCTTGCCGAGGCCGCTTCGAGGCCGCTCAAGGTCAAGGGGGGGCTTCCTGTGCTTGAGCCATACTAGCATGTTCACATCGCGGCACGCCGAGAAGCTTCGAATTCCGTGGCTTCGCTGGATTTCACAGTCCCACCCTGGCATGTGCCGTTGCTTCCCAGGATGGGAGAGACTCGGTGTCATATCGTCTTACATGGTGCGAAGCGCGTTGTTCTTTCTGACACTGGAATGACCCAGAGTGCTTCGGACTCTCAGGGGCCCCAACAAAGGCATGTCAATTTTGCATTGCTGTGAGTGCGCAGACGCGATTACCATTAGCAAGGCTGACTGTGCCCGGAAATACATACATGAATTGGTGCACGTCGATGCACACCCGCAGATCCCGCTCACTCACCATCTTTGGCTGCGGCGAAAGCGGCGTGCTGCGTTACGGAATGGGTCCAACAGGTACGTGCGTTCCGTATTGATATAACGAGCTGGTGGGGAAGCGAGGGGCGGTTAGGGGCGACATCCATGCACACGTACAACACTTAACTTACGATAGTGATGTTGCAGCCAGACTTGCGGGCCGCGCCCGGCTTGCTACGGCTGGTTCCCCGTGGGCGGGAGTCAGAGAATCTGTTCTATGAACCCTCATGCTTCTTGTAGGCTCCGTTTCCCCGTCACCATGTCGATGCCGGTACTCAGGTCGATGAAGGCCCGATATCTGGTGCCTTCGACTGCGCGAACGCGCCAGGGAATGCGCCACTTCCGCCAGCCGTGACGTGGCTCAGCGACTTGGCACTCCGACATATTCCGTTTCACTGGCTGTCCGAGGGCCTGACCGCGACGTGCGTGCCGCCTTGGAATTCTCTTCGCGCTTCTTTTCGCGCGCCACGCCCACGCGCCAGTCACTCCGCCCGGCGGCGAACGGCAGCCCATTTGCCCGCCTTGCCTCCCACTGGCGCTGTCTTTCCGTGCAGATCAGAATAGCTACGTACGTGGTTAATGCCTTGCTTGCCTGGAGATGCAGATGAAGCTGGCACTGGACGAGAGCGAGCGCCTCACCATGGCCCTGTGCATCAGGTATGATCAACCCGGTGTTCCAGGCTGCACATCAGAGTGCGCCCACAGGTGTCTACATCTACAACGCCGGATCGGCGCATGTATGTGCCTTCTCCTCCTCCATCTTTTGGTCTCGTATGTTTTTTTTCTTCCTGGGCGTATTGTCGTCATCGTCGTCGTCAGAATAATCAGAATATTTCCATGCCCATTCCTAGCGCGCGCATATTATAGCGCAGTATTCATCCGCCCGGACGCCCTCCAGGAAGCAGCGGCGGGTTCATGTATCTGAAGACGAGTCTGATGAGGACTTCGGCTTCTATCGACACTGTGCATCAAGGTCGCACGTCCTCTTCGCCGGACGCTCACCCGTCTTCTGGACGCATCCGATATTCCTATTTGCTGCTCGCCGCTCGTCATTCGAACAACGGCCGCCAGCTACTTACCAACCCCCTGGCGCGCACGGGCCTTCCACCACGCCCCTCCGGTCTTCACAATCTCGTCGATGACCCGGGGCGAGTTTGCAGCCTCTTTTCAACTTCCGCAGCTTCCCAAACGCGGCACGGCCCCATATCCGATAGGCCGTGGGGCGTGGCCCGCCCACCGTTAACACCCAGTGTTGGCCAGCGCTCTATCTGTGAGCACGCACTCTTCTCGACCTTCCCTGCGCATCTTCCAAGCGCGGCCGCACCCTTGTCCGTGCGCTTCGTCGTTATTGTCTGGAGCGTCTCGAAGGCTGTCCCTTCTTGATACCTCTGAATCGCGCGCCGCTCCGATTCAGAGTCCGGATGCTCTCGATTGGCGCATTTGGCTTCCGTTCCCTCGTCTCGTCCATGATTCTTCGCGTTCGTATCCGCATTCGTGTGCTGCGCTCGTCGCGTGAAGCTCTCTCCGGCCAAGGTATGCAACGTGTTTTTGCCTTCGCAGCGCGTGCCCCGCGTCGGCGTTCGTGCCTATCTCTTGACACGCACGCCAGGGGGCCCCTGCTTCACAGCATTCACTATGCAGCCCTGAGCGCTGGGCCTGGCCATGCGAAGGGACGAATTTCACCAAGTTGGAAGCTCGGGATACTGCTTCCACGTGTGGCGCGTCATACGCACGGCACGACGCTTCCGAGGTCTTCCTCTTGCGAGTTCCACTGTCCCAAGCCCCGACTTCCATCGCGATTCGCCATCGTCATCGCCATCGCCATCGCCAGCACTGGCAGGGTCGTCTGAGACGCCTTCGAATGTGCACGATCGCGCTCGAGGCGCAGCGGCATCCGAGCGGAATAACGGTTCATCCCCGTCGCTCGTGCCCCGGCCGCAATCGCGCGTCCACGGGCTCGTCCTTCTCTCGATCCGCGTCGCTCGCAATCCGACTCTATCCGGATCCGAGCCTTCTTTCGTGATCAGCCCCGTATCCGCTGCCGGGGTATCAGCTTGGTATCTATATCAGCTGCTGCCTTCGCGTCCACATCCGCCTCGGTACGGTCCGACTTTACGCGTACATCACGCAACTGGCGTGCGGCTCTCTGTGGCCTGTACGACCAAGGAAGCTTTGCTTGTTTATCTTCGCTCTTCCAAAACCAAAACAGAACATTCGAACGTACGTGCGCGCGTCGTGCGTGTAGCGGAGGGCCAAGCAGTGGAGAATGGTGCGAAAGTCAACTGCCGGGATGGCATCAGTACGATGTGCGCTACTGACAGACTACAGACTTACAGCTTACAGTACAGTACTGTGGAATCGAGCACTGGGAGCCACGCGGACCGGCGCCGGTGCCGCCTGCCACCTTTGCCCTCGGTCGACGCTTCTCCCGATTTCAAGGCGCGGACGCGCATGTGCGCGCGGACCTCCGCTGTCCAGTGCCAGTCTGGGTTAACGTTGCGTCACCGATGCATACTGTCGCCCTGGCTTTCCAGGTCCCTCTTCGTTGTCGCGTCTGCGCTCGGTGCGTTGGGACGTGCTTTCTCCTTATAGCGTTCAGCTTATTCACGGCCCGCCAGAGAGAACAACACGCTGGGCCTGGGCGTGCATGCGCACGCATGCGGCGCCGGGTTTCCAGCGTCCCGAGCGTCGTGCGTGCGACGCATGACGCAACTGCTGTCGGCGCGGGTGCACTTGGGCGGCCACAGGCTTCGCGCGGGCTCCCCACTCCCAGGCAGCTTTCGAATTCAGGAGTGCTTTGGCCTGCGCACACGAATGCGGTGACATGGTTTGGGATCCATTGACGTTGCCATTTGCGCATGTGGCGCTCGTATTGAGCGCGCCACAGCATATCGCGGCCTATCCGCGTCTGCGAACGCGAACGCGAACCGGCCCCAGGTTCTTACGGCCTCTGCTCTCGCTGGCTCTATGTATAGCAATAGCCTTCCTCAACCGATCTCCGCGACCGCCTCTACCTCCGATGACGACAACCTTTCCTCGTCTTCCCCACGCTCATACAGGCTCGTACCCACGCCGGTCGTCGTGTGGATTGAACGCGCCCGCCTTCGCGCGTTCGGATTTCCTGCGCGGTCTCTGCGACAGTCGCAAGAAGGCGGGAAGGCACGAAGCCCCGTCGTGAAGAACGCCTGCCTCTTCCAGCAGCTCCAGCTCCACGTCCTCACGGCCCCCACGCCCGTCCGTGACCAGCCCGTTCCCATCTGCCAGCGCCATGCCCCGGATCCCATTCCCCGTTCCCCGTTTTCCAGACGGGGCGCGAGCTTCTTGCGATGGCATCGAACGTCGGAGGCCCAAAGCCCGAGTCTGGGAGCCCTGGAAGCACGTCGAGCCGGATCCCTGTGATCGCTGTCCCGCTGTCCGCTGCCCCGCAGCGCAGGCCGGGGGGACACGTGCCGAGGTGTGGATGCGTATGTAAACCCGAACCTTGTTTCTGGGGGAACTTCTCTCGCCTTCTCTTCGCACTCCTGTGACCGCCCCCTCCCCCCCTCCGTCGTCCGTCGCTCGTCTGGCACTGGCAAGCAGCCCGCCACGATGGGCTTGGCCCGTTTGTTGCGTCTAGGCCCTCTCCATATGCATGTATTCAGCAACTGCTGCTGCAGCCAAATCTCCTCGCCGCGTTTGCTTTGGGCACTAGAAAACTTCCTGCATCGATCGCCGCGGAGGCCGTTCGAGGTCGATTACTGCTCGATTGATAAAAATTGGTAGCGCTGTGGGAGTGGGAGGAGGGCCATATCCTACATACCATTCGGAGCCTAGCTATCAGCTATGTACGATATGAGACGCGGCGCTTACTTCCTCTGCTGACGGCTGGGCGCTCGGCGGTGTGAATTTGAGCCTGGGACTGCCAACTTCGCTAGTCCCATACATGTGGAGCGTCGCTGCGTGCACATGTACGTGTACGTGCGCATGCGTACCTGTAAGTATAGGGGGCATCGCAAAGCCTAATTGTCTGGGAGCGGGGATCGGAACGGCACAGATTCAGATCCACGAGTCGACGAAGCTTACTTGCTATATATGATCAGTTCACGCTGGCGGCTGTACATGTGTTGCGCCACGATGATGATTTGGAGCCGTTCGAAAGGAAGGTGCGAGTCACACATGCAGGAATGTAACTCATAGCGCTACGGTCGACGGGGAGTGCGGTACGAGTGACAACGACAATCTAGGGAGGTGGTGTTTGACGCCGTCGAAGTGGCTCCTTATTGCGGTCGACGTCCTCGATCCGATTCGCGATCGAGGTTGGTTGGATGTTCCAGGGAGAATGATATACACTGCTGGTGGATACTCTACTACACATCGCCTCCAAAAGATAGATACGAGATAACTGGGCCGGGGCAGACTCGGAGCTGCTCGAGACCGAAACACGGATATGGATGTGTGTGTGGACAAAGACTTAAATCAACGTTGGGTAATGGATATACACTATATACATCTGGTACATTGCCGTTGTCGGTGACTAGTGCTGTACAGTAAAACGCGAAGAGAACGAAGATAGGAACAACTCGGATATCCAGGATGGGGGAGGCTCCAAAGGGACGTCAACGACGTCGACGAAGACGAAACGAAGACCATGTGGATAACGATGCGGACATAGGGTAATCCAGAACAGACATGCGAGTAATAAGTGACGGTCCTATGTACAACTGTAAGAAATACAGGGGGATGCGGGTGTGCGCGCCAGAAGCCGAATAGGTGCATGTAATACGAGTATGTTAGGAAACAGACAGACAGACAGCTCGAGCTGGAACCGAGACCTGTGACGTACACGCGCGCACAGGTACAGGTCGACAAACGCTTTCCCGGAAGGGCCTAGCGGAGGCGGGCAGGAACGACGCCACGCCGCGGGCGACGGAGAGATTGGGGGGGGGGGGGGAGATTTTGGGCGCGAATGAAATGAAGCAGACAGTGGAAGGGGAGAAGCATACGAGATTGTGAGTAGTAGTAGATAGGGAGATCCAGTTGCGTAAACCAAAAGAGGCGTGAACTATGTATACCGAAATAACTAGAGGTATCAACTACCGTATACAGGTACACAATTGACCGACTATACACTTGTCCGTATCATATATGATTCGGGACGGTGTTGTAGAGATAAAGGTAGAAAGAACGCGCCGGAGCATCGGAACGCGTTGGAGGAAGAGAAGAAGGGACAATAAAAAGACATAGCAGGTGTCGAGGGCGATGCAGAGGGCAAGCGAGAGCAGGGCGGCGATGATGGCAGGAGACGAGAGCGTGGAGCGGGTCGCATGCGTTATGCACGGAAGGCCCCGGGGGCTTTGCATGCCCACCAGCCATGCGAGCGGTGTGTGTAGGGATGGCGGTGGTCAGCCGAGGACGCATGCAGCACGCGCGATCCGAGTCGGCGCCAGAGAGCGGTGGGAAGCGACGTCGCGCGAGCAGGCGTCAGGAAGTAGGACCTACAGACGATCGACTGAGCAAATGCCGGCAGATGACAGAAGCCCTCGCAAACAGACGCACCGAGAAGTCAGAAGCACCACGCTCTACTCGTACTGCTGCTCCCTTCCATTCCCCTGCCCGTTCCCCGCGTAGTACCGCTCGCGGTCCCGCACCGCGCGATCTACCCACACGCGATCGCGGTCGTAGTCCCGCTCGAGTTCGCGTTCGCGTGATCGCTCCCGCGGGCGTCCCATGTCGATCTGCTCGCTGTCGGGCTCGTACCCAGGCAAAGGCGTGAGGAGCGTTGAGTCGGGCGGCAGTCGGTTGGAGCCGAGAGAGACGTGCGCGGAAAGCTCGGGCGTCGGAGAGCCGCTCTCCTGCCCTGCGCCTGCCATACCAAGGCCTACGTCACCACCGAGGGTAGGTCCTGGACCAGAACTAGGACCGAGAGAAGGGAATCCACCACCGGAGAGAGGACTGGGATTGGGCGCGGAGACGGATAGCGGGTTCAGAGAATGTGGAGGAGGGAGAGTGATGTTGCCTTGGGCGCTGTAGAATTGTTGTTGGTGCGGGGGCCGCATGCCATGCTGGGGATGCTGAGACGGGTGCTGATTACCCCATCCCGGACCGACGAGCTCACCCTGCGGTGTCATGTGTCCTTGGCGGTAATACATTTCCTCCTCCGGGTTGTGGTGGGGGATGCTGAGGGACGGGAGGCCTTGCGACGGGTGGTGTCCAGAGGGATAACGGAAATGGGCAACTTCGTCTACCGGAGAAGGAAGGCCGTACCGCGCGTCCATTCCCATGCCAGCACCCTGCAACGAACCGTACGAAGGCCCGGGCTGTGGCGGGTTCCCGAACGTCTGAACAGCACCTGCAGCTTGCCCTTGCATCGCGGAGTGCATATATGAATGGTTAGGGAGCGAGTGCGGCCCGCCCGGGGGTCCGTGTCCGTGAGGATCGGGGTAGGGCTCGACCATGCTCACCCGCCGTCGGGGAGCGAAGCGGTGGTCGTCGTAGACCATCGGCTGGTGCGGGTGATGATACTGCAAGTCGCGCATGGCCATGGCCTGTGCGGCAGATTCCCGTTCTCGCTCGCGGTCCGCTTCCTCTGCCTCCTTCTTCTCCTGGCGCCACTTCTTCCGTAGCTCCTTGAACTCTGTATGCGCGTATATTGTGTTATACATGGGGGCGCAAAATTTAGGGATCAAGTCAGCATGTTAACGAGCCTCCATTCCTTACACAGAAGGAACGTACCGTTGGGACTGCGCTTCGAGCCATGCCGCTGCATGGTGACGTGCGCGTTCAGGTGGTTTAGTGTTCCGTACGCCTTGGCGCAATTGGGCCAACTGTCGAAGGAAAGCACGAGCGCGCCTCAGTAAACCATCGTCCAATCACTGAGTCACGCACAGGCCGCGCAAAACAATAGTGCCCGCAAGTCGTCGATAAAGGAAATCCGCATGAAACGCGAAACGAGGTGGGGCGGGGCAAATAGGCGAATAGGGTATGTGGTCTTCGCGCGCAAAGCCAAATTGGCAGGGAATTGGGGGCGTACCTGCACTGATACAACCGCTCGATCTCGTCGTACCTCCGGCGCGGCCGCTTCTTGACCGCATTCCCAGGCAAGGACACAAAGGAATATGTCTTGCTGTTGTTCCCGCCTGGACGCGGGGTCGAACCCGCGTTCGCCTGTCCTGGGGCGCCGTGCTGCGGCTTCGCGCCTCCCCCTGGCGGCACCGCGGCGTTTTTTGACGGTGACTGGAGCAGCTGCGCGGGTGGCGACGGAAAGCCTGTCGCTGACACATCGGAGCCACTGGCAGCGCTGCCGGCATACATGGGGGAGAGCGGAGAGCTTGCCAGGTGTGCCTCTGCTTCGAGCTCCGCCTGCTTCAGTCCCGAACCCCATGCCGCGACCGGGTTCGCGTACGGATCCGAAAGGCCGGTGGAGCCGATTGACGCACCGCTGCTGTCGCGTTGATGTTCCGTGTACGTGCCATACGAGGAGTATGAGGACGATGGTCGCGGGGAGAGTGGAGAAGATTGGACAATTGTCGCCGAAGACGCCGCGGAATATGCGAAGGTGTCATGCTGTGAGGGCGGAGGTTGCGCGAAGGTCTGACGTCCGGCGCCGAGTACGGGCTCGGACATGCGGCGGTCGAGGGTGGGGTTTGTGAACGGGATGCGCGACAGGCCTTGTTCGTTCGGGAAGCGGTGAGGGAACGCGGTCTGGGTGTGAGGTGCGCTCATGGGTTGAGGGAAGGAGAACTGGCGCGTGAGGGTCGCCTGAGACGCGGCGGGGTTTTCTGTAGGGGAAGATATGGGCGAAGGCGTGAAGGTGGCTGGGTCTGTCTGGTAGAGGAGATTGTCGGTGTGGATGGAAGGCGGCTGCTGGCGCGAGTGGGGGTCGTAGTCTGGGTTGGGGTGCTGTGGATGTGGATTAGGATGGATGTTTTGGGAGGGATCGAATAGGTGGGAGTGTACATTGTGGTGGTACATGGCGTCGGGGCTTGGGGAACTGTGCACGGGCTGAGCGCGGGGCACATAGTTGTAATTGGGAGGGTGCTCCAGGGGTGCGAGGTGTTGATTGTGGTCGTCTGGGGAGTGTGCGGGCTGGTGCGAGAGGGGGAGCCTGTCCACGATGGCGAGGGAGCGGGGTGTCGCGCGGGGGTGGAAGGGAGCGTGTTGGGGAGGATAGTGGGGAAGGGATTGCTGGGGAGGATGGAGAAGCATTGACGGACGGGATGGAGGATCGGGGGATTGTTTAGAGGGCAGGGGAGATCAATATTATCAGTGTCGGCCATGCAGCCTGGCGCGAGCAGCGAGCGGGCCGTGACAGAGACGGGGCATGGGGGTCACTGCCCGTGACCGCGCCAGGCTCAGCCGTCGATTGGGGTCGCCGTCTCTCGTCAGAGCTGCCGTGCCCGCGACGGCCACTGACCTCAGGGTCCCAGATCGCCCCCCCCCCTCCCAGATCTCACCCGCGCCCTTCTCCCATCACCCATCTTCCCAATACATTCCCCCATTCAATCTCCGCATCTCCAGATTCCTATTGCGATCCCATCCACATCTATTTTTTTAATTTCCAACACCCCTCCCCATTGGGCACCCGCCAGCCCTCCTCCCATTCGCCTTTTCTGGGCCCTCCTCGCAATCTGCCCAAATCCAGCCCGACTCCCCCTTCCCACCCTCTCCCGCGTCTCTCGGACGATAACGCACCGCCCCTCCGACACCTGGTCCTCTGGCCACAGCCAGCCACTCACCCATCCTTCCCCTTCCTCTCTCTCCCGCAACCGCCCAATCCCAACGTTGTCGCCCCCCTTTCCTGTCACCCACGCCACCAACTGTCACCGTATGTCATGTCGTCCTCGTCGCCCTCCTCCTATCACCCCGCCCCCTGTTCGCTTCCCGGCCCCGCCGCTTCGATCCTCTGATCCTCTCTGCCTCTCCCAGCGCTCGCCCATTACATCACTGCGAAGCACTGCCCAGACGCCCGATTACTCGCGTGTCCATCGCGTGATCATCCGGCCTGTCTCCGGCTCCATCGACGACGTCCGCCCGCCCGCCCGCCCTCGTCCTCATCATCACACCATCGGACCTCGCGATCCTCTTCGCCTCTTCTCAAAGCGCGCTATAACGTTGTCTGCACGCCCACCGTGCACCTCCAACGCGTCGCGCAACGCGTCTTCCCCGCTGATCGGTCCCGTCGACCCGGCGCGTCTTGAGCCCTCTCCGTGGATGGGATTGCAATCCGAACCCTTTCTCCCACACATCGTCTTCTATTGCCCAGGCGACGGACACCTGCCACCATCCGCCTCAGCGCTTTCCTGTCTCCCGAAAGCAGTCTCAAAGCTCGTTGATTCCCCCGCTCGGACTTTATGCGCGCTTCTCACGCCCGATTCCGAACAGCTCCCCGACGGGGCAGATGCACCGAGGCTTTCCAGACCGTCTCACTTCGCTTGCGATCACTCTTCCTTTGCGTTCCATACTGTGCAACGAACCGCTGAGCTCTGTCGATCGAGCTGAGGTAGTTTCGCAGATGACCCACTGTGCCCAATGAATTCGGACCTCATGTGGCGCGCATATGTTCGCCTCCTGATACTCCGGAACAAGCAGACGCCCGTGACCGTGCAGCAACATTCCTGCGGTCTGCCTATCACCCAAACCCTACTCAAACGTGCTCCATTCGACCACTCTTCTCAACTTGACGGATTTGCCATAATCACGTCCAGTTTCGGTCGACTGCTCGTGCGAGCGACGCATACCAATAAGTAAGTTCCAAACGGTTCTCTTCTCGGGGCTGGCGTTCACGCAGACTGCGCAGAAGCTTGCGGAGCAAGCATGACAGGGAGTGTATACGTACCCTCACGTAACACCCGTGCATCGCCCGCGACCGGGAGAGTGTGTACGGGCGCAGCGTCGCGAAGTGTCCTCGCACGATGACGACGATCCCTGTCTGTCGTGCGTGCGCGCCCGTCCCGATTCCTCCATTCTCGCTTCCCGGAATCCCACCGCCGTCTTTTCCGGTTCACGGCTGTGATCGTGGCGTGCCTGCCCCCATACCGAGCAGCGAGAGTGCCGCTCCCCTGACGACGATGCGCCGCTGCGGCACACGACTCTACTCGCATCCGCCGGGGCGTGTTCGGGACCCCGCCGTGCGCTGATGGCGAGGGAGAGGGGACCCCATCGTAACCTTTAACCTTCTCGTCGTCCCCGCGGACGCGGCCGTGGGCGCTGCGCGGTGGAGACAATGTGCGCACTACATACGCACCCCGCAGCCCTCGCGATCGCCCTCCAGCTTACGTCTCCCTTCCTTTTTAGCGTTTGGGTTTGCGGGCGAGTCTCTTCTCGCCTTCGCGACGCCGAGGATCGAACAATGCTGCCACCCTCGCCCTCCCCCGCACCTTCTCCGGGCCACCTCGCTGGGTGCCGGTGAGGTCGGCCAGCGTCCACCCGTTTCATCCACCCCCTTCGTTACCCCTTCGAACATCCTAGCTTGCTCTCGCGCGTTCACTCCTCTCGTAACAGCCGCGTCTCGACCTCGATGCCGTGCACGTCCTCGGGACAGCGCAGGTCGTCACCCCATAGCTGTCGCTCTCACAGCCCCACACGTTGCGCCCTTCTAGAAACCCCAAAACGCGTCCCCGAGACTTGCTCTGTCATCGCTGCTCCCACCCTGGCGATGGACCAACAGCGTTTGCCAACTTCGCAGTGGGTCCAGGTGGCCCCGATCGTGGCCATAATTCCCCTTACGCTCCCGGATCCGTGCGAAGCTGTGCGGGCTTGTCCAGTGCTTGTCCTCCCTTCTCTCGTCCTGTACAGTACTAGTGCATGCACACTCGCGAGTCGCGGGTACGGTAGCCAATCCCATTGCCAGCAGCTGTGCCGCCACACGGGGCGAACAGCGAACGCAAACACGATCTGCCTCTGCCAGCACGCCACCGCCAGGATCCCCAGAACGTGGTCGTTGTCGAATCATCCATGATGATCGGTTCTTCTGACCCAATCTTTCCGCGTTGCTGTCGTTCCGCTCTCCTCCGCAACTTCTTCTCTGCGGCGGTCGTTCTCGGACGCTTCCATGCGATCTACCACCGTCGATGCCTCCCAGGGCACACGGCGCGCACGTCTCCCCGCTCCGGCTCGAGTCTCGAGTCTCGTCTCCCGGCCCGCAGTCTACGTATACATGACGATTCCGACTTCTCGAAAGTTGAAACTTGCAGGCCCCCGCTCGCATCAGCTTCGGCCGTAAGTATCTTCCTGCCGTTTAACCTCTTACCCAGATCGGAACTCGGTAGCCCAACAAGTCTCCCCGTAAAAAATAAAAAAATTGCTGCGCCTCGGGGACTCTCTCCTCGCCGTGTGCGTCTCCCCCGCCCAATCCCAAAATTCTCTGGGATCATTGGGATGAATGCACTCTCAACACGCCCATCTCTCGACGCTCGGATGCTTCCTCCCGGGGACAGCTGACAGGTCCTCGGTCCCCCCTCGCCACCGCGGCCACGCAATCATTAATCTCGCTGTCACAGCCCCAAGTTGGTTAGCCGCCGCACGGTCGCGGGCGGGCGAGCACTCGGGGCGCGCCCGGCGCGCCACCATCTGGTCATACGCGCCTGCGGAGCGCCGCCGGTGACCGGCAACTTCGGCCTGACTTCGGTGCGCCGCCCGACGGAGGGCGCCGGTGGCTGTCGATCGAGCCTTGGTCTCCAGCACGACCGTTGAGGACATCTCTGGACGCTGTACAGATTCGGAGTGCCAGCGGGCTGCGATCGCGAGGGAAGCGCATAGATCGACGCCGGTGTTGATAGGGAGGATGTGCAGAGTGATAAATACAGTTGCGCTGACGAGGGTGGCCGGGTGAGTAAGTAAGTATGTACATACCCGGACCGTGCCCATAAACATCGTACTACTCGAGTCTCGTCGCTTACCCGGGCCCAATCTCTACGATATATGCGCTGTTCCTGAATGCATGGCGAACGAGCTGGCGACGGCGGGCGGCGGGGCGCATGCGGTGGCCGACCACTTCAATATTTGCCACTTGTCAATGGTTTTCGACAGTCAGCAGCGCAGTCCTCATCGTCGTTGGAAATCAGGCCTCAGGTGTGTGTCCCGCGATGCCCGAATACCCCTCGATCGTCTGCTTGCTGTCCACGCCGCACGCGGGTGCACCGACATGCGCTGTCCGCTTTTGTGCAATTTGATGTCGCAGTGGGTGAAATTGAAGGGCAAGCAGCCTCAGCCTATCGCAATGACCGAATCCACGGCCGGAGTGCCCGTGATGACGGGTACATGCGCCATATTGATGAGTTTCTGCATCGTCTTCATCTGAAGTTTCTGAACCTGCCTCGTGTGTACTGTGCACCTGGTGGCGTTGTGGCCACCAAGGCCCTCATTACCCGAAGGGGTAGGGTCAGCTGAGCGCAATGGCCAGCACGCGGTCACCACTGCGCCGCCTGCCCGGTCCAGGAGGAGTTGACATCCAGCAAGCAAGTACCACTGTAGAGATGTACGTTACTCGCCATTGAAACACTGTGTTCGAGCTCATGTTTGAGCAGGGATAACGCACATTTTATCTGACGCACTTCCGTTCCCTCGCCAGGGTGTTTGACAGGGTACAGTATGTCAGTCTGGAACGTGTTGGATTTCCCGCGCACGTTCCGGCGCCTGAACCCTCCGCTGCACGGGGTCTTCTGTCCGACCTTTTAGGCTTCAAGACCACAACGTCACTTCTTGGACACCTTCCGTCGCCTGCGCAGGCAAATAGCGAATTCCAGGCCCTTTCCAGACGTTCCACAGAACGTCGTCCATCGACGTCTGTGGGATCCTGTTCGAGCACTCGTGGCCTGTCACCCCCCTAAACCCGCGGTATGTGACCCCCTCCCTCATTATGTCCTGATCCATTCATCGTACCTTGCCGCCAATGTCCGTTTTTCAGCAATTTCGTGTCCTGGTCCATCTTCTCATCTATTGTCGACATTGACGTGTCCAACGTCCCATCCCACCTCGACATCGCTCGCCGTATGTACCCTTGATCTTCTGCACCTGCGTCGGTGTGGTCGTGCGCTTGGACCGCGCTCGTTCTTGAGGAACCCATGCAGTTCACAAGAATACATGTCGACTACTCGAGCATACACGCCGTGTTCTAAAATCGCACAAGGGTCCGGATGGACGCCTCGCCGAACTCGTCAGCCCGTCCTCATTGCTTCTTTCTTCCATGTGTACTTGCACCGGGGTGCGTATTACCCCATGCGCGTGCGGGTTCCCTGCTGATGCCAATATCCAACAAGGTGATTGCATCCGCTCCCGAAGGCGCGAAGGGCGGCGGACGCCTCCAGCACTGTTAACTGCGGTCTGACGAACGACCCCGTAGACTTGTCTAGCCCGACGTATACTGCGTGTGTCAGCTTCTGCGACTCGGAGGAGAACAAGGCCCCCAGATACTTACGGACCTCGACGGCGGGAAGCGCGCGTGTGGAGTGGACGAGCTGCGAGCATAGTGCCATCGTTACAGAGGTGCATATCCTCAACAGGACATGCGGCCAGCGCGTGCCGAGTTTCTGAACATGCGCGCAACACGTGAAAGGAGATCCACCCCCGACGATGTCGGGTTTCGACGCGCCTTGGCGGACAGCGGATCCGACGCAGCAGGCGCTCGCCCGACGATGCGTTCTCCGCCTTCCACACATGTTCGGAACCACCCAGGCCAGCGTCTTCGCACCCGAGCGATGGGATGATGATCCTGTTCCCGTCAGAAACCCAGAGATGCTTCGATCCGGCCTGCGCTTGTTACCGATACCGAGTCAGCTGCTCCCCCTCAGACCGAGACACTCCGCTGCAGGCAGCATCCACTCCACTCTTCGCACGCAGCGCATGGCGCGACAGCGCCGTTCGACGTGTTGCTTGCGAAACACAACGCGTACGACCATGGAGCCGTCAGGAACAGCACGGTGTCGTGCTACCCCCGCAATCTCGCATCTTCGACCCTTGTTCGACCCCATGCGCAGGCATCCCTTCTCTCCCTCGTACCACCACCATCCGGTGGGCGCCTCCATCGTTTACGCTGCCTCTACATACGTAGCGAGTACAGTACATCGGGGGTCCTACACCCTCTTCCAATTCCTGGTCCCAGGGAGACTAACATGCACCCAAGCACTGCCCGGGCGGGGTCCGGGGGGTCAAGCGGTGTGCATCGCACGCGCAGCGCGCCCCCCTTGTACATACCCCCCACACACCTGCCAGCGGACTTCCCAGCTCGTCTGGGGAAGGCTGCCTTCACCCACTACACAGACATCGAGAACGAGCTGCCTTACAGGCCTCGCTCTCGAGCACACATCACCCTGCTGGCGCATCTTGCGCTCGTCATGCTGGACGACGACTGGGCGTCCTTCCCCGCTCTGGGGGAGAGCATCAGTCGTGACGGTCCCCCCTTTCAATCCGTTATCGATCTCATCGATCGGATCACACGCGATGTTGGTCCGCCCTTCCTCCCCATGGAGAGCGCGTTCCGTCTTCCCCCTTCACTCTTCGCCGAGGTCCCCGTCCTCGTGGCGATTTACAATTCATACGACGAAACATGTGAAAACGTCCTGATGCATTTCCAGGGCGCCCACGCATTTCTCCGCCATTTCCACGGCTTTGTGGAGAAAGATCACACGCGAGATGATCGGGAAATCCCCGAAGTGATTGCGGTCGGCGCCAATGTGCTTGCGGCCGGATCGCTATCTCGAACACACCCGCGGGATGAAGTTTATCTCCCCGCTGACTCATCATCAAACCGAGTCATCTGGACCCCCTTTTGGGAGCGGTTCAGTGACTCGCACTCATACAACCGGATCTTGGATATCGCCAGATGGAACGCCCATGTCTACCACATGCTGGCGATCGAGGAGGGCGATAATCCAAGAAACACCCCCAACAGCTGGCGGCTGTGGCCGAGCGTCCACGCCGACCTCAGCCCGCCTCGCTGGCTCACGGAACACCGGCTTCGGGCCGCAGTTCCGCACGACCTCGATTCTGGACGCTATGCGTACAGAATCGTCTCTTTCACATGTCCGGTCCACGGCGACTTCGTGGTCCGGCAGCACTATCACATACTCGCGCCCTGCACACGCAAAGGCCGCGTTCGCACACACCGCCGCCGACGTTGCACCCCAGTTGCGCACCCGGAAGGCCCACCACCCAACTGCGCGATCGGCTGCCAGCTCCCTGAGTGGCTGGTCGCACTCGACCCTGATACACCGCCGCCGTCGGCGCTGTATCACCTCGTCCCCCCCTGCACGCCGCCGCCTTGCACCGCAGCGTGCAGCACACCATCCACAGACGTCGCGCCCTGTATGCGTCCTCCATTGGATCACAGCGCGTTGATCGTCGACACCAATCACGCGGACGCCACGCACTGCACGCTCCCACCGATGGAGCACAGCGCGCTGATCGTCCATATCGAACAACACCTGCGCCCCCTCACGCAGGTTCACCCTCACACGCGCGGGCCCAAAATGGGTAGAACGAAGAAGAGTCGTCCCCACCTGCGGACGCCCGCTACGAGCACTGCCCAGGCGGATGAGCTGGCGGGCCCCGCGTCTGACGCGGAGGCTCAATCCCCTGGTACACGATCGTCGGGCCGGCGGTAAGACGGAAAAATTGCCGACCGGCCCCCTACCACTCCTGGCCTCCGGCCGTGGTCCTACCTGTGCACAAGCACACGCGTCAATCGAACGTAGGATACCGGGAGACGCGCTGCCGTAGTTACATAAGCACACCATGTATTACAGTACTGCCGACATCCCGAGATTATAAAAAAAAAAAAAAAAAAAAAGACCCCATGCGCAGGCACTGGCGTACACGCGCCGTGCTGAAAGTCAAAGTGTGCGGAGACGCACGAACGCTGTCGCGTCCTGTGTGTTCATACGTACTTGGCACGTCATAGAAGTACCAGGGTGGTTTGCGGCCCAGGTACTGAATGCGGTCCCGGCGTCCGTCGCGGCAGCAGAAGCACCTGTGCCGCGCTGTCTCCGAATGTTCATATGAGCGACGTCGACGTCTACGGCACATCGATCCCGAGCTCGCATCGAAATTTCGTGGCGTCCCTGACCGCTGGATGCAGGCCGCCCACACGCGCCAAACATGACAGAATTGAGCGACATTCGCGAACTTATTGGACGCGCCTGGCGCGCTCGCGGCTCGCCAGCCCTCGTGGGCCGCCTGGCGCCCCCCAACAGATGCCGTGGAACGGTCGTGCGAAGACCAGCGGATGTGCGCACGTCTTTGGATTCCCAACACTCTCCTTCCCCTTGGACGCCCGATGGCTCGTTCAGGGCTCCAAGGTGCCGGCGAGGCTCCGCCTCAACCCCGCCGTTTGCTTGGACCCTGGATCGCTGCCCTTCTTTCATCGCCTAATCAGCTATGCCTTCTCGTATACATTCCATCTTCTCGATGTCCTCCCTCCCAGCGCAGCGCGCGTATACCTCGGCTTGGCTGGTCCCTGCGAATATACCAAGTTATTCCTGGCAGCACCAATTCAGATTTCTCTACCTCGAGCCCCTCGACCGTGGAAGCGTGTGCTCTTTCAGGCGACTCCGCGCATTCCTGAACGTGGTTCGTTCCTGTGTTATTTTTGTTGTACGTGCCCTACTGTTTCCGCGATAAACACAAACGCGGTGCCGCTTCCGATAACCACCAGCGCCTGGCCCCCTCTGACAGGAACTTCGATGAGGGCAGCGAAGGCTGCGCACATGTGGAGACATGTGGTCACGGCCCGGTCGGAATAAAGCCCTTCGTGCGTTTGCCAAGCACTCAATCCGGATCCGGGGAGTGCGCCCCCAGCGTGCGGACACCGGCACCGGTGTATGGGGCCCACAAGCGATGAGGCCTGAGGGGGGCGGAGGGACTGAGATTCGGGAGGGGTTCGATTGGGGTCGCCCAGACGCCCAACTGATCGCGTGTGCGTCCGCGTGGTGCAGGAGGACATGCATGCCGCGGCTGGCGGTTTGTCCAATTGTCTCTGCCACATGTCGCTGTCAGAACTTCCCTGTTTTCGATCGACCAGCACAGGATGCGTGCCATAAGGTTCGATGCCGGGGTTGGAACCCTGAGTTCGAGTGCACCTTGAACGAGCGGTCGGACAACGTGCAATGTGATTCAATGCAGACCCCAAATCGCAGACAGACCCTGGCGCGGGTCGAGACTCTGCGGCTCTTCAGACTGATCGTTACATATGCGTCAGCGACAGAGAAATCATGACGCACGTCGTCCCGAATTACAGAGAGCGCAGGAGAGCGCCCGCTGCGGTGATCGAGAACGGTTTGAGGGTGCAGCGCGGGACTGGTGGGGTTTGTATTCTTTGGATTTCCGTTTGCGTTTTCTTTGCCGTTGATTTGAGCCGGACCCTATGAAACATCACCGTGAGCTCACTGAGAACATCGGTCCTCAAAGGCCTTCGTGAGCAGCGCAACCCTCAAACAGAGTCAAACGTCCACCAAAACGCCAAACGTTCACCGAACCCGACGGAACCACGGCCGGCCGAGCGGATGACTGGAACGCTTACCGCCGTCCTACCGCCCGATTGGTTCGGTCGCGAACATGTTGTCTATCGACCACCCAGCCCGACAACGCGGCGCCGACAGCAGGTCGACACACCAGATAGAAGACACTGGAAAGATTCTGATGGGGACGCACGGGCTCGAGTGAATGATCGTTGATTCCTGTTGCGACCCTTTGCCAGCGACGAAATCTTTGGGGCTTGGGGAGTCAGCGTGGGGCCTGTTTTCTCCAGCTCGAATAAACATGAGGCAACGAGGTTGATAATGGTAAACGAACTGTGATTGCGAGGACTGGCCTGGACTGGCCATACATATTTCAGACGTCGACCACCGACTCGGAGATGCGGCGATAGCCCGAGTTGGCCTATTCGCCGGATACAGTAAGCATAACCCGTGGCCGAGTAAGCGTGGATCGTTGGACTTGGATCATGCAGGGTGCCGGTGAAGTGACGGCCACGCGTCGCGCGATCGCCTAGAAGTTCGATTCCTTCGTCTCGGCTCGGGGTTCGGGTCGGCAACGTGGCTCTCTATGCATATGCTCGAAGCGTGCGTCCTCAGGATGTACCTGCCACGTTCCCGCGAATGCCAGCGAGTGGGCACCCTACGTACTTGACCCTAGTGCTTGTCACAAGAGGTTAACGGAGTGTTGAACGTGCCCAGATGTACAGTCTACTCACCTGCGAACAACGTACCTGAGCCTGCGGTAGTACGCTGAAAAAGGTTTCGGAAGGGCTTTCGAGAATATGAGTAAAATTGTTGAGCGGCTGGATACGCGTTGATCCTGCGTTCTTCAAGGGGGCCTCTTTGAGCCATTGGGATGATGACCTCTGCGCCACTGGTAACTGCTTCCAACAGATGTCAGCGTACTACTAAGTACCAGTGAGGAAAGCCCGGTGCCGACTGCCGTAAGTGCCACACATATGCGAGGGGCGGGCTTCCGGGGCTTTGTGTTCCGTTGGGACTAGCAAATAGGTGGCAAGGCGAAGGAGACTCGGAGTTGAATAGCTTGCTTGGGACAGTCTGTATCTGTTGATGCCACAGTTCTTTCAAGTTACAGGTTGTAGCCACCACCAGACGGGGCGAATAACGATACCTGATCCTGGATGACCGTCTGAACGGCCAGTTCCTGACGGAGTTTGCGTCCTTAATGGCATTAATGTCGAACAGAAAGGCAGAAACAGCGACCGAGACTCGAGGGAATGACTCAGTACTAGTTGTGCGTGAGCAAACGACCGTTTGTCGTGTCACTCTAGTTTCTTCCAGATCGGCAGGAATCCGCAATTGACCGTTTCACGCACCTCGTTGGCGTACTAGATGATGGTTGTAAATGGGTGCGGAGTGCGAGGTTATAGTACTAGTATGCCATCATCAGCACTCGAGGCTACGACGAAAACATACCAGTAAATTGACGAGTAATTTGGACGTCTGGACTCCATGCACTCTGATCTGCGAGACCATATTACAATACTGGATGGCAGACAGGGTATAGATAAGCTCACAGAGAATTGTGCACTGCACGAACCAAACCAAAATGGTTCTGCTCAGTGAACTTCTGAGCAAAAGCGAACACCGGAAATTCGAACTTGACTTGGTCCAACATCCCCAGTGAGCCCCGACCCCCGTAAATGATAGCGATGGTGTCTGCGCAGTCTCAGGTGATTCCGTATCATTTATTCCAAGGCGAGGGTCTTCGGGGCTTCAGGCTTTGATCAAGGGATGCTCTACTTTCTTCTCCATGTATATCTTCAACGAGCCTCCGATCAGCACGCGGGATACTTACCTGCGCAAGCGTGGATGAAATTGCCCTTGGCTATACGAACACCGATGATGACGAGTGATTTGGATTCTGAACCACGTTACTACAGAGGGTGCAAATGAGTCTACAGAGGGCGGGACCCGATAAGTCGCGATAGTCGAAACGGCGAGTAAGTCGCTTATCAGCCGAAAATATCGTGACTGTGGAAGGCACTTTCAGTCTTTTTCATGGTTCACCTCTCGAGCGGGTTTTTGAAGCTTGAAGCTTGAAGCTCGATAAGTCACAGGTCGGAGACCAAATGTCGCTGCGACACTCCATATCCAGGGTGACGGAGAAGCGCGGACGCCCAAAGAGTCTTGCTCATGACCTACACACATCCCACGCATAGTAATGCTGGCGTTACGTATCTGAGCATCGAGACGCGGTCTTCAGGCTTCTTCAGGTCGGGTTCGTGCCTATCCGCAGGAATGGGCACTGCACAACACGTGTTGGGGTTCTGTGGCCGACAGACGCGTACACGTAAGAAGGCGGGCGAAGAGTGCCCGAAAGCGCAGTGGACGCCTGAAGCTCAGCTCAACGAGCGGTTGCGATTGTATATAGCGCCGACAGTGGGTTGGACAGCAAACGGCCCCTTGTCTTCTTTGGCGTGCGCACGATCTGACATTGCGTGGCCTGTCGCACTGCAATTGAATTGTCATGTTACTCTGCACCTTCTGTCCTGCTGTTCATTTAATCATGCTAGGCATTGACCTAAGGGTGCTTGGGCGATGGTGTCGTGAGGTGAGCCTTCTCGCAAAGCGTCTGGACGGAGGATGAGAACCGAGACTACGACGAGCATTTTACGTAGTGGTGCACGTGCTTACCACTGCTGTTCATCTTACCCCGGACGGTAACAGGGGATCGTGGGGGTCCGAGTTCTCCGTGCGGAAGCAAACAACGCGCTGCCTGTTTGTCGCCTATTACAATAAGCGAGACTCCGACTTCGGAGGGGGACGACGAAGATGGGCCTGTTCCGACACGGACTTGCTGACTGGAACTACGTCATCGTATTCAATCAAAATGGTCGCCCCGGTGCCCTAATCTGACTTGAAACTCACTGAAATACCATCGCTGAATTCATCATTGTTTCGGTGCTTCGGGGTTCCCACGCATTCGGAAGCCGAACGGCGTCCTGGGAAGGATCTTAACCTGTGCGCGTAGGTTACTTTGGCAGGGATGATGCTTGACGGCGAGCGTACCAAGGAAAGGTGCCGTGTCCGCTGCAGTGTCTTGTGTGGAGAGAGCACTATCCAAGAAGGTGCTTTTGGTGGTGTCCGACTGTCGCCACTGGTTCTCAAAGGAACACTCCGGTCGCACCAGAAGCAGGGTCTCGTCTACACATGGAGGGCAGCGGATGTGAGTTTGTCAGCCACGCCAATGAAGAAGCTCAGACAAGAGGTTAATACCTTGTAGGATAGTATACGTAGCGATCGCCATCCATGCTCAACAGATGTACGCTCCCCGGAGTGGTTTCATGTCCATATGACGATCTGCATGTAAATAGGTGAAACGCAACTGTGAAGAGTATTGATCAAACTCGAATGCACTTCCAGTTTTGCGTCAAAGTAGGTGCAGACGACCCTTCAACTTTACTATGGCAAAGTTGTGTCTGGAGGTTTGCGCTCACGACGGCATCTTCCATCCCTTGTACTCAAGCAGGGTCCGCCCAACTCTGGCTTGTAGCGTGCTTGTCGGAACCACATGAATCTTACGATACCACACATTAGTACGGGGTATCGCTTCTGTTGTCTACCCGTACTGGAAGGGCTCACCACTCACCCCCGACAGACTGTTTGACGGAACAGTGTATCCTGTCAGTATCATATGACATACCGAAACGAGAGAGCGACATACCGGAAGCGCCATGGCATTTGGCTTGAAACGGATGGGCGAAGATCGCAACGGTTCAATTCGATGACCCTTGACGCAGACGCTGAAAGACATCGTTACCCTAATTTATGAACAATTGTCGACCATCCTACCACCGCACGTGTTGATGCATGGTTAGTTCAGGTGAGATGAAGAAGACAGGAGGTTGGCGGCACTTACCGCTGGGATGATATCACGAATAATATGATTGGACGGGAGGTTGAAGAGCTTTACGACAGCGCTGCCTTCTATTTGCCCACCATGCCACCGGTTCCCACACATGCCGCTCGACCTGGATGGGAACGCAACGGCGAAGAGTTGTATTGAATTATCGTGTCGAATGCACGTTGGTCGATATCGTTCTTCCGACATGTACAGATTGGATAGGCAGTCACAGACCACGACGTAAGCTGAGCGTCTCCTCCGGCGTGCGTCGCCGAGCGCACAGAGCGGATGCGCAAGTCGGGCTTCCCGACAGCGTTCATGTTTGAATGTAGAACTGTGCAGGGTTCGACGCCCAGGACAAAAGTAGGCCCGGAAAAACCGCGAGGGTCCTAGCAACAAGGACTGGAAATCTAATACGGAAGGTGCGGCAGAGCGCAGAAGCGCTCCAAAGGCGGCCGCAAATGTTGAACGCTCACCCTAGATAGATATATTGGAACACGTATGCCGTCGAGTATACGTGGGAACGCGGAGGTGTGGTCCACGCATCGAAGATAGGTCCCCAGGTTCGTGCGTGGGATGAGTACCTAACGGGCAGATTGAGCCTTCAGATTGACGTTCGAAGGACGAAACACGAGCCTTCATGGTTACGGAAGAGGTGCTTCTTATGGGAATCTCCTACGCGTAGGAGGTGTGTTTGAGGAAGAAAACGCCGAGTATACTCCCGAACACGGGTAGTTGCTTCCACTACACTTATGCGGCACAAGACAGGCGTGTTCGGGAGGACATACGAGGCTGTTGACGGATGGTAAGCATTTTCACAAGTAGTACAGGATAGCCTCGGGAGGCCCAGGTACGTACTCGCGCGGTACCTAAGGATGGCTGGCAAAAGAGAGAGATGAATAACAGGCGATTACATTTGGCTGAAACCGCATTTGAAAGCGTATGCCTGTATTGGGAACAAAAGGTGGTACTACCCGAGAGTCGGTCAGGGCATCTGCCTAAGTAGATACTACACTCACGGAACAGTAGCGTGCATAGTTGTGACAATCCTCAACGTTCGTTACCATATCGGCGCTGCAGCAGAGCCCAGAGTCCCTTGCTCGTCAGCCGCACTGTGAATATCAAATCTTCAGGATTCCTTACCCTGAACATGCCTTCGCACATCCCTTTCCAGCCGACTGAGGTTTGTTCGATCGACATCGTCAAGTCCACATATGAGGAACTTTGGAGCGTCTGAAGGATGTAAGCTTGATGGTAAGCTACGTGAGGGCGGATGATAGGGGACGTACGAGGCATCATTGTGTAGAATTGTGACTGGGGAAGTGTGACTGGGACGAATTTCAAGTTTCCGAACGCGCATATAGTGGCCCCAATCGTTGCGCATCCTTAGCCTGAATGCAGAAATTCCAAGAGTGCCTCGATGAGATCCCGTTTGACTGGGAGGATGTGTCCCATCCAATGCACAAAGGAACGCGCACAACGGCATTCAGGGCCAGGCACCCGCATTTCCGTCGCTGTCCAAATGACGGATGGAGGACTGAATCGGGGGTGCATGTTGTAGATAGATGATCACACATTTCTACCTGGTTTCAACGGAGACGAGTGACGTCAGGTTTGACGCGACGAGAATCATCGTGCATCGTACCGATAACTTGCGGAGATCGTCTCTCTGAATACCTTCTTGTGTTTCATCGAATCCGGCAAATCGCCTGCTTGTTCTGCCACACTTTTCAAGGAATTCAGATGCAGTACTCACTGATTGTACTGCAGAACGCACCTACGATTGCCAAAGTCCCCCTCTGAATCTCCGTGTGGCTTTCCCATACTCGGCATCATCCTTGAAGTTGAACTGACAGCCTGAACCCCCATCAAGCATAGGTGTTCAGTCAAACGTGCGTCGTAATCTGCAGCGTGTCCATCGTTCGACCCTAGGAAGGATGGCGAGAAGCCGGAGATGGCGAGACGGGAGGGGGAACGAAACTTGACTTGCCAAGCGTGACGGCACTGGGGTCACATGATCGAGTCACAGCTGCCGGCTTTGATGGACTGGGGGTTTGCAAGCTCCTTCATCCCGGCGATTGACTGGGGGTGTTCCTTCGCCGTCCACATCGATTCTCTCCACCCCACTACCTCTATTGATCCCTCTTGATTGCCATTCATGGTGAACACAAAGACTTCAAGAAGCAGACCGACCAGGTCGTTCTCCGCAAACGTCAGGAGCAAGCCTCTTGCGAAGCCCACATCTCGTGGAAAGTCCGCTGGGCTCAGAGCGAAGAGTTCTGGTGTGTCTCATGCTATGTTTCGTATTGAACTTACTTGGGGCTTACGCTGTGGGAGCTCGGAGGACAAACAGCACAGAGGCGAATGCCTCGAGCTCTTCCAACAGTCGGGTGGCTACATCCTCCACATCGTCTCGCTCACGCACTGCGCCTTTGTCTCCCGCTACAGCGAGAAGACCACGAGTCCCCATGCAGGTCACGCCTACTTTGGCGAGCACCCGTAGTCGCCGTGGAACTAACATTGCTGCGCCTGCGGAGCCCCAGCCTAGTCGTAACGTCCCCTCCATTATCTCTGCCCCACCGTCGCTCGCCCAATCCGCGAGGAAGAGGAAGGCCGATGTCGTAGAAGTAGTTGTCCCACGCCCGAAACGCCAACGCACGACCAATAGCAACGAAGTTCAGAAGGCAGAGGCCCCTGCCCTCACCGAAGGCTTGAAGGTCGACGAGGAAGCGTTACACAAGCGCGAACTCGACTTGAAGAAGCGAGAGGCTGCGTTAGAGAAGAAGGAGAAGAACTTGACAAAGAGGGAGGCGAAGAACACAGAGAAGCTTAGACGTCTTCAAGCTGACAAGGCCGCGGCCGCTACGAAATTGAAGGAGTTGAAAGGCGAGGTGAAAGCGCTCACTGCAACCAATGCAACGTTGGAGAAGAAGTCTCGCGAGGAGAACGCCGAAGTCTCCGCTTCGCCAATATCGCCGGGGAACGGGGTGGGTACGCAGTGGATACTCGCTCAGCTTGAGGACCAGTTCCAATGCTCTCTGTACGTCGCACCCCATCTCGTCCATTTATCTGGCAACTCAGTGAGTTGGCATCTTCACCTAAACTAGCTGCTTTGAAGTTATGTGCGTAGCCATCCCTATTCCAAGCCCAGTACGCTAATCCATTCCGAATGCGTCCTTCAGGGCTTGCCCGTATCAACTCAATCACGGGCTCTGTGGGCATACATTTTGTGCCCTCTGCCTACTTCAGTGGTGCTTTGCAGCCGTGCATCGTGGCTGCGGCTACTGGCATGAATCGCTCGAATGTCCACTCTGTCGCGCCGAGCTTCCATGCACCCCGGATACGACCCCGCGGCAGATGTGCACATTCCCCTTTGTCCCTTGTCGCATTGCGGATGCCACGATCAAGATGTTGCTCGGCGTCTTGAAAGACGCAGCGGACACCGACGCTGGTGGTCGAGACGCATGCATTGGTTCTAGCTCAAAGTTGGACGAGAGGGTCGCAGCATGGGGCCAGAACGGGAACGCGAAGGTTGAATGGGAAGCCCGCGATGCGTAAGTGACGAGTCCTACCCTTCTTTGTCTAGGGTTGATCATCCTTGTTCAATTATTTTGCACAGGAGAGGCCGCGCGGAGATGGCGATGCTGGCCAACAACTGGGCGAACCTCCAAGGCGAAGACTTCGTCGCCTTCAAGGATCGACTTGACTCACAGTAACGTCCTCGTAGTGCCCTTCTACCTCTATCCGTTTCCCCCTTCCTCCCTTCGTGTAGTTACGAGCGACACACCGCAGATATCCCTTCACATCGCATATACTGTACGTTATGATCGTCTTTTCATGGTAGTATCGCAAACATATCCAGGTCTTCGCCACTTGGCTCGCTGTCGACTTATTTCTAGTACCCTTAACTTTTTGCTGCCGCTTGCCACCTCTTGTGGCCCCCTGCAAGTTCTGACTCCGCGTAATTGTACATCACGAGATCTGCACTTCTGCATCCCACAATCACACACCACCACGAGATCTGTATCCCCATTCCACCATCGTATCGCATCGTATGTCTAGTAGCAGTCGCTCCCTGTTCTCTTTGATCCTGTCATATGAACCGATGTACAGTACGTCACCAGTCCCGTCTCGTCCGTTCCTGACAGTGACAGAATTAATAGGAGCACTCCGATTTACAGCCTTTCGATATTCCACGTCCGAGTACGGGTTCGAAACGTACATAAAACATCAAGCGTGCTGTCGGGGACTCATGGCCCACAAGTTGAGACAGCCCACCGGCTGGTCCAAGTGCCTGATGCCCAACCTTCCTTCTCCAGCTTCCTCGGGACTCGACGGCACGTCGTTGCCCCTGGCAACCAGAGTTCAACGTTCAACGTTCAACCCCCATGCCGATATCTACTGCATTCTGGAAATTCCGTTCGCAGCGTTGGAAGTCCGGATCCCAACTCGTCGTCTGCTTGTGCCAGTGCGCGTGTGTTCCTGAGCGGCCACCACTCCATCAACGCAATCGTTATGTACTTACTGTACTCCCTGATCAGAATCGGAGCCGCTCCCTGTCCCGTCCGTGTCCGCGTCTGGTGGGTATATGCGTGTATCCAGATTTCCAGGGCTATCGATGAAGTGAAGGGCTAGTAAATTTCGATGCGAGACGAGATCTAGGAGCGAGCGCCGCACCGTTGTACAATTCCAAGTTCGTGCACCTCATGACTCCCGCTTGGCCGCCCGCTTCCCCTTAAGTCCTGTTGCGCATGCAGACCCTTGTGCCCATCGACGACCAGCGCAGAACTGTATTCCTTCCCGTGCATGCGCCGTAGCACGTATGGAATTTGAAGCGCCAGAGAGATCTCGAGTTTGACTGCGCGCAGGACGGTCAAGGATCTTCTGGCCTCGAGCATTGAATTCGAATATCGCCTGGCCATCGCGCTCGTCTGGGCGACTCGCTCCGGATAGATACAATACCAGTTCGCCATGGGGTTCAGCTTCCGGAACCCCCACCCTCTGAACCTTACAATCATACTATCGTAATGAACGCGTGTTCGGTCGCGTTCTGACGCCGCGACACGCCGTCGTCAGAATTCTCGAGCCCGGTCCAGAAGCACTGCGAGCGAGTCGAAGACCAAACCAGAGGCAAGGGTCTCAGCTTCCGACGCCGCATGAAGTGCTCGGCCTTTTTTGCAACAGGCACCACCCGACCATAACTGCCGCGCGGAAATGACAAAGGCATCACAGATGCGCGGCGGTACGCTCGGGGCAAACAAGGTTGATCATCTGTCATGACGTCTGTGAGGGAGGGGGAGCAAGTCATGGGAGACCCCATGAGAAGCTCAAGATACGACTCAAGGGATATGAGGGTCTGGGCAGACGTCGAATGCACAGCATATGAATGGAAAAGGCGTACGTGGAAAGAGAACATTCATTGACCAGGACGTCACGGGGGTTACCATGAATTTTCCATGTACCTGACCGATGCGCTCCTATCGCTTCACGCTGGATACCAAGAAAGGTACATTCAAAGGTAGAAGCAGCGCTCCTTGAGGGCGCGCATGCCGAACAGTTCCTGCGAGAAGGATGTCAACCGTCAGCAAGCACATATATGGCGACACACCAAAGAGAACGCGAGGAATGAAAGCGAAAACCCGGACTGGAACCGGAAATCGGGGTGACAGTTGACTCGCGACATACGGGGCCGGGCCGACCCCGCGGATGAGAGATAAGCGAACTGAGCTGAGACCAACGAACCGAGATGATGGGAAAGGCAAGTGGTCCATCTCAAGAACCAAAGTGCAGGGAAGTGAACGTACCCAGTCCGCCCTGGAGACCCAAAGGTCAGCAACGCCGTCCATCTTGCCCAACACCGCGGCACCCTTCCACGCAAGCACGCGCGGGTCAACGTCCTTGGGCGGGGGGATGATTTGGACCTTCTCCATGTTAGGCACGAGCGGCGTTGCGATGGCTTGAAGTCTGTAGCATAAACCGGGGTTAACCACACGTTAGCTATCTAGAGGGTGGATGGCCCTTAAATGAAGAAGAGCCATATACGCACCGGCTTTCGAGCGCATGCGCCATCCCAGGGACGAGTGCAGACCCGCCAATGACCAAGACCGCCTGGAGGTACTTGCGGATCTTCTCGTCTCCCCCCGCTGCTCGCGCACTGTTGAAGATAGCGACATCCAACGGCAGCTTGCTCGCCTCGAAGGCCACATCGATGTTGAAGGCGCTGAGCGGGACAGCGATAGGGATAGGCGGAGGAGGCACATGCGCCGCCGCAACTGGCGGGGCGATCGCCTTGTCGTCGAGCTGGTCGACGTCGATCACTTCCACGTTGGCGGCGTCGGACGTGGTCGACTTCTCCTTGTCTTTTCCCTTTTCTTCTGGCTCTATGGGCTTGTCGGCCGACTCAGGTTCCTCTTTGACCTTGGCGTCTTGCTCCTCCTTCTCTTTTGCGTCGTCACCAGTCATCTTGTCCGCCTCTTTCTCCTTGCCCTTTTCATCCTTCTCGTCCTTCTCACCGGATTCTGCGTCATCCATCACCACGTCGCCGTCCGGGTCTTCCTTCGTGTCATTGGCCGTTTGGGGGGGTTCCTCCGCGGTGGGAGTGACGGGGCCCGTCGCTGAAGCTATAGCATGGACACCCAGAGTCAGTTTAAAATCACTCAAATGCCACTTGCTGGAGCCTACCGCTCGCGCCCGGTTGGGGAGACACAGCGAGAGACTGTCCCTCAGTAGTTGCTGGGGTCTGAAAAGCAGGAGTGACGATCGGCGGGGCCTGGTCAATTGCAATAGGCGGAGGAAGTACGGGGAACAGATGTTGCGTGGAAATCATCATCGCCTGGGTCTGTAGACAACCATCCAGAAGCGGATCAGCGTCGCTCCACCGACATCTATTGGAACGGCGACCAAACGACTCACGTATCGCTCAGAGAACTTGTCCGCACCCTGCTCTACCATATCTTCAGCCATATCCGGCGCACGCATCAGGAAGCGCATTCCAGCTCTCTTCTGCTCGAACTCAATCACGCGAGGTTCGAATAGGCACTGAATGTAGCTTAGTCGAGGATCATGAATCGCCAATAGAAACTCATACCATGGGGGCGAGGATGATCTCGTCATACGCACGGAGACCGTACTTTTCCGTGGCATTGCCGGGTCGTCGAACAAAGAAGTCGTACAGGTTGAGTGCGACATCTCCCTATGAGAGAAGATGAATCATGAGCAGTCCACACACCCCGCCACTCGTGACCCACCTCTGCCAGCGTGCATAGTCGTGCCTTCAGATCCTCTATTACGCCCCAGTCATATGAACGCGCGAGGATCAGGTCGCGGTAGGGGAAGCCGATCTTCTCGAGCATGACATACAGGAACTCAGTGATGTCGTTTCCGCCCATACTGAGAACCATCCTGTTATGCCAGTCAGAGGCGGAGGGCATAAGGGGGTAGAGAGTGGTTACCTAGTGTCAGCGATGACCAGCCCGTCGTCCACGCATGCAATGCTCGTCTTAACGGCACCCATGTCCACGACGCAAGCATTTGAGATACCGGCACCGTAGGTTGCAGCAAGCGATTCCTGTGCAAGCCGACGTAAGCAGGGGTACATGACGAAACCACAAACGCCAGTACTTGCTGCCCGCAAATCTGTTTGAAGGCCATATCGACGAGGATGATCCTGACGAGTGCTTCGACGTATGAACGGTCATAGTAGTCTGGAATTACCAGGACGACAGAGTGGTCCTAGTACGTTCAATAAGCAGCAGCTCGTCGTGTTAGGTATGGTGAAGCCACCAACCTTGAATGCGCTCGGCTCGATCCCTTTCATCTTCAGGGCTTCGCGAAGGATGACTTCAATGTCACTGAGGACTAGTTGAGCGGAGGGGTAGTCGCGCGTATTGAAATTGCCGCCGTATATTGGCCATCTCACAGCATAGCCCATCTCCTCTGGGTTGGCTAACCGGAGTGCCGCGTCACCCACAAGATACGGCTCCTCCGAAGAGGATATCCAATCCACGCTGTAGGGGTCATTGACCTCAGGGATGATCTCCGGTTTGAACTGTGCGTTGAAGGTCGTCGCAATACTTGCCGCGTTCGTCGTTACTCGTAGCTTGTAGAATCGCATTCGGTCTCGTAGCGAGACAGTGATCGCGGCGACCTTTGCGTCGAACTGATATATGGCTCAATTCGGGATTCATACGTTCGGTCCACAGCATCATATGCACGCACAGGATCGTCCGAAGCTATGGCGACTGCGTACTCATCTCCTGCCGGGGCAGTCGTAGAGGGGGTCGACCGTTTGCGCTCTTCTCGAGGTCGCGAAATCCCTTCGACGTAATTCTGGGGAGGAACTGCAGATGTTTGCTTGCGGGCGATGACATTGGGGATGGTCAAGGGTGTCACGTCGGAGGCGCGTCCTATTCGGAGAAAACGGGACCCAAGATGAATCACAATGACTTTGGCACCTCGTCTTGCCTGGGCGACGCGTTAAGCAGACACCAAAACTACACGAAGGCGGCGTACCTCTGTAGGAGTGGCGGCTCCTGCTTCATCCAGCCGGGCCCTGTGCGCACGGGTTGCGTTTCTCGCCCATACCGTGTGGGACTCTGCCTTCAGATATGTTGAACCGACGTGTTTCGGATTGGGCCTGTTGATGTCTCATCACGTTGGCTGACTGGATGAGGACGGTACTGCGGTACTCACGCAAGGGGGACATGGAACGAAGTGTACCGCAAGGCAGACTCGTCTCGTTTCGCGTTTGGAATCCCTCGAGGCATTGAACTGGGAGAGGGTCCGGGTCGTCAGAGAAAGCACGCAGAAGAGAAGAGAGTGACAGGGATGGGAGGACAGGGATATATTCTCGCATAGCGCTCTGCACAACGCCTCGAAGACTGTCCGAGAAGTTCAGTTGGACCTTCCATCCATCTCCGCCAATCAAAGCCTCATGATCATCAGTGGCGGAACATTTACAACGGCCTGGTGGTCTAGTAGTATGATTCCTTCTTAGGGCGATTGTAGCATTTGGAGGAGGTCCCGGGTTCAATTCCCGGCCAGGCCCTTTGTTTTAACTAGCTTCCGATGTTTTTGCTGCCTCGTCAGCCAGTCGTATGCGACACGACTCCTCTCCAAGGTAAGTACTGAAGTTGTGGTGGCACGCTGCTTGCAGAGCAGTACTACCAAGAATAGTCTCGATGACGGAGGTCTGTGTACCTGGACTGGTTTTGATTATGGTCGCTGATTTGATTTTGTCAATAGAGGCGCAGCGAGTATGATTGGGGCTCCTTCTCCCCACTGAACAGTGAATTCAACATTGGCTATGAATGGCCGCGGCCCTCAACTGAAACCTATCTTCTCACTGAGACCGGGCCAATTCCATCAAGGCTGTCCTCACTATACGACGTCAGCGCGTGCGTAGACCGCCATCCATGTTGTGGTTACGCATCGCTACTGCAATCATTGCACAGTACGGGCAAACTGTAGCCTCATGAAGCTCAGCCCGGTGGTCATCATGAATGGCTGCGTGATGTTCAGTGAGAAGACAGCACGATACACGTATCAATACTGTATCACTTGGGCGAAGGTGTATTATTGATGACCTACTATTTTGTTGGCTTCGCTGACCTCCTGATTCAACAGGCTGAGCAAGCACATGCGTCGAACCAAAGTGATATGTGTGATGGATATCCAAATAATCACTACTCTTCGAGGCTCACGGGTCATAAGGTAGGTGATGATCGCCATGGCGTGCACCTCTCAGCTGCGCGGATCACTAATGAACCTCCACCGATGGTTTCAATGTAGATGCTCTTCGTTGATCTCCTGCAGAAGTGCACGAAGCAGTCTCAATTCCCAGACCGAGGGTTCTCGGCTGAATCCGTAGCGGTCACACGCGGACCCAATGTGAGAACTTAGGACTTCATGACAGTAAGGCTAACGACTTGTCTATTCGTGAAGCTGACCAAGGAGTCGACCTCGGCACGATACCCTGCGGACTCAGTTCCCAAGAATACAGTACCTCGCTCTCCACTGTTGCAACGGCTTCCAACTCGCGCTGACCATTTGTAGTAGGCAGAAGAGGCGATGAGCTGCAGGGATCCATGTCGTCTTCGCTCCGCACTGAAGTCTGGCCTCGCTTCCCCTCCATCTCGGCGGAACGTCGTTCGGTTGATTTTTATCTACTGTTGACGACTATTCCGATGGATCCGCCGGTGGTGTGAACTGCCAGTGAACATCCCGGCGAAAGAAGGATGCGGGCGGATTTTATCGGAAACCAATACATTCTTTCAGGCAGTGAGTCTCCCAACACTCTGTGTCGAATCTCGCCCTGTGCCCGGTTTCTCTCATCAGGCTGCAGGCCTGCTCCGAACGCATCTCAAAAATATAATCTTGCTACGGCTAGTTTCGCTATTCTCCGTGCGGTCTCGGACGGCGGAGTCAAACGCTCTAGGCCGGTGTCTTACCAGTATTACCGGCGTTCGTTATCAAGTCCCACACCTTGCTCACCTCCGTCGCCGCCCTCAAGCCAACCGCGTAGTTACTTCTTCGTGTTACATCCTACCGCCCCCCTAACGAAGACATGTATGTCAGAAGAGCGGCAAACATCGGGGTACTACGATAATTTTATCTGGAGGTTTCCTGTTTGCAGGGCACAGCTGGACCGCCTGTATTTTCGTCATATCGAGATAGACTCTCAAGACCAACGATTTACCAAGTATAGATATGTCGGACATGTGTGTCCCGGACAGCGGTCGCTGTGATTCTGAAAATGCGTGACACTTGCCTACATCGCCAGCCTGTCGAATATTTATACATGTCGACCAGCCCCCATGTGGATCGCGTACATAATACTACATTGAAGTCAGGTCACTGGCCAATACCGAGAGTGGATACCACAACACATGATTGAACGGTTTGTTAATTATTTCCTGCACTTCTGTCCCAGGGTTTGGTCGAGCGGCGGCACCTGGAATATTATTCCTCCCTCGAACCTCCAGGTGCGAGACGACAAGTCAGGTCAGCGATCAATGGCGGTCTTCAAGAGTCTGTGAAAGCATTTTGGACAAAGCTCACACAGACCGCCGATGGAAGGCGACGCTCGTCCGGTCATGCCAACGCCGCCGGGTCGCAACGCTAACACTCGATAATTTTGGAGCGACTACATGTCTACGAGTCGGAGACAGGAATTGTCAATGTTCTAGAGCAATCGCCTCACCTTAAGCCACGTTTCAAGGGCGGGAGCAAACGATGTCTCGGTCCTAGTACAGCTCAACCGCGATCAAGGGCAGATCCTCAGCGAGCCGCGCTCAGGTGCAATGTGCGACCCACGTGGCTCGAGTGCAACGGAGCATAGCGTTGCGTCGACGGAAGGTGGTACTTATTACGATTTACTCGGAAACCGCATAGAAGTTGCTTGGCCAAAGTCATGGTTGCCGACCCCGTATATTCTCGCCCATATCGACCTCTGAGCACTTGGTACAGTCAACATATGGGTAAAAGCAATGTACAGCGAAATCTTATGAGGTAGCAAGAGTATACATATGCTAAGTCGAAACCGTTGGCGGTCGGCCCTTTGAGTAACGGCAGAGAGATATGCGATCGGAGCGGCATATGGTTGTCCCTGTGCGACGAGGACTTCGATAGTCAGCAACTGGAACGTCACTGGTGCATGTAGGCATTGGTGATACGCTGGGTGAATGGACCTCTGAACCGGCCGCCTTGAGTATGCCAATAGGTATCAAGTCATGGTAGATAATTGGCGGCTATGGAAGTTGAACCAAACGCTGTGCGTATTGAGCCGGCCACCGGCATCTGGAGAGAGAGCGTCAGAGAGGAAAATGGATGATCAACAGTAACGATTATCCCTTAGGGAGAACAAAGGCTATCAGGGGACATACTGCGTGTTTCCACCTTGATTGAAGGTTGGCTATGGGCTGCTATGGGCTGTGGATGACTCGGAACGAGTAGGAGACGGCGCCCGCTAGCTTAGTAAAGATGAGCCTGGAGCCACATGGGCGCACAAGTGTGGCGGCTCTTCCAAGTCATGCCGAGACACTCATTGCGGCCTTTGTTCTTTCGGCGTATCAGTCAGTGGCGGTCAGAGATGAAGCAAGCGTCGATGAAGCGCAGTGGTAGGAGGGAAGTGGAGACACTGTGTCGAGTCTGGCCACGCGAGTTCACTTGGCGGGAGATCACTCCGAGATCACGATCGGGCGGTGTGGGCAGAGGACGAGTCCGGCGGTTCGCAGTTTTCTCTTGGACCTCCATCTCCCACACACGATGCCACCTTTCCTTAATCCGTCTCAATGCGTGGGTACCTCAGCTAGCGTACTCGCGAACGAAACGGATGTTTCATCCACCGACACGCCGAACCGTGCGACCAGGCGATTCCACTACTATGCTTTGCTTGCCTCGGTCCTGCCCTGCAACGCGCTACAGCCCCACAAGCGTTGATTCAGCACGTTTCTTTGCGTCGGATGCCTCTCGCACCGTGAACTCAACCGAGGGATGACGCGTTCTACACTAGGGGTCAGAATCCAGCCGATGGTGCGTAATCGACGGTACCGGTACGTTGCATACATGGACCTCCGCTCTATCGTCACTGAGCATGGTACATTAAAAGCGATCTCCGTTTAACGTGGCCGTGGGACTGTCCTCCATGTTCCCTGGCGGGCTGCGACCCCCGTCTAAGGATGCCTGGCCAGTGGCGGGAGGGGCGATTCTCGAGCAAGCTTTGCTTTTCGGTCCGATTACAAGTTCATCGCCACTGGATAGATCTGATGTGCGTAACCAACTCCCCGATCCGTTTTTAATTACATTGGTCTGTTCATGCTCCCCAAAGCGGGATAGTTTACAGTATGCCTAACACGATTGGGCACTCAGCCGGCTGTTTCCTCAATTGAGCCTCGATCTAAGCAGATGCCAGCGGCAAAGACAGTCCCAGTCTCCTTGCGTCTCCCAGCCATGATCATGACTGGGATGACTTCGGGGCGTGGCTTACAGGTGCCGTCCATTCAATGCATCGCTGCATGACTCGAACGGGGTCTCGGAGTACTCTGATACCGTATGCCAGTCATCTCCAGGTCATCTCTCACCATGGCAGGGATGCGATCGCGATGCGAGACCATATCCGTGCTGTCGCGGCAATGTCGTCGAGACTCCATCTTCGTTCAAAGATCTCGCGTCGTGTGGCTTTTGGGTTCCCCAGAACGATCCACAGCGCCCGGGGGGAGATGGTCCGTGGACCTTGTTTTTGCATAGCTTTGGGGCACCTGTGCCTTAGTGTATCATGATTGTCGCCTGGGATTACAGAGCCGGTCCTATCATTCGATCTGAGCATTGACATGCAGACATTTAGTGATGCTGCGAATTGCGTGCGACTCATGCAGTTTATCAGTCCTCGGGCGGCATTCATCTATTACTCATCCAGCGGTATCATGCACGAGCAGCCTGGAGGTGGGCTAGGTTCGTGGTAACGCTACTCGAGTTCCGTTACTTGGGAAGACACGGCATAGCCTGACCGTGAGGAGCATGATGGCGCTCATAACCCTGATGTACGAACTCCTGGAATGGAAACCAGCCACACTTTTCTCGCTTTCACTAGGAATCGTGCACGTAAGTCCTGCGCTGTTCGTTTCAAATCGGCGGGGGGTTGGGTGTGACCGGGGTACACGGACACCCAGACCTTGACATGCCCGCAAACGTAGTCTCATTTGGTGTTTGGATGTCTGTCAAAGGCGGTCATGGCCAGGCGAGTTGTGACAAGTGACATAGGCCCAAAATGCGGTGGACGTGTCTTGTGACTGTGACGCGCCGGCATGGAACGAAAGGGACAGTCTGCTCGTCAGATGAGTCCTCTCCGACACTCCGGGTCAATGTGAAGAACAAGGGCCTCGCAGTCAGTGATTGACATGTTACTGCCTGATATAGGATTCTGCACGACCATTCCGCGTCTCCGAACACATCCGAGCCCGTGGAGAGAACGGTTCAAGCGGTCAACGCAACGTTACGCCACCTCTCCATGGTCACGGCCCGCTCGCTCCTCACAGCCAGATCTGTGCGGGATAGACACTTCGTCTCAAGCGGCGTAGTTTACCAACAAGATTTCTTGCATCATGTGGATTGGTCCATGGGATGTGACGCACACGTTACCTGGTGGTAGTCAGAGCGCACAGCCGATGTTCCCTGTCCTATATAACTTGGGACGTGTGGACGGAGCATGACAGCCAACAGACACTTCTCTTCCCATCTCAATCCCTAGACATATCTGTCCGACGACGTCAATCGAACATGGCAACTCCTCTGGAACGTGGCAAAGCGTGCTCGCGGTGCAGGTCAGTTTCTCCTCGAAGACCACACTTTTCTGCCATACTAACCTACTTGATTGTACAGGCGGCGCAAAATGGTACGCATTGGGCAATATTTGCTTCATATGGATGCTAACGGTCGAACCACTCGATAGCGTTGCGATGGACAACGTCCCGCCTGCAATCAATGTGTCCGTACAGAACGTGGGGAGGATTGCGAGTACCTTGACGGACCGGGGCCGACACAGAATCAGATCCTTGAGGGCGAAATCGCGCGCCTTGAAACCAGAATCGCCAGTATCACCGCTGGACAGGCGCCACTGAGGTTGTACGACCCTTACGCCGCGTGGAACGAGGCGCAACGAAACGCTCAAGCTCAGCACAACGCCAATGATCCCTCGCGCACTCTGTACGTCAATCGCTTCTCTTCGTGACATAGTCGCTTCTGATGAGCGCGATTACTTGTCAGTGTCCAACATTTCGTCAGGCATGCGACCGAGTTCGGATTTTTCCTTGACATACACCGCTTTTTAGACAGAGTATTCACGCAGTCCCCGAGCCGAAGCCAGAGCATGGGAATCCTCCTCGGGGTGATCTACCTCCTCGGCGCGAAGTTCTCAAACAACCCGCAGATGTTGGCTCAGGAGCAGACGTACCTCACTCGTGCTCTGCAGGGTCTTCCGACCGCCCTCCCTGAAGACCCCCGCAGCGCCATCTACGTTATGCAGGCCGAAGTCCTTCTCGCCAACTACTTCTTCAACGGCAATCGTCAACTGGAAGGAGTGTACCACACGAATGCCGCAGTCTCGATCGCGATGGCTTCCAAGTTACACTCCATCCGCTCGGCCGGTCGTAGCAGGAGCGGGGATTCGTCAACCTACAGACTCCCTCCTCCCGCTGACGCTCTGGAAGAAGGGGAGCGTATCAACGGCTTCTGGACGGTGTTTACTCTTGACCGATGTTGGGCAATTGCTTCCGGCTCTACCCCCGCCTTCACGGATGACGAAGCCACCGGCACCCAGATCGATACTCCGTGGCCCATGGACCTGCCCATGTACCAGAGCGTGAGTACATTACTTAGATCTTTCCCCGGCGCCGTTACTCACTAGCATTCCTGCAATACAGCGTCCGCTCCCCAACGACTTCCGCACGAAGAACACGGTGAAGTCCTTTATCGCGGGAGCCGACGGCGATGCGAACATGAGAAGCCAGAGCCTCTTGGCGATGCACGCGAAGGCGGCGATATTGTATGAGAGCGCAACCCGGCTGGCCTCGCGGTATAACCCCTGTAGGTCCATCAGACTTATCCCCACATCCTCCGATTCCTGATTCTCTACCGAGACGAATTAGCATCCCAAGCGAGCTTCTTGTCGTTGGACAACCGTATCGAACGCTTCAAACAGGCCTTGCCGCGCATCGACCAATTCGACCCCATGCGTGCCGACGTTGTCCGGGAGGCCCTTCTCACACACACCCTCGCCCACTGTGCGACCATCCAGCTGCACACGCCTCTTGTTCAGGACCGAGTCACCGCAAACAGCCGCACGTACCACGCGGCGCACGCAGCGATCGCTAACTTGAACCTCCGGCACGTCAACAATGCTCCCATTCTCCACTGCATGAACCCGTTCAATGGGGTGAGTCGCATCTGTGCCCATTGCATCCCACCCTTCGGCCCTACTACCGCTCCGTCCCTTACCCTGCACCCGCCACCCACGGAACCGAACCCGGCGCACGAACGCTGATCACTACCACTTGCTCCCAATAGATTTTATGGGCATCGGTGGCGAGGGTGATCTCGCAGGGGATAGCGACCGGGCGGCGTCTGCGCGCCGCAGGCGCAGGGGGCGCCTCGCAGGGGGCGCCAGACGAACACACGCTCCAATCAGACATGGAGAGGGTTGTGACGATCATGAACCAGAACGCGACGTTCTCGCCGCTGATGAGTACGTCGACGCCCGCGTCGTGCCTCTTTCTCCATGCTGATCGAATCATCCATTGCTCACGCGCATCGGTTTTACCGTCGACAGATACACAGGTCGGCTCGCTCCGGTCGGCGCGCGGGTCCTGAACGAGAACAAGGTCAAGCGTCGCAGTCGAACTGTATTCGCACCGAACGCGCGTGCGTACACGTTGTACATAATATTTGGTATAGAAGGCGAAGTAGGAGGAGCACAGCTACCACCTGTTTTCATCACCGTTACAGTTTCCGTTTCTTGTTCACTGTATTTTCGTTTTCCCACGCCGCCATTCGTTCTCATCACCGTGACCATGGACCCTAATATCTATTTGCCCCTACTGTATGACTAACCGCTCCTGTATCGCTATAGAACAGCGCCATTGCAGACTACTCTTGCTTCTCCTTCTGGCCCGCTGTCACGGGAGCAGGGGTTTTACCACTTGTGTTTATCCATAGATGCTTTCCGTATTAGATGATCCGCTCTCTCGATGGACTCATACGATGGACTATACGTACTCTGTATCTTGACCTACGCACTGTATCTCGCGGATGTCGTACATAATCATAGATCTGTCTGTGTCCGCACCGCACTCGAGGCCCATCAACGATCGTTCATTTGAACAGCCCAATGCACTTACGTATCGCCAGTCGCACTGAATAAGTCGATACGCACATATGTCCTACGATATACTAACGGGACCGTGATCGATATCCATGTTCCTCCCTGTCCTCTTCCCTATTAGAGTTACATATTTTCAGCACTACACACTTGCAACACATCATACTTAATGTGATCCTGCGCAACCCAAATACTGATCTATACACCACGGACATACCCGAGACCAGATCAATTACATATCCATCATGGCGGGCGAACTCCAAACATGAACATCTCACCATCTCTCCCGCTCGGAGAAGCGTTGTCTGAACCTTCGAGTACTTACAGTCCCTACGCCGCCCGAAGCTTCGTGAAGATGCTCCGCAACGGCACAGGCATCCTGCTGCTATTCCTCTGACTCTGAGATCCCACCGTGCCCGCGCCCGCGGGCGTCCCTCCGCAGACGTTCTCCACCCTCAGCTGAGAGCTCGGCGAGACGCCCGCCGACGGTCTCCGCGTGGTCGGAGTAAGAGCCTCGCCGCGTTCATGCTCCAGCGAGCTCCGCGCGGACGCCATCTGAGAGGCGCGGTGGCCGCCATGCTCCTTGCCGTTGGGCCCCGTATGGGACACGGGGTCCTTGTGCCCGGTGCGCGGAGTAGTCTGAGGACGCTTGACCGGGCTCGAGCTCGCCGCACTCGGTTTGCGTTCCACCACGTTAGCCATGTTCTGGCGTACGTTTGCGCTGATCGTCTTCAGCGGCGTGCGGCGCTGGTCCTGATTCTTGAGCGGGGACGACATGGTCGGGTACGGAGACTGCAGCGTCGGGGCACCCACCACCGCGCCGCCCGCGCCAGAGCCCACTCGGGGCGATGGGAGGCCAGGCGGACGGGACGGAGAGGGCTTGTGCGCGAGCGCACGGACGGCAGGATGCTTCGCCGTCGTCGGTATCCTCACTGCAGCGCTCGGGCTTGTGTTGCTCACATTGTCCCGGCTTCGGCACGTGGGAGGCGCAGAGCGAGGGGGAGTCATGAGCGTGGGTGCGGGCGCCGAGGTCGTCGGCATCGCGGCGCTGTCAGATGGAACTTGACGCGGTACGGTGACGTCTGAAGCAGCCTCTTCGGGCCCGTGGCTGCCGGAGAAATGGGGATGCGTTTGCATCTTGCGCAGCGGAGAGCTCTTGCTGGGGGTCCGCATTGTCGCGGCCGTAGGAACAGGGATGCGCTTGAGCGCGGAGAGGACGTCCAGATCAGAGTGATGCTTGGACGGCGTCCCGGGGCGGTCGGCAGGCTCGTCGTTCATCGCCGTGGCGTACTCGTAGAGGCTGGGCACGGCGGAAAACCTCACGCTCTTCTTCTCCTTTAGGATGCCGCGGATGGGGAGCCCCGCGCTAGACGCTGTGCTGGACGGACGCGAGTTGGGCGGTGTGAAGAACGAGCCCTCGAAGGAAGCAGGGGCTGATAGGGGCACAGACGAGGGGATCTCGAAGGGAACGGGTTCGTCGAATTCGTCCAGCAAAAAATCGATGCTTCGGTCACCGGGCGGGCTGCAGAGCTTGCCAGTCTTTGCGGGTCGCTCCGCGTCGCCGGGGGCGATTTGGATATCACCATCCGGTGCCTGGATGATGACAGTCTTGCGCCGCGCCTGCTTGACGGAGGGGGGAGTCTGCGCCAATGGCTGCTGGACGTTGACATCGGGTTTGTTGTCGTCACTCCGGGACCCTGTTGCTGTCGGGGCTGGAGACCCCTTGCTGGACTCGTCCGTGATTAGCGATTCGATTCCTGTATACGCGACCGTGTGGGGCGGCGGAGACGCAGGAGGACAAACCTCTGCGGGATGACCCTTGCTCTCCTGCCATTCGATGACGAGGTCCTGCACAAACCGCCATTCCTCGTCGTTCGCATCTGGAAGCTGCGCAGCTGTCGCCATCCCCCATCGGGTGTCTGGTTCGAGGCTCGGAGGGGGATGTGAAGGGGGCTGGTGCTCCGCTTCAGTCGGCGTGAAGGGCGGTGGCGGAACGAGAGCCTTGAGATTGCTGCACATGGTGAATAGCCCCATGTCGAACCTGGAGGGTTCCCCAGCGCCGACTCCATTGAATGACGGACTCGTGGGAGAAGAGCCAAGGAACGCAGACGGAATGTCGGGGTAGGAGTTGCTATCAGCGCTTTCGGGCATACTCGGTTTCTCGGGTTGGTCGAGGGACAACGCGGGGGGCGGCTTCTTTCCCCGCCGGATGGCTAAAGGTACGTCTTGATGGCTGTGCAGGTTCGAAGAAGATTCGAGGGAGAGGGCGAGGGCCGCAGTTGAGTTCGAAACCATGATTGTGGGAACCAACAGCAACCCGCTAGGACTGTCCTTGTGTGGCACACCAGCGGTAGAACCACCGGGTCGTGACATCGGGGTGCAAGGAGCGGTGACGGGGTTCATAGAAGCACTGGCAACATCAGACAGGTCCACCAGAGCCATATCGGGATGCGGTTCCGCGGGGGGTAGACCGGTAACAGTGGGAGAAGCACCGCTGAATGGACCGCGGTGTGTGCAGTGGAATAGATCAGGAGAAGTCGAGTGGCCGCGTGCTGAAGGGTCACTGCCCTTGACCGGTTCTCGATCGGAAGCACCGTTCGGATAGTCGGGATGCGAGTCATCCGATGTCTATAGTTCGGTATCTGCTTCGAAATTGTGCAGCGTCGGGTAACGGAACACCACTCACCACCCACGAATCTATGGAAGCCTTCTCCATCAGAATCACCTTGGGCCGAGGGGCGGTGAGTGAGGACACGAGTGAATGGGAGGCATCGCCTGCGCGAAGGGGTGTGGCAGGAGCATGCTGGGCCGCAGAGGGCTGCCCAGCCAAACCGAGATCGTTGAGGAAGACCCGAGGTTTGCGCTCGGCGGGGAACGGAGGGATGTCGTCAAAAGACTGAAAAGATCGCAAGCTACTCGAGGTGGATGAGAAGCTGAGGCGAGTCGACAGTAGGCTTTCGGCGACGTAAGACGAGAGGATGGCCTGGAGATCTAGCGACGCAGTTGAGGCTCTGGAAGTGATGTGCCCTCGTGAGGCACATGCTGCTATTGCCGTCATCATTGCCGTTGGCGTGGGGGAGGAAGACCTGCAGACATACCCGTTTGGAGGACAGACGGGTATGCACGTCGCGGCTGACGACATACCCGAACCCGAGGCTGACCTCGGTCTTCCCCAACCGAGTTAGCCAGCCGAGGATCGAGCACGTACGGCTCCACACAGTCCCAGCTGTGTGCCATGTATTGTCGCCTCCGCTGTATCCATGCGCCTATGGATTAATGTTGATAGCAATTTCCGACCTAGGGAACGTTAACGCGTGCTGTGAGAACGTTGAACAAGCCCCACAGAGTGGGCGGGTTTGCAAACGCACCTTTCTCACCATCTAGACATTTCGTGAACATGGATGGTGTCTTGGTCTACAGTCGTTTGCGTCGATTCGATTCAGACATGCAACTGGCGGCGAATTAGAAGCCACGCATCTATGTATCGAGGGAAATGCGCGGCCAGTGAGAGGTTAGTCATGATGCATGGATGATGATGTGCAAGAGCGTTGTGGCGTCACAGGCGTGGACGAGCGATGTTGACGCTTGCGTCGTCGGGTATCGCGTCAAGTTCCCACCCCGAGTCCGACGGTCGACCCCGTCGTTTCCCCCCGCCCCCGCCTTGTCCCCACTCCCCCTCCCTTTCCATTGTCCCGGCCCGCTCCCCCAAGGCCGCGGCCGTCCCCTCGTTTGCTTCCATACGTGCTTGGTGCCTGCCCGACCGAGGAAGAACGCTGGTATTCATAACTTATCCCTTCTGGAAATTTGACACCGGTCTGCAGTGCACCGCCCTCCAAGCCCAACCTCGCCCGGACCCCGTCCGCGACGTTCCTCCTTCCCCTCCGTCTGCCGTTCCATCCACCCTATCCTTGGCTCTATCCTTCTCGCATACCCGTATTGCTAGCCTCTGAATCTTACTGTATCCGCACGTCTCTCCCGTTGACTTGGAATAACTTATACACTTCGTCTCCTTCAAGAGGTTCGCGCACGCTTGGCTTTTGGTGAGTCTCTCCCCCTTCTCGTCTGTCTGTCTGTCCCCAGCATGCCTTCGCGTGATGATCACTTTTTATACATTTGCACGTCAGTCTGAGTGCCCCATCCGGGGTGCGCTCGATGCCAAATTCGCATATCTGATCCCCTACCGTCTTGTTAAAGTTAACCTCAGACGCTGATGCGCCTTCCTCCTCCGCAGTGTTATCGCTTCAGGACAGAAACCTTGGGGAATAATTCTCGCTTCATTCATTGTGAGTCCCCATCTCTGTGTATGGACAGTGACAGGCTGTTGGGGCGCGTGCTTGGACGCTAGGAAGGTGGATGTGGGAGGGTGGAGGATAAATTTGAGCGCGAGTACCCGAGCGGATGCGGTCGACGAACAGATGATGTACTGCTCTCGGGCGCGCTCGTCCACTATCATCATGTTCGCCGTCGTACGAAATCTTCTCTTGACTGTCTGAATCCTATCCTGCCCTGGCGCGCATGCCTGTCGTCTGCCACTGCCCAACGCTTCCTCGCGTTTCATGTATATTGAAGCTAATATTAACGCGCCATGCCATTTTCATCCGTTTTGGTCCTCGCTCGCAGACACGCTAATCCGACCCACGTCCGCACCTGCACCCACGTATCAACATGTCTTCGTACTCCCTCGATGACGGCAACTCGCGGGCGCTGCCCCCGCCCTCGTTCTCCCAGCCGACGAATGGCAAGTCCGGGGGGAGCAAGGGCGGGCTCGTGCCCACGAACAACGTGACGACGAAGGAGGGCATCACCGTCCGGACGAGGATCGAGCCGAGCCTGGCGGTCGAGGATGTCATCCGGCAGCTATGCATCAGCCTGAAGCTGAAGGACCCGCCTGCGATGTATGCGCTGCGCGACGAGAGTGACGAGCTGGTGACGAACGATAACCTGCGGAAGAAGATCAAGGCGAAGATGAACCTCAAGTAAGTCCCTTCCATCTTTCCTTCTCCCTCCGTGTCGCACGACGATCCTTTTGTCGTGTTCGTGAGCGCATCCGCCTACCCCTCTTGTCTCGTCTAGGCTTGTGAATGCCCCGGCAATCGAGGCGGCGGAGATCGTAGAGAAGCTGGCTCAAAGGGATGGGAAGCTCGGCCTCGCGCTCACATCATTGCGCAAACTGATACGAGTACGTCTTGAAGGTCCTCATTTCCTTGCGAGTGTACTGAAGCCATTTGCAGGAAGAGCAGTTCGCGAACGAGTTCCTGCAACGAGACGGTCTCCATGATCTCATCGACGTCATTAACTCCGCCCACGGAAACACCCTTGCTGTCAGTTCAGCCCCGCTGCTGTCACGACATGAGTGTAGTTAAACTGACTGACACCCGTACGCATTAGTACGCCCTGACCGCGATGCAGAACCTGATGGAGCTCGACTATGGGTGGGCAAACCTCGACAACTCGTTCATCCTCAAGGTCGTGCAAATACTGTCGTCGGAGCAGTCGCTGATCAACGTGTGTCGGCCGGCGACGGCGATCCTCAAGAAGCTCGTGGAGGCAGACCCAGGTAGCGCGTCTGGCGTCCATGCTCCGAGCTCGAGCAGGGGTCCACCGTCTCCTCCCCCAGGGTCCGTGTATAGGTACGGGTTCGACGTCGTGTTCGAGCAAATACGCAAGGAGCGGCGGCTGCTGGAGACGGTGGTGAGCCGGCTGGGAAGCGCAGACACGACGATGGCTCTGTACAGGTCCGTGGCCGTGAGCTGTGGTGTGGTGTGGTGTGGACTGTGGAGGCTGACGGTGGTGGTGTAGCATGATGCTGATCAACTCGCTGATGGCGCATGCGAGCGACCCGAGATGGGATGAGTTCATCGCGGAGCTGGAGCGACTGAACGTGCGGAAGGCGGTCATCGTGCGTCTTGTCTTGTCTTGTGCGCTGGTTTAGTGCGCCGCCACTGACCTGCCTCGTCCTCGCAGCGGCTCATGTCATCGCATACAATCGAAGATCTCACGTCGTGCATCCTCGACTTCCAAGCGAACATGGTCCGAGTGACGTTCCGGAAGAAGACGACGCTGATTGAGCCCGACTTCGAGCCGCTGCAGAGCGCTGCGCTTCAGTTTATCTGGGAGAGCAGCCGCCAGCAGGAGGACCGCGGGGACCCTGTCACGACCGTCAAGTGGCTGAAGCTCGGGTTCGAGACGGAAGACATTGGTCACGAGTTTAGGGAAGTCGGTGTGCTTGGTTTGGATTGCCTGGTGGGTCGTTTGCTTCCGGCGGACAACGCGTCGCGGATCGTGGTAGGAACTAAAGCACTGCTTAGAAATACTTTGTGGAGAAGGACCCCGACCACTGGGCGAAGGTCGTCCAGGAACAGCTGAGCCGACCCGAGGAGCGGCGTTGTCCGATTGCGAAGGCGTCGAACGAAGTGGCCGACCTCCTCTCGGAACATTGGGCCATTTACGAGCCGGGATGTCCGTATCCACCTTCCGTCCTGCTCTACTCTCTTTGTATTGAACGAGTCTTGTCCTGTTTCGCAGACTCGACGGCAACGACGTTCCAACCATTCTTCCTCAACTTCTACAAAGTACATTCCCTCGCCCTCCAGTTCTTCCTGCGCATGTGGAATGAGAGCGGGTCTTCTACCGGCGACTTCCCTCGCCTCGTCGCTCTGACCCGAAGCCAGTGCGTCCCCATCTCCTTCAATTTCCCCTTAATTTCCCTCGTTACCGTCACCGTCTTCTCCCGCATTCTGTTCCGTGCTTGATCTCCCCATGATTGATGACTTACTGCGTGTCTCTCCAGAGTAAAGGTCGCGCTCAAGCAAGAAAACATCCGACCTTGGCATGAGGTCGAGCAAGAGTTCCTTGAGTGCGAGTACCGCGCCGTCCGCGAACGCCAGATGCAGGAGCTCGAGATGGAGGACGACATCATGAGCAAAGCTCCCATCCGGTGCGTAACGTTGTCGACCCTTTGCTTTCGTAATAGTGCTGACGGTCAACGTCATGCCCTGTAGAAACCTCCGTGCGAAGTTGTACAAAGAGTCCTTCGAATTTGTCCGCCAGCAGCGCATCCACTGTTTGTTGGAAGGGGCTTGGTTCATGAATGGCATACCACTCGCCACCACTGTTCCTCGAGATACACTCAAGCGGCCAACACGTCCGTGGAGGTTCCTCCGACTGGTGTGTGGACCTTGCTCGTGCTCTTCACAGCTGTTTCGCTCACTATACTCGTCGTTTCAAGGACGCCGGCTTGAAGTACCTCCACTACGTCGACAGTGCCGTCAAGTTCCCCGTCCGCAAGGGTTTGGAAGACCTTCCCGACCGCATCGAGATCTCCATGATCAGCGAGGTCGCAACAGGCACCTGCGCGCCATTCCCACACATGCGTGGCGACCAGAACGACCTCCCACTAGGAGCGAACTCGCCCCTCCTCGCGTCCAGCATGTCCTTCTCTCTCCTCAGCACGAGCGGCGGCTCGCTCGCGGACCAGATCGCGCCGGACCAGGCACGCTGGGCGGACTGGACAGACGGCCTCAACATGCTCCGGAGAGACGGCGGGCACGTCGCGTCGCAGGAGACGGAGCTGTTCGTCCAGGCGCTGACGGAGATCGGGCTCAAGATCAAGCTGCTAGGTTCGTCGCCGCCGTACGTCTTGAATCATCCTGATCGTAACTGAACCTGGTTTGTTTCGCAGACCTATCTGGCGAGAAGGTCGAGATCCCGAGCGGACTCGTGGCTGGCCCGACGCCGATCAACAGCGATTTCTTCTTCTCGGACCTGTCTTACGACCCCCAGGCATGAGTCACGTCCTCGTCCGTCCTCGCCATGTCCTACATGCTCGGCTCGCGAATCGATGCTCCGTCCGCGGTGCCCCAGTGCTTCCTCTCTGCCTGCTCCCGCTACTGTTGATTTCGGTGCGGATCCCTGGTTCTCATTGTATGTGCTCGGGCGGCAACTGCCGTCGTTGCGCTGTGGAAGGTGATACCAATGTATGTATGTAAAACTTCCGCCTAATATGTTGCCCTTGTTAGATACCAGTACTATGGTCGGAGTATATCAATTTCTGTTCATCTGGGAGATACCATCTGGACTTCGGGCCAGAGTGTGCATGGGCTCCGTGAACCCCGGCATGCGTTCTTGCCCTTGTCTTGAAGCTCCTGAAGCTCTTGTTGAGGGTCTTCGAGGCCTGAGCCTTGTGTTAAGCAGTTTAATCTTCACCCATGGAACTCACAGCAACTGCTTTAGCGTTCAAACGTTCCTTAAGGAGTATGACTTCAATTTGGGTGCTACGCGCCCTGTATGTTCCTTTCAAGCATTGCTATGAATGCAGCGGCCAAGGGAGGCTCAGTATCAGAAGGAAGTGGATGGTAATGAGAACAAGGAGATGCGGAAGTGGCTGGTGGCGTGTGGTCGACAGACGTGTCGCGCATACCACTCGGCACCCTCCAAACATCTAGCACCGACAGAGACAGAAAGACCTTCCACGGAGTGGCACGTTTGTAGCTAATACACTCTGAAGGTCATGGCATTTACATTAACGGCCTGTGAGTCGCCTTGCAGCTAGCCTTGCTGAGTGAAAGCACTTCGCTTTCTCGTCACCGACTACGCGATATGTTTCGCGAGTGTATGCGAATCCTGCGGAAGCTAAAATCACGCACACATCAAATGTAGCCCACATAAATCAATACCTTCAGTAATCGTCGGAATAGGACTCGTCGTCATCCTCCTTTTCAGTCGAGCACCCATCCCACTTCACCTCCACTATGACCTCCTGATACGGCTAGCGTCCGTCGCCGTCACGTACTTGCACCCCAAGATCTGCAGCTTCTCGAGCGAGACCCCGTAGTTGCAGCGCAGGATCACCCAATTGAGGAGCTGGTCGAAAAACTCGCCTTCGCTGCTTTCGTAACTTCAGATCTCGGAATGGCGGAAGCGTCCTCGAGCTTCGGCTTGCGGAGTCGGCGGAGAGGGACAAGGACAAGCGTGGCCGATGGCTGTTGTTCCTTTTGCGCCCGCCGCAGGTTGCAGAGGGCCTTGAAGAAGCTCTTTCCAGGGTGCCCGCTGATATCGAGAGTCTCCACAGAAGGCGTGCGCGCGAACAACCTCCGCCAACGGACGTCGAATCCATCCTCTGGCCACATGGATACGGTCTGGACGCGCGAGTTGAACAGCGTCTTGGCACTGCTGTGAGCGGCTGATCGAGGTCCTCGTCCAAATACGAGGTGCGGAGTGTGAGGTCTATGGCAGGACGGCAGCTAATGTTGGCGTCGTGGTGACCGACAATTTTGACGAACGACGACGACAAATGAGGGAAAAATATCTGCAGCGCCAGTAAAGGCGTTAACGGGAGACGTGTGCAGAGAGGATCTCAGCCACGCGTGGGATCCCAGCCACACCGAGCGCAGTGACGGTCAACCTCGTTTCAGGGTTGACGCAGAGATGGTCCATCAGAAAGATGCAACCGTCCGTGTTACCGCCGATTTGCAAGCGTTGGAGGGAAATGAGGGCGATGGAGCGGTTAGTAGGGAGAGGAGGTCCGGCGGTTAACTGCTGATTGAAGCCGTCGCACGCATTCCTCCAACGTTAGATGGACAACTTGGGGAGGAGCCATTGCTTGGAGCGCGTCGAGGATTTGTTGGATAGTCCCGATGAGGTGGTCCGGTATTCCGATAAGGTTTGGGCCAGATGTAGTCAACGTGGGGCAGAACAGGGTTCCGTTCAGGCGACCGGGAGCTGGCAGATCTCGAGATGGAGCAGGCGCGGTGTATGTCCAGTGGCAGGGAGGAGGTGAAGGAGCTATGGACCGTCTACCTCTGGGTCCTTCGTGTTGCAATGAGGCATCGGGTGGCTCAATTTCTCTGTTGGCATCCTGATCTGCCTCGAAGTCGCGACATAACGGAGTTCACGTAGGCGATGTGCATGTTGCCCGATGAGGTCCGTGGCTGAAGTCCAAGTTTCAGCTTCAATCCAGATGGATGGATCCAAAGTTAGATCGATATAGAGAGGCGAACTTTTCGACGACGGAAGGAGAGCGGAGAATGTCTTGGGCCTCCGCACGTAGATGCGACTCCAGAAGCGTGGCGTGCCCAGCGCGATATCACGCCAGTGTCGGCAGACGTGAGCAAGCCTGATCCATTGGGGACTTGTGAAGATAGACTTGTCCCAACGGTCGGCTCCCGAACGATAATGAGCTCAGGTGTACGCTACCAAGATCTGGGCGAGAAGCTCGCTGGGGAGTTGGTTGATGTCAGTGAGGGTGTTAAGGCGGGTCTTCAGGGTGAGGATTTTACACAGATAGTCGGCGATGTCGTTCAAAATCGCACTCCGTTCTGCTGCAAACCAGGTGAGGCTTGGCTCGGACTCGGCAGTTGGTACTAGGTTGATTGTGGAACGTGGAGCTTGTGACAGAATTCAGCATGATCTCCTCTATTTTATAAGCCACACGACTAACCTTTTATCGTCGGGTTTGTTCAACTTGCTCGTGATGTTAGGTGAGGTGGCAAATCCCTCATCGCGATAGTACCCAAGAGAAACAGTCACCAGCTTTCGACCCTACCCTAATGTTTCGTGAGTGTTATGCAAATCGTACAGAAGACGATCTCACGCACGTTAAATCGTGCCCATATCCACTACCAGCCGAATAAATGGAATCGTAAATCGTCATCGTCGTCATCGTCGTCGTCCTCCGAGTCCTCGTCCGTCGACTCCCGTTCCCACTCATCCCACTTCACCTCCACTATGACCTCTCTGATGCGCCTAATGTCCTTCGCCCGGGCGTATTTGCACCCCCGGATCTGCAGCCTCTCGAGCGGGACCTGGTAGTTGCACCGCAGTATGGCCCAATCAAGGAGCTGGTCGGAAAATACGCCGTCGCCGCGTTCGGAACTCCAGATCGAATCGCGGAAGCGGACGTCGTCGAGCTTCAGCTCGCGAAGTCGAAGGAGAGGAATGAACGTCCCGGACGTCTGTTCCGTTTGAATCTGCCGCACGTCGCAGAGCGCCTTGAAGAAGGCGTTGCCTGGATGCCCGATGAGGTCGAGAGTCTCCACCGAGTACGTACACACGAACAGCTTGAGCCAGCTGACGTCGTAGCCGTTTCGTGAAGACATGGATAGGGTCTGGACGCGCGAGAACAACGTCTTGGCTGCTTTGAGCACAGCCGTGAGCGGCCGCTCCTGGGCCCCACCCGTCTCCGAGGTGTCAAGTGTGAGGTGTATCGCAGGACCGCTATCGGGGTGTAGGCTATGTTTGACGTCCCTATAACCTGTAATGGTGACCTTCGACATCGAATAAGGGAAACATATGTTCAGCCCCAGCAAAGGCGCCGAGCGGGAAACATGTGCCGAGAGGATCTCGACCAAGCGTTGGATTCCCATCGCACCGTGCCCGGTGATATCGATCTTTGCCCCAGGGCTGACGGAGAGATGGTCCATGAGGCGGACGCAATCGTTCGTGTTGCAGAGGATCCGCAAGCTTTGCAGGGAAGTGAGGGCGATGGAGCGGTTGGGGGGAGGAGGTTCAGTGGTGGGCGATTGAAGCGGTGGCACGGATTGTTCCAGTGTTAGATGACCGAGGGAGGGAGCCATTGCCTGCAGCGCGTCCATGAGTTGATCGAAGGTCCCAGTTGTGCCTGATCCGGCACGCCAAGCGGCATGACTGAAGACGACTAATGTAGTCAACGTGGGGCAGAAGACGGGGTCCGTCCACGCGACCGGGACATTGCGAAGTTCAAGATAGCGTAGGCGTGGCGTGTGTCCGGTGGCAGGGAGAAGGCGAAGGGGCTGTAAGCTGTCCGCTTCTGGCGAGCCCCAATACCATAACACGAGCCTTTCCAACAAGGGCATCGCGGGGCTCAATTTCTCAGCCAACCTCCTAACGTGCTTCGAAATCGCGACGTAACGGAGTTCCCGCAGGCGATGAGACTGTTGTCCTATACGCTCCGTGGCCGAAATCCAAGCTCCAGGGTCCGCCCAGCTGTCCTGATCCAATTTCAGATCGATGTAGAGAGGCGAGCTTTTCGACAATGGGAGGAGAGCGGAGAATGTCTCGGGCTTCCGTACGTAGAGGTGGCTCCAAAAGCGTGGCGTGCCCAGCGCAACATCACGCCAGTGTCGGCAGACGTGAGCAAGCTTGATCCATTGGGGACTTGTCCGGATAGACTTATCGCTAGTCGCCGAACGATAGTGATCTCGGACGTAGACCACTAGAATTTGCGCGAGAACTTCGCTGGGTAGTCGGTTGATACGGGTGAATGTGTTAAGATGGGTCTTGAGGTTGATGAGTTTGCGTAGATAGAGGTCGATGTCTGCCAAAATCGCACCGCGTTCCGCCACGAAGCTGGTGCTGGACTCCACAGCTAGCGAGTCCATTGCTGAGTGACACTGGCTACAAGGAACAGCATGAGCCCATGAATTCTACAAACTACGCAGCTGAGCATGACTGACCTTTGATGGCTGGATTTGTTGAGCTTGTTCTCAGGGGTGACCCGGGTGAGTACTTGAGTGTCGAGTTTATGGGAACGGGCGCTTACCTTTCGGTTGTGCCGGTTGCTCCGAGTCGGCAACGTTGATGGGCTCAGCCACTGCAGCCTCAGATTATACCCACTATAACCTTCTCACTTGTCCACTCGGCCGGTATACATTAGGCAAGTAGTATGTCGGCATAACGTGAAAACCAATTAGCTCATCCAAAGTCCCCTCCCCCGTAAACACGGTACTTATACGTACTGTATAGAAAGTTACTTGCAGGAGTTCATGCAGAGCCACGTTTGTCGCAATGTTATCGCTGGAAAATCATACTCCTGTTACTGATGCGCTCGCACAGATGACGTGTATCGCTAGCCAACCGGTGGAGATCCACCGTCTGGTTCAGCAAAACTTGGATGTCCGTGACCTTCCCTATCCCGACTATGCGGACATCCTCTCATCCCAAGATCGTCGATGTCTCAAAGGGCTATCCCCGCTTCAGACCAGATCCTGGACACTGTCGAGGATAGAACAGTACAGGGCATGCATATTGGCTCTAGGTTCCATCCACAACCTCGCCACCCCCCTCCATGCCTATCTTCCCACAGAAATTTTGATACACATCTTCGGCCACATCCGCCCCACATCCCGAAAGGAGATTGCGCTGGCACACGTATGCCGCCTCTGGCGGTCCGTACTCATGCGGACATCCGCTTTCTGGGCAAAAATGCTCGAGACGAAGATCGGCGGTTCCTTGTCCACCCAAGGAGCGGCGTCCGACAGCGTACTGCGAGAGTTGCTGGAGAGATCCTCGCCGCGGTCCCTCAAAATCTACGTATCCGAATTTCCGCCCCTGCTCCACGATATCTTACTCCCCCATTTCTCGCGCATAACACGCTTCAAGGCCGGGATCTCGCTAGACAACCTCCCTGACCTGTACGAAGCCATCAATGTCGGATTGCCTACCATCAATACTCTCGAGATAGGACTGTCCCAACACGGTGCTGAGCTGGCGAGGTCCTTGAGGGAGGCACGGACCACGAGCCCCAATCTGGTCCCTCATCTCCAACAGTCCAGTGTGCCGTGTCTGCGGACGCTTGTCATCCCGGGATTCCTGTTCACCAACTCCTCCGCTCTCCTCTCCCTCGCTAGCGTGGAGCTGAGCAACTGCAGCTGTCACTTTTGCAAATTTCGATTCAGCCCGCGCCCCGAAGTCCTGCTGCGCGCCCTCGCGCGCACGGTCAACCTGCAGCGCCTGGCCTTACAGCGCTGCCTCCTGCAGTACACCGACTTCAGCAACGTCCACCCCACCGGGGTCGCGCTGCCGCAGCTGAGGCACTTCGAGGCATGGGAGACCCCCGCCATCCTCCAGGACGCGCTAGAGTCGATCTCGCCCCCGCCCACCGCGTCGATCCGGGTCCGATTCTGGCCTGCCGGCGTCGGCCGCTCATTCCACGAGCTTGTTCCCCGTCGCGCGGATTACCAGGCGCTGCTGTCCACTGTCGACGAAGTGCACATCACTGCCAGCTTCGTCGAGACCCGCGCGTCGTCGCTCGTCCTCCGGGGCTACTGCAACGCCGGCGCCGAGCCGCGCTTCAGCATAGACATGCCGGGCAGACGGACCATGGAGCGCGAGGGCCCAGACCCGGATGAGCCGCTGCTCGTCGTCCGGGACCTGCGCCGCCTCTTGGAGTCCGCCACGGTCAGCAAGCTCGAGGTGCACATACAGGACGGCGTCCCCGGCGACGCCGCGTTCCGCCAGGGCGAGTGGGCCGTCCTGTTCAACGCGTTCCCGGACCTCACCACCCTCATTGTCGCGTACCGCCACCATTGCCCCACCGGCCAGTCCCTCCTCCAGCCCACGCCGAGCAGAACCCGGGACCAGCGGGATCGCGAATGCGCGTGCGCCGTCTCCGACGGCTGGCGCTGGCTGCTGACAGCCTTAGGCAGGCCCGCAGATCCCTCCGGGACGCTCGCGTGCCCTGCGCTGCAGCGACTGGAGCTCTGGGTGGTGCACGGCCGGTCCTTCGCCGACTTCTGCCCCGTCTTCCGCGAGACGCTGGGATATCGGAACGAGGTGCTGGGGCGTCGTCTCGCCCACTGCGAGATTTGGCTCCACTCTGGGCGTTGCTACGCAGACCGGAATTTGGCACAAATACCCCGACCCGACACGCCTTCGGCGGAGACGCAGACGCGTGTCGAGGAGCTGCTTCGTGGCCTTGTAGACGAGTTCGCGGTCGAACTGGAACCACAGGAGGACTCGCGAGACCATGGCCTCCTCCATGTGCGTGCACACTTGGGTAGAATGGACTTATAACTTGGTGGTGCAGTGTTACATTCGACCTCTACAGCACATATGGTCATAGGTTCGGCGACGAGATGGAAGTAATAGAATACATGCAGTTGGATGCAGAGTGTCTCTACAACAGTGTTCCGGGCCGGAGAGTGTTCGCTGCTGTAGGATAGGACAGGTCGGGAGGATGAGCTCCCGACGATGCAGTTGATGCAGAGATGATGCGAGTGAGTATACACGTGTTGAATGTCGATGAGGAGTCAGGAGTCAGGTGGGAGAATAGCTATGTATGTGAGTGTCGTGTACGGCCAGAGGTGAAGGCAGAAAGGAAGTGGGAGAAAGGAGAGTGGGGGTTGAACCCGGTGACGATGCTGGGAAAAACATAGAGCAAGCCAACCGTGGGCTGACAATTCAACGAACTGCCATGTTTCCGCTACGGATGCAGCGGAGGGATTGCCGTGTAGGAAGAAGAGAAAAAGAGAGGTGTGCAGGGATGCGGTAGCGTATCGCAATCTAGTTTGCCGCGCCGTTGAGGGCGGCGTGTTTGGCGGCGTACTCGGTGCCGGCCTTGTAGAACGGCTGGAAGATGGCGTCGGCCTTCTTGAAGTCGTTGTGGACAACATTCACAAGGTAGTAAGTGTTCATGACCTCATCGATTAACTTGCGCGACGGTGATTCGGGCTCGTAGAAGAGCGCCCACTGGCGTCCGAGCTCGTACGCCTCATCCTGAAATGCGGTTAAGTGCCAGTCATGGTCCAAAAAGCGCATACAACCTACCTTCCAAGCCATGAAGCTGATGGCCTCGACTATGGTAGGCTGGACGATCTCCTTGCCAGGGAAGACACCCCAAGTGACCGCGTTGGGTCCATCGGAATGCGTATTCGTGCGCAGGTCACCGCGATGGTTGATCACATAATATGTGATGTTGATATCGCGCTCGATGTGCGGGATAAGGAGTTCGAGCAGTTCCGGGGAGACGAAGAACTCAAGGTAAGCCTAGGGGAAAGCGTATGGCACATATCAGCTACCCACGCACAAGCACGAGACCTGCAGAAGACGCTCGTACCTTCTGGTAAACATACCCGTTCGAGGGCCCCCACCCGTGCATACGATCATCGCTCCTCGCGCCGTCGACGGCAGGCTGTGAGTTGATGGTGAGGAAGCCCAGGTCATTCAGCTTCGCCAGCTGCTGGGCGATGACGGTCGTCTCGCTCGACGGCGCAGTGTCGGACCACGGGAGCGCTGAGAGCCGGCCAAGACAGAACTTAGAGAACAGTCCACGGATCTCCTCGATGGAAGTCGGGGTATCCCAGAGTTTGAGGCCGTCCTCCTTGGATTGCTTGATCCAGATACCGTATCCGTCGAGCTCGCCATAGGCGGGCGAGCGCGAGTCTCCGAAACGACCGTTTGGGTATTCGTCCCAGTTCTCTGTGCGCGAAAGGTAGGAGCGGGTGCGGTTCGCCCAGAAGATCGGACGGATGTTCTCCGTGCGGCGATTGGGAGTGAGCGACTGCAAACACAGTGAGTAAGACTCGATTCAAGTAAAACAATTCGGGACGCACTTGTCTCCAAGGGAGCGGCTTGACAATGTCCACTCGGGGGACAAGGTTGAGCTCCTCCAACAGCATCCTGCAGCCCTTCTCGAGGTTCATGGTGTAGAAGTGGAGACCTTTGATACCGATGTCCGCAGAGAGGATCTGCCTGCAGAGGGTGGCGACGAGCCTGATGCCGATCTCCCGCACCTTCTCGTCGTTGTTTTTGTGCGGCTCCAGCTCGTCCAGGAAAAACTGCGGGACCGTAATTTTGGCCAATGAGGCCGCTTTCTGGAAGCCGTTCCACGTTTGGATGGGCATGATGCCGGGGACGATTGGGACGGAGATCCCGGCGGCCCGAGCGGCCTTGACCCACGCGACGAACATTTCAATGTCGTAGAACATCTGTGTGAAGATGAAGTTCGCGCCGGCGTCGACCTTCCCCTTGAGGTACTCCATTTCGCGCGCCGCCTCCTCTGGGGGCAGGTTCTGCGTCTGGGGGTAGCCCGCGACGGCGATGTCGAAGTAGTCGCCATGCTCGGCACGAATGTAGCGGACGAGATCGACGCCGTAGGAGAATCCACCCTCGACGGCTTCCCACTCCTTGCCAACTGGCGGGTCACCGCGGAGCGCAAGGACGTTCCGGCAACCTTGTTGTTTAGCTTCCTATGGTAAGGTTCATTCGTTAGAACGTCAGAGTCACAGTATGGTAAGTACATGGCGGAGCTCCGATGAATTGCGCACGCTGAACCACCCAACTTCCACAACCTAGCGGCCCTGCCGTGCGACGGTTGTGCGCTTCCGCTGGCCAAGGGTAGCTTAAGGAGGACAGAGAGGGGTGAAGTTATCTTCGCCCCCTTCTAGACCCCATATGTGGGAGCGTATAGTAGAAACAATGCAGCGCGGACAATGGTTGTGGGGGTGGAAAACTGTGTTTGGTCTTCTCGACGGGGGATGTGGCGAACACAAGGAGGCGTATGAAATGCAAAGTTGTCCATCCGCTGCGACCCATAAGAAGCGACGTAACTAATGAATACGTTTGCAGCATTCGTCATAGTTCAACACTTGCGCATGATGAGGCAGGGTGGGGAAACGGCCCGAGCACCAGGTACACGAGTCACTCACCCGCAACGCAGTATCCACCTTCGCCTTCGGCATCCCCGTGCAAGTCAGATGCATACATGTCTCGATACCGATCAGCTTCTGGCAAGTCTTGACGAGCTCTGACGTGAGCTCCGATGTTCGTCCTCCCGCGTTCCTGTCCAGAGCCACCACGTCAATTCCGTGATTTTGAATGTCAGGTCCTAAGGACTCACCATGTGATGTCTATGAACTCAGGTCCCAGCGCGCGCATGCGCTCGATACGATCCAGAAGGTTTTGGAGACCCTACAAGAAGAGCACATTAGGTGAACATTGTGGCAAATGGGGCTAGCGGCGGCCGGGCACTGACCTGCGCTGTGCGGGGTGGGAAATATTCGAAAGACCACCAAATCCGGTCTTCCTTGGCTGCCTGGTCGATCTTGCGGCTGATTTTCATGACTAGTCGTGAAGTCTAGAGGGAGATATTATAGGGATCTATGTATGTTTTGAAGAGGAGATGAGGGGAACCCGAGACGAGTCAGGGAAAGGAAGGGCGAGCGTCGATTTACAAAATCGTCCGAGACCTCTCCGATCACTTTTATACCTGGTTCCGATAGGCGCCCATATATCCCTTCTGCTCTTGAATTGCACCCCCAGCACGAGACAAGATTAAGATTGCAGCGTCAAGCTCAACGCTCGCAGTCATCTGGCCTCCTTCATGTGGACGTTTGGGGTAAACAATAGCCAGAGCCGGGTTCCACGTTCCCAGCGGTGAACAATATTAGTACTTCGTAACACCGGTCTTATGTAGTCAAAGAAGTGCTACTAGGCATGTGAGGAATTGGGCTCGTTGTGGCAGGTATATAGGCATGGACGATATTGCCTCTCCGTATATGCCCCTACAAACATCTTTGTTGAGTTTTTACATGGTATGTATGTACATATTTTAGGCGGTCATGATCATGTTGTGCAAGCCGCGGACCGACTCGGGCGTAACGGGCAGCCTGCAACCAACTTGGACCTGCAGCCTCGAAGAAGAACTTCCTGTAGGCGCCGAGTCTCCCATCGCACATGTGGAGCAGACTTCTGCTGGTCAGCAGATCCCCTTCCTTCCCTTTATCCCTCATTCTAAACCGCAGCGCATACGCGTATACACGCGATCGACGCTCATATCTTTCACAAACGCGTCCCGGGGTAACATCTTTTGGCGTGACCATGGACGCAGACACGAGTGGTCCCGGGGAATCGCCACCAGAGCCCGTGCCGAGTCCAACGAGCCTCAAGAGGTCCCAGGAGGACGCACCCGAGGATGCAGCGAGCGCGTCCAAACGCCAAAAGCCTGATGTGCCTGAAGCGAGTGGGGAGGGCGAGGTGAAGGCTGGAGAGGGACGTGAAGTGGGTGAGGCGGGCATACCAGGTGAGAAGGGGAAGAGGAAGGAGAAGGAAGGGAAAAACGGCGGCAGGAACAAGAGGCAGCGGGGGAAGAAGGGGGAGGAGAAAGATTACGTGCGGAATCGAAGAAAGGGGACGCGTCCTGAAGGCGAGGAGGTTCCAGCAACAGAGAACGGCGAATCGAAAGCTCCCCGTCTGCCCAAGCGACAGTGTGCGCTGCTCATTGGGTTCTGCGGGGATGGGTATAGTGGGATGCAGATGTGCGTTTATCTCTCTTCAGATGATGTCCGGAAATCCTTCATTGCGCGTGGTGCTCTAGACAACCAGACCCCAAACTACGCACCATTGAGGGTGTGCTTTTCGCTGCCCTCATCAAGATCGGCGCAGTGTCTAAAGACAACTCGGACAACCCTACCAAGGTGCGTTCAGGAAAGGAACATATCACGCGAGGGATTACTGGAGCACTCCCTTCAGGTCAAATTGGGAAGAGCTGCGCGCACAGACGCGGGCGTACACGCTGCGGGGAATGTCGTGTCCATGAAGCTCATCAACGTTGTTCCTGGCGTGCCAGACCTGGTTGCAAGCCTCAACGAAGAACTGCCCCCAGAAATCCGTTTGTGGAGCATTGTATGTCCACCGTTCTCGTCTTCTCTTCGTGTGTCCTGAACCTGTATTCCCCAACCTCCGTAGCTTCGAGTGCAGAACTCGTTCAACGCGCGAACGTCCGTGCCATCCCTCGCCCTCTCACCACCTGTTCGCTGATCCCGCCCACGATGATAGGACATGCGATAGCCGCAAATACACCTACTTCTTCCCCTCATATCTCATGATTCCTCCAAAGCCTAGAAGCAGCCTATCCAACACCCTCAATGCTCAAGGCACGGAGTGTCCTGCGCACCCGTTCTGGGAAGGTGTTGACAATGAGCAGCAGGCGACCCCGCAGGACGACCTCCAGAGAAAGCGAGCGTATCGTATGACGCCAGAACAACTTGCGTCCCTCAGGGAGGCAGCGACAAAGTTCGAAGGCTCCCATAACTTTCACAACTTCACCGTTGGGAGAGACTTCCGGGACCGGAGTTGTCAGCGGTTCTTGAAGTCGATTGAGGTAGGTTGTGATACTCGTGGCGCAAATGCAAAGGGTGCCTCCTCAACGCAATTATCATTATTAGATCCTGGATCCCGCAGTGCACGGAGATACGGAATGGATCGCTGTCCTGTTGCATGGGCAAAGCTTCATGCTGCACCAAGTGAGTAACGTTTGTGGACAATCCTGTACCAGCATGCTCAATCCCGCCGCCAGATTGTGAGCGATCTCCGGACGATCTATGTTCAAACCGTCGTTAACTCACCTCTCGTTCTTAGCGCAAAATGATCTCCGCACTTGTACTCTCATGTCGAACGGGTACGCCGCCACATCTCATTGAAGAGGTAGGTCGAGGAAACCCTTGTCGCCAGCATTCATTGTCTTACATCCCTTCCCTGGAGATGTACGGACCACGTCAAGTATTCATCCCCAAAATGCCCGCGCTGGGCCTCTTGCTCGAGTACCCGATCTTCGAGAGCTACAGCAAACGCGTCGGAGCCGTGAGCGAGAAGCTTCAACCTGACGACCCTGAGTACCGCCCCTCGATCGACTTCGAGGTGCATCGCGCGCAACTGGACGAGTTCAAGCAGAACTACATCTATTCCAAGATGCGGTCGATCGAGGAGCAGTTCGGCATGTACGTCTCTAATGCTAGTCCTGGTGGCGTATACATAATTGACGATATGCCTATACATCCATCTCTATCCCCCCCTCCCCCCAAACAGTTTCGACGGCTGGATCCGCTCCATCGACGCGTACGCGGGCCACGACCTCGAGTACCTGAACCCCAAGGGCGTCATCCCCGCCTCGGCCGTCACCAAGCGCGGCGAGCACCGCAACAACCCGTTCCGGGAGAAGAAGCGCTTTGACGCGACGTCCTTCCCCGCGGGTACCAGCGGGGAGAATGCCGCATCCATCGAGGAAGAGGAGAGCTCGGAGGACGAGGAGGCGCTCCCGCTCGACAAGGAGGAGCTCGCCGACTTGGAGGGGTGATCTATTGCGGGGACGTGGCGCGGCGCGGTATGCGGCGGGGTCATCTAGTTAAGTTACCGATTTATTAGTGTAATGCTCCTGTTACCATCACAGAACAGCCCTGCTCTACCTTCAGGCTCGAAAGCAAGCCGTCCGCACGTCAGTCGTCGCCCCTCGCGAGCAGTCGCGCTTCCCAGTCAGCGACGATCGGCACCCTGGACCGGGAACGCCACAACCAGTCCGCCTCGAGCTCCGCAGACGACTCAGGGAAGACCTCCTTGATGAGCCGGAACCACTCGTCCTGCGCGCTGGGCGCCATCCACGTAGCCTTCAGCCCGTCCCAGGGCTGCGGCATCCATCCCGCGTACTCCCAGTCGATCAGACAGACCGCGGTAGAGCCCGCACGCCACTTCTCCAGCCCGCCAGGGAGGACGAGGTTCTTCCGGAGGATGTCGCCATGACTGAACACGACGGGGACGTCGGCGCGCTCTATGAGCGGTTGGAGCGCGGGCCGGACAGTCTCTGCGTTCCACGGTCGGTCGAGCCCCACCCAAAGCTGCTCGAACACATCTTTGCTGGACGAGAAGATGCGGGGGCGGTCCAGCCACGGTATCCGTGGGTCGGCGATGGGAGCACCCGACGCGAAGCACAGGCACGTCGCATGCGCCCGCGCGTTGTTTGCGGTCTGCTCGTGCAGGGTGGTGAACTGCTCGCGGAGCTGCATCGCAAGGCGCGCTTTGTCCTGGGCAATGAGCTGTCCCCAGACGTCGGCGACGCAGTCGCCATCTGTCCAGGTCGTGAGGAGGTATGTCTTGCCGCTCCTGGCAGAGGCGTGGTCGATTAGCTTGGGGGTGTTGACATTATGGAGAGATTCGACGAGGCGGAGCGCGGCGGCCTCGTTTCCCGATGGGTCTTGGGAGATTTTGAGGACGAGGTTGAAGGGGAGGCGGAATATTCCGCTGTAGACTTGCTGGTATCCCACAAGGGTGGTTATGTGTGTCAACGTCTCAAAGAGAGACGGTTTGAGAAAGTGAGGTACAAAACGCAACAGTCCTTCGACGATGCGTTGACCAGGATGGAGTATCATATGCATTCTGGACTAGAGATCGGCTCCTCGTGAGTAACTCTGAGTCCTCTCAGCTGGTTGTGTAGGAGCCGGCTGAGATACTCACCTGTGAAAGGCCCGCACGGCGTGTGGATATTTTCCAACTTCGAAATACAGTAGTTTATGGATGCGACAAGTTTGAAGGTCAGTCGAAGTTGATCGCACTGGCGTAGCGACCTTCCAACCCAACACCGCCACGGCGGCCTACCGCGTCAAAATATATACAATTGCCAAATGGACAAAGGTTACCACATTATTACTGTTTTCAAAATGATACGGAATCGCATTTCTCGCGCATCGCCTGGGCGCTCGTTCCAACGGTCGGGCCGGGCAGTGCGATCGGCGCTTAAGCGCACTGGTCGTTCCGAGTCGTCGATTCCCTCGTCCCTCCCTCTGGATTCGCAATGGCTCGCAGGAAGGTATCAACTGATCTCAAAGCCCGCATACCCGTCTTGTTTCTTGACCAGAGGCGCTCTGTTGCGGAAATCTGCGAGATTCTGGGTGTTGCAAAGAGTATGGTGTACCAGACTCTAGCATACATTCGGCAATATGGGACACCTCAAAACCCCCTCGCGAGACAAGCTGGCCGCCCCCGTGTCCTTACGGGGGAACATATCCAATTCATCCGCACCCTCCTTGATGAGAAGCCTACCCTCTACCTCGATGAAATCCAGGACCACCTTACTCGCACGTTTGGCATCCGCGTCTCCCTCGCCACACTTGTCCGCACCCTCCGTCGCATCCGCTACTCATCAAAGGCTGTTGTGAAGGGGGCAGCTGAGCGAGACGACCTTCTGCGCGCTGCTTTCATGAACCGCATCGCATTGGAGGTCCCTGACCCATCTATGCTCATGTTTGGTGATGAAAGTGCAGTCGATCAACGGGCAGCAATCCGCAAACGTGGATGGGCACCCCTGGCTTCATGCTGCGTTCAAAGATCCTGCTTTGTCCGAGGACAGCGATATTCATTGCTCCCCATCCTCACAATTGATGGCCTCGTGACCTTCAAAGTGTTCGAGGGTTCCGTCACAAGCGAGCGGTTTGTGGAATTTCTCCGCGAATTTGTGGTATGCTCCATGTATATGTCTGAATTATGCACATCATGCTAACTCTTTCATAGATTCCACTCACCACACCATATCCTGGCCCACGAAGTGTGTTGATTTTGGACAACTGTAGTATTCATCACGCAGAAGCCATGCGGGCACTGGTTGAAGATGAGGCTTGTGAGTTATAAGGTGTCAATGATTTTGTTACTAATGCTCACAGTCACTTTGTAGTGTGCAAGCTTATCTTCCTGCCACCGTACTCCCCCGACAGAAATCCTATTGAACTCGCTTTCGGGTTTATCAAATCACAGCTCCGCCGAGCGAACCACGAGCTAGTTGTCTTGGACATTAGCGAGGCGTGCTACAAGGTCACACTGGAGATGGCGAGAGGATGGTTTAGATGTGCGGGGTATATGTAACTGATGAAACAACGCATCTACCGTACATAAGCTAGCAATGTAACCCACCCATCGTCGAGTCGGACGTCTCACCGGGACTGAGCGCCCACGGAGAAAGGACATAGGCGCCCTCGCCTCAACCGGACCTGGGCGGCTAGGGCGCGATGGCGAAAACGCGATTCCGTATCAATATGAAAACAGTTATAAAGACTGTGGTATGTAGTGGATTTGTCTAGTAGTTTGACGGTCAAGGAACGAGATGTATATGTTTTATTACGATGTAGACAGCGGATATATCGATACATAGCCTCGCTACACGAGTCCATTGGAGAGATATGATGTTGCGTCCCCGAGATGCAGATGCGTATACATACAATACGCGCCGGCGCGTCCCCCGACCCGCCCCACCATAAAGGACGGGCGGGCGGGCGGCACGATTAAGTTAGATAGCTCTATGCACGATGCACGGGAGGAGAGAATCAGACATGTGAACATTTGAACGAGCGGACGAGTACGTGGCGAACGACGAAGCGCGAGGAAAGACGTAAGTTACGGTTACTTGGACCAGTGCTTGAATAGGGACTTCAGAGACTTGAGCCGCGGCCGCGGACTCGGGCGAGGGGTGCTCGGCTCCGAGCTGGTCCCGCCACGGCTCCCGCTCTCGCTCCCCACGGGGAACGGGAACGACGGCCACGAAACTGCCTGCCCAGTCTTATCCCCGTCACCTTGCGCTCTTCTACGCGCATTGGCGCCGCGGGACGCGGATGGGGACCCAGAGGGCGGAGCGGGAGCAGGGGTCAGTGGCATCGCGGGGATGGACCCGGGGCGCCTGTGGCCGTCTGTTGGGCCGGAATTCGTGGTAGGATCCGTGGGGCGACTGGGAGGGGCAGTGACACCGTTGGCTGATTGACTTTTCTTCAGCGACGGCCACGCGGACGGTGCGATCTGATGCCGGTTCTGAGGGGTGCTAGGAGAGGTCTGCGGGCGGCGGGGCTTCGGAGTGCGGAGGAACACAGAGGCTGCGAGTTGCGCTTCCAAGTCCCAGTCCGCCTGTGCGGGGTTCGCAAGCACGAGGGGGCCGGGTCTGCGACTGCGACGTTGCACACGACCGGTGTCAGGAACTGAGCGTCTGAAAGGGCGACGACTGCGGTAGCCTGACGCAGCGCGAGCGACGGGGGAAGTCGAGGAGCCGATCAGGAACTCGGGAGCGCCCTGCACGAATCCAACGCACAACGGACGTCAGGTAAGGTTGCGAAAGTCGACACGGAGAAAGGCAATGACGCACAACGGGTTCGTAAATGTACGCCTTCTCCAAGCTTGGCCGGGTCGGAGGGAAGATCCCCGCCTTCGGTGGCTGGAAGCGCGCCGTCAGGGTCCGCGCGGAGAAGGCTGAGCATGCAAAGAACGACGGACTGACCTGCTCGTGTCCGCCAGCTTCTTCTTCCTCCGCTTCCCCGGGGACCGCCTTCCATTTCCCCTTCTCGGACGTGCCCCACGCACCGTAGTCCTCCATCCACAGCAGCTCTTCCGTCTCGTCCCCATCTTTAAGCGAGGAGCCGCTGCGGTTCAGTTGTTCCAGCAGGTTCTCAGTCGACGGATTTGTCACCACGATATGGGGAACCGCAAGTCTCCCTTGCGACTGAACGACATCGACAGGGCGTGCCTGTGTGTGCTTCTGTTGGAACTGGGATGGACGAGGGGTGATCGGACTGCTTTCATCGGCGGTGGCGGCGGGCATCTCGCCCTCGCGCCACATGTCCGTTTCGATGTGGGGGATGCCGAACACCTTTAGCGACGCGGCGAGCTGCTCGACTTCACGCACCGGGTCCTGCAGCATGATCGAAGCGGCCAGCTCCTCGAGCTCGCGGATTGTCGCCTCGGCGTCGTACGACAGGGGGCGGATGCTCGGTATACGAGAGGGCCGCTCTAGTAGCGGGAAGCAAGATGCTGTATCCTCTGGGTCCAGGACGTCGTCCTCTGAAGGCGTCGCGGGCTCCGTGGGCGAGGGAACGGGTGGGAGGTCTTTCTCGACGTGCGCTAGGGAAAGGAAGGACAGAGGCAGTGGCGACGGCGACGGCGACGAGGACACAGAAGAAGGTGGAGACGGAAACGGAGAAATACGCGATAGATGGGATCCGTCATGCAAAGAAGCCGGGGCCCAGTTATCTGTAGGCGTGGACGGCCTTGAGAACAGTGGGGCGAGGGGCGAGGAGCCATCGACATCCATCGCCGCGCACCGCTTGGGAAGGTGGTGGGCCTCTGATGATGGCATCCGTGTTCTGGCCATCGCGGAGTCGCTCGCGCTGCGCAAGCTAGAGCCTGTGGGATGCGCAGACGCCCTGTTGCACGTCGACGGCGAGGGCCTAGCTGGCGCAAGCTGCGGCGTGGACGCACTTCGTGGGTGTCCAAAGCCCAAGGGCGAGGTCGAGGCGCTGCTGCGAGGTTGGCCGAGTTGCGAGATTGGAGGGCTTCCGCGTGGTGGAAAGATTGGCGTGCGATGCAGAAAGAGTGGAGTTGCGTTCCGCCTAGGGCGTATCACGAGTGGGCGGGTGGTCGCGGTCGACGCGCCGATCTGCGCAGAGGGAGAAAACGTCATGGTTACGACGGGGGCAGACATAGTGTTGGGGAGAGAGGGAGGGGCGCCAACAAGGGCTGCGTGATAGGGAGGACCAGTTGAAGAGACCGGGCCATAAGATAGTTGGGGGGTAGAGCGGTGCACGGTGGGAAGCAGATGTGCCTGCGTCTTCTGCGAATGCTGAGAAGGCCGGTGGACAGGAGTATTGACGTGGGCACGCCGGCAGCGCGTATGGTCACGGAGATCGCGCCGACTGCGAGGCTGCCGGAAGGACGACCTGCGTGTCATTCTGTTGCCGTTACCGTGCATCTTCGTTTTCAAGGCCCGAGGCGGCCTGGAAGTTTTGGCGGGGGCAAGGGAGGCCATCTGCCTCATCAGGGTGAGGATACCCTGGAGGTGGTCCAGCGAAGCTGAAATAAGAGTTCCCCGACAGCTCACGGTCGGGGAAGGCGAAGGGGATTCGTGACCACGAGTACCCAGGCACGGACACGAAGGCATCGCTACCTGCCGCTGGCGGTGCATTTTGACTTTGAGTTTGGAGTGGACTAGCTTGGGCGCGGAAAGATTTGCAGCTCGTCCCCGGAAGACAGTGTCTGGTTGCACGATGCGAACCATCAGGGCGGAGAAGAGTAGATACCATCAAAAGAACGCGTTCGAAGACAGCAGCAAAGATAGATAGGCCACCTCCCGTCGAGTCGAGCCCCCATGCCATGATTTGGTTTTCTGAGAGGTTTCAGGGGAGTGGGTTATGCCGACGCAGATAGGTCGGGGGCTCACGTAACACGGAACCCATCGCACCCTTGAATGGCGTTGAACGTTGAACTTGAGATCTGGAAGGCGGACCGACACCGTGGAAATGCGCCTGCCGCCGTCGTGACGATCAAACGTTCTCAGACGTCGGTCGATATAAGCATCAGGCAAGTGGCGAAGACGAGGAGACCGACGAGGCTGAGAATCGCAAGATGCGTCCTGCACATATGAATGGAGACAAACAGATGGAAGGATGAGTGTGCGCGCGACGGATGGTTTCAGCCTGGAAGCTGGAGACTCACTGGCTCGCCCGCAAGAAACCTCGCTGTGTCTTCATATCGACGTATCCCTGCCAATACTCCCAGACCCCCGCCGCGATGGCCAGCACGGCCGCAATCAGTTCTATCCACGAGATGGCTAGACCGATGGTTGATCTAGGCGTCTGCGCCGACCTAGGATCGGAGGGCGTGGGGAGACGAGCTTGGAGGAGCAGCGATGCGAATGACAGGGATAGGATCAAAGCGAGGCGAAGATGAGATAGTAGGTTACGTTCGAGCATGGCGAAATCTCTCCCCTCGCTCCCTCTGATTCTGTGTTCGCGGGCCATGGGGGATTGTGATGGATGTGTCACAGACTGCAGCTGTCGGTCGCGGGAAGACGATGAAGCGTGCGTCAGAGCGCCCATCATCGCACAGGCTTGCGTTTGGCTTCACGGATCATGAAGCTTCCAAGGCAAACACATCAAGAGTATTTCCCCCTCGACCGGGATGCTATGAATCCTATGATAATGACAGATGGAGGTCAAGGGCTATACAGCTAACGAGGGTGACCATCGCTCGTCTGCACGCGGATGCTCCGATGAGTGTTTGGAGTCTGGACGTCGGACTTGATCAAGTTGGCAGCACAACCGCAACATTCATTTCCTTGTTCGCCTAATGGTTCAGACGCTATGAAGAGAAATCCTATTGCAGCCTCGTCGACGAAATCAGATCTAGCGCAAACTAAGGACTTTGAGAGGCAGATGCCATCCTCTCTCCCAACCACAGAAGCCCTTGCATCCCTCCGTCCACATCGTGTCTGCCTTCGTCGCAGCCTTCCCAGTGTGGAGTCGACGACGGATAGGGCCACTCCATATATCATTAATTTCCGAAGCACTGACCCACTCTCCATGCATACGACGCGGTGAAGGCTGTCCCTGCTGTCAAGCTTTGGCCTGACGACACCATTGAGGAGACGAGGTCTGTTCGGCCGTCAACCTGCGGTCCTCTAGATGGTTCCTCCAAAGCCCAGAAGACACCGCGTTCAGATACGAGAGCCATGGCAATGGGCCACTATGCTGAAAAGAATCAAGCAGTGCGAGACACGCATCTGCCGCGAACCGAACGACAATGACGTCGACCGTGCGTCAGATGGGTTCGTCAAACTGCGCGGGGATATAGAACGTGAGCACGCCGCCCGCGTCAGAGACGTCCCCGATATAGACGTAGAGGATCATGCAGTGGTTCGCGCATATGCCTACGTGAATGACGAAGGAGGACGTCAGTAGATCCAGGAGGGATGACATGGGAAGGTGACGAACATGCGATGGTTGTAGACGAGATGGCGTGGCAGTTGAGGAACTTGGTGAGGCACTTGTGCGAGACGAGTACCCCATGCATCTCGCTCGGATCCTTGTCCTCCGAGTTGTCGGTGTTCTGAGTGCCATCGGGGTTCCCGGCTGTTGTGAAGGATCAGCCACAGTGTCTTGACCATAAGCCCTTACACTTGTAGAATCTGTTGGACACTTACACATAGGAGGATTGGTGAGCCCGTTCCATCCAATTTCTAGCCGCGCATTCTCTGTGCTTGTTGAGAGCTGAAGCTCGCCTGAATAGTTCGCGCGGAAGTGGATGCCCTCTTCTGCAAGTGGTCGCAGGCGCTCTACGACAGTTCGAAGCTTGCTCAGAGGCGGGAGCAGAATGTGGACCTGCAATGTATGCGCACATCATGAAGCCTATTGGACAAATGAGGAAGAAGGATATAAGACGCACGTCTGGTTCGGGGCACAGAGGTTCCTTCAGGCGATCAACGTCGGCGTGGCGCATGACGTCGATAAGGAGCTGCTTGTGTATCAGAGCATTGCTGCCCATGATGGTGGTTCCTTGTATTTCAAAGGTCAGCACCGATTTCTTCTCGTGATTCTTGGCCAATCTTCAAGGCAAGCGTCAACAACGAGACCCCGAGGGAGGTCACATCCGGGCTTACTTCATGAGGACCTGGCAATCAGACGACAAGAAAGACGGGTTTTTCGACGAGGAAGCAGCCGCAGAGTGCAACGCAGAGAGGAGCGCGTCGGTGAAGACGGATATGGCTATCTCGTTGTTGGAGTTGGACTGTATGCGGTACTCGGTGAATAGAGACGAGACCTTGACCGTGCTAGATTTCTGTTAGCAGAAGTTTTCATGATATAACCTGTAGGATTGCTCACGACCAGACTTGTATACCGCCTTCATTAGCGTCTCCGGTGCAGATGATGCGCATTTCTTGCTCTCCAAACTTGATGATGCATTTCTTCTGCAGCTTATCGACTGACTGTACGATCTCTGTCGATATGTGTGAATAGTGATTGCTTATGAAGGACGGATACGCACTCGCAAAGGTATCGACGTTCTCTATTGTAGCTCGAAAGCGCATCCTGCGCTGGTCGTGGTTGCGCCACACCAACTTCTTTCGAACGCGACGAAGCGCTCATTGGTCTCATTCGCGGACACGTGCTCCGGGTTCCGTCCCTGAATTCCTTTCCATCCTCCCATGAAGACAAGCTTTTCAGGAGTGTTATAACTGCTCAACACTGTTTCTTCAGCCTTTCTTAGATGAAAGGACATCAAGCACTTCAGGCTAGTCGACTCGTGTCGCAGCACGCCAGTTTGCCACGTTTGGACCAGTCACCTCTTGCAATAGATTGTGCTGCGGTAAACTGAATGCTTATCATATTTCTTCTCCCCCTCCCAGGAAACCAGGCTATTGGCTATCCCAGTTCCAATCGCCTCTAGCTCTCGTTTCCCTCACCATGGCCAAATCGTCCCCTTCAACGTCCCAGGACGCAGTGCCCGCGACTCGCCTGGCGTCCTCGCCGTTCGACAAGCCCAAGGCCGACATCGTCCTTCGTAGTGCAGACGGCGTCGACTTCTGCGTGCGCCGCCACATTCTGTTTGAAGCCTCCCCAATCTTCGAGTCCATCCTTTCCATCCCGCAATCCTCCACCGGTCTCCGTCCAATCGTCCACCTCGTAGAAGACCAAAAGACCCTCGACACCATCTTACGTATATGCTATCCCATCGCGAAGGTCAAGTCATCCCTGCAGCTGGAGGAGGTAGAGCGGGCGGTGAAGGCCGCGCAGAACTACAAGATGGAGCTGCCGCTGGCCGTGCTCACAAATGAGCTGCTCGAGTTCGCCAAAACCTCTCCCTTGGCTGTATGGGCGATCGGATGCCGCACTGGGCTGGAGGATGTGGCTCGCCATGCGGCAGCCATGCTGAAAGAGCCCCTCGAGGTCGAGGTCGACTATCTCGATGGCGTCACAGCAGGAGACTATTTTCGCCTCCTCGAGTTCCACCGCAAGGGTGGTAACGTGGATGATAATTTTCGCTTCCAGAATTCCAACGAAGCATCTATTGAACAACCTACACCCGCTCCCCACATCCCACTCATCACCTTACCGCATTCGGACCTCGTATGCAAATCGTCCGATGGCATATTTGTTTCGGCACACAAAGCTTGCATCGCCTCTGCGTCCCCGGTCCTCCGGGGACAGATCGAAAATGCCTCCAACTTCACTTCCGCAGGCCACCCAATCCTCCAGTTCTCTGAAGAATGGGACATTCTAATGCCCTTGCTGAGGCTCTGCTATCCAGATTGGGGGACGTGGCAACTCCCATCGGACCCCTCACAGCTCGTCGACATCGTTGTCGCACTCGACAAGTACAGGATGAGGATTACCTGCCGCGCTGTCCTCCAGACATGGAAGCCGCGATTGCGAGCGGGCAATGGTGCAGCACTTGTCGCGGCTTAGCGATGAGGGTCTGTGTTGCTGATAGGGCAGTGCGTAGCATTAGTGATCGGCTCACACAGGCAAGTCCCCAGACCCACGCCGTAGTATAACGTGCCTAGCTGACGCGCAGACCTTGCATCCAGGTGTCTCTAGTCGTCTGATTCGTAGACTATAGCAAGCCATAGGGACCGTTACAAACGAACCTCTCTGCGAAAGCGGCTGTACATGGCTTGAACAAGTTTCTTCTGGGCACACAATGTACACGATATGTGGAACGAGGATACGATACTATACAGTCTTGGATACGTATGTATGTACTTCGAATTCCATAAGCACCGCCTGACCATGTACAATCGTGCCGTTGAACAAGAATGAGCTCGTATGCTGCCAGTCATCACAGAAAAGCCCGTACATCGAATAACGAACGTCGATGGCACACACAAACTGGTAACCTGTATATTTAAGATATCCGAGTGCTGCCACAGCACGTATGGTTCACGAAGATTGGAAAGATAGCAGCCAAATAACACATCACAACGCGTGTCCGTCGTCACCCCAAGTCCATCCATCCCGGTCAACCTTCCTCCGCGGAACGAAATAAAAGCCTCCGAGTCAGTGACTCAGTCGCGCACCCAGATCCCGCGCCGCCGCTCGACCTGCCGCGCGCGCATACGCTGCTGCCGCAGGTCGTTCATCATGTTCCTCGCGACGGGCGACAGCTCCGAGCTCGACGCGGGCGACGGCGGCTCCTGCACCCCGAGGATCCGCGCGCGCACCGGCGTCTGCATCAGCGGGATCGTCTGGATTGTCCCGGCGCGCGACGCCTTGGAGAGCGAGGGGGGCGGGCTTGGGGTGTTCTCCTTGTCGCGCGCGACGTGCTCGGGCTTTGTGGAGCGCTTGCGCGGAGGTTTGGGTGCGCGCTCGCGTGCCGCGGAGGAAGACGAGGATGGCCCGGCGACGGCGGAGGAGGCGGAGGGGCCCTTGAGGAAGGCGGAGGTTGCGTCCTTGAGGAACGCATCGGCATCGCGCCCAGACGCGCGGGATGTGGCGCGGCGGTGCTGCCGCTGGGGAATGTTGGTGAATGCTTCGCGCATGTGCGTGGGCACTTCCGAGTGCTTGCTGGCGTTGTCGGAGCTTGTGCTGGGTCCAGGTTGGTTGTCAGCTTGGGCGGCCTCGTCGTTCAGGTCTACGGGCGACGGCGTGTCGCGCTTGCAGACTGAGAGCGGGCGAGGCCGGGGACCGCGTGGGATCCGGCTCGGGGGCACTTTCATGCTGTTGCTGGTCGATTGCGACGAGCCGGTGGTGTGGCTGGTGGCGTGAGTGGTACCGGTGTGGTTTGAGGGAACCTCGTTGGCGAGGTCACTATCCGACTCTTTTGCAGAATCGGTGTTAATCAAAAGGTTGAGCGAAGTCGTAGATGCTGCGAAAGCAGTTGAGAGTTTCGTCATCGTGGCGGTCTGGATCTGAGCGTGAGATGTAGTGGAGTTGGTGTCGCTGGAGGTCAGTTGGGTGGAGGAGTGGCTGGTGTTGGCGGAGTGTATCGCGTCGGTACCGGTGTTCTCACCGAGCGAAGTATCGTGCGGGCGGAGGAAGTCGTCATGGGGACGTCGAGCAGAGTCCCCGGTGCTGTCAGGGGTGATGGCTTGGGGTGGGGGTGGAAGATCTCGCTCTTTGACGGTGAGGGTGTTGCGGCGACTTAGGAAGCCGAAGACCTCAGAAGCGCGTTGGGGCGTCTTTGGATCGAGAGGGTTCGAAACGGGAACGACCTCAATTACGGGGACGTCCTTGACCTCTTCTTCGCTCACTTCGACTTCCATAGACGAGATCGCAGGATAGTTTATGCTCGAGTCGGGGTCAAGGGAAGAGAGCGTGGTGTCATGTGCAGCGATGCGTGGTTTGGAAAGAGTGTCGGGGAAGAGAGCGTCCTTAGGAGTCTCGAGGTTGGGGGTAGTTGGGGAGGGGAGGGAAGAGTCATCGCCAAGTTGTTCACTGGAATAGCCGTGAGTTCGCTTCGAGATGAATGCGAAGGCAAGAGGGAACTTACTCCAAGAATCGTTCAGCCCAGGAGAGATCACCTTCGGTAATATTGTTCACTGCAAAGGTGGCCTCTGGGGCACCCAAGAGTTGGCGGAAAGTAGAACCAGTACGTGGCCTGGGTACACGTCCTTCGGTAGCAGGAGAAGTGGGGTCAGGAGAAGGGGGGTCATTAGCAAATAAGTTGGAGTCAAGACAGCCGTGGTCATCGTAGAGGTCGAGTAAGCTAGCAACGGACGGATCCCTGCGGAGGGTGTAGAGTCGGGACGTGTCCTTGGGTGTGAAGATGACAGCTTTGAGGCGAGGTTGCTGCTCAGGTTCTTCTTCCTCCTCGTCATCTGAAGCGTTATGGTCCGAGGGCTCTGGGGTGGCAGGAGCCTGCTTTCGACGAGGTCTGGTTGGGGAGGAAGGGGGGTTCGCTCGGGGGAACTCGGTGCGTGAGTGTGTTGTGCGACCATGAACCTTGACGAGGTATGTCCCGCTACGTGAAAGGCCAGGTGTGACTAAGGAGGGGGTGGGGGTCAAGGGAGGGGTCGCCAAAAGGTCGTTGACTGAGTGGGCTGTGTGGAGTTGAGAGATGGAGGAGAGAGGGAGACCGGCAAGGTACTCACGAAGCGGGGGGACAGGAGGAAGATTTGTGTAGTCAATGGCGGACATGACGGAGAATTTAGTGGACGATGAGCGTAGCAACTTGTTTGCGTTGGAGTCCACATCCTGGGGTAGCTGGTCAGCAAGTATGCGACCTTCGGCGTCGACTCGAGCATTGGCAGCGGACTGCTTCTTCTTGTTCTTCCTGGACTTGCCGCTACCGAGAGAGAGAAAACGCTTGAAGAAACCCATGGTGGCGGGGCGAGAACGAATTGGTGGGTGAAGGGTATCGTGGCAGACTCTTGAGGGCGGGGTGGGGTCGCAATTTGGAGGAAACGAACCGTGAGTCCAACCACTCCCCTTGAATCCGAACCAGTCCTCGACGCGTCATATCACGTGGCCGCGTAGCCATGCCGGCCACGCGAAGTCCACGCGACCACAACCACCACACCCGAAGCCTTTGAATCTGAAGGTGGCCACTGTAGTGTGCTCTATTAATATTCTGACAGCATACGCTAAAACAGATCGAAACAACCTTGACTCCGAGACCAGTCAACTATACTAGCGCCTCATCCCAGCCCCAGATTTCGGCGAAACAGCGTAGGCCCAATGCCATCTCATCTGTGCGCAACAAGTCCTCCCGGACACTTACTGTTCCTCGTCGGCATTCGGCTCGACCAAGAACGGGCCGGCACGCCTGCCCCTTCGCCGTGGGGGATGATGGCGTCAGAAAAGACAGATTCCGGACCGTCATCCTGCCTTTGACCGGGACCATTGGCCATGGTCCGTGAGCCTGAGGCCATTCCACCTCCTGCCGTGCCTAGGACCATCGCCCCAGACTAAGTATGTAATGCACTGTCGCCTCCTTCGATCGTATAAATCCTCCCCCACACCCTCACCCTCACCCCAAGTTCTGCACCACCTCCCCTCAGAGGACCATTTCCAAGCCCGGAGATCACGATACCATGGACGACCCGCTCTTCCTCGGCCTTGATCTCTCGACCCAGGGCCTCAAGGCCGTGCTCATCGACTCGGAGGGCACGCCCGTCCACGAGTCCTCCGTCAACTTCGACCGCGACCTCCCCTCGTATGGCACCACCAACGGCGCCATCCGCGGGCCCAACCCTGGCGAGGTCACCTCCCCCGTCCGCATGTGGCTCGATGCTTACGACCTCATCATGGAGCGCATACACGAGGCTGGTGTGGACTTTCTCCGCATCCTTGGCATTTCGGGCGACGGCCAGGTGTGTGTTTGCGGCAGCTTTATGTATCTTGGACGTGCTGACACTATCCCCCTCAGCAACACGGATCCGTGTACTGGTCGAAGGAGGCGGAACGCCTGCTTGCCGCGCTCGACCCTTCGCGGACGCTTGCGCACCAACTCGCACCCAACGCATTCTCGCTGCCCCGCGCTCCTATCTGGCAAGACTCCTCCACGACGCGCGAGTGCCGAGAGCTTGAGGAGGCAATTGGTGGTGCGCAGGCTCTCGCCGATCTTACCGGAAGCAGGGCATACGAACGATTTACCGGCAACCAGATTGCAAGGGTGAGTCTCGCTGCTTCTCGTGCTTCCTTCCGGTCTGTATTCGAATGTAACTCTGGGGTTCGCATGCTCATGCTTCTCTCCCTGCGTCACCTTTGCACTGTTGCAAACGGAATTCCGAACGCTTGCTGACTGATGTTTCCTCATACAGATCCGCCGAGTCAACCCGGATGCATACAATGCTACGGCCCGCATCTCCCTGGTTTCGTCTTTCATGCCATCGCTGTTCCTCGGGTCCATCGCGCCGGTCGAAGTCTCGGACGCTAGTGGGATGAACCTGATGGACGTCCTAACATGCAAGTGGGATGACCGGTTGCTCGAAGCATGCGGCGGCCCGGAGTTGCGCCCGAAGATTGGAGCAGAGCCCGCACCCGGAGGCGAGTTCCTCGGGAACATCAGCCCATACTGGGTCCAACGCTGGGGCTTCAATCCAGGTGAGCCTCGCTCCCTGCCAGAGCTCGCGCACGAACTGACTGCTGGTGTAGAATGTCAGATCGCGCCTTTCACGGGTGACAACCCCGCCACCGTCGTCGCGCTCTCGACTCCCGGCGACGCTATCCTCTCGCTCGGCACATCTACTACCCTCCTGCTCTCGATACCCCCCGCGGAGACCGCCCCCAAACGCTTCACGACGTCGCACCTTCTCTCTCACCCGACCACCGCCGACGCGCACATCGCGATGCTCTGCTACAAAAACGGCGCCCTCGCGCGCGAGCAGGTCCGCGACGCCTACGCCGGCGGCGACTGGACCCGCTTTAACGCGCTCGTCGAGCAGCGCCCCGCCGGAAACGCAGGTGTCCTCGGCTTCTACTTCCCCCTCCCCGAGATCATCCCTCCCAATGTGCAGGGAAACCTCTACTTCTCCACCTCCGACTCCACCGTCGACCCGCTCTCGGCGGCAGAGATGCCCGCGGATGCGCACCCGCGCGCGATCCTCGAGTCGCAGCTGCTCTCGATCCGCTCGCGCGTCGCCGCGATCCTGCCACCCGACGCGCCGCCGCTGCAGCGCCTCGTGCTCTCGGGCGGCTCGTCCGCGAACGCAGTAATCCGGCAGACGGCGGCGGACGTGTTCGGGATGCGCGTCTTCGTCGCGGGGAAGGAGGGTGCGGCGGAGGGCGGCGCGCAGCTCGCACGGTTCGCGTGGTGGCGCGGTGAGAACGGCGGGGCGGGGGCGTTCGAGGAGATGCGCGCCATGGACGGCGAGGGCGCGCGCATGAAGTGCGTCGCGGAGCCGGACTGGGAGAAGGAAAGGGTGTATGCGGGCCTCGTGGAGACGTATAGGGCGGCGGAGGACGCGGTGGTGAGGATGTGCGCGGAGAGGGGGGCATGATTCGATGTGCACGTTGAGGACACGTTTCATTTCCTTTGGTGTTTAGATAGATAGATCCTGTACGCATGAGACAGACTGCTGTGGTTCTGTGTGGGCAAGCACGGACCAGCATTACGTCCTTGTTGGAAGGCGGAATGCAAAGTTTACCGTTGTAATCGTAGGTTATGGCAAGGCGAAAAGTTGTTGATCGTCCCAGGACATAAAGAAACACAGTACCTTGACCAATTGCGGTTACATTCCCGCGGAGTGTACTCGAGCTCTTCAAGCACCGACCTTGAAAGTCGGGAATTCGGAGATGCGGAGCTTGGTGGCCTGTTCGCAAAGGTCAACGCGGTCAATCATGTGTCTTTCACGTATTCAAGGATGCAGCTCAACGTACCCCATACGGCGACAGAGTGATGTTCATCGGCGCGCCAGTGTATGCTGGGTTCTCAGATCTCAGGCGGGATATCGTGAACGTATCACCAGCAAGGGCCCAGTTGATCGGGCTGCGGGCGGGCGGGCATGCAGTCGCAATGATGGTGTACGGCGACGGCCCAAAGCGAGGGGAGTTTTCCGTTTGCGGGCGGTTTCGCGTGAAAGACGAGGGTGGATGCGTCGATGGCGTATACTCCCAGGGGGCGGTCGCATTGAACTCGAGATCTACAGCGAGCGACTCGTTGACATTCTGGCTGAGGACCTTCTGGCTATGCTGGATGGCTAACGCATAGGGAAGCGGTCCACGGTAAACGGCGACCGAGTTGTGTGGGCGGCTCTGCAAACGACAAATGAGGGAGTGTTATGATCCCTACCGTTAGGAACGTACTACTCGATGGTGATCTCCGCGGGGATGTTCAGCGTAAATTTCGTTGTACCAGCCTTGACAGAGACGGATTGCAGACCGTTGGTAACTTAGGATGGACAGCATGGTGCGTTCCACCATTGATAGTAATGGTTCCGCATTGCTGGCCCAGCTTGGGATGCGGACGTAGTACGTGAACGGTTTCTTACTAGCCGTGATCGTCGTAGTGAGCGAGTCGCTGAACTGAGAAGCTCCCTAGGGAAGCCGAGAAGCCCCTCCAACCCCCGCCACCCAATAGTACTGTCAATTGCACGGTCCTCGGCGACCCTTCCTCCGCCCTTGCGCCGGAAGAAGAGGCGCGCCAGTCTTGTTACCCTCCGGCAGTGTGAGATCGTTAGTTATTCACGGACTCAACTCACTCACTCGAGGCCCTTAAAAGGATCCCCTTTTCGCGTTCAGTTCCCGTCCCCATCGACGAGTTACTTACTTGCGCTTTCTTACTACCACCTCTCGTGAGCCGTTTTCTTCCGCCATGGATCCAGCTTATCTGAACAAGAGTGAGTGGCGCCCGTCGTTCCCCTTCGCTACGAGTGCTGAGCGTTTCCCGCAGAGATCGTCGACCTGAGCGACGCCGAGCTCATTGCCCTCGGGTTCCTGCGCAAAAGTGAGCCCCTTCGTCATTACACACGTCCATCTCTCACTCATTATTGCCCGTCCACCTTGTAGACGTTGCTCCGGGTGTTAAACGTATCGTCGAAAGGGTGAAGGCCGACCCCGATCGCCTAGGCAGTAAGTCTCTCCATGTTCTTTTTTGCGCGTTTCATTTCCAACTTACTCACACCTTCTTCCGTTTTCAGCCGTGACCTGCTTCATGGTCGACTGTCTCAAGCGCAAGTAGCCGGTCCAGGCTCCCCCACAAGACGCTACTCAACCGCCCGCCTCTCCTACCTCTCCCACCTCTCCCTCCCTCAGCGAGGCGGAGTCCCTCTACTCGGAGCTCAGCAACGACTCGGACGCCCGCACCGTCGTCGCCCCCGACCTGATCTTCAAGTATGAGATGAACGTCTGGTACCACGGCGTCGCCGGCAACCCTCCCAAGCTTATGTGGCGTTCCCATCTCGAGATCAACCCCTTCCCCATCCCCCCGCCTGAAACCAACTTCTTCAAGATCCCCATCAAGACTGCCCATGGCGTCTTCAACACGCCGCTCAACGACGTGTGGGACGATACCGTCGCTCCTCGGATCCTGGCGTCGATGAAGGCCCACGGCCTCAAGTACTCCGTGCTCAAGACGCCTCGCTTCTCGACCGTCGAGGACGGCAAGGACGAAACTTTCGGCCCCATCGTTGTGTGGATCGCCGTTCCTCCCAACACCACCAACACCGGGGCCGTTCGCGATGCCACGCCAGACATCCTCCATATCCTCGCTGACGTCCAGATCACCGATGTCGTCGTCGAGTGGTACGAGGCGTCGGTCGTTAGGCTGGTAGGCCCGCCTCTAATGAGCGTCGAGGACAACACCAGCCCCAAGTTCGGCCTTAATCACCCGTTCAACACCGGCCTAGGCATCCCCATGGCCAGGCAGTCCGACGACACGTAGGGCACCCTCACGCTCCTGTTCAAGGAGATGAAGATGGGCGGCGGCGACCCCAGCGAGAGGATCCTCGCCCTCACCAACAAACACGTCGCCTCCGTCGACACCACCACCGATTACGAGTTCGACGGGGCCAACCCTCAGCACATCTCGTTTGTGGTGATCGCCGTCTCGCTCGTGCCGTCACCGAGATCGAGGACGCCGTCACCACGGGGCTCCGCGACGTCGTCAGACTTGCCGGAGAAGTCGAGGACTTGGAGTCGAAGTTGGGCACGCCCAAGGAGAACAAGACGGCCCTGAGACGCAGGAAGAACGCCTTGAACGAGAAGAACGAGGACAACGCCACTCTCCAGACCTTCTTCGCCGAAGTCAACGCCGACTGGCAAGATACCAACGGCCGCAGGTTCGGTGTTGCCGACTGGGCTCCCAAGATCTCCGTCAGGGTCGACGACCGCCACTACACTCGCGACATCGCCACGTTCGCGGTCGATGGGGAGAAGCTCGAGAATTTTGAGCGTAACATCATCGATCTAGATGCGTTCCGTTCCGTTTCCCCCCTTCTTTCCAATCTCGCTTACTAACATTTAACTCTTCAGGAAACCAATACACCGCCGGTCAGCTCGAGGATCTCTTCTGGCCCGTCGCTGCCGTTCGCGAGGGCAGGACGATCCCAGCTGACCTCCAGCTCCCCGTCCGTCGCGCTCTTACTCGCCGCCTCGTCATCAATCCCGACACGGAGGACAAGAATGGCGACCCCCTCTACACCGTCGGCAAGTACGGCAACACGACCAAGCTTACCTTGGGCCGCTACTCGGGCATGGACGCCTATACCTGCACCGACCTCGGACTCGAGTCTAGGGAAGTGGTCGTCTACAACTATAGTAACACTTCTGGCGACTTTTCGGACCACGGCGACTCGGGCTTCCTCATCTTCACGGGCGACGGCGACGCGCTCGCCATCCTGCACTCAGGAATGCCTCGAGGCATGCACAACCACGTCACCTACGGTACGCCCATCTGGTGGGTTATCAAGCAGATCCTCGTCAAGTATCCCTTCGCCGAGTTCTACGGCATCACCTACAGCCTCGACTGAAGCACATTCAAGCGCCGTCCTCGTGCTTCCCTCCTCCCCCCACTGTCCTTTCTCCTCCTCGTCTGTTTCTTTCGACTTGTCTTTTCCATCTGCTTCTTGTATCGTCGGTTCAGACGCGTGTCTTGACTCTCGATTCGCTGCGAAACGTTCGTCCCTTTTTCTTTCAATCCTTTCATGCTAGTAGCTGACAATCTTTATCGTTTAGCTCTTTGGCGGATTGCACGCTTCGTTTATTCCTTCGACGTCGTCTCGGCTCTCTCTCTCTTTCATTCTCTCTGATTTTTATTCGTCGCCTGGTTGTCGACGGAGATGGTGGATGTCTTGACTGGTGAATCGCTGCCCTGCTTCGTTCTCCATCGTATCTTCGTACTTACTGCGAACGACCTTGACGTCTAGGCACTGGATCGTCGACTTCTCGCTCAGGTATGTCTGGCCCTCTTTCCCGTTTCTCGATACGTGCAGCTTAGAGCACTTTCTATCTAGCCTCCCGTCGCGTAAACTCGCAACCTCGTACAGAACGACATGGGCGGAGATCAAAAGGAGTCGCCGTTCCGTATCACCATCACTGGTGGGCTCCAGTATTGCTCGCACGCGACCTCTCCAAGCCACGGTGTGCGCTCGAGCTTGACTACAACGTTCATGCATTGAGCAAGTATTGCATGGCCTATAACCAACTGTAATCACAGGTGATGATAATGATGTTTTTAAGTTTGGTGATCATCAGCATCATCATCCTTCGGAGCATGGGGCCAAATTCGCAGCATTCACCTCACAGAGATGTGAATTGCGTATAGAGTACATGTCCTTCAGTCGAGATCCAGAAAACATTCGTGTTCGTAACTCTTGAGCAGCTGCGCGCGCATTGACTTGGGTTATTTGGAGAATACACCGGCTTCCAATGCGTGTGCGCAGTGCTTTTATATTCCGATAGACGAATTGATGGATACTAGATAGGGTTTTAAATTTTGTCGCGTCGTCACATCTGTCCTATACGTAGAGCCGGATAACTTGAATCTAAAAATGTCAAAGCTTTAGTCCCCGGCTCATCATGGCACCACATGAACTGATATACTCGCCGAAGTGTTTCGTACCGAAGGTTTCTTCGAGTTGACACAGCGTGTAGCACAACCCAAGGCTAGAATACAATTAGATTCAAAGAGTCTGTGAAGAAATCGATGGACTGACGTCGCTGAGACTCTACCTGTGGCAGGTCCACGACCATTTCCGTCCGCCCTGCAACCGACCTCCCTCGCCCATCTCCATCACTTTCGCAAGGACTCCCATCTCCATGACCGCCAGTACGGCTCGCAGTCCTCCGACTCGTCCAAGCAGATGGGCGAGAGCTGGGACATCCAATGATCCCAAAGCGCGTCCGAGCGCATGTCTCCCACCTTGACCACCCTCCCCCCTTCGTCGTATTGGTGCAGCATACACACCGGGGTCCTCCCCCGGAACGTGCGGCCGAGGATGATGCGGGCAAAGGGGCGGCCCGCGGCGAGCTGGAGCACGTACACCGCGTCCTCGTCCGTCAGGCAGTCGACGCGCAGCGTGGCGAGCTGCGGGCAGGCGAGGTCTTTGGGTGCTGCGCCCTCAGTCATCTCCAGTACCCGGAATATTTTCGAGTCGCGGATGCTGGAGGTTTCCTGTAGGTGCCTGCAGACGACGAGCGACTCGAGTTGGGGCATGTGCGAGAGGAGGGGGTCTCGGCCTGTGCTGAGCAGCCATGCACACCCGGGATCTATCCATACTTCCCGGGCATTGGCAAAGACGGGCGATTGGGCAAGGGCGGTGGACAGCTCGAGGACGTCGTCATCCGCGGCTGAAGGGTCAAGTGGGGACTTTATGATGTCGAGCCAAAGATAGCGGCCATCCGTGGGACTGAACACTTGGATGCTAACGATATCCGCGCGGCTCTCGGCGTATGCGCGGTTCTCGCCCTTGTGTATGCGCCAGCTTGTAGGATTATCCGTGAAGCCGAAGAGGTCTGTGCAATTGGACACATCCGAGAGGCGGACTTCACCCAGCCGAACGACGCAGGATGAAGGAATGGAGATATGTGCGCAGAAGGTTCGGAGAAAAGGCATCCATTCGTCCACCATTCCTGATTCGAAGGCACCGTAGTGATGGTTGATGATCACGAGCCTTTCGAGGTGCCCAAGCGGCACAACGGGTCCAAAATTGCCAGGGGTTAACTCGCTAACCTCGAACTCCACTTGTGGCACTTCGAAGAACATTGTCCGCAGGTTAGGACATCCAGATAGGAATGCGAAAAAATCGCGCAGAGTGTACTCAGTGCCGCCAGAATAAGTGGGATATGACATTTGTAGATGGGTGAGCGAAGTGAAGCCGGTGGATGGCACGAAATTGGCGCTCTCCAGTGACAGCGTCCTCAGCCTGGGACATCCTCCAGGAAATAGCGGCACTGTCGGTGTTGCTGAATGACAGTGACTGAAGTGGCAGTACTGAAGAGCGGACAGTGGAGTAGATGCGATGGTCGTAAAGTCGGAGGTGTTGACAGCGAGGACCACAATTTCGGAGGCGCGAGAACTCTGTTCCGCAAGAATGGACATCATGGGTTCGGAAACGGGACGAGCAATAAGGAACCTGAGCGGACCAGTAGGGCATCGATCAAGATAGTGGGTGTACAAGGGAGGTCGGCCGTCTTGGGGTTTGGTATCGACAACTGTTGACCACAACCATGAAGTAGCCAAAGCGACTTCACGCCAATGGCGACATGTAGAGGTAATCGGAAGGAGATCGGTAGCTTTGACCGTTTTGTGCGAACAGAATGTTGCGAGCCATGTGGCTTGGTAATGTGGTTGAGGGACGAAGGAGAAAATGGTAGCCAGAATCTCGGATGGTAGCCGATTGACGGGGCGGCATCCATTGATTAACCCGCGAAGAATGTGGCCAGCATTGTCCGTGAGCTGAAGCAAGTTCTCTAGCTTGTGTGTGTTCACAAATGTCAGTCTCTCACAAAGTTCTGGTGCGATCAAGTTTGAGGGAGTGGGCGTACCGTTTCCACGTTCATGGTGCGCGGGTTGCTGCATGGTTCAGGGACATACACCGTGGTTAACTGGAACCGACTAGCTAGGATCAGTGACGACTAGGCTTACATCTTTCCAGCCCTTGAAAAAGTTTGTAGACTCTCTATGTGCTCGTGGAAGGCGCGAGCGAGGTTCACGGTCCCGGGACTTGGTTGCGCTGTCTTCGAGTTCATGGCCATAGTCTGAGCACTGGAGTCAGCATCCCAGAGTGTGCGATGCCTGTATGGCGTGTACCTATATGAAGACGTCTTGAGCGTGTCGGATACGGTGAAGGTATGTGCGAGACTTCCGCTGCTGCCACCAGTGGCGGTCGTCTGTACTCAGGGCGCGCGCCTCTACGTGCGTCGGCAGGGTCCGAAGCCAATCGAACCGAAGCGATTTGAGTTGGCAACGGCGCCAGGTCATCCCGCATCGAATTAAGTACTGTAACTTAGGTGTTAGAAGCCAGCAGAATACGAATGGGGGTGGACTCTGGAAGAAAAGAGTGCATGAACGGGAATCACTGCCTGCTCAGGTACTCAGAACGATCACGTGGAACGCCCCGGGCAAACGCGTCGCGTGTTTGCAAGTCCGCTTCATTGACGAGTACCTCTTGGCTTCTTCTTGCCACATCGCACAGCAACATACCCCGTTTCCTCCACCCTTGCCCTCACTATAGGCTACAAATAAACGATCCCTTCCGTGGCAATGGATATTGACAACTCCGGAAGGCTCGACGCTGCCCGCGCTTTACAAGTCAAACTTGAGGCCGCGAAGCTAAACATCGTCGAGGACCAGACTCGCTTTGACACGCTCCAAAGCACGCTCGCGAAGGACCCAGGACTTGGGTCTGAGGGTGTGGCCGGTACAACGGACCCTGCCATTGTCGCAGCAGAGGTCGCGTCGCAGATCGTGAGTCTCTTGCCGTCGGAAAGCTTCCTGTACTTACAGTATCTTGCGGACCCTCCAACCGGACGCGTTATAGTCTTTCTTGCGGAATCTCAAGTTCCAGTACCTGGAACAGAAGGCGAAGGACCAGTATGTGAAGACTATCGTCAGCGATGAGGCCCCGAACACCAACGCAGACGACAACGAGCTGCTCAGGATTGAGAACGACAAGAAGAAGGAGGTCCTTACGGCCGCGAAAGCGCGCCTCGCGGAGAAGTACAGCGATGTGCGTACGCTTGCCCCACTCGTCGAGCAAGGTGAGTCTTGTCGCTCCGAGTCCTGACCAACTATCATGCGAGGCCCGCCACCCTACCCATCTCTCTCCTGCGTTCACACCACATTTTGTTGTCTCTCTTGCTGTCCTGAAAGCACTATCATCCTAACCCGCCCGCTCGCCTAATTCCAGACTACAACAAAGCCCGGGCCATCACACAAGAAGCCGCTGCGCTCGCCAGCAAGATCCTCGACGCTCGCCTCACCCTCACCCGCCTGCGCCAAGCGCACCCACACCCGCGCCTGACGATTCCCGCCGCGAACGCCCAGCTCGATGCGCAGATCGAGGAGATGCAGGCGCTTGACGAGGACCTGCAGCAGATGAATGCGCAGGTCGAGGAGGTCAAGGAGAAGGTCAAGGCCGGGGCCCGCGAGGTCGAGCGGCTGCGCATCGAGCGGACGGACCTCGAGAAGACGGTCAATGCGGGGCAGAAGGAGGTGCAGGACGGGCGGGTCGTGGGCCTGTATGACTGGTGCGTCCGTCAAGCATTCTCGCCGTGCAAGGGTGCTGAATCGTCCATTGCCGCTGCTTCTACGCCACTCGGCTTCGTAGGTATACGGCCGCCCTCGCGCTGCATCGCTCGCTTTTGTCCCTCGAATCTGCCCACTCGGAGTCGGAGAACGAGCTCCATCTCACGTACAACATCAGGCCTAACGGCTCGATGGACACTCGGCCGATTTTTATCAAGCTCTTGTTCGTCCCCAATTCCAGACAGCTAGCCGATGCGCAGGTTGAGGGGTTGTTGGAGGATGCCGGGGACGTTATAGGTGCGCATGTACAAGCGAACGACGTGCCCCGACTTATCGCCGCCGTCCTTGCACGAACGCGAGCTGGCGCATGACTTTTCTCCCTTTGCCCTGTCTTGTCTGAGACTGTATCATAGTTCGCCATTTGCTGTATCATAGTTCGCCAACGCCCAATTGGATTGGATGTGCACCATCTAGTCTCGACCAAGCCCCTCCCCACCTCTCACCCTCGGTATGAAGGCTTTGGCCAAACAGACTGATATAATTGCTTCACCAAGGTACTGATGGAGCATATCCTTGACACATTGCCATGACGGTCTGTGACAATGCAGCCTCTGCATATCATGCTTGCTTTCCTCCATAACACTGCAGGATTCACAAAACCAACGATGTAATGGGTTGAATGGAATTTGTATCTTATGTGGCGGCGAAACGAAGTACATGACCAGACATTTGTGATAGGAAGGGATCCTGTGGATGTGGGGCGAACAAAAACCATGACAAGCTTCATGCGTTTCGAAGCCAGCACTTGTCAAGGTCGCCCGTCCGGCCGTTGATTTTTGTCTCCCCTAGGCAGACCTAAGGTGATCTATGGAGGGGAAGGAAGGGACGATTAGTGAGGCTTAAGCAAGTCGAGGCCAATCTTGTCACTATCAGTTACACACCGTGTAAGCGCCCATGCACACCAACTCGGACTCTGACCGCCACCTCCGAGTCATGAGCCTCACTAGGAGCAAGCTCAACAAACCCAACAGTCAAAGGTAAGTTGTACTGCTGTGTAGCTTATCGCATTGGCAAGGAGAGCACGCTCAACAAGTTGTCCCAGCTTCCGGCGTGACCGACGAGTCCAGGTTCGCAGCAGAACGCAGTGCAGTTTGGAGCAACATCGACCTCTATCTGTGTAAAACCTTCAGCCTCAAGACACCCTCACCCATATCGGCCAACTACCCAACGAGGTCCTTGCAGAAATTCTAGTGACGTACGCCCGGGATCACTATCGCTCAGCGACTCGCGACAAGTCCAGGTCGACAAGCCCCCAGTGGATCAGGCTTGCTCATGTCTGCCGACGCTGGCACGAGGTCGCACTGGACACGCCACGTTTCTGGAGCTACATCTACGTGCGGAAGCCCCGGACATTCTACGCTCTCCTCCCGCTGTCAAAAGGCTCGCCTCTCCATATCGATCTGACTCTGGATCAGCACAACTGGAGTAACACGGCTACTTGTATGTCAGCCACGGAGCTCATCGGAAGGCAGTCGCATCGCCTACGGGGACTCTGTTTTTTTGCGAAGTCGGAGCAGGTTAGGACGCTGGTCGAGAAATTGAGCCATCCGATGCTCCTATTGGAAAAGCTGGTGCCATCGGATCGAGGGGGCGGAGACGTGGTCAACTCACATCCCTTGCACCTCCTCCCTGCTACCGGACATGTACCGCGCATACGCCATCTTAAGCTCCATCGGCTCCCGTTCATGTGGACGGACCCCGTGTTCTGCCCCACGGTGACTACGTTGGTCGTCGTTGGGTTGAAGGCTTCTTGGCTTGCCGATTCACCCATTGGGACTTTCGAACAGTTCTTGGATGCGCTTAAGGCAATGGCTCCCTCCCTCGTTAATCTCACATTGGAAGAATCCGTGCCACGGCTTCAATCGCACACCACTGACCCTCCTCTCACTCACGGCCGCTCCATCACCCTCGCTTCCCTCCAAACCTTACGCATCCTCTGCAATACGAACGATTGCGTCCACCTCATGGACCATCTGACCGTCAACCCCGCGGCGACGATGGACCTCACTGGGAACAGAGGGGCGGGGATCGAACGCTTGGTCGAGATCCTCTCGGCACATGTTTCCCGCTCAACGCCTTTGTTGGGGCTGAAAATATCCCTCCCTCGTTCGACGTCGCAGGTGGCCATCGCGGGTTACAAGGACCCCGACCTTAACAAGCTAGGCTTGGACGACCTTGGTGCAGTAAACCTTGCACTCAGCACCTCCCCCGCAGGGGAGCGGCCGCTCGCAGCAGTGCTCAGAGCAGCCGGCCCGTTGTTCTCGCGCGTCCAGGCACTGTCCATACTTTCAGAACAAGGCTGCGATGTTGCCTGGCACAGCCTCTTCGCGTGCACGCCTTCCGTAGAGACCCTCGAGATCGTGGGGCATCCAGGTGAAGGCTTCTTCAAGGCACTCCGCGACGTGGGGGATGTGCGAAACGGGCAGTCACGGTCTACGCCGGTCCCTCTCCTCCGACTGCGTGAGTTGAAGTTCGACAACGTTTGTTTCCGCCACTGGGGCCGGAGCTCCCGCGGCGATGGCGAATTCTTCGACCAGCTTCTTGATTGGGCGATCCTGCGATGCAACTAAGGAATCCCTGTCGAGCGGCTGCAGCTCTGGGAGTGCAAACACGCGACCGCGAAGGACGTCAGTCGTGTCGGGGAGATTGTAGTGGAGGTGGATTGGGATATGTGGTTGACGGAAGAGGAGGACGATGACGAAGACGGCGAGGACGACGAAGACTTCTACGCATACCGGAACCATAGATCGGCCTACGGCTTATATTAAATCGTGTGCGTCATTCTGTCTTCTATATAATGCTCACGAAACATATTTGGTGCGATCGCACGGCTGAAGAATTGTTCATGTACACATAGACTACCCCTGGGCAGCGCCGTTCCGCATCGCAGGCGCTGTTGTCGGGATGTCTGATATGTGGTACACAGGGCCGTTAGCCAACTTGAAGGCAGGGGCAGAGTTCGGCGCTGATCTAGGCTTTGGCAGCCTTTGGGGTGAGTACTTATGCATCTTTCTAGTTTCAGCGCCGGCCTAACCCTTGTCGACTGTATGCCCCCCTGCGGCCTACGATGGCTAGAAAGTCGTCTTACCGAGCGATAGGCACATACCCTGGACGGCGGAGAGCCCTTTCTTTTTTGTCCGCGTCCGCTCTATCTTTATGCCATGGCTGTCCCCCCCCCCTGCATCTCCCTGGTCCCATGAGGAAGTTCTGAGGAAGTTACTGGATGACCGCAGGATAGATATGTCACCAAATGCACTCATTTTGGGAAAATATCTCGCTACTTCCGATCCTGCGTCCACCGACGACTCGGATCGTTACACTCAATTCTCCTCTAGATCTGACTTGCTCATGACATTGACAGGGGCGCAAATAGATGCCTAACATGTACACCTTTCGGAATTGCAATGTACATAAAGGTGCTGTAACACATGCACACTTGGGGGCGTCCCCGAATCGCATGGCGATATCCACTTGTCATCGACTAACGAATGGCACTCTAGATCTGCAGTCACCACTCGTACGGTATATTAATATTGTAGCTGCAAGGCGACACTACCCTACCAGTGGATGAACTTGAATGTCGGGCATTCCGGCGACCAAGTTATCTCCGAGTCCAAGTTGTCATGGTGAAGAGGTACGCGTGATTAGCCGCGGTCCTCATGGTAAGTTTAAAGTTAGCGCAGGACATACGATTCTTTTCCCATGAGCAATGCTCCACCACGCAGCTGACCAGAATCGTCGCTTCGATCCTCAGGCCATCATGCGGCATCCGTTTCCGGTCGCCGACTATATCCTACTGAGCTCTAAGTATGCAAGTGGCAGCAGGCCTCCCAACTTCCATCTTTCCCAAATACCGCACACCTCGCCCTCAACGGATGTAAGTATTGGGAGCACAGCCTCTCGACACTGGGGACGCTTATCACCAAGCGGACGCCATGACAAATCGATTGGTGCCTCAACGGCATAGCACTGGCAGGGCATAGCGCACTGATAGGGCATAGCCCACGCGGTCTTTGGCTTGGCGGCGTTGAACGTCGCTACATAGGCGGCTCGCCGAACGACTGACCGCCTAGAGCCGTTGAGTGAGCTCAAGTGGCTCATCATGGGCTCACACATGAGTGGCACATACCATGTTTTTGTTTTTCTGACTCTGAATATCGTATTCTCACCGTGACTTCGCGGAGCCTTAGCTGAGGTCGATTGCTAACGCGGCCCCCATGGGCTCCGGCCGTGTTGCCTGTAAATAAGGTATGTACGTGGGAAGCTGCCAACTTCGAAAGGAAGCAGCGTCGTGCGGAGCATGCAGGTCGCCGATGACTAGGCTATATAGTCCTCCCCTCCTCACCCCACTCCCCATCAGAGTCCGTCATCAGTTTGTGTTTCTCCCGTTCGCCTCGATCCCTGCTGACCGGCACCCTAGCAGAGTATGGATTCGCAGGGACTCTTGTTGCTCGCAGGAGGCACGGTCCTCCTCGTCGCAATGGTGCGGCGCTACCTTGCGGGTCGTCATTTGAGGAAAGTCAGGGGACCGCCTTCTCCGAGCTGGTGGATGGGTGAGTCGACGGACCATAACCCTGCACCTCGATGCAGTCTAGTTTGACATTGTGGCAACTGCCCGTAGGGAATTCGCAGCAGATGAATCACCAGATGGAGGTGGGAGAACTGGACGGAAAGTGGGTGCAGGAGTATGGCACAGTTTGGAGGATCAAAGGTCTCATGGGCGTGAGTGAATTCAACCTCTCTCGAGATTTTGATCCAACCCTTTGTTTACAGGACGACGACCTGATGGTTGCGGATCCCAAAGTACGTTTCTGTTTTCCTCGGTGGCCGTTCGTCGCATGTTAATAGCTCCCTTAGGCCCTCCAACACATCTTCCACAAGTCTGGTTACCATTTCCCGAAGAACGCTATCGCTAGGCAGATGACCCGTGAAATTGCCGGCGAGGGTATCCTTTTCGCGATGGGTATGTTTCCGCCATCGGTGCAGAACACTCCTGTTAACCTGCAGTGGCCTAATAGACAAGGACCATACGCGTATCCGCAAGATCATGAACCCCGCATTCACCGCCAGCCAATTGAAGTCATTCCTGCCGCTCTTCCGTTCTTCAGCGCAGAAGGTACGTTCTACGCTCGAGAACATCAGGCAATGTCGAGTTTGACTGCGATCTGGGTTTGTAGTTGGGTCAGAAGTGGAAGGACATCCTGGCCACTACTCAGAACTCGAGTGAGCGTGTGAACGTTCAGGCTTGGCTTGCAAGGTGTACATTGGACGTTATTGGGGAGGGTGCGTTATGGGAGTGGTGTTTAATCAATCATGGTGCTGACGTCCGCACAGTCGGATTTGACATACAATGCGGCGCCCTCGACGATTCGCTCAACCCCGTCATGGAAGCATACAAGAACATGTTGTAAGCTCACTGCTCTTTGACCTACGGCGAAGCTACATTTAACATGCCGGATACAGTGCTGATGCCCTGCCATATCCATCCAACTTTACCCTATTATTCCGCTCCTTCTGGCACTGGATCCCGATGCCGATCCTCAAATTTGTGCAGTACATCCCGACCAAAGACCACACTCGTTTCCGCAAAACGCTTAAGGTGGTCAATAAGTTCGCGAAGTCGCTGATAGACGAGAAGACTGAGGCTGTCCTCGCTGGCGCTGGTGAGAAGAAGAAGGACATCATGAGTATCCTCGGTGCGTCTCTCGCCCGTTCCACCACCGCCCATACTGAACGCCCGCCCCAAACCTGCAGTCAAAGCGAACGCTTCGGAAGACCCCAAGTCCCGCCTCACTGATGAGGAGATGATGTCTCAGATGGCGACGTTTATCCTCGCGGGGCACGAGACTACGGCGTCGTCCATGACCTGGCTCCTCTACGAGCTCGCGCGGCACCCCGAGTACCAGCAGAAGATGCGCGACGAGATCCGCGCGATCCGCGCGCGCGTCGCGGACCGCGGCGATGCCGACTTCTCCGTGGCCGACCTTGACGCGATGACGTACTGTCTCGCCGCGATGAAGGAGGTCCTCCGGCTCCACCCGATCGCATACAACCTCATCCGCGTCACGTCGCGCGACGAGGTGCTCCCTCTCGCGAGCCCGATCACGACGACGGACGGGGAGGTCATGAGTGAGCTCCCTGTCCCCAAGGGCACGAACCTCATCATCTCCATCTGGGCGTACAACCGGTTGCCGAGCATCTGGGGGCCAGACGCGGATGAGTTCAACCCTTACCGGTTCATCGAGCATGAGAAGATGGGCGAGACGTACGTCGGCGTGACGTCGAACTTGATGACGTTCAGCGCGGGCATGCAGGCGTGCATCGGCTGGCGGTTTTCGTGAGTATCGTCGTGCTTGCTTCTCAGTGCCGTGCGAGGTGGCGGAACGGAGGCTGACGCGCTTGCTGTGCTGCCCAGGATCATCGAGATGCAAGCGATCCTTGTTGAGCTCATCGAGCACTTCGAGTTCGCTATCCCGGAGGACAAGCCCGAGATTATCCGCTTCCCCGCTGGCCTCGTCGCGCCGCTCGTTAAGAGCGAGATGCACCTTGGCCCGCAGATGCCGCTTCGCATCTCGCCCGTGCAGTGAATTATTATGTTCCTGTGCGTTGTGATAGATGTAGACATACAGTGTTGTGTTGTAATGGCCATTCTCCCGGCTTTAATCGCATGGGTGCCCCTGCTAACGGTACTCCTGACGGCCTAACGGACGATCTGAATGATTGACTGCCTCAAGTTACGATCCTTGCCTGCTTTGGTGTGGATCAAGACTACTATCCATGACGGCTAGTCCGGAGTCGAATGCTAAGGATCCTTTCCCTTGGCATAGATGCCTGATAATCGAAATCCATCGGGGTGGTTATTTTAGTAACCGATATACGACATCAGCGTATAGTACAATGTCTAAATCCACCCTTTTCCTATGCATTATGAGCTGTTATGCATGATGGGATGGTCGTTTGGGTGTGAAGAGTCCATTTGGGACCCACTAATATGCATTAGGAGAGTATGAATTGTGAGATATTGTACTGTATTTGTACGAGAGGCTGTCATTCCGTTGACAGTGTGTAAACGGTACTTATGTATGCTCGGCGTTCAGTACGGAGAAACGGAAGTTGCCGAGTGGTACGCGCGACGCGTCTGTCGCCCACCACTGGCCACTTACGCGTCTCCTCGTTCCCCTTACCATCCCTCCCCTTCTAGTACTGAGCCTCCTCTGGCCGCTGCATTCATCGCAATGCCAGAAAGGAAGATACGCGGCGCATTCATCGTTGTTGAAGGCCTCGATAGGTCTGGCAAAAGCACCCAAGTCACACTCCTCGGGGAACGCCTGAAAGCTGAAGGAGTTACTGTGAGGCTCATCAAATTCCCTGGTGAGTGAGTCGCTGAGATTTTGTCTCGCCGTTCTACCGTGCCCGTTCTAATGTCGTCACGCCTACGTGCATGTGCGTAGACCGTACTACGCCGATCGGTAAACTGATCGACTCGTACTTGCGCTCGGAGTCCGAGCTGGACGACCGCTCAATCCACCTCCTCTTCTCTGCCAATCGCTGGGAGCTTGCGTAAGTCCCCTACTCAATCGTCACGCTTACAGTTCGCTCATCTTTGTCCGTGAACTGGGCTTGCAGTAAGTCAATACAAGACTCGCTCGAGTCTGGCACGACAGTCGTCTGCGACCGCTACGCGTTCTCCGGGATCGCGTTCTCCGCGGCGAAGAACGCGCCAGGAATGTCTTATGAGTGGTGCCGTGGCCCCGACATTGCCCTCCCTGCGCCAGACGTCACGCTCTTCCTCGCCGTCTCGCCTGAGCAGCAGCGCGCCCGGGGCGGGTTTGGAGAGGAGCGATACGAGAAGACAGAGTTCCAGGAACGCGTCGAGCATGTCTTTGAGCGCATCGGCGTAGAGATGGGCGATGGGTCGCGATGGTTCGCAGTGGATGCGGATCAAGGGAAGGAGGAGGTTGCACAGGAACTATCGCGGCTTGTGCAGCCTCTGGCGAATGGGACGGATAGGGCGCTTGGGAGGCTGTGGGCCGACTTGGACGAGCGGGTGAGGAACGCCCATTTATACATCTAGACCTGATTGCGGGATCTTTGGGTCCGCGAGGATGCAATCTGGTAGAGCAGACGACAAAGCAATGTACAATGACCCTGCAATACATGTGCAATACTCGAAGCAAGAGAGGGCTACCTTCGAGAACCCCGACCACCTGTGATGTCCTTCGCCTTCAACGCGCGTTTGCGCTCGCGTTCCTCTTCCCTCGCGCGTGCGCCTCTCTGTCTCGGGTCAATGACCTCGTACTCCCGCTCCGCCTTCGCGGTCTCCTCCTCGTTCCCCTTCGGAAAGTGAAGGAGATGACCAAGGAATCCTACATCGTCGTCCACCTCCATCCCTTCCTCCCCTTCACCATTTTTCGGCGGCTCGTCCCCATTGCCCTCGTCGCCCTCCTGCTCAGGTGGTGGCGAGTCCTCCAATGTCGTATTCTTGAGCTTCGAGCGGAAGCTGTTGAGCGCCGCCAACACGTCGCCCTCGTCCTTGCGGCCCTTGCCTTTCTTCTTCAACCCCCGGCCCTTCTCGTACTTCGCCATCTCCTCTTCGAGATACGACTTCTTTGGCTTCTTCTTTTCCGGCTCGTCGTCGTCGCTGCCCTCGCCCTTTCGCCGTGTCAGCTTGCGGATCTCTGCCTCCATCCTCTCGATCTCGGACTTGCGCGAGTCACTTGCGGCGGCCTTCTCGCGCTCGTGCTGCTCACGGATCTTCGAGATGTCGCTCTCGTCTTTCTCCCGCTTTGAAGCCTTCTTCTCAACCTGACAGGCGGTGTGGGCATGAACACGAATGCGCATACATGCGAGACACTGACCAGGGGTGCATCCGAGTCGGCGGCGTGGTCTCGTTTCGACCACTTCTTACTGGTTGGTGGCTCAGGCACTCCGGGTATTGTTGAAGGGAGGTCGGGGTTGTCGATAACTGGCTCACCGTGTGTCAGGAAACCCGAGGGTGCGTATGCTGATCAGACGTGTGTAACTCACGATCCGGTCGCACAATCGGCTTCTTCTTGAACACTACCGGCTCCTCCTCGGCCTCTTCGTCGCCGCCAAAACTTAGTAGCTTCACGTCCCTGTCGCGCACAAAGATGGTCAGCTTTGGGGTTATTGCAAGAAGCGGATTGACCCACTTCTTTGCGCCGCGACGTCTTTGTTCCTCTTCGCGCTCCCGCTGGGCCGTCTCGCGGGCACGTTGTTGTGCACGCTTCTCCTCGGCGGTTATACGAGGCACGATATCCTCAAAGGGGTTATCTACGATGCGTACGCGCTTGACTTTTGGTGGACTGTCCTGGCTCGGGTAAGCGCGACGACAGTGAGAAGGACTATGGAGATGGGACGCACTATAGTGGACGTTCATTGTCGTCAAGCTCTAGTGAAAACGATCTAAGACACAGCGAACAGCGCATAGACAGTCGAGACGTGCATACCCATTTCACCGATCTTCAGGACATCTGTATTAGGAGGGAATAAGACCACCACAGATGCGCGGGTTGAAACAAAGACTCACTGAAGAACGTATCTCCTACAATGCGTCCGAAGAGGGTATGTTTACCATTCAGCTCGTCCGCGCGGTCTGAGCTCAGGACCATGTGTGAACTTCGTAGACGGGGGTCGCGAATAGGTCGGTCACTCACTGAGCGTGATGAAAAACTGGGAATCATTTGAGTTCTTGGTACCATTGTTCGCCATCCCAACCAGACCACGGTGCACAAAACGTAGCCGTGGATGTATCTCATCCTCGAAGGGTTCTGTACGACAGCTATGTGGTTGAGTGGGATTGAAACAACGGGGCAGCTATACGCACCTCCAAAGAACGACTCTCCGCCCCCTCCTGTACCCGTCCTATCTCCGGTCTGTACCAGGAAGTCTGGGACAACTCTGGGGCGAACACATGATCAGTCCTCGCGCCATCCTATGTTGTTGCTCGAGTGGTTCGCACCGGTGGAATATGACACCATCGTAGTAACCTGAGCTAGCGATTAGCACAATCAAGGCTACGAATCTTAGGGAATGGCGTACCTTCCATAGCCAATGCAATGAAGTTCCGGCATGCTTTGGGAGTTTCCTGGACACACTGCTAAGTAACTCCACGCGCAACAGAAGGCGTAGCACGGACCTTTGACCAGAGCTCAATGTCAATCTCTCCCACTGTTGTCTCCACTATCACACGTCCCTTTGTGGGCAAGGCCATCGTCTTGAGGCTGGAGCAGTGTAGGGACTGACGTCGCGGTCGAGGTTGAGGTCGAGGTTGAGGTCGGCTTTGACGCGCGCCTCTTGAAGGCGCGTCCTCGCGCTCTTGGTTCGCGCGACCGGGTCCTCAAGGCCTCAAGCTCAGGCTCGACCCCTCATCAGCCTCAAGGATCCCTACTACATCCCCCGTATTTTCATCACGTCCTCTTCCAAGTATGACAGACCCTAGTTCTAGCGGCTCGACACGGCCGCCAAAGCCCTTCTACAGGGACCACAATGGCTTCACGACATCCGTCGAACTCGCCATGGCAGGCACCGCCGTTGGACCGTCTGCGACCGTCAACCTGCACGTCATCGCCACCAAGGGTGCCAGCGCGACCAGGGGAGAACGACAAGCACTCTACGACGCGGTACAAAGGAGACAGTATGTCGAGGATATGATGGAGCTGAAGGGGACCTTCTTTCCGGGGTACGTGCGGGGCATCATCCGACAGCCGGGCTCTTCCAAGGTGCCGCTGATGATGAGCTTGTAGATTGGATGCTATTCGGAAGGCAAACGAAGATCTAGAGTCGTCTTCAGAGGTCAAAGAGCGTATCCAGGACGTCAAGAAGAAACACCTGGAAGAGGTCCGGACCTTGTATGAATGGCACGCGCAAGATTACTATGATGAAGTGCTAGACATGTCGCGCTCTAAACCTGACATAGAGGATCCAGGTGTGGAGGCAAGATCTATAGCTGTTATTGTGAATGAATAGCCAGTCTCATGAGGCGTGCAGAACTTCTACCGAACATCCCGTCCGAGTTACGAGATCGCTTCCTCTTTCGACGACCAGCTCGACAGGCACCACTACGCCCACCTGGCTTCGCTTTATCCGTTGAATAAGCAGTACAACAAGCTCCGAAAATTGGAAGAGGAACGACAGAGGCAAAAAGACAAGCAGTTCCCAACAAGTCTCGCGGACTTCCACGCCATCCGTAGCAAGGACGTCCAGGTGAGCGACCCCTCTGCGTTCGAACGCCGCCCGTGCTCATCGTGGCTGGTGCTGTAGCTCCGTATCGCGCGGTACCTGACTTCGGACGATTCCGCACGCGAGCGTATGATGGACGAATACGTCTGGGCATATTCGCAAACTGCGCCTCTATCCAACGAATACAAAGAAAGCGTAGGTATCAAGACAGCTGTGTACTGCGAATCGCGCGGCTTTCTGTGTCAGGACGAGACCACGCAATCTCATGGTTTTTACAGGAGGCATTCAGGAAGGAAATCAACGAACTTCTTCAAACGCTTCTTCGGGAGGTGGAGAGTCACGATCCTCGAAAGGCAAGATTAGCTGCCACTGCGACAACTTGATCGTTGGCTCTTGCTGTCATGAGTCATGCCAATGCCATGTGAAGTCTCGTGGGACACGGGATGGTCGAGGTTTGTAACTACCCAATAGTATCGCTGTTTATCTTAAGGGTGCCATTTACCGTAGAAGTCCCTCGCAGGAACGAAGATTGAGATTCGTCGGAGATGTATCTGCCACATACAGCAAGTTCGGTCAGATATGCCCGAGGATACGCGCGTCTGCTCGAGTGAAGAAGGGGAGTCTGTGGACGTGATACTCGGTTCTCGCCAGAAGACTTGCCGAGAACCCCAGGTCTGATGTTCATTTATAATGTCCGCAGCCTGAGGTTGCACAGGTCTCCACGCTGACTTAGGAATATGAGGATGGACGGTGCCGCCCAAGGATTGTGCTATCGTGTATTGTATTTGGATTCGTTGTGATACGCTGAGGCTGTAATAGTCTTATTCGAAGCCACGGGCGGCCCACTTCGGGGGCGCAGGTACGTATATATACAACTACTCTTAGGCACCCCACCATCACACAGAGCCCGCTATTACATCCTGTCCTTGGTGAGCACAACAAATGCTATGACCTACACTTGTGCTAACTCTGGTCTGGATGTCATAGGAAGACTGAGACGGCTGCGAGCCTTCTCTGTCCGACATTCTCGAAGACGCAAAGACCACAAGTCCAGTGAATCACCTGCGCGACAAAGCAGGCTCTACTTAGCCATACAACTTGCTACAAACAAACTACACTTCGGCCGTTTTGTACCACAATCGCACAATGGTAACTTTGGTAAGCTAGCATTCCGCGCTCTGTGCCTTTGAAACTGGCTGAATCGAAACCTCAAGGTACCTTCCAAACTCCCAAATGAGTTGGTCGATGCCATCATCTCTTCCGTGGCCGACACAAGACGGTTGTCGCTGGAAGATAAGCGGACCCTTCGCAATTGCGCTCTCGTGCACCAAGACTGGTTGCCCGCAAGCCGGCATGCCCTCCTTTCGAGTGTCGAACTGAGGTCACCAGCTGCTTGTGATTCTTTCCTCAGTGGGGTGGTAAGCTCGGAGGAAATGCGACCATGGCTTGCGTCGATACAACACCTCGACTTCGTTGACCCACTGATTCACACCCATTATCCGAGCGGCAAGTGCATCCCTCCAGGGCCGATTTCAGCGTGGAGGGGACAGTACGTCCTACCCGTTCTGGCGGGTCACCTTCCCAACCTCCATTCTCTCACCCTCTCTATGGATTGGGCAAAGTTGCAACCACATCCCACTACATTCGGCATTTTCTCGCAGTTCAAGTCTCTTCGCAAGATGAAGTTCTCCTCATGCAGTTTCCCATCGTTCTGCACATTCCAGCGCGTTCTCGTCTCGTTACCCGAGCTGAAGGACCTGATTTGTTGGGATATTCATTGGGTATCCGCTTGACGCCTTCCATCTTGGTCCTGCGGTCGAGGCAACCTGCGCTGCAATCCTTGCATATATCCTTCTCTTGTCGCAGTTGCACGTTGGCGCTCTTGGAATGGCTTATCCATACGCCTACGACTACAACACTCATTGACATTGACCTATCTCCCGGGTGGTATTTGCCGCAGAAGCACCAGATCACACTTCACAACAGGGACATCGACTACTACACACAAATCTTTGCTCCGGCCATCCGTAAGGCGTCCTTCTGTCTGCCTGCCGCTGACACTGAGGATATTGCATGTGGGTCAATGCCCCTCTCCGTTACGGCTCATCATGTTGAACGCGTCTCACTCAGGCAGGATGACTTTGTCCCGCTTCGTGAACCTATTCTTCCTCGAACTCGAAATTCGTAGGACTGATTGGTCAAGCACCGCGGATATGCTGCGAGCTCTCCCCGCTCGGTTCCACACCCTCCTCCTCCTTCGAGTTTCTCTTGATCGCGGGACTCGGAACGGTGACCTGTTGGTCGAAGAGGACGGCGAGCTCAAGGCGATGAACATTAACGGGTTAGAGCTTCTTGATCCTGTGTTGTCGTGTGACAATTTCAAGGATCTAAGCTACCTGCGTTTCGGCATTTTTGGGTACCGCGACGCACTGGCCCCCCTCCAGGAGAGAACATTGGAGTACATCCAGCAGAAGCTACCGACGTTGTACAAACGCCAAAGACTAAATATCGAATTAGGGTTCGACTATTTTGATCGACATCCGCCTATGTCCAAGTGCAGCCACTCTGCGGGGCAGGCTGCATGATCTCAAGGTATGCTGCAATATTCTGCATTGTTTCGTGGATGAACTTCATCTGTGGCATTAGGGACTCTCGATGGCTTTCGGAAGGTCCGCCTGCAAAGTAGTTTACCATGCCCACGGAACATCAGTGAAGGTTGTACAATTCCCCCCTTCTACAGCATGTACAGACACCCTTGCAATGGGCGAGTGGACTGGCTCAAAGTCACCTTGCAGTCAGGCAATGTATGGTATGTCAACCCAAACATCCAGCACTATATGAGCCGATTCAGTATTCAGTAAGTATTCCTTCCTCACTTGCTGGATTGGTGCAACACGTTAACGGCCCCAGCCGCGACTCGGCGTAGTCATGCCGGGGCGCATTGATTATCGTCACATAATTGAAACACGGGAGGCGTGGCGGCGTCGCCGATGGTGACGACAGTGCGAAACATGCCCTAAATTGTATGGGATTGCGATAGGCCATCTTTGGTAGGCTCCTGTCAGAGACTCAGAGATGGTGATTTGATCGGCGTCTAATATCTATGCCAGTTGACGACTTCGGCCAGGCAGGATCCATATCCGCTCCCCCACAAGACAACGAGATGCGCGGTATGTGCATTCGTTCCTAAAAGTAACCGTATTTTTTATGCTTTCCCCCCCTTCCTCCCTGAGCCTTCGCAAAACCTTCGCCGGCGGTCGATGCACATACAGCTCCGAGACCGACGACTACAGTCCTGCCAGTCGCGAGGAATGTAGAACAACGGGTATAGGCCGACAAGGCATATGTCACCGATCGTTTCCGTTTTGCATCCGCCCAGCGCGAGGTCTCTATTCTTAGGACCGTAGCGCACTTCCGCCCGTTGCGCCCGCGGATGTTGCTGCACCGACCACCCATTTAGGAACTTTCGCCATGCCTCTCTCCGCCGTGGATCTAGACCTACACCATCGTCAATGACGAGGCCATCCGCTGTGGTGCTTGGCCATAACCCTATGTTCTTTCGGAGACGTTTTGTACGCTATAAGAACATTTGGAGCATGGCCACCGTCCCCCTCTTCCCCACCGTGACCACACGGTAGTTTGCCACTGTCTCGGATCCTCTTTCCTAGGTCCTCACCGCTCTTTAACGTCAACTGTCCACTCTTCTACATCACATCGTCCATAGACTCTTCGCCTTATACCGTCATGCCTTCCTCCGCGCATTCCTCATACCCCAAGGGCTGTCTCAAGCGCCCCTCTGTCTTCCCTGTCGTCCACCCCTCAGACCTCTCCCAGTACGACCACGAATACGACATGAGCTCCTCCAGCATGCGCGACTGGGACTCCCTATTCCTGCCCAGCCTCTCGAACACATCCACATGCAGCAGCTCCTCCAGGGGGACCGCCGGTTCCGATGGCACAAGCATCATGTCGACGTCGACGTTGGCAGAGCATGGCTCAATGCGCCGTCCCGCGAAGTCAGTGAGCTTCCGCGACGTCAATGACATCCACGTATACATACCGGAACCACTGCCCCCTGAGCGGCCGCGAGGCGTTGTAGCACGACTCCTCCGTAAGTACACAATTTGGTCTTTCTCATTGTGATCCGCTCGCTTCATTTGTTCTCAATTCAGACCTTTGTGCGTACGCGCTTCGTATCGACGCCTCGTCGTCGTCCTCGCATGCCCACGTAGCGTGGGCTGACGAAGACGAAGATCAGCATTGAAGGTGATTATGATTTCCCATTCTCATCCCTACCGATATCGGAACGTCTCGCCTTGTAACATTATATGGGCATTCCTTCGAGGTTTTGTGCCATTGTTCAGTGTATCATAGTGGTGTAGGATTGATCGGGTTCGACGCCGTGGTTTTCGACGATCTGCTTGCTCCTTGTACTTGCATACCCCATTATCCCCTCACCCTGTATTCGGGACATCAAGACACAATATCATTGCCACCACTCGTACATCATACATATTTCGTGCAACTTCAGTGCAAATTCGTCAGAAGTAGTCAAAACAAGGTAGTCAAATCAAGAAGACACAAATCACGAGAGGGGAGGAGGAAATTATGACCTTCGAGTCGATAGAAGCATTCGCATCTAGATAAGTAACCGGCCTTTCTCGGCAACCCCGTCAGACAGAGGCCTTGAACCATTTCAACTGCACCGCGACCAAGACGACCGGAACCACACTGACGACCTCGCCCAACCCCGCGTATGCAGGGGGGACACGTGCACGGACGAACGCTCCGGCAGCCAGCAAGATTGCGAAGAGGTTGTACACCGCCGACCACGCGAAGTTCGCCACGATCCGCCGCGCGACGGCGTCTGACAGCTCAAGCAGCGTGAGGATGCCCACTAGAGATGGGTGCGTGAGCACGACGTCTGCTGCCGCGGACGCAGCGACGCCCGCGCCGTCCCCGGTGTGGAGGTGCACGCCGATTGCAGCCTGGGCGAGGGCAATGGCGTCGTTGGTGCCATCCCCGCAGAAGAGCACGATCTCGCCCTTGGCGGTGAGCTCCCTGACGTACGCCTGCTTGTCCGCCGGGAGGCAGCTCGCGCGGACGCGCTCGGGCGGGATGCCCAGGGCGGCGGAGACGGACGAGACCGCGGCGGGGTGGTCCCCGCTGAGGAGCGAGACACGGATGTTGCGCGCGGCGAGGGCCTGGATCACGGACTGCGCCTCGGGCCGGAGGGTGTCGGAGAGCCCGAAGGCGGCGACGAGGCGCATGCCGTGGATGACGCAGAACGTCGTGAGCCCTTGGGTGAGCATCGGCTGGACGGCGGGGTGGGACTGCATCCCCACCCACTGTGCGCTTCCGCCGCGGAGCAGCTTCCCGCGGTAGTTCCCTTGGACGCCCTTGCCTACAACCATCTCAATCTCCTCGATAGTCGGCTCCCCGGACGACGGCGTCTTGAGGTCAGCTGCGACCGCGCGGGCGACCGGGTGCCTGCTGCTTGCCACGAGCTCCGCGACGACCGCCGAAGGCTCGAATCCGACGTCGGCCTCCACGAATCGGCTCACGACGGACAGCTTGCCTAGGGTGACTGTCCCTGTCTTGTCCAGAACGACGTGAGTAACCTTCCGCGCCTGTTCGATCGTAGTCGCAGCCTTGAACACCAGACCCAGCTTCGCGCCAACCCCACCCGCGATCAGGATCACCATCGGGACAGCGAGACCAATCGCACACGGGCACGAGATCGCGAGCACCGAAATCGCATACGTGAGCGCGACCACGACCGCCTCCCCCGCTGACTGGTGGCGCACCCCGATCCCGATGCCCATCCAGACGGCGAAGGTGACGATAGCGAGCGCGAGGACCACGGGGACGAACCAGCCGCAGATCCAGTCGACCGTCTCCTGGACGCGTGCGCGCGAAAACCTTGCGTCGTCGACCATGCCCGCGATCTCGCTGATCGTGTTGTCGCCGGGCAGGCGGCTCGCCTTGATCACGAGTGTGCTGGGGCCGTTCAGCGTGCCGGCGATGACGGCGTCTCCCGGGCCCTTCTCGACTGGCAGCGACTCGCCCGTCATCATCGACTCGTCGACGGTGCTCGTGCCGGAGACGACCTGGCCGTCGGTAATGATGGCAGAGTCGGGCAGGACCTTGAACGTGTCGCCGAAGTGGAGGAGGCGGACGTCGAGCACCCGTTCGCTCTTGTCGGGGAAGACGACGCGCGCCGTCCTCTCCTGAAGAGACCGGATGGAGATCGCCTCAATCGCGCGCTGGCGGGCGACGGCGCTGATGACCCGGCCGACCATGATCAACGTGACAAGCAGCGTGCTTGTTTCGAAAAACTGGCCGGTTGCCAGCGGGCGACCGATCATTTCGAAAGCGAACGCAACAACGGAATAAATGTAGGCCGCGGTGGTGCTGAGAACGATGAGCAGGTCGGTTTCGACAAGCCGAGAGAACACCAAGCTCTTGAAGGAAGCCAGATAGAACGGTCCAGTGATCACAACTTGGACGATGGTGGCGAGAACCAGTGAGGCGATCGAGTAGGCGTGAGCGCGAGGAGGGAGGGGTGCCCAAGTCATGACGAGGACCGGGATAGTGAGCGCAGCAGAGAGGGCCGTGCGGACGGACAGCACACGGATGTGCTTTGCGCCAGCCAAGATGGCAGGATCCGGAGGCTCGGGAGCTAGGACAGGCGAATAGGCCTGGTAGGCCCCCAGGATGTCCCGCGCACCAATGATATTGGGGTCGTAAGCGACGACGAATGTATCCTTGCCCTCGCGCACAACGCCTTTGACACCATTCGGGAAGTCCGCAGCGATGAGCTGCTCCTGAAGAGGTCGAGGGATAGCAAGGAGAAGATCATGGGTAGAGCCCTGAGCCTCCCTGACGGCCTCTGCAGTGAAGCCAGAACGCTTCTCGATGAGCTGGATGAGGGATGAGATGTCGGTAGCGTCGTTGTCGAAGTCGAACTCGGCGCGACACAAGACGAGACTAGTCTTGGCATTCCCGACGGTGGGTATGTCGCGAAGCGTGCGAATGAGTTTGTTCTCGCATCCGGTGCAGGTCATGCCCTTGATGGCGAGTACGGCATGCTCGTTGTACGTCCCCGCGCCCCTCTCGGCCATATCGATGGCGGCATCCTCGTTCTTCTTGTCCGCACCTCCGCCGCAACAGCTGTCACCGCAGGAAGAGTCGAGAGAGGCGCAGGAGCGCGATCGAATGGACCGGCCGCTCTTACAGCCACTGTAGGGGACACTACGGATGCTCAAACCCTGTTTGCCACAGTCGCTCTTACCGCAGCAAGAGTCGACGGAGGGTGCACAACGGCCGTCGAGGGACGTGCGTCCGGGGATGCTGTGCCTCATGCTGTGCCTGCTAGATGCAGGTCCGGCAACTGCCTTCCCGGTGAGAGTAGGGGGAGTGCAGCAGGACTTGAGGCCACGCGCGAGGAGTGCCTTGCAAACACATCCAAAGGCGGTCAGGGTATCGTTGTAGCGGCTGCGAGCGATGCTACGGTGCTCGCCACATGCCTCCTTGGGGATGGAGGGAGTCGAGGAAGACTTGGGGGACCGCTTGCGAAGACCAGAGTGCTCGCAACTCTTGACCGGAGAGGCCTGCGAGGACGTGGTGGTGTCTCCACCCTCCTTGAGCTTGTTCTTGCCGTCATCCTCGACGCAACAGGTACAATCGGAGATAAACGCTTCGGACGCTTCAGTATCGAGCGAACTCAGAGCAGCTGTTGCTCCACTCACAGTTACCGCCGCTCAATCCGGTACAATCGCCCTCTTGGCCATGAAGGTGATTGTCGTCATCGGCGCAAATGACCCGAGCAAGCTGGTCGATGCATGTATCTGGAGCATGCATATAGCGAGGTTAAACGTCAATGAGACTGGTAGACCCACCATCGCAACCACAGTTGCTGCCCTCGCAACAGCCCGGCTCGGAGACCTTCTCCTCGTGCGTGTGGTCGGCGCAAGAGACGGCGTCAGCCTGTTCGTCCACTCGGCGGGCCTCCGAGTCGCAGCCGGTATCGTTGCAACAGCCTGCCATGGTTGGGGTGAAAGGCAAGGTGGGGGATCCTGGGCAGGTTAGACACGCAGGGAGGCCCGTGGAGATAGAAGTACCAGAATCGCCGCTTCGCACGCGCGCGTTGAGGCTGGAATGCTGGCGGCCAACGGACTGTTGGCACCCGAGCATCTGCCTCCACTTCTCCGGCTTAGCGATTGCCTCCAGAAGGGCCAGGCATCACACAACCCCCCAAATCCAGAGGATTGACGGCAGAGCTGTTGCTTTTTGCGGCCAAAGTATCACGGGAGGCGGCTGCCGAGTTTCGGGGTCCCGACTTCTGTTCATAAACGACGGGCTCGTCGGAGACGCAGGCAAGAAAGAAGCCCGCGCACGGACCACCTCCAGCCTGCTGGCGTTCCCACACGCCGCTGACTCATGGAACAAACGAGATTGGGTGCTGACAGCGAGCATGAGAGGGGCCGTGGAGGAGGATGCGGAGAGTCATACAACAATGGTGCAGGAAATAACGGAAAACTTGTGTTATGGGAAGACTCATCTGATACACGAGCATGACATATGTAACAAGAGGGGCCTACGTCGCAAAAGAGGCGGCAGTGTGCTCCGCGAGAGGTGCCAAGAGGTGCAATCGCGTCTTGACCGAGGGAATTCCGCTGATTGTCGAGTCGCAGTGGAGAGGAAAGAGAGAAGGATGGTGTGGGGATGGGAGGTGGGGAACGAAATGGGGATGGGCTGGGTTTATGGGCCACCGGTCACTGGTGCGGTACTCGTCCCATCGGCAGGCGCCTTGAGCCGAAAATCAGGCCGACATATTAGAGTTGGTTCTCTCCCTCCTTGCATTCAGATCTTTCTCAGCAAACAACAGAATTGAACCAGACGCAGTCATGACGGGTTTACCGTAGTATGTATAACATATGCCTGTCTAGACCCTATATAATTTCACCATGCTTTCAAGTTCGCAGTGGACATGCACTGTATGTGACCGGTTTGAGCTCAAAGATGAATTTGCCTCGCGAAAATGTCCATGTACAACACGAACCTGCTTTATGAGCCTTCGGGAGCGCGACTATGAGCATTGAAACATACAATATCCCTTCCTACCCCGGTTGGGGACGTGTTCCTTGGCCGCTCGTGACACTCGACGTGTCGGAGTCGTCACAAGGGTCCGAGTCCACCTCCAACGACTTCCCGAACAATTGACCGTTTCTCTAGTCTAGCCCAGCGGCAAGTTCGTGGCCAGGTGGCAGGTGAGATCAAAGGCATTCTATCATCTCTGGGGTATGTAATGATTCGCCTGATTACTAGAAGGTCAGTAGTCCTGTATATATCGAGCTATGTTGTCCCCACCTAGAACTAAAAGCTGTTCTTGACGCTTTGTGGGTTCACATACTCAGTACTCAAGCCGCACACGCCAGGATCGTCGAAACGACAAGATGCACGGCCCACAAGTCACCACACGCGGACCATCATCATCCTTACACCGATGTCTTCGAAACTGCGGCGCAACCAGGAGCAAATGCAACGGGGACGCACTCAGAGGCCATTTCATGGAACAAACAGAGCAGGCTGTCGCGCGGGTAGCCTCTAAGTTGGAGGCATTGGCAACCGCTGTTTTGTGCTTTTAGGACATATACGGTCTGTGCATTGGCACGTTTCGCCAAGGAGGGTAAGTGACTTGCCTTATTGAGGAGACCTTTGTCCGCCGCGTCCTGCCATAATCGTTTCGAAGCGGCGGCGGAGTTTGGACTGACCTGTACGCCTCTCCCTAAGAACATATATAATCCCCACCCGCTTCCCCATACCGCCCCCAGGACCTTGCCCTCTTACTTCCACTTGACGTTCCAGCTCCCCGACACTGTCAATACTCAATGGATATCATGGTCATCGTCGACGCCCACCGTCCTTCAACATCGTCTGTCAAGCTCGAGCTCGCCACCGCTCGGTAACGCCACCAACCTCCAACCACAACCACCAGCCACCAAGCACTGACAGCCAAGCACCGATCAACAACCACCGGCCTCCAACCCATAACCCACAACCAACAACAGCAACTAGTACCCACTAACCGCCAAGCGTCCCCCACAAACCACAAACGACCAGTCAACCACACAACATCAAGGTGTCGGCTCCGCCATTCACGCATATCATTCACGGTTTGCAACTCTCGCTGGGGTGGCTGACGTCCAGGTTCTCGGTCTGGGCGACGAACGTCTTGGTCTTTGGCGGTGGTCGAGTGCCTACTCGGCTTCAACTTCGAGTACGCTTCCCTCCCTCTAGTCCAACTCTAATGTCCTATGTCCTTAGACCTCTGAGTCGTCGACTGTGGCAACACGTCCGAGTCCGACGCCACCAACCACCAAGAATCTGCCGATTCGCTCCAGCGCCTACGACTACCTGCCCTGATCTCGGTGGCTCTGGGCACATACTTACGTGGACTCTTAGGCGACTCGACGCCGCCAACGCGGTAGACCCAAACGGTCCGTCAAGCTCACACTGTCAAGATCGCCCATGCCCGTCAAGATGTTCCGTGCATTGAGTCTACGTGTGGCCCATTCAACTTCTACTTCTGGTTGCGGGTCTCTCCATCATGTCCCTGCGGCGTGTGCCCACGGCACGCCACTTCGTGTATCGCTCTCGCGCTGGCCCGTGGTCGTAATTGGTTTCCTTACAGGACAGGCACGCGCAGCGAGTCTCGGACGTCGGTGGGACTCGCGTCCCGGGGCGAGTTTAGGTCGCTGCCGGGGCAACCGGCAGCGGCATGCCTGCACTTCCAGCCTGAAAGGCAGGGCGGACGTATGTCATCTACGACGACCCAAGGAAGGCTAGGTTGTACCCCGCGTCCTCCCTTGAATGGGCAGAGACTTGCTGTTGCACCTGTTCTATGCTCCTAAAAATACAACATTCAAACAAACTTATTCGTGTGCGGTGTGTTCAAGTTTCATCTCAGCAAACTTAAGACATCTATATGATCAGTCCTGCAGTGAATCGGTGGAAGGATCGACCCAAACTTTCCTATTCGTACAGTACGTACTTTGCAGGCCCATATGTGGCTCGCGATAGCACGCGCCATCCACGATACACGCTGAAAAAGATCTATATAGACAAGCACCGAGGAGGAACGTCTACACGCATATATGTACAATGCAGGACAAACTGACGAGCAACCTTGTCCAGTCTATGATCGTGGATGTCCGACGGGAAGGTGGAAGGCGTCAGAACGGCATGCGGCCGCTAGGGAAGACGGAGCGGCGGGCGGTCAGCCACGACGGAATAATAAGTATGATGGTATACTAGGAGGGCCAAGTCATATTTAACAACATGAATCGGACGTGGTGTCATGTGGGGAAGGATGCGTTAGGATGCACACGGCGGTGCGAGTGGATAGATAATAATGTAGGGTTAATATGATATGATGTGGGAGATGCAAGGTGTCGATGAGTCGGGCGGGAGGGGATGGGTGGGGTGGACATGGAGGTGAGCGAGTGCGGGCAAGGACGAGATCATGCGTTGTGGTGTGTTAATGACGAGGTGGACGTGAGGACGCATGGGCATCAGGACGGAGACGGTCAAGCGAAATGAAAGGATCCAGAAAACTAGGAACAAATGGCAGGTAAAGCGCGACTGCGTCAACCAGATGAAGCAAGACGCCAGGCGTACAGGCCGCTTGTGTCGTGTTTCGTGTAGAGAGGGATAAGGACGAGACACTGAAGGTATCATGACAACCGCCTCCTGCTCAGGCTCGCAGCAAGCACGGGAACAGCACCAGGTTTCGCGGCAGCGATACCCTCGCGCGCGGTCGCGTCCCACGCGACGCGCATGCTCTCGAGTGTGAGCATCGGACTCGGAGACTCGCCTGGTGTGTCCGCAGCTGCAACCCTAGAGACGAGGGACGCCACCTGACGCCCTCGCTCCGAATCTGACAGTAATTCGGAGACGCGGAAACTCTCCAGCTTCTCGACAAGTACTTGGTGGCCGTGGTGGGCCGATACCGATTCAGACTGAACAGCCTGTGCGAACTTGGGACCCGCGCCCCCGCGGTGTGGCTCGAGCTCGAAGGGGCTGGGCGGGACCAGCGCGGGGCTGGGGAGCGCCTCGAGCATGAGCTTCCTCTGCAGCACGCGGCTGACGAACAACGGGGTCGTGGGCAGGGACGACTCAGCCGTTCGTACGCTGCTCACTAAACTGGGCGGCAATGATATAGAAGGGCGGTCGGAGGGCGACATAGAAGACTCGAGCGAAGTGAGGGTAGCGGGCGTCTCGGCCATGTGTTGGGGTCTAACAGCGGAGGCCATCGGATCGAGGGGCGGGAGGGCACGGTTCTGCCTTCTCGGGGAAGGAAACAACACGCTCAGCGGCGGAGTCTGACCAGGTTCGGCGGAAGGGGATGAAGCGGCTTCCGTCGCCTCCTCATGCAGCGAAGAATAGAGGAGGGGGTCCATGAGAGGAAGGACAGGCGGAAAGTATGACCCAGGATCTGAATCTCTCGATGAATACAACGGTAACGGCTGTGGACACAAGCTCCTTACCGATTTTAAAGTCGTCGAGCTCCGGCCCGTCCTCGTATTCGCAGGGTGGCGATGACACTGAACTCGCGACTGTGCTGGTGCTAGGGGCGTCGCTCTCGCCGTCTGTGTCCGTGTAGGCGTCGGTATCGGTGTCGGACTCAACGGCGACCGGCAGGAACGACGTCGCGGGAAGGGAGAGCGATAGGGGCGGCGGTGACATAGAAGGCCTGTTCGATGTGCTGGTCGTCGGAGTGAGAGAACTGACCTCACAATCGGCAACTTCGGAGTTGAGGTGGCCAGCGTCTGGCATCGAGGGCGGATCAGGCCCACTGACGAAGGATGTTTGAGATGGCAACAGGGCGCTCTCCGACTGCGAACCGAGGGTTCGGTCTACGTAACTGTGCGGAGAGACCGATGACGGATCCGGGTCTGGCATTGCATTTACTGGCAAGAAAGTCATATTAAACTTCCTTCTTGGCGGGGTGGGGGCGCTTTGAACGACTGGTGCAGAGGGTGCCGGTGGGTCCTCGACAGGAAGTAGAGGCAAGAACGAGAAGTTTGGCTTCTTCACCTTTGGCGGCGAGGGTGGCGACGGGCGTGCAGTGATTGGTTGAACGAGCAAAGGCACAGCTGGCTCAACGATCCGAAGTTCTGGAGGCTCACTAGGAGGTTTGATCGTTGGCCTTCCTTCGGGAGATGCGGTGGGCGTAGGTGTCTGAGGATGGGGTTCGGGCGGATCGGATGGTGGGGGCTCAGACTCTGTGGGAGGCTGGGGAAGCAGGGGCAGCAAGCGGATAGGAACGGCGTCGAGATACGGAAGGATGGCCGGGTCGACGTCTGCTCGTTGGGGCGCAGATCGATTCTTCCACTTGGAAGGGGTATGGGAGACGGCGTTGGCAAAGCGGGATAGTGGGAAAGGGGGCTTGGAGGCAGATGGGAGAGACGTGGTGAAAGGCTGGCGTGGCGGCGGTGGAGGAGGAGAATAAGGTAGATTGATACGGAGTTGCTTCAGTTCAAGTATGTCTCTGCAACGACGGACAAGCGGTTAGCAGTGGGTCGAAATGAAAGGCGACAACGAATAATGGGCGATGTGGTGAGGGTGTGGGGGCTTCAAAAAACGAGCAGGCACCGACGGGCGCGTTTCCGTCATCCATGACGTCGCTGTCTTTGGCGGGAAGAGCGGCGTCTAGCCCGCTCACATGCCAAAACCGGCCCATCAAACTCACAGATTGTACCATCCAGACAGGAAAGGGTGCACATCGCACAAATCACAAGACACTCGCACAGGTCGACGTCAAGGGACGTGGTTGCTTTGAGCGCCTGCCATCGACGTGAACCTCTTCATGGCAGGCATGCAGGGCTCGCAGAGGACTCGATGATGATGTATGCCATGGCATCAAGGACGCAAGGACATGGGAAGCAGCAGAGAGAATGGCTACTCACTGATAGGACAACTTGGGTGTGACGGCAGCGGGCGTCCTGTCCCATTCATCCGCCCAGAAAATCTCCTCGAGTTCGTCTTCTTCACAGAAGGAAACGGTCTTCCGGCCACCACTGTCGGCAGATGAGCCGCTGTCGCTCACCATGGCTGGCGACGTGCGCCCAGAGGTGCTGGGACTGGGGGCAGCGCTAAGCTCTGGGGTGATCGGCGGAGTCAGCTTGAGGCAGCTCTTGAGCTCCGGTCGCGTGCACGTCTTGGCGTTGGGTGGTTCGTCCGACATGGTGCTGTCCGAGTCCGAGTCCGGATGGGGAATGGCGGCGGTATTCGTGTTTCTGGAGCCAGTTTAGAATGTCGTGGGGGCCTGAGAGGCAAAGGAGGGAGGGGGAGGGGGAAAGGGGACGAGAGGCCGTTGACAAGAAGGTTATGAGCAGTGCATTGAGGAGGCCTGGTTGGGGGGCGACTTGGCGAGGACTCGTGCCCTCGATTGGACGCTTTGGTAGCGATTCGGTGCGATCGACCGCCGTTCGAGCCGCCCCTGCCATAAAAAAAAATGCGCTCCTCCGACACGTGAATCGTGTGTTCTCGGAACGGAACTCCCCCGCGCCTCGGTGCCCTGCTCCGCTCTCCCTCTCCGCCCGCCACAGCAGCCGATTGGTCCGAGGATTGGCTCGCTCCCATGGCCAGCATGGCACACAAGCCTCGAGGGCGACCTGCCTCATCGCACACCACATTCTTGACCTAATTCCCTTGTGCAATGTTCAATATTCAATCTCGACCCCGACCATGCGCATACGGTGCCACATTCTCTGCAGCTCATAGTCAACTCATAGTATGCCTTCCATCGGACCGCAACTTCAATTGACTCTCCCTAGCCCTGCCTCCCCTGTTTTGCCCTGACAAGGCTTGACGTATTTCCTTCTCTCACCGTCTCACGCAGCCTGCTGAACGGCCCTGTGACTGCCAGAGTACGTACTGAACAGAACAGTGCCTCTGCCTCTAATACCTTTATGGTCCGCCCGGGGTGTTAACGTCGGTCATGGTGCTTCATCTCGGGCCAGGACCCCTGACAATTCACCCATATCCCTGATGCCTAATCCGGACAATTTTTGGATTTTGGAGGGGTCCATGCATGATTTTTATCCGGACATTTGGCCAAAATGCCCCATGCCATGATCCAGACATATGCGGTCGACTTGGGCAGAAGCCTGATCCCGGGACGGAAATCCGGCAAGGCTATGGCGGAGCAGGGCAGAATTGGGTGATGGTCCGGCCGATGCACCGGCCTGCTGGCGGTCTGGTGACCAGCAAGGGCCTGGTTGTGAAGTCTACAGTACTGTTTGTAGTAACACTCATACTTACCGTCGATTGATGTGTCCAACGGTTCATATAGTGTCTAGAAGCGCCGTACAAATCTCTTGAAGCCATGTATTAACAACTGAATCTAATGTACAAGCGTAGTGCGGAGTGTGGAATCTTGATCAGTGCGTACTTAGTGGACATGATCCGTAGATACCCTCCGTATCCTTCGCTGCTTGCTCCACGCCCTGTAAGTAGCATCCCTCAGTTATATCTCGCCAGCCATTTAGCAGTTTTATATCACATTTTCTTGTGTTTTCCGACAACAGAGAGCGAAAAATCGGCCTAATGCTCTCGGATCCGGACAAAATCGCCCTCTCGGAGGCCACATCCGACTATCCGGACAAACGGGGCTCCAGGGCCCGAACGCCTGATTTAATCCGGCCAAATTGGCCGCCAAGTACGGCCTGATCCTTCGGACAATTCTGAGCGAAATTTGGAGGCAGGGATCAGGGATTTTGGTGAATTGTCAGGGGTCCTCTCGGGCCCAATATTGTCGAGGGTCGTGATGTCTTCAGTACGTACTCGCAATTACCTCCATCTCCTTAGTCAGGTCGTGGCGAGGCATTGTACAAGGATGTTCATACTATAGCAAGTCGCGATCGAGCTTGATGCATAATGCCAGGAGGTTAAAGGACATCACGCTCTCGTACGTTCTCTCCGCTTTCCTTCAACGTCGGCCCAGATCTTTCGCCCGACCGAAATTGATGGTACGGGTGCCATTGCATGCACACCAGTCTGCGCAGATGTTTTGAACAAGCTTGTTCCCAGCATACGCGTATGCGCAACTCACAGTCCTCCCCCTTGAGCGCGTTACTGATGTACTTACTCTCCGAGTCCACCCGAAAGCTTGTGCTGTGCACAGGCTGTGCATGTCACCCTCTGCCCATAAGTACAGTACTGTAAGTCCTCCGTATGCCTTCCGATGTAAGGCTAGCCCAACACGAGTAGGGCTAACGCTAACAGTGACCGCGCTCACCTCCCAAACTCCTACCTCCGCTACGTAACTTTGCTTCTACCAAGTGTCTTGCGCCGTTCCATCGATGGTCGCCGTCCGACCCATCTCCTCAGTGCCTATCTAACCAATGGACCTATACACTGACAATCTAGGTCCTACATGGTGCCATGTGCAACGCCCGAAAGGAAGGCCGTCGGTGAGCGTGCGCGTCGCCCTACAGTTGTCGACCGTGCTGGGGTCGAGTCATGCTGCAGGCTCCATCCAGTGACACCTTGAGAGCGTTCCGGTCAGAATCTCCGCTCGATGTACCCACTGCTGCTGAACGCTGAGGCGCGCGCTGAATTCAAGACTGCATTCCCCAGCGCGTCCATTGACCGCTATTGACCGTCCGACCACGGGGTTCCCGGAACACGCATTCTACTGTACTTGCATACCCGTCATCTCTACGGACAACAACGACCACGACGACGGCACCCACCCATGATCCCAATCGCGTGTTCAACTTCGATCTTGATAGTCGTAATGGGCTTGCACGACGTTGTGACGTTCCTGGCGTGCAACTGTCTTTTTGGACATTCGGAGTTTCCGGCGTTTCGAGACTTCTGACTCTTTGGAGTGGAAGTGGAGATGGGGGTTCCCCAGGTGGGTGTTCGAATTGACATCCAGTCGCCCTATCATTGATCCAGCACTCCAAACAGCGATGCTAGCACGGCTCGCTCCGGTGTTCCTGTTATGGCGCAGTAGAACGCGACCAGAATTATGTATTACTCGGCACCATGTAAGTTAATCTGGCACCATCGTGCTCAATGGGATAGGCCATCTTCTGACATGAACTGGCATATACAGGCTGTGGTTTTCCATCAAGGTAACCCCCAAGGCACAACCTACGATTGTATCCCAATCAGATAGATGGTCCCGAACAACGTCCCTATGAAAGCCACCTCCGCGGACCTGAATACTCCCGAGTTCCAGACCGTAGAATAGCCCGCCGCGGATGGCTACGAGACCAGACAGAGTTAAATGAAGATACCGGTTTTAAGCCTCCTGACGTCCGAGTCGGCACATGTTCGCAGACTCCAAGGTCACATCATAACAATACCCCTCGCCCAGCCACGGTACGTCTACACTCTCGCTTTAGAGTACTGGACATAACTGACGTTGCGAGGGGAAGCATTGATTCTGACTAGGATTGTCGGGCCGAGAGAGTGCAGCTGTGGTCCCAGTATGCCGTCGGCCAACTGCAGGATGACATCAATTGCTCCCGTTCGCTCGCCTGCCTCACTGAACGCAATACTGTCGGCAGGTAAGCACCGTCCCGCTCTCGACTGAATCCGGCATGCCGAGCTAGGCATGACTCAACAGCACTAGATTAGCCTGGCATAGTTCCTCTCACACACACACACTTCCGCACGTACCACTATTCAAGTCCAGGCTGCGCGCTCCGAATGCAGCACCAAACATAGTACCACCCAATACTCGGCCCTCGGGAACGGTTGTTGAGAGGGCCAGCTCTCACGCGAAGCCACAATATCCAGATGTATCCACGCTCGGCGGCAACTTGCGTTCAGACATGCTCGAACTTGTGTCAGCGAGAACTTGCCGCTTCCCTCCACATCGTTTGTGGGATGGGTGAGATGGGACCGCGCCTTCTGGCGCGCAGGACCGACCGCCTTACCCGGACAGCTGTGAGCACTGCATGCGTCGAGAACGAGAACGAGAATAAGCCGGCTTCGCAGGGCGCGACGACCATAGCTGGTAACGCCACCCTCGTCTTCGAGCTAGCTCTCTTCGTGCCTTCGTCCGAGCCGGAGAAGCCCCGTCATGGTCCCGTTCTAATCGATATCGCGGACTTCGAAGATACCCCTTCACGTCGACCCGGCACCCCGTCCTCGCCTCTACTCACCGGGGTGTGTGAGTTTGTGTCTGTGGAAGTGGAAGTGCACACACCGCGTGACTAGACACGATAAGCCCGAAGTTCAGTTCAAGATCACGAAGCGATGGAGCCCGCCGAGTCTGCGCTTCGCGCGCAACCGTCAACGGCGCAGTTGCGTTCCGGACTCTTGGATCGGATCCGGACGCGCTCGCCGTGCCCCCTTTCGTCCGCGAAGCGTGGGCCTCTGCGTGCGTCTCCTGTGCGCCGGCGAGAACTTCAGCTTCAACCTTCTTCGGCGGGGACCGTGACCGCGAGTATGTAGGCTCGAGACGCCGCCTCCAGAATGCGAATGCGAATCGCCGTCCGGATTTCGCGATCGAAAGTACATGCCCAGCTGCAGGAGCCAACTGACATACTTTCGCGTGCCCGCGGCGCTCGCATCTGCGCTTGCCACTCGGAGAATTCCTCGCCGGATTCGCGAGCGGACACCGCATCCTTGTCATGTCATGTCTACTAGTACTAGTAGAGGGGACTCTGACCGTGTTAGCCCCGTTTGGTGACCCGCGAATGCCAGCGCGACAGGTATGTAGGTCGAGTCAAATTTCCAGTTGACCGTCACCCAACGACTGTGCCGCTGCCACAGTGACTATTCACAGCGAGCACTGGCATTAATATTACCGGTGTGGGAGCCCGGTGTCACTTCTATTACAGTCCCGACGTAAGTAGCCTACGTACGCGTGTAGTAAAAGTTTGCCACATCGGTCTTCCCCCACCGTGCATCGGGAAGAGGGTGAAGAGACTCGTCTCGAACGTTAACTTGGCGAAGAGCGGGAGTATGAAACTTTACATAACCGCCTTGAGGCGTGCTGCAGCTTGCAGTCAACCATTTTCGGATGCCAGTCACTACAGCGATTAGTACGGACGCCACAGTTGCGCATATGGGTCCACTGCGGCCCCTTGAAAGCTTCAAGCTTTGGTGCGCATTACATGCATGCACCGTACCTAGGAAGCTTCCCCAGAACCTCGCCACGGACCTGGGTAAGTACCGGTTCTGAAGCACCGGCCGGGGTCGGGCACGCTGTCCTCAAAGTCCAAGTCCGGCGCGTCACACGTAGCTTCTCAGGTACGGCTGCTATCCGGTGGTACGTACGAGTCTTCCGCCCGTATTCGTATTTGCAGCCATGCGTTGTTCTCAACTTGTACTGCTCGGGCCACGGACGCGCCGCGATCGAGCTTCATTCGAGCGGTGTGGCACTGCTGGCGGCAATAGGAGTTGGATGCATTGGGAACGTTAGTTAACGCGCTCGAGGAAGGGGAGGGATGCGGAGTCACTGGGGATTCGTGTGATATCATTTGGTACAGGACACGGTACAACATCCTTGTATTCCGCACTCGGAAGGGCACGCCGCTGTGGTCACCGGGGCCCGATCGCGTCCATCGCAGGCATATGTCTGAGGCGACGTCTTGGAACTTGAGTCACCAGTTAACCCGGCGCCGGCAGTGCCACTTTTAGCTTGAAGTCGTACCCCGTCGTTTCCGCGGGACTTGGGGAGAAGAGCCTTGCGCCGCGCAGAGCACAACCTGACAGCGGCGTGGTGAACGACAGAGTCCACGTCGACCGTCTGGCGGCGTCCCATTCGCGCGCCAGCGCCAGCGCCACTTCCATAGAAACGTTCTAATCGTCACCGTTAATAATATTAATAATAGTACGGTTGTATCATAGTACTTACATGCCGTCCATTCCTAATCCATGTGCGCGTGGTGGGCGGATATCCGGACGTCTAGATCTAGATCGCTCCAACGCGGAAGGCACCAAGGTGGGGTCCGGACCTAGACTTTGCATTGGACCGAACTTTGTCAGGTTCTAATGGAATGCGTAGGCTGCGTTCGCCATATGGATGAGGCACGTATACTCCCGCAACATGCGCAACGCACGAGTAAATTGTTTAAGATGTTTATTCGTGTTCAAGGTACTACACGAACAGCAGTTAACACTTTCAGGTTGGTTGTTCAATGATTAACTACAACTGAAAGCAGTAGGAACGAGCGTTGTAAGCCTCTCGATGACGGCAGAACATGGTCCACATGTTGAAAACAGGGCGAGGTGCGAGTTTAAAAGGAGAGTGCGGTATTCGTAAAGCGATTAAAATCGAAACGAGGCAAAGAGCGAGCGATCGAGTCGAGTGCGAGTAACATATAATTGTACTACAGAGCGAATCATTGCAATGTGCGAAGCTGATGTGGGTGTGAGCCGGAGCTTGGTGCAAGTATACCAGTACTAGAATGCAGCATTTGTACGTGTGCGTGCCTGTGCAACAGATAGGGCAGGACAGGATGAACCGAGAAGCAGAAAGATACAAGAACAGCTCCGGCCAGGATCTGGTCCGGGCGAGAACGGAAGGCGATTAACTGCGACGAGGGATTATTGCAAGAATGAATAAGCTAAGGCAACGGACCCTCCGTTGTGTCGCAGAACGTAGGGTTGGCTGAGCCGGGGTTCAAGACGGAGGGAGCGCGAGTCGCGATGGGGCGGGGCCATGCGCATCCAAGTCTAGATCCCAGGAGGTCTATTGATACAGCGGTTGTGTTCGCGTCCGTTCGTCCGGCGGTCGTGGCAATCGTGACCGGGGGCGGAGGCGTGTTTGTTATACAGCGGGGGTATCGCACCCAGCGGAGCGGTGGTGGTAGGATAATAACGGCGAGCGGCTGTGACATGCGAGAGCGCCTCGTGTTGACGGGAATCGGGGGGAATGCTGACGCCGTCAACCACCACGGATGCTCGCCCCAGGGACGGTCGAATAGCGTGTACTATCTCGTGACCGCGAAACGGAGGCCCAGTATGGTGCCTGCTTGGTCTGGAGTCCCCGGAGTAGTTTGACAAGTGCAATACGGATCCTGGGCATGTACCGTTCGAGGACCTCTGGCGAAGGGTACTCGGCGAGCAGCCCTTCAAGGACGGTGCGGAGCGTCACAGGCACATCATAGAGATCACTGGAACACAGGAAAGTGTGAGTCGGGTGAACGTCGGACTCATGCACCGTGCACAAAAGGGGATCATGAAGCGAATTAAAGCCCGAAGTAATAAGCGAAGCACAGAAGGTTGCAGGCTGCGGAAGATCGAAAAGGTGTCTATAGAAAATAATAAAACCTGAAGTGGTAAAAACTAGAAGACCGAGAATGGAAGCCGGGTATGCAAGCCCGGACGTGCCACATGCGACGACCGGAAGAGGGTTCCGGAGCGGAAGTGAGTCGATGGAGTGTGTGGATATAGAGCGCTAGAAAAGTAGATGGAAACCGAGCCAAGCAGCCGCAGTCCGACCGTGCCGGACGAGACGGCACCCTACGCAGGGCCGACTGGTCGACACGCCGGGCGGCGCGGCACCTCGGTGAAAGTGCGCAGGTGAGAGCGGGAGGACAGGCAGACATGGGAAGGGTGCAGAAAAGCAAGATGGGAAGGCTACCCGAAAAGGAAAGAAAGTGTAAAGTGCAATATGTACGAGAAAGTGCAACAGCAGAAAAGGAGGGGGTGGGTAGACATGGAAAGCGCGACTCACCTCATGTCAACGCCTACGCGCCAGAAGGCATGGACAGTCGAGTCGAATTGACTGCCGACGAGAACAAAGGCATCGCTGACGTCCTGCTCGTATGCGGCGCCGCTAGCCCAACGGGCGAGGACCTCCTGGAGCTGCTTAGTGAGACTGAGCAGTCGCGACACGGCGCGTTGCACCTCAGTCTCAGGGCGTGAATGCGAGGAGTGGAGGCTGGCGGTGGAAGGGGATGGGGGAAGGGGGGAGATAGGAGATGATTCCGTTGATGAGACGGTGCACGTAGAATCCGCTGAAGCGGGACGGCGGGCAGTCTGAAGCGATTCCGAAGTTAGAGACAAAATAAGTTGAGTAGGAATGATAGCACGTACGTTCACACTGATGTAGGTAGGCTTGGGAAGCTTGCGGGGCCATGAGACGGGGTTGATAGGCTGGCCAATGACGAAGCTGCTAGCATGGACTGGGACCTGCATGGGTGATGAGGAGGGGCGGGATGGTTGTGGGGGTAGATGGCGGGGGGCGGGACGGGGATGGGTGATGATGAGAGGGAGTATAAGTAAGGCGCGGCTAGAGAGTAAGAAGCCCGGCGATGGGAGCACGAGAGACGGAGTCCGGCGAGAGCGGGGACGAGTGCCTTCTTGGCGTCTAGCCGAATCCATACTCAGAGCTGGTGGCATTGCCGCCGGCCTCGGCGCCACAACGCTTCTGGACTTCCGGTTACATAATCCCCCACAGCACCGGATTCTGCCACCCGCATGGCCAATCTCCTGTGTAAGTTATCTGAATCTCGTCCTGCTGCATCCTCAGCGACTGTGCTCTTCCCGTGGCGACTCACTACAGAGGGTGTGGAGTCGTCCAACGGCCTGCAGTCCATGCCGCTCTAGCCGCCATCAGCAGAGACGTGCACGTTGGGCTGCTTACTCCCTGTGACTGCGAATTCTAGAATATCCGGCGAAGCACAAGTGCGTCGTATCTGAGATCCCACGGCGCTCCATCTGAGGTCGGGTTTCAGTTCGGGCTTGCCGCGTCCCCACGAGTAACAGCCATATTAGTCCATTCGTCCCTGACTCCCGCGTGTCTATTCCACCCCACCACGCGAACTCTTCCTCGCACACCGTGACGGTGACGGTCGCTTCCGGTACCCCCACCAACACCATTCGGTGTGTTCCACCTCCGGATCCTATCCCTCTCTCCTCTATCCGGGCCTCGTATTAGCATTCACCATGGTTGATGATTCAGTTATTTGCATTAGATAGCTGAGAAAATCCCAATCTGAGAGGGACACCATCACCATCATGATCTTTGCCCGCCGCAGAGGAATACTACTGAGTCGTCGATGCCTCTTGAAACTTCAAGGCGTCGCCGTGACTGTGCGCCACCTCAGATCTTGGTGCCGGAGCTATCGACCCGACTTCCGCATCCCAATAAGGTGTTTTCGCGCCTCAGGCGTCCATGGCGCCCATCCATTCACACGTCCCGTGGCCACCCTCCCTGTTCCCGCCCCAGTCGCGTCAACCAGACGGTGATCGACTTCGCCATACCGGGCGACATCGCGCCCCTCAGCACGAGTTCAGATAGTGTTCAGATAAGTAGGTTCAGATGCCCATCAATACCCAAGGCGCAATCATGAGGGGAGGGCGAGCGTCGGGCCTCAGCCCAGGTGAGAGCATCCGTCGCCGTTGCCTAGCGATCCCGGACTGGGGACTCCCCTGGACTCCCTTACACACGCATGGATCGTGAATGGAAGGGGGTGTGGCCACCCAGCGCGTCTCCAAGTGCGTCGGCAGCCGATGCCAGACCGCGCTGACGTCGGCGACTGGCCTGCAGTTCAGCCTGCCGAGCTGTCTCTCAACGCCCAGCATAACCATGGAGACGCCGACGCGATCGAAGAGGTCTCGGCTTGCTTTGTGCTCATCCAACATGAGATCGCAAGCCTGAGTACGCGGACTCATACTGTACCCCCTACAGTCCCAGCGCGAATCGACCAATGTCGTTGCATTTTTTTTATAATGCGTTACTTGCGCGTCATATGACGGTCGTGTGTTGGGCATCTGGGAAAGTCGGGCAAATCATACACAGCATTGCATGAGTATGATTGCACATGTCCCTCCTCCAGAAGGAGAATGACCGGGAACGGAATGTCTTGATGTGTGTCTCACCAGCAGGATGGATGTAAGTACAGTAACCGTCAGATTCGAGCGCACCTAGATAGTCCGTAGCCTGCCAGGTGATCCGTTCATTATCGCAGGCTGCGTACTACTACTAGAGAGTGCGGAGAGTCCACCGTAATTTTCCTGGCCATGGGGTCATCGATATCGACCGGTCATCATCCTGGCTAATATAACGTTCAATGCCCAACGTCCACGACTTGTATAGTGTCTACTACTTCCGCGAACCCTTGGAAGTATGATATCTGTGGATGCGCTCGCCTTGATGAGTCTCTTACCAACGCTCGTAAGGGGAGTGCTATGGAGTGTGTTTCGTCGACGTCGACGATCCGATAGCAACCTGATAGGAACAGTGAATTTCACTAGTAAACCGAGCAACCCGACCGCCCAACGCACCTCCGGATTGCGCGTCCAAGTCCCATTTCACACCCTTGTCGCGCCCACCGCCTGCTATAGGAGCCCTGCTACATGTTTGAGCTAGAAGCGAAAGATCAATGGTCGATAGGAGGAGCTGGAGTGGCGGGCGCGCTCCGCGCCGCGCGACGTGGCGACCCTTAAGCTCGCCGCTCACCGCGACAGTTTTGGTCCGCCCCCTCGACTTGCAAGACAGCACCCAGACATGGACCCTGCATATGGCATGACGACATGCACTTTCGCGTCGCCATCGCGCTCTTGGATGTCCCCTCTCTGTGACGGTCTCCGACTCGGATACCCGAGCCCCCCTCCCGTCCGGTGTTTCAATCTGCCTCGGGTCAATGTTTAGTACTGCCAGTCGGATTCTGAATCATATCAGGCGGGGGTGGGGTACTTAGGTCCATGTGGGTCTCCGCCGAACCTACCTTCCCTGGATGATGCGTATTTCACGACGGTCTGGTCATGCACCTTGATATCCAATTCTGACCTCCCGCCCTCGCTCGCGCGCCGCCGGGCGCTGCCGGGCGCAAACGCTTCCGGATTGAGCTGTTGCGTGTTCGCTCCGTACGTACTTAGTCGGGCAATTGGCAAAGTCCGCTAGCTCAGGGTGCCGCCCCGAACGACACACTTCCGCGAGGAGAGTCGGCGGCGCGGTTGTGCTCGATATTAAAATGCCCCCTCCAAGTCGTGACCCTGAGCTTGCTTTCGCTGTTCAAGAATATTAATCCCGGATGCTCGATTTATGCGGACTTACAGTGCTACGCGTCGGGCGAGCGTCGGGCTGGCTTATTTTGGCGTTGCGCGCTACTAACGATCGGGTGGCACAAGTCCTTTGTCCATGGGGGGGTTGCCGACGTCTCAAGCGTTGCTGGGACTCTGGGAGTGCGGTCCGGTAGCGAACTGTGTTGTTCGATGACGTCTCAGGCTGACACCAGGCGACCAGCGCACTTCGAGAATCCCAATGCCCGCCAATTGCTGGGAAGACATGTAACGATGCGCACTAGTTTCGTAGGTCGTCAGCGCTAGCGCTCTTGGCGAACGACTCCGATGTCGGTCGATGAGTCCGAGTCGGCATCAAGAGAGTCGTCCCGAACTATACTCGGTATCCGGTTCGGAGGTTTGAGGGATCGCGCTCAGCTAGGCGCGCCTTTCGTTGACTCCAGACGTCAGTGGAAGGGTTCTCGGATGCGAGTATATCGGGTCCGATCGCCATTCGTACGGTGCACGAGCGTTTCGTAAGTAAGGTTTCGTATTGGGATGGCACTTTCCCGCGCTCCCGACGCGCGTCTGTATAACCAAATTTGGTTAACCGCCGTGGCCGGATACTATTACTAGGCGGCGACTCCTCAGCTGCCAGTGGTTCCTGTTCTTGCGACACGACCTTCTGACGATCAGCTGACAGCTCTTGGATTCCCTCACACTACTTAGTATTCACACCCTTCTGATTCCAGGGCAGCATACATCAGCCTCAGGCGATATCAAGGGGATATTTCCCACTGTGAGTCCGCTGGCCCGAGTCTCCGACACCATTCGTCCATCCTTACGCTCAACTTACGTGCACTCTGGGCGACCTTTGTCTGGGATTCTCCGCCGACGTACTGTACTTCGACATTTGGAAGGCGACACGGAAGGAACCAAGCTTCTAGCCGCGTAGGACTGGCGAGTTCATTTACGACTGTTTTGGCAGTGTTCTGGGGATCCGACCAGGTGAGTGCCATGTCCTCGGTGGTCTCTTTCCCCGTTTATCCATCCTTGTCGAGCGCATGCTGGAATAGCTTTGTAGCCCGGGAATATCTCCCTTCGTTGCGGTATAGAACAATTGTCGTACCGTCGGTACGGTACACGGAGCGCGTACAGTCCTAAGCGGCACCTTTCTTTTCTTGTCCTTCTTGCGCCGTACCCTTGTCGCCAGCCCAGAAGCCCTCGCATTCCAAGCAACCAGGTAGTCTATTTTGGAAGTAATTGGGTCGGAGGCACGGTTGGAACGTGGCCTGAATTGCATGGTACTAGTCAAGCGAAGCGGCAACTGTGGTAGCGGGTGGTCATGAGGCTGCCAAAATGCATTCTCCCTAGGCCGCTCATGTGGCTGCGCTCAAGTCCTCGGGTTCGAAGTGACATTGACACCATTACCTGCCACAGAATACCGCAGTGTGGTCCAGCAGGCTGCGGTTCTTCGGCGACTCGCTTTCGAAATAGAACCCTTCATCTGGATACCTTACACGGCACCGTTACACCCAGCTCCAAGTCATGGCGAGACGTGAAGGACTCTTCCCCTCAGGATCCATCGGACGATCTGGCATTCCGCTACCCCTACCCCGAACAGCCTCGCACGACAGCCTCACCGCACATCCACTCCTTTCGCCTCCCGCTACTGGGCCCTCCACGTTCCCCTCGTTGAATACCCCCGGTACTGGAGCTGGCACCGCCTCCGCTAGCACTGACTCGTCCACGACTATACCGGCACCTCGCTATGTGCCTTACACTCCGAGACAACGCGGCGCACCTTCCCCGGCTACGACTACTGCGACGAGTACAACAATACACCCGACACCCTCCGATCGTGATGCGGCTAACCGGCTGCAGCTGATGAACTTGAAAGCTGCGGCGCAGAAGGCTGGATTAGACACATCAAGTACGGGATGGATGATTTTGGAGAGGCTTGCCCTGGAGGCGAGTCGTGGGCCCGAGTGGAATGATCTGTGGACGGCGATTTCGCAGGGCAAGGTGCGCCTGACCTGCGTTTTGGGTTTTGTTTCATTCGGTTGATCGTCATCGTGACCAGGCGACTCTCCTTCTGCCTCTAGAGCCTCATCAGTCGAGTATACCTATCACTGCTGAGTCCATCAAGGACCATCTCGCAATATGTGATGCAGGCGCAGGTTACCCGACCACTAGTGTTACCACACTGTCTGGACTACGAGGATACATCATTGAGTACGCCATCGAGAGTTATCTTGTACAGAGTATTGTGCTAATTGATATGACCCGTTGTCCACCCCTTTGATGTGTGATGTCACCAAGCAATGTGTTGACTTTCCGATCCACACTGTCGCCCTCGTCAAAGCCTTTCCAAGCACTCCTGACCCCATCTACACGGGGTTCTGCCTTTGCGTCACTTTCACCGCTTCCCAGACCTCTTTCGGCTTCACAAAAGATACCACTAGAGTCGCGCCGCCAAAGTTCGCGCGATGGCCCCTCATATCCGTCCTTCTCTGTCCACGGACACACCGCCAGCCTAACTCTACCTCCACGACCCAGCGTGAAAGGCCCTCCCCTGCCCCCTCGTCCCGGTGCCAGGCAGTCGCTCCCTGCACCCTCGAGCGGTGCCGGAGCGCGACTATCCAACCCGTTCGCGTCGCTTTTCGGGCGCGCGACGACCGCCGAGCCCACTCCTCCAGCGAGCCCCACCATAACTTCCCTGGCTTTGCCCGGAGAGCCGTCCGTGGCATCGGCGCCATCGCCCGATGTCTCCGGCGGCGCTCAGGAGCACGCGGCGACCCTGCTAAACGTTCCCGCGTACGTCATTGGAGGGCACATACATCGCGGGCAGGTCCTCAGCGGGATCTCGGCGACGCTTCGCGCGGAGCTTGACGAGGTGATGGCGAGCGATGGCGTCCCTGCTTGGGTGCGGGAGCGCGTGTCGGAGCGCACGCAGTGGCTGGGGCCGGTCGAGTATGGCAAGTCCGCCGCGGGTGCGGAGGGACGGAGGCGCGTGAGTGGGATTGGTGGACGTGCCCGTGATGCGGGAGGGTCGGACGCGTCGACGTGGGAGGTTGCGGGCGAGCTGATCGAGACCATCGATGGTGGAGGTATCGAGGAGGTCGCTAGGCGGATACAGGAGTTCTGGTACGACCTTGAAGAAGAGGTTGCGAAGCGGTGGGAGGAGGATGCTGCGAAGGAGAGCCAGAAGGGCGGGCGATGGCGGAGGCATGGGAAGAGTGGGAGCGGGAGCGAGGGTGAGGTCGAGAAAGATCAGGAGGATGGGGGTTCCGAGAAGGTGAACGGGACGACTGAGAAGGACGGCGACGACGACGAATGGAATAGCCCAAAGGCAATCCATACGAATCAGATCATGGATGCCGTTGAGAAGGCGGTCTGTTCACTCTACTACGATAGGTCAGTCATACCTATTTGGTCGACTGTGTTGCGGTATATTAACAATGGAGCACAGATTGTTCCTCCCACCGGGTACGGACGATGCTTCTCACGACGAGGCCCTTTCCAGTCGAATCGCTGCAGTTAACCTGCTTGATCTTGGTTTACAACACCTCGGCGTCGAGGTGGGCACAGCCGGACGACAAGTCGAGGCCCTCGTCAAGGCCTGCGGGCAGAGTACGTGTTCAAACTGTGGTTTACAATGTCCATGCACTGATTTGTTTCTCGTACCCTAGCCCTCACGCACTTGGATTCAGTCTGCCGTTCACCTGCGGACAAAGCAGCTACATTGGTCTCTGTGCACAAGATACTAGTCGGTGAGCATCGATAGTGTATCCAGGCTAGTACTATGGTTCCTGATCTTGCACAAGAGGGTCTGTCCAAACTCCCACCGCTGAGGCTGAAGGCAGAAGACGAGATTCTGGATGAGAAGACACCGCGTGCATCTTCCTTCGGCAAATCTGTGCGCTCAGTCGACGACGAACTGGACAGAGCCGTTTCTCCTCCACCTTCCGTCATAGTTTCTCCCATCGCCGACTCTCCCGTGGCGGAGCTGCAGCCCATCCTTCCTACCAAGAATGCGGTTGTTCTTAACCCCGACGACGCTTCCACTCTGTCCGACTCTCCCGACCCTCCGTCTCCTCTCCTGACGGTTTCACCACCACCTTCTGAGCCTTCATCTGCAGACACATCTCCAGCGGCAGGGCCGACGCCCGTCTCTGGCGACATTATCCTGCCATTGATGATCTTCGCGGTCGTGAAAGCGAATCCTCCACATCTCGTATCCCACCTTCTCTTCACTCAGCGCTTCAGGCGGGAGCGCGCCGCCGGTGGGGAGGAAGGGTACTGCCTCATCAATCTGATGGCTGTTGCGGAGTTCCTCGAGAACGTCGACCTCGCCGCACTCGGGCTCGGGGAAAGCGAGAAGATGGTCATAAGGTAAGCTCAAACACTGTCGGCCGAGGTTCGAGCAGCCCGATCAGCCACTTCTGGTTTGCTTTGCAATACGGCCGCTGACGTTGCTGCTTACGATTGTCGTATCATGCGTCCGGCCTGCGGTTGTGCGCGTTTCCGCCTTGGGGTTGCTTTCATACATCCTGTCCTCTCCGTAATGTTGACAAATACTGACGTCTTCTTCCTTCACCAGCACTGCGGAGCTTACGCCTATCCCCATTTCCCGACCCAATTCTGATGCGGGGTCTCCTCGTATATCGCAGTCCAGCCTGCGCGGCCGCGTCGAGCAGCAAGTAGATGCGCTAGCCGGGTCAGCGAACAAGGTGCTCACGGGCGTCGTGGACACCTCCTTCGGCGTGCTGCGGGCACTACTCCCTGGGCAGACCCCAGGCACCCAGGTGGATCTGTCAACCCCGCCCGCCGATGCCGACCAGAGCGCCGCCCCGTGGAACATCTCGCAACCGAGGTTCGGGCTCCTCCGTCGGGACACGGGCTTCTCGATAGCAAGCATCACCGCTTCCCTCCCGGGCCGGTCGAAGTCGACGCATCACGAGGAGCCCGGGCAGCAGATGATCGACGTGCCGTCGCGTCCTGGGTCGAGTAGATCTGTTGTGCCCGACGAGCAATCGGCATCGGAGGGCGAAGACGAGGAGGACGAGGAGGAAGAAGATGACGAGGAGGAAGAGGACGAGGAAGGGGAGCACGATTCGCGGAGCATACGTAGCTTCGAGAGTATGATGAGCCAGCGCAGTCGGCAGGCGCGGAAACGGAAGACCACGGCTGGGACCAGGAAGAGCCTCGCGGATCGACTCGCGAGCGTGCCCGGCTTGTCTAGGTTGTCGCACGGCCAAGGTGGGGCCGGCGATGCGGCAGCTAAGGTGTGTGTTCTTCGTGCCTCCGTTTCTGCAGCTATTGACCGACCGCGTCGTAGACGTCGCCCCCGAGCTCTCGTCGATCATCTTTGCTGCCACCTGGCCCAAGCAAGCACCTTGAGTCGCCTACGTCGTCCAGGGCTCAGTCACCCGTCGCCATTCGCATCCCGCCTCCTAACACTCGCTTCCTGGCGTGCACCGAAGATGACATCAAAGTGTCTGAAGTTGGAGAGCTTCTACGGGAATACAAGCGCCTTGTTGAGGCCGTGCAGGCCATGGGCGGGTTTCCTGAAGAGTGAACGCTAGCCGACCTGGAGATGTTTGAGTGCTAGAGTCGTAGTCGTTGTGGTTCGTCGGTGTGCATATTCTAGTGGTCGGTGTTTATTGGATACCGTGTCTGGGACAAGTTGTATTGGTAGGCGACCATTGTACTAGTTCATATACCATCAACGGTAGATGAGAATGTGCTAGGGACGATGTGTGGTGGACCTACGAGGAGAACACTAGTACTGGGCACCGTGACTCTTCAGCTCCAATGCAGTCCTCCGTACAGTCCACATCTTACCACGGGGCTTTTGTGAGCGTGGACCACATACATACAATTTTACTGCAGTCAAACTTAGAGCAAGTGGTTAAAGACGAAAGCCAAATAGCAATAGACCACATGATAGTGCGTTTCAAGTTCGAATTCCTCCCTACGCCCGCGTCTGTCTATTCAGACTAGTTGGACTGCAGGCGCCTGCTCGGTTTGATCTGCTCCATCACCTTTCCGTACACCGCTGGGCACTATTCTGTGAAACGGAGGCTAGCTATCCTGCGAGAACGATATGACTAGTAGCTTGAGGATGGGGTGTACGGTAACACACCACGTTTTTGCTAGCTCGAGACGATACGCGTCATCAAGCGCGCCAACTAAAGTCTTTGCAAACGCGAACTCTGCAGAGTTTCTGGCCGCGGCTGCTACTGATGAGTCTATACCTAACTTACATGGTCTACCCGAGGTGAGTGTTTGCGTTTTCATGTGGATGATGTATAGCTAATATCTGGGTTCAGGTCATCGTTACGGGTGAGCACCAGCAGTGCACTTCGCGTGCTCCTGTTGTCAGTGTCTTATACGTAGAGTAGGACGCGCCAACGTTGGCAAGTCAACGCTTCTTAACGCAGTGCTAGGACGACGCAATTTGCTGCATACTAGCAAGACCGCCGCAAGTGTCATTTCCGCGTGTTTCCGAGGGACGTCAGTGTTAATTGATGCGTTGATTTGCAGGGTCGAACCCAAACGTTGAACTTCTACCGGGTAGGTCCGCAACCGGGCCATCTCGTTCTTGTCGACGCGCCAGGTTATGGTGCGCGCGGCCGTCGGGAATGGGGTGCACTCTTCAATCACTACGTCCAGAATCGTAAAGAGTGAGCGGGGCAGACCTCTGATATCCGTCTTGTATGACTGCTGACTTGGTTTTTTATAGGCTTCGTCGAGTATTCATACTCTTCAACGCGAAACATGGCGTGACTGAGGTCGATCGGATGATGCTTCGCTCCCTCGACGAGCAGTGTCAGGCGTCCGGCGGGGTTAATTGGACCCTCCAGGCCATCATCACCAAGACGGACGCGCTTCATACGGGAGAGCTCCTCAAGGCCGTGAAAAACATGCAGAGAGATATCTTCGAGACCGCGCCAACATGCCTGCCTCCCATCCTGACCTCCGCGCACAACCATCCTCACTTGGGAGTCGACGACATGAGACAGAGCATTCAGGAAGCATGTGGCCTCAGCCGGATGAAAACCAAACTCTATCGCCCTCCTTGACGAAGCATGTGCTAATCCCTGGATCCTCAGTGATACAATCTAGGTATGTAGCTGTTCGGATATCTGTGATATATTTACGGGTGGTTGACGAGCATCCCGATTCAGGTCATGTAATTGGATACTGCGATAATACCCGAAACACTCCTTTATACTATCGTGACGAAGGATGTGATGTTCATGCACGTTGCTCGATTTAGAGGATCGCCGAAGGGGAAACCGTACGCTGCTTATCGCTGGTGAGGCGTTCAAAACGGGCACAGATCCGGACTCCGACAGGTCATCGAGAGACGACAAGCAGACTGATGCCGCAATGGCGTCGCTATAGACTTTTATGACCATGGAACGTGTTGAGACGTGAATGGATGAGGAGCCTCAGCCTCAGAGGAGGGGCGCGAGGGCCGGGAACGTTCGTTATCGCAAGCATTACCGAGGGCGCTTATTAATACTGCGCCAATGGGCACACGTGTTCGACCCCGGATTTTGAGAAGACGGCACCGACGGCGGGAAGGAGCCTGACTTCGCCCTCGATACCGTCGTGCTCCCAGCGTACAACGCCTTTGGACTTAAACTTATTTCTCTTCGCTTCTTCACTCCTCACCTGCTTGCGAGCCTTTGGACGACACTCTCTGCTCCTCGACCGCCTGCAAGCTTCTGCTCGCTGTACCCTTAGGCTTATCGTTGCGCACCCCGCTCGCGCGCAACGCCAGACGAACAGCCCGACCGGTAAGGGAGTCAACAGGACTCCCGGTCGCTGTTCGCCACACTCCCCCACTGCATGACCGCTCTCCATGCCTACTTCAAGCTACGCAACCAGCAGGCCTTCCAGCGCCTGTTGGATCCCAGCCGGAGTCAACACCGCGACTCCGGCGGCCTCAGCACCAGCGGAGGCAAGTCCTGGTCGCGCCCCAGCCCGTTAAGCTCTACGCCATCGGTCGACGTCAATGCGCGAGACAACCTTGGTAGGACCGTCCTCCACCTCGCCGCCTCGTCCCAGGATGCGTCCGCCCCGGAGTTTGTCCGTCTACTTCTCGCGCATCCTACCATAAACGTCAACACCGTCGATGCGGAGAGCCATTGGACGCCTTTGCACCGCGCGCTGTATCATGGAAACATCGCGACAGCCCAGCTCTTGCTTCAGCGGCCGGACATCGACACCACCCTCCGGGACATCGAGGGATACACCCCGTTCGATCTGTACAACTCCACGGTCGAAGGAACGGTACCGGACCATCTTACCACTCGGGGGCAGGAGCTCTACACTTGGGGTTCGAACAGGAATGCCGCGCTCGGAGTAGGAGACGGAGATGACAGAGCTATCCCGGAGTTGGTTTCTTTGCGCGTATCAGCCGTTCCGGAGACGGAGAACCTCGACGCTCGCTTTACCCCCATTCGCGTTCGACAGATCGCCATGTCGCGACTGCATACAGTCATCGTGACGGATGAACCTCGTGGAAACCTGCGCGTATGTGGTTTTGGTGGCGGCGGTCGGTGAGTTTGGTCATTCTCCGGTTCCTCGAAAGGTTTCCCTCATCCGGGACGTCCAGTCTAGGGCCAGGACAACACACCCAGTACACACCTATCCCTCTACCTGGCTTCAACCTTGCCGTAGAATCAGTGGCAGTGGGTCAAGACCACACTCTTATTCTCACCAAGAACGGCGAGGTCCATAGTTGGGGACTGAATCGCTTCGCTCAGCTTGGTTACGTCGTGGAAACTGCAACTGGGGGTCGCGCAGAAGAGCCTATTCAGTCCCCTCCTCGGAAAGTCGCAGGGGCGATTAGAAACCATATTGTTAAGGGTCTCGCTGCCTGCAAGACCGCTTCGGCTTGCTGGACGTATGACGAGGTCTTCACGTGGGGCACCAACAACGGCCAGCTTGGTGGGTCGAATCTCACACAGCACGCAATGTGCATATATTGACCTTACGCACAAGGTTATGACAGAACAGCGCAGCCTGTTCAGACTGCACCTCGAGTGGTCACGAAGGTCAACAAGCCTGTGCTTTCTATTTCTATCACTGTGAGCATACCATTATTTTTTAATTTTTAATTTGCGTTGACCTAACATCGCGCAGGATTCTGCTTTGGCGTGCCTGTTGGAGACCCAGGAAGTCGTCTGTCTTTGGAATGACGGTCACTTCAAAGTCAAGTGAGCAGCTCTGATCCAGTTTATGCACTCCCGCTCTGATCGCGCTGGAAAGCTTCCCGGCATATTCGTTCCCATCTGAGTTCGTTGCCTATCGTCCTCCTCAGGCAGCGAATAGGAACAGTGCCAGCATCGACAAAATCACTAGCTGCGAGGATACCTTTGCTTCCCTCTCGTCAAGTGGGGAGCTGTTTACCTTCACGCTGCCCTCCCCGCCGGGCGGTGGTGCTAGTTCCAGCAAGTCGCGATTCAATGTCCAACCGCAACGCGTTTGGGCGCTGAGGAAGCAGTTCAGTGCTGTTCGGGTGCGTATACTTCGTATTCAAGCACCCGTCTTCCAACCCCTCATGTAATCTGTTCAAGGACGTTGCCCTCGGGGTCGATGGTTCGATCGTCGTTTGCACGGAGTCCGGTCATGTTTTTGTGCGCTCACGCAACCTCAAAGCTGGCCAGGGATCGTCCGCAAAGACGTTCAAGTTCCAACGTGTCCCGTATATCCAACGCATCACGCAGGTTTGCGCCAATGCTACCGGTGCTTTCGCTGCTCTGCGCTCGGACTGGAACCCTGAGGAAGTTCAAGTGGTCGGCAATCGGCTTCCGCAGGACCTGTCAACAGTCCAGCCGGTCTTGAAACTTATCGAACCCAACCAGCACCTAATAGGGACGTTGTTCAATGCGTCTGGCGTGCCTCTTAGCCCGTTGACGGATTTTGAGCAAGGATCGGACGAGGAAGAAGAGGATGTCGCCGTACAGAGTGACATCAGGCAATTGAAGTCCCTGGCTTCTCTCACCCTGCGGCTCAAGGAAGCTCGAAAGGGTACAGACGGTACCAACGGTCTGAACAACATGCCTTACGGCGCGGACCTAGTCGTTCACGTGCAGTCCAACGGCATCGACCTTCCTGCTCATCGCGCCATCCTCGCGGCGCGGTCTTCCGTTCTCAATCAGGTCCTTTCGGAGGTGAAGACCATTCGTGATACAAAGTCGAACGTCGCCGTTCAAGGGCATGCCGCGAAGGGTGCTAGTCAGAAGCTCGCGAGGGTCACATTCGTGGGCTGTCACCCGCTCACAGTCCTCATCCTCATAGCTTACTTGTACTCCGACGAGCCACTCGCTGTCTGGGATCACCGGGTCTCGCATGCGATCCAGCGACAGCTCGAGCAGCTGAAGGTCAAGCCGGCCCAACTGAAGGCTGAACTACAGGCACTGGCGTCTCTCCTTGGACTCAACGCTCTGTCGGACGTCCTCGATGCGCCAGTCAAGCGAACCCCCAAGCCCGTCCTGTCTGGGGATTTGCAGAAGCTGTTCTCCAGAAACCAGGCGGAGGGCGTTGGAGCTCGTATACGGCGGCCCCTTGCGCCTGACGTCGTTCTGCAGCTCGCGGAACGAGAGCTGTACTGCCACTCCGCCGTCTTGCGCGCGCGCTCGCCGTTCTTCGCCGCGTTCTTCGACGACAAGGATTGGACGGTAAATCGTTGGACCCCCGAAGACACCGTCGTCGTGAACCTCAAGCACATGAAGTGGCATGCCGTAGAGCCGGTGCTCAAATTCATCTGCACCGGTGCGGACAAGGAGATCTTCGACGTCGTCGAGGATGTCAGCTCCATCGACGAGTTGATTGACTATGTGTTCGAAGTGATGGCTGTTGCGGTGGGTAGAGGAACTATGTTTCCCTCTGTGTGAGTGTTGTCTGATAGTTGGCCCACAGAACGAGCTGCACGTAGATCGCCTGATGTTGATTTGCTCTTGGGTGATCATGAAGCGTGTGTGGATCAACAACGTCTGTTCTGTCCTCACGGATGCGACGCACTACCATGCGATGGCACTTGTCCGACTCGTTCAAGAGTACATCGCGATCAACATGGAGGTCTTCCTCGAGAGTCGTATGTTCGAGGATCTTGCGTCTGACCTCATCAAGGAGCTTTCAGCATTCGTTCGCTCCGCGCAGGCCGAGAAGTATCCCCTTTCGCGCTCCAGCCGGATTGTCGATAAGGCCATGGAGGCGTGGGGAGACTGGCTGGCTCTCCAGGACATCCCGCAGCCGATTGTGCCCACGTCCCGTCCTGGGACGTTCAGGGACTCCCCGAAGCTGTCTCCTCCAGGTCCAAGCAAGAGGACTACCAAGCGCTCAGACGCGTCCGCACCCAACAGCCCGATGCTGCGTCCGACGTTCAGCAACAGGCCCGTGGCGACTGGTATTCCCGACGACGAGATGTTCCTGATGGACGAAACGGAGGCCCCTACGTCCGGCCCGGCCAGCGTGTCTGCGCCAGGAATGCCTTCACGTGTTCCGAGCGGAAGCGACTCTCCCGGCCGTCCAGCACCGGGGTGGAGGTCGATCGCGTCCGCCCCGAAGGCGGACATGAAGACGATCATGGCGGAGGCGTCCAATGCCAAGTCTGCCGTTCCCCGGTCCCCAGCGATGGCGTCGGCACACCCGTCGGAGGGTCCGCGCAGTCTTTCGTCTCGCCCCTCCATGGAGTCCCCAGCCAAGAGTGGACAGGTTTCCCGTGTGCCTTCTGGTTCGTCATGGAGGGTTCCTCGGCCGGGTACGCCAGCGAGCAGTTCGCCAGTAGCACCATCGCTGCCTAGTACGCCAAGCAAGGAAGCTCGGCCCCAAGCTTCAGGTGTACCGTCTGCTGCTAGTTCATCGACTGCCGCAGGGGGACCCTCGACCACCCCCCGGTCACAGCCAACCACACCTCGTAAACCTGCGGCACCAGGCCTGGGGCCTGTCTTCACGCCGACTAAGCAGGCAGCTCCGGCGAGTTCTTCCATTCGTCGCGTCTCGTAAGTAGTTGTTTTGTTTTGATACCCCTGGCCTTCGCTCACGATGAGCCCATATATAGAAGTGGCAACGTCTGGACTCCACCGCCCGTGCGGCCAGTCCAACCAGTCGTCCAATCCTCGTCGTCACGTCCCGCCATGTCTTTTGCAGCCATCCAGCTCTCACAGGCGCAGCAGGATGCGCCGACCTCCAAGGACAAGCGCTCCTTAGTGGAGATCCAGGAGGAGGAGCGCGCCCGCCAGGCGGAGGATGACTTCCTCCGCTGGTGGGGCGCTGAAGAGCAGCGGTTGAGGCAGGAACAGGCCGCCGCGGCCGCACTCCTTCCGGCGCTGCCGAGGACGCCAAAGAAGTCCAAAGGGGGCAAGAGGGGCAAGGGACCTGCACCTGACGGCGACAACCAGGCGCAACAGCCGCCACAGAAAGGCGGGAGGGGTGCACGTACTGACAGCGCGCCAAAGCGGCCTCGCGAAAAGCACGTAGGTCATGTCAAAGATTCGGGCCACGGCCCAAACGAGCGTCAAGGCAGTTCACAAGAGCAAGCTCAACATGGTCAGTCACAAGGACGTGGAGGAAAGCCGCGCGGACGACGACCTCCCGAGACCTTGGACAACGCGACCGCGAAAGACGATACACCCAGCAAGCCGGGTATCCAACAGTTTGCATCATGACTGAGCCCGATCTTTGGTGTCGAAGGGTAGTCTCTGGTCTTGGCTGCTGACGAGTGGTAAGCTGTACTATCCATTTTTCTTGGTTTACCGAAGTAGATATCGAACTGGTGTGTCAAACCCGAACTCATGTCGGGACGCTAGCACTGTTACATCTATAGCTCCTATGCCGAACGTCAAGAATAGAGTAGGTAGTCGTGTACAATATACCCCATGTAGGCCCGAAAGTATGCTATGTATCGGTACATCGGTACATAGTCAACAGACGTTTGCTTAACCACCCGTACCCCCTCTATCGTCAGTCTCCTTGTCGTACTGCTTGGGGCCCTCGTACGCGATATGTTTTCAAATGACAGGGGCTCGTATGTCTGATACCATGGCCATCGACGAGCTCATGAAGCACCTGCGAACTCGATTATGCCAGTGATCTCACGCGCTTCGGTAATAATTTAGGTCCATTGCGCGCGGCTTGCATCCATACTGGATTAACAGTTCCCTAGTCGGATATGTATATGGGGCTCAGGTCTGAGGTTGCATTTCTTCCTCCACACCGCTAGTAGGAACGTGGAATCGTCCTCATATGACGGTAGATGTTTGGGACGCACATGCAACATGCCGACCTTTGACTCCAAGGCGATTGTGACACAATCTACTGATCCTCTGGAGCCTTTGGGGCAATGGTCTGTGCATGTAATTTGCGAAACTGAGGAGATCCAATTGCAATGGCCGCCGATGCACTGATAAGTCTGAAGGCATGACTCGTTACTAGACAGCGCTCCTCAGCGTATGCTTATAGGGATCTTCGCTATCCTGATGCAGAGTGTGGAATCGACTACTTAGACTACACATGTATGTACCTTCCGGGTTGTCTGTCCGTATGGGTACATTCTGAATACTACTAGTATCGGATAGTGTGGGGCACCGAGATCCGTACAATAGATACGATTGGGAGAGATACAGTACTTGGTGGCGCGAAAGAGAGAAGCAACGGGAGATTGGGATATCGGCCGGACGGACTCGGGAGTCACGGAAGGGAGGTGGAGAGCCGCAGAGCGCATAGAAGCTGCGCGTGCCATGCGCAAAGCCGGACAGAGAGGGGAGGGTGATGAGATGTGTGGACAAATCTGAATCCAACTGCCCAGGTTACGGCCGCCGATGGAGTGTACGAGTATGGATAGTATAGGTGGTACAAAAGCAGCTGAGACGCGAACACGCCCCAGTGCCATATCCGTATATAGGAAAGATCAAAGAACGAGGGTCGGGGAGAGGAAGATTAAATACAGGGGAGAAACCAAACGGAAAAGGAGCGAGCGATAGAGGGACGAGACATCCATACGATGCGAAAACAAGTAGTCGCGCACTCCCGTGAATGGCAGAGTACGCTCTCCGTCGTCGGAGGCTGAGAACATTGTCGACCGTCGACGTGAAAGGCGAACCAAAGGTGGAGAGTATACCTGCGGGGAGGCAAAAACGCCGGTATCGGACGGAACCCAGCGGAATCCCTGTCTGACGTGACCGCGACCCCCGCCGCCACCAACTGACCCCTCATATATCCCCCGCATCCCCGGGAAACATATTCCGCTCCTTGCCTCTCGCACATTTACTTATCCCGCACCTGCTAGTCGACCTCCATCCCCACTTCGTGCTCCTCCTGCTTTATGCGCTTCGCTGGCAGCCCGCCCGAGCCTGCCATGCCAGCCAAGGCGGTCGCAGCGACGACTGCAGGATCTCCTTCGTCATTCTCGTTACGCCTCTTCTCGCCACGGCCACCACCCCCAGAGTCGCCCTCAGGGGGCAAGCCCAACAAAGCGCTCTTCGGAGTTGCGAGCCGCGACCCTGCCTCAGAGCGGCTCGAAGACAACGAGAGCTTGTCGAAGCTCACGACCGCAGTTCCCGCAGGCGATGGTGCATCGCAAGGGGGGATCATACTCAAGGGACCCGGGAACGCGAGGCTGTTGAGAGAGCCCGTGCTGGACGAACGAGGGATGCCGTAGAACGGGGTGTTGTATCCCGAGCCAGGAGAGGTAGGGCTGAGAGGGGGGTAGGGTGAGAGGGGGGACGAGGGAGTGTGTCCTCCTCGCCGTTCGCGGGGGAGCAATGGTGGAAGGTGAGTGTCGCGCAAGTTGAACATCTCGCTATCACCGTCGCCTTCTACGTTTCCGTTCTGTCCACGTTGTAGGCCCACAACGCGCAAACGCTCGACCCAACTGAGGAGAACATCGTTGTTAGTCACCGCGACTACAGAAAGCCAGAGATGCACTCACATGTCGGCACGGTCCAAGCTATCTCTGAACACTCCAGTCACGCCACGCAGCATATCCAAGCTCTCCGTCGCCAGAGTGAGGAGCTTCTGTGCGGCCCGGGTGGCGCCATCGACGGTCGGGGGGGCTCCTCCGTTAGGAACAGCGCTCGCCTGCCTCGAATGTCCACGACTCGGTCCGCGGACCGGCGATGCTGCACGCGACGCGGGGCGCGACCTCGGTGACGGACCAGCGTCGCCCGGCCCATAGCTGTATGGAGCAGTACCACGATGTCTGGATCTGGCAGAGCCAGATGAAGTCGCGGTGCTCTCTCCGCGTGCGTCATGGCCGGGGCGATCTGAGGGGGCACTGTCCATACTCGCCCCCGAGGCTGCTGCCCATTTCCGCGGGAGGCAGAGGATGAATGAACGAACGCGGGATCGTGCTGGTTCGGGGAGTGCACCGCCGGCATACCGGCTGACGACATCCACGACCTGTCGGATAGTATCCAAAACGTCACGCTTCGCGGTTTGCAAGGTGTGCAGATGTTGGGGTGAGATGGGAACACCGTGTGGTAAGGTGCCGTTGAGCTGGAGGGAGGCGATGAAGTTTCGGAGGACGAGGATCTGGGCGTCGATCTGCGCCGTAGCGTACTGTATGAAGTCCAGAGCATGAAATCGCAAATCTGTCATCGAACCTGTCTGGAACACCGACCTGGAGCCACTGCAAACAGTACTTCAACCGCCTCATGCTCTCCTCGCTGAAAGCGGCGCTGATACCCCCAGCTTCAAGGAAGACGGCCTGCCATCGACTACGCTGTGCTACCTGTTGGTTTTCTTGCGCATCGGCATGTTGCGTCAAAGTAGATGCAGGTGGAAGGGTGGGTCGTTCAGGTTGTGAGCTTGTGGAGTGCGGCGTAGGTGTGCGGCTGTCAGGAATAGCGCTGAGTGGTGAAGGTATGGAAGTTGCTACACGATTGTCGCGGCTGTTAGCATGCAATGGACGCAAAACGCAGGTGGTATTGTCCTACATTCTCTTGAGCGTGCTTCATCCTCTCTCGACCAACTCTCCCTGGATGGACTGCTTGTCATTGATACATCCCTCGACTCCCAGGGTCTCCTCGAATCCCGACTGTCCGCAGAGTCGCTTCGCGAGCGGTCGCTACTCGATGCTCGCCGCGTATAGCTGTTTAACTAGGAGCCAACCTTCCGTCAGCACCATTACCCCGAGGAAGTCAAGCCATATCGACACGGCAGTGGAAGCCCCCCCCGGACCGTCTGGAGGCGCGATCGACCCCCCTATTTGTTCACCGACATGATCGAAAAAGGTGTAGATAGCGCTGTGGGGAAAGGTGACACGAGCCTACCCCGCATTGAGCTTTGACGACGACCAGACGTCATGATACTCCGCTGTGGATGATATTTGACGGCTGGTGCTCGGACCTCACGTCGCGCGCGAGGCTGACGCAGCAGCATCCAGACGACCGCCACCGGCCAGATAACGATAGGGATATTGTATGCAACGGTGGAGCAGGGGGATGCGTGTGGAAAGAGGAGAAGGGCTTGGGGGAAGCACGCCGGACAAAAGGGAGAAAAGGTTTCTCAAAATAGATAGCGCACTCACCCTGTCCAGCTGCCTGCTCGCGAACTCGTCGAGCTGCCCGACGGGCAAGCGGTCGATCACGGGGCGTGAAATGGTCTTCACAGACGACTCCATCATCTCCGCGCCGTACTGCAGATTGCGAAAAAAAAAATAGTAAGATTGCGATCACCACGGAAAACGTCAACGCCAGTCTTCCGTTGGACGATGAGAGGGGATCGATAGAAAACGGGTGACGCACCTTGACGACCCTGGAGCTCGCCTTGCTCTGCTCGTACGCGCGGAGCGCGCTGTTCACGAGCGGGATACTCTGCACGCGCGAGAGGGTCTTCCACGAATCTTCCCCCTCTCCCCGCGGGCCCGCTGCGGCAGCGAATCTCCTGCGCTCCTCGAGCTCATCTTCGCGCAAATCTTCTTCGATCAGGGATGGCGAGGGCAGGGAAGGTGAGGACGATGCAGACGTAATCGAGAGCGCGGGGGTAGTCTGGAACGCTGCAGCGCGAAGATGGGCGGGTGAGATCAATCGGTTGGGGTTGTGAAGCCTAAACGGAGCACGTACAGGTCGAGGGCGAGTTGTTGTACTGCGTGCTGTTACGCATGTCGCCGAGGGCGCGCACTGCGATGCGCACAGACTCGTCCTGGTCTGCGAGGGCCATCTGGGGGGGACCGGGGACGATGGGAGGGGGCAGAGGGTGGCCTGGAGGGGGTTGGAAAGCGGAGAGAGACGAGAGGACGACGAGGATGGTTGGGGATCCAAGAAGCACATGAATTCGACCCACACCACGCGACCGCTTTCACGTGCGTCCCTCGGCCCATTCAAATCTTATCGAGCCGCCCGTCCCGTCCGTTCCCCACCGAAAGCTTCTTCCAAAGCCCAGAGCGCCCGAGCTCGTTCCAAATGAACAACCCCCGTTCAAGTCCAACACATCCAGCCGTCAGCTGAGCACGACATGGGAGAGTGGTGCATTGACCCCAGATACAACCCTAAGTAAACAACTATAATAAAGTGCTCTACACTACCGGCCGCGGTGGCCATATACATACACGCATAAAGCATAATACGAGTTCCAGGCGCAAGGTGAAGCCTATACAATACCGCCAAATAGTCCGACCAACCCGTAACGCGCTGGTGCAAAAAACACGACATAAGGGAGAATCCAGCAGTCTGGAGACAACAGGACAGGGGGAGCAAATATGCACATTTTACGACGTCCGAGGGACCAGGTCCACGTATCACCACACACACTCGCCGTTCACTCGCGTGCGCCAGAGGCAGGCTGCGAAGCCGGCGGGGCGACGTGCCACACCGTCGCGCCATCCTTGTTCCCCTTCTCCTGCCTCATCAGCGGCACAGCTGGCGCCGAAGTCGAAGACGACGCCTCGCCCTGCTGGTGCTGCTGCGAGGGGGACTGTTGCGAGCCGTCCTCCGCGCCGGCAGCGCGCATCTCGTCCATGCCGCGCTTCACGCCCGCCATCATCCTGTCCGTGCGCTCCAGCATCTCCTCGAGACGTTTCCGTTCCTCCGCGAGCACGCGGTAGTGGTGGTCGAGGTCTGCGAGAGTCGGCACGCCCTCAATCACCTGGGGAGGGACCATGTGCGCGCCGCTGTGGTAGAACGACGGACCGACGTGCCCGAATGGCACAGGCGCATGTGCGGGGACGTGGAGAGGAGGAGGAATGCCATAAGACGCGCCAGGTGGGGGAGCGTTCATCGTGTGCTGCGCGACGGGAGAGTGCGTCCTGCTAGGAACCCCTGGGCCGCCCATGTTGCCCTGAGCGGAGCCGGAGCGGACATAGCTGCTAGGGGGTGGGGGTGGGATGCCAACGTACTGGGTGTTCATTAGGCTCGTGAGCACTTCTGGCCCGAGAGTAGCGATCAGCCCGGGGAGTGTCTGACTGGCGTGAGGGGGGAAGGGGTTGCCACGGGGAGCACCGGGGCCGTAACGGTCAAGGTCTTGCTGCATGTGCTGGCTGCCCGACGGTTCGCCCATGCCCTGCATCATCGTCTCACCCCACTGGCCGGCCTGTGTGACGTTGCTGGCTTCCCGTGATGCACGAGTAGCGCGTCCACCTGTCGTCCGACGCGCCTTGCGCGGCTTGCCTTCGTCATCGTCCTCATCCATCTCCGTACCCTCCGCGTCCTTGTCACGCGCCTTGGACGTACGCGGACGACGCGTCCGTTTCTTCGGCTGCTCCTCCTCGCTCTCCGTCTGCGCACCGGCAGACCCGGAAGGTAATGCGCGTCCAACGCTGGCAAGCACCTCTGCCGCAGCTTGGTCGGTCATGCGATCTTGCGGTGTGGGAGAGCTTGGCGCGCCAGCCGCTGCAGGGACACGTTTCCGCCGCTTAATCACGGTCTTCTTCATCGAGTTCGGACGATGAGTGCCGTGAAGCTTGAAATAGAGTCCTATGGTGTGCCAGGTGGGGAGAGAAAGTGGAAGGAAAGCAGAGCGTCAGCAGCAGTTCAACGACGACGAAAGTCTTCCGACAGCAAATTCGACCCGTCCAATGCCATCACGCCAGGAAAGAACAACATATGCCGCACCCACGACCACCGCCTCGGGCCTCGTCAACCGCTGGTCCTGTCGCTGGCACCCACGAAAAGATATATGACCATAAACCCCAACCAATGGGAGATCAGCGACGTAACGGTTATCTGATAAGATGTCACCGGATTGATAAACGAGGGTAAATCATATCTGGTCTCTCCTGGGACAGACGCCCATGAGACGCACGGCGACAAAGGACACCACGCCCTCTCCGTGTTGAAGGCAGGGCACAGATGGCAGATGGGGACAAAGGGCAAGGACTGAGAACACGTACCACAAGCATTGCAGATATTGTTCCCGACATCGTCTCGCCTCCACAACGGGGTCGTGCTGGTCCCACAGTTCGCACAACTGAGTGCACCGACCTGGCTTCGTACCCTCGACCGATTGTTGCCGCCACCAGGAGTCTGGGAGCTGATAACCGGCGACGACTCGGCGCCCGATGTCTCCGCGCCACCCTGTTCAGGGCCAGCTGCAACTGGATCCGCCTTCTGTACCGAAGCCTGCCCATTCGCCGGCTCGATCGCGCCTGCTTGGATAGCATTGTTATAAGTGGGACATCCATTGCAAGCGGACGTGCCTCCAGTGCCATCACAACGACCGTCGCCCGGGCAAGTGCCGCCCGGGTGCTTCTGGGCTGCTCGAGACGCTTCGGCCGACTGGTTCTTCGTCTGATGAAGGGCGGGGGAAGCAGCGGGAGTCGGCATGGTGGGAGGAGAAGATGTCCTACGGTCTTGACTTTGTGCCTGAGCCTGAGCTTGGGATTGAAAAGGGCTAGGTGGGACGGATTGCTTAGCGTTGGGATGGGTGGCCGACTGAAGCGTCGATGTGCGACCAAGAGAGAGAGGACGAGGAACGTGCTTCGTCCTGTAGTAGAGGCCTGGGGAAGGGGTGATAAGTCAACGAGGCGATGGGAGGAGCGGCACAACGATATTATCGGCGTGAGCGAAGCAACATGAGCAGGACTGCAGGCCCATCATAGGTTGGATTGACCAGAGGGAGTGGGCCAAGATGAAGGCGCGAGTGTAACACAAACTCGTGATATCACAACCCCCTAGCAGTATGCGCTCCGTGATAGCATGCAGCAACGCGGCTTGAACGAGCGAGGAACGACGTCCTCAAGGCAAAGACAGAAACACGCGCTCGTCACATAGATGCAGCGAGGTATCGATATCATTACCCTCGAGACTACGAGCGAACGCGTAGGACACGTGGCGTAGGAGAGTCATCGTCATGTTCCCGGAGCTGAGGAAGATGAAAACGGGAAGCCAAGATAGCTAGGACGGAAATACGTCGAGTCAAAGATGAGATAGAATGACGCTCACCGCAAGCATTACAGATAGACTTGCCGTCGTCGCCACGCCTCCACTGAGGGGTTGTGACAGTCCCGCAGTTGGTACACGCCAACTCGGAGTTAGCGGGTGGATTGTTCTGGTCTGCGACGGGATCGCCGTTGTCACCAACGCGCTCCTTCAAGGCCGGGTCAAGGGGAAACGGGGAATTGGCGTTCCGACCTTGTATGGTCGGGAGAGGGGCGGGAGCGATGACAGGAGACGCGTCCTCGTCGTTCCTGGAATGATCGGAGGCGGGGGGTGTGTGTATGTGGCCGTTGAACTGTACCCTAGACATAGGTGAGAGTGCGCTATTGTGCATGTTCACCACGGGCGATTCGAGGACGACCGGAGCCATTATAAAGGAAGAGATTAAGTGAGAGTATTGTTGCGGAGAAGGGATTAGTCAGGCAAGACTTGAGTATTATGGAAGACGTGAACGTGGGGGGGGAGTTGAACCAGGGAGCGTTGTCGAAAGGGCCGTCCGGACGGAGGGGACAGAGGACGACGATGGCGGTGAGGTGGAGATGCGAGACTCGGCGTCGGGGAGAGCGATGAAGGTAAAGAGGCAAAAAGTCAAGAGCGGGACGAGTCTTGATAAAAAGGCTGATAACGCGCAATCGAGACCCGCCGTCCAATCACCGCCTGCCCATTTGGCCCACTCCCAGCCGGCGTCTATCACTACCCTCTTATCCCGTTATCTTATCAACCGGCGTTAACTTTGTTTCTTATTGCGTTCCCGATATCCGGTCTACTGTACCACCTGCACAGTGCACCACCCACCTCTCCCCGCTCTGCGAGATATCCCAAACTCTCTGTGGTCTATGCCTATTTGCGAGCCAATATGCAGCCGCCCGGTGTGCTCGTGAGAGGGTCCTAGCGTGTAAGCTCCGACTGGGAAGCGAGGGTCACCCCCTCAGCTGAGACAGATCTCATCTCCGCCACGTTCCTCGCCTGGTACATCCGCGTCCGAGTATGGGTATAGCCTCACACCACTCATCTTCTCGTCCTCTGCTTACCGTACACCCGCAGCGACTCTCCTGGCCGCCATCGTTGGTCTGCTATCATGATTCAACGTTGTGAACAGTCAGCCAGCTCAGGCACAAGCTTTGCGAATGCTAGCGCTGTGAACGATCTGCCTTCGGACCCAGGACACACGTCGCACGTTGGGAGGCTGGCCGATATTATTATTCCTCCATTTCCCCACATCATGACGAAAGCCGCGCGATCACCCACATGCGAGTCCAGACCCTGGCGACCCGACACCATGGAAGCAATTTCGAGCAGCGTAGATCGGCGGCTTTAACTTTTCCAGCGTTCCCCGAGCGTTCTCCTTGTGACGGACTCTGACAGATAACGACAACCACGAGCCGGATAAGTTCAGAGATAAGTCACAGATTTATCTCTGTCTCTCTTCGTCTTCCCCGAGAGCGTATTGCTATTTGTCGTGACGATGCAGTCCGCCTCACTAATTAATACGTATGCAAGGAGGAACAGATCAAGCCACCACGAAGACTGGCACCCGCGATCATCCGCCACGTCGACTTTGCATGGGCATTGGCGAGTCATTGGTCACTTCTCCAGGTGAAATCCAAACGCGGAACCGTCTAAGTCACTCGCATATCAGGTTACAGGCGGCGAACGCGTCGTTCACAGGTTGGGGACCGGTACGGCATCGCGACTCTGCCGCTACTATCGGGCGGAATCATCCTACGTTTCCTCAAGTTGTTGAATGTCGATTGGATGTCGATGCGTCAAATGCAGTCTGTGTTTGATATGCCAGTATTAATGAGTGCAACCAGGTGCTGTAGGGAGGACGTATTGCAGCTGTACAGGACGTGCGTATGGTGGTGGGATGATCGTAACCACATGCGCCATGAGACTGTTATCGGTGTGGTCGTACGTGTTAACGACATCCAGGCCACTTGGCAGTATACGTATATGGTATCCGACGAGTCTGCTGCCCAGTCCTGACCTTGGCCATAGCCAAGCTGAAGCCTGCCGACCAGGTCAAGGCGCGCTGCGCAGACTGCGGAAAAACTTACGGAGTGCAGAAGGTTGCGCATACATAGCGGCTGTAGATAGGTAACATCCAGGCGCGTCAAGATACGCCACGAGACAGCACAAAACCAACCTTAACGGTACTCGCATTGAACGTGCAACGAGAAAAAGTACACAATCACCGACGGAACCTCTTTACGAAGCTGATCGATTGTTAGCGATTTTGTCAATGGTCATGCTTGAAGCTCGGTGGCGCGTCGGTTTAACACCGCAGCTTGCGAGGATCGCGAACAAAGGCAGGGCTAAACCGGCTCGAAGGGGTGTCCATGGTGCGTCACGCAACCCTGACTGCGTCGATGAACAAACCAAGGGTCGTTCCAGTAACAGGAGACTTCCTGACCCCGCCACGACGGGGTCGGAAGGACGTGCACGATTGCAACTTGAAGGGCTCTTGCTAAAGCAGGTCAAAGTGAGGTTTGAGTAACGCAATGCCATGCTGGGTGGTTAAATGGGGAGTGATACTGCCTGACTTCTGTGCTTGTCATGTTGCGCAAGTCCCTTTGATGGCTAATCCCCGCTTTGCGGCCCCATGCTCAGTAAGAAGGGGTCCACTGGAAGGTCCCAATGTTGATATTCCTTCTACATACTCACCTGCGACTTGATCATGCATGATCGATATCCTGATGATGTCTTCCGTTTGACACCCTGAGATGAGGCATGACTGATATGCAGTCGTGTGGAGCTGAACCGTATTATGGCAACTTCAGTCCTGGAGCTATGAGTTCTTGAATTTGTGTTAGAAGCCCTTGATAAGGAAGTTACTGAACTTAACACTCACCTGTCCGACCTGACATGACTGAGCTTGTTACGTTGCTGCATATTCAACAAGTGAGTGGCCCAGCGGTTGGAAGCGGTAAAAACAGGCATGCAGTCCTGTCTACGCATTTCGGTGGTCATCCTGTCGCATCGAAGACAAGGACGGCCCCATTCACGAGGAAAACCTGAAGAGGGCGGACTCCAATCGGAACGCCTCGAGCTCGAGCGTCTTACGCCCAACGCGCGTCTAAGCCACGTGGCGGCAATTGCGGTGGCTTCTGGGCGATAGAGGCGATTTTGCACAAGACATCCGACCCGGCCTCCTCAAGCTTAAGACAAAATGGTGAGTCCATGCCCGTATGATGCACGCCAGGAGGACGTCCGGGACCTAAGGACGCACATACGCGTTTGAACGGAGCGAAATGGGGAAGTTGGGGGGATGGATTGGATGGACTATGTTCGGATGACGCTCCATTGGCCTGTCGTCCCTGTTCCATGGCGTGCTACCTCGTATGCCCCTCCGGATGACCGTTCGTACTAAACATATTCGCTTTCTTCATAGACGAAAGGTTAGTGCGCGGTGGATCGGAGGATATTCAAGGCGATGGGACTGATCTTTATATTTCTTGCCTGACGGTACATAGGTACCACCTCCTTCGGGTGAGTTGATCCACACCTTCCTTCCATGGGTTGGGGCTCATCATTTCCTACGATTCACAGTAAGCGGCACACCAAGTCCCACACTCTCTGCAGGCGGTGTGGCAACCGCGCCTTCCACAAGCAGCACAAGGGTGCGTATTCCGTCCTCCGTCCTGTCGATGTGTTGCATTCTTCCCCTCTCCAGTCTCACTTTCCCCATATCCCCCCTTGCCGACACTAGTTTCTCTCTCAGGATATGCTGATTGACTGGCTCTGTCCCAGACTGCGCACAGTGCGGCTACCCCAGCGCGAAGCTCCGGTCTTTCGAGTGGGGTCAGAAGGCTAAGCGCCGAAAGACCACTGGCACTGGCCGTATGCGCTACCTGAAGACTGTATCAAGGCGGTTCAAGAACGGATTCAGGCGCGTTGGAGCCCCTTCGATGACTCGATGTTTGCGGACACTGAGGGTTTTTTTCGCGGTATTTCAGGGAGAACACGCGTGCCGTCAAGCGGACCAAGAAGACGACGGAGGCATGATCATTTGCATAGGACACCCCCCTACGATCGACTGTACTGCACGAGCTGGTGGCTCATCTTCGTCTCGCATCGCAACCCCTCCGTATATGCCTTGCCCCCTGTATACTGCTACACAAGAACTGGGCACGAGCTGTCACCCACGCAAAATACATGAGCTATGCCATGCCCGCTTTCTATCCATGTATCTTGAATCTCTGCCGCCCATCAATTCAAGCGGCGTCCCGAGCGTATGAAACAAGAAGTTCTACATGTTCCTGTTCCTAAGTATGCCATGCCCAACGTGCGATAAAAGCTGTGTACTATGAACGAGGGCCGAGCAGAACCTATTGCGGATAAGCACTCGTCCAGGGAAGGCCCTGGCCGGCGGTAAGCCTACGTCCCAGACCCCACAACGACCGACAACGAGTGCGGCCGGGAACAGGCGAATTTGCATCAGGATTCAGGACCCAACGCTGGGACGGTCGTCCGCGTTAGCCCGCTCCTGAGGCTCAAGCTTGGTCCTCCTGCTTCTCATGAAGGACCGATTGTGGTATGGCAACAGGAATGTCTCATTCCCAATCCGACATGTCACCTTCCACTTGGTCCTCTTCCAGGAGCTGAACTGAGACGTTCCCCTGGTGTCCGGCATGGAGCAGAATGTCCGCGAGGGTCATACTGTTCCCCTCGTACGGCACGTCGTCCTCACCCTCCGAGTCGGGGCTAGCCCGAGGCTCGTCCTCGTCTCCAGTTGCATCTCCGCGGAACGAAGGCTTGCTGGTAGGGGTTGCATCGTCCTCTTCCGGCGCGGCCTCGAGACCCCCAAGACCGAGGCCGGGGAGGCGAGGCATGCGCACGCGTTCGTACTTGTCGATGTCGAACGACTGCCGCGGGGCGGACTGCTTGAGCGTCGAGAGCAGCGTCCCGCGCGTACCGGGCCCCTGCCCCTTTCCCGGGGTGCGCCGCGGTGTGCGGAAGGGCGTCCGCGGGCCTGCGTGCCCAGTGGGGCCTTCGGTGTACATATGCATCATGTCAGACGCAGCACCGATGTCGTCTTCCTCTGAAGGATCCGAGCGGTCTTCGACGGACTCTACGATCTGCGTATGGGACCAGAGAAGATCAGTCGATAGGAATTGGTGTTGGTGCTAGGTACGCACACGAAGGATATCCGCATCCTCACCGCGGCCGAACATCGTCGACCGCCGTGTCTGCGCAGCGGACGCACGGCGCGACAGCCGGCGCGCCTTCATTGCCGCAGCCGTCGAGTCGCCTTGGACAGTCCGTCCCGTACCCGACGGGACACGCTGCGGTGGTGGCATCCGACCATCCGCCGCTCGTACCTGCCGCATTGGTTTGACCTTGCCTGAAGGCCCAGGTAGGGTGCTGCCCGTCACAGCCCCACCGTGGTGGTTAGCTTTCGGCACTGGCCCGCGAGCTATCGGCTGGCGAAGGCGTGAAGCCCGACCAGCAGCTGGGGGTTTGGCCGAGCGTGGTTCTGGCTCTGGCTCTGGCTCTGGCTCTGGCTCGGAGTCGGAGGCTAGGAGGTGCTCCGCGGTGAAGGGAGGGAGGAGGGTCGTGCGGATGTATGCGATGCGGTCTTCGATCACGGTCTCGGACGGGGCTGTACTATCGAGGGAGAAGCGCGCTAACATGGGCGCATCGGGGACCTTCTAGTGAAGCACGAAAAGTATCATGAGCACGACGGAGATGGTGATCGAATAGGCGACATGGGGGACCCTTGTAACAGTCCGATAATAACGATGCCTTACCTTGAAGTCGATGAATTTGCCGCCCCTCCTGTCCCACAAGCTGACGTCGAGCTGTAGACCATCATTTCCCTTCACTGGTGCCTTCTTCCTGGATGAAATTGACGGGCGTGGCGCTTCTTCAGTCTTGGCCCTCTGCAGACGCTGCTGGAGCTGGGCGTGTATGCTCCGTGCACCGATTAACGCGTCCTGGAGCGACGCGTGCACCTTCTCGATGGCCGCTAAGCGTTCGGATATTGAGTGAGGCGTCGAGGGTCTAGCGCCTTCGTCTTGCCAGTCACCGCCCTGGGAGTGTAACGGCCGGGGCGGCGCAAAGAGCGGCAGACGAAGCGAGTGTAGGTGGGCAGGGTGATGAGCTGCTGCAATTGGCAGCGGGGGAGGTGTTTCAGGATTAGCCTGGACTCGCGGAGCGGAAGTGAGAGGGCAAGACGTGAGCAAGGATGCCGGGCGGAAGGCATGCGGGTCATTATTAGAGCGCATATACCCACCTGAGGCTGAGAATCTGGCAGAGTGAAGCCCGATTTGGATTCCGAGCTGACGTCTTCCCTGTTGGCGGAATCAGCTGCCGTGGACGTCGATGCTTCGAGCAGGCCAGCAAGGGCCGTGACGAGACGCAGGGCTGACCGGCCATCGTCGCCCTGCCAGGATCTACGCAGGAGATCCTGATGGCGGGAATCTCGCAGGGCGAGAAGCCTATCTGTCGTCAGGCCGTCGTATTTCGAGGACGCCGCGAGCTTGGGATCCGCTATCCGCGCCTGCAAAACACGATAACCACGCACTCAGCACTACTGCTCGATGCATGCATGCATAAAAATAGTGAACGGCCACTCACGCGAATGACAGCCAGATCGGCCTGCCTCTGTACGAGGAGCGCCGCCGAGCGTTCCCATTCGAATCGCGCGTTCTGTGCCACTGCCAACTGCGTTGTGTACGCCGTGGATAGCAAGCCAACATCGCGCTGTACACGAGTGTATCAGTACTCTGCGACGGAGATGAAGAGATGCTCATTCATTTCACACACACCTCACGGTCCTGGGGGCCAGAAGCACTCGAGCTCGCGGCTGGTGGATACAACGAGGACGACCGTGTCTGAGTCCGCACGGCGTTCTTGAGGATGGCGTGACTGGACAACGCCAATATCAGGCGCTCGAAGCTAGAAGGGAGCGGGGAGCAGATCAGCGAGCCGAACCACTGAGCAGTAAGAGCGATTGTGAACCGCACCGCTCGCCGGAGCACTCCTCCAGGATGGACTTGCGAACCACAACGTCCTTCCACCACCACGCGACAGCTTCGTCTTCGGCCGAGGACGCTGGCTGCTTACCCTTGTGGTCAGCTAGATGCGCGTGTTTTGTGTGCACGATGGCGTTCCTCAGCCCTTCGAGGTACTTGGCGAGGGCGATCCTGTATGCGGCCGTATCGGACGGCTGGAGGCATGGATATGCGGGTAGGATCTAATCCCTCCCATGTCAGCTCGAGAGGCCGCAGTGGAGCACATGGTTGAGAGTAACTGACAGACTTTGCACGCTCCTTGCTGCCTTCGAGCCTGCCCACAAGGAAGTACGTTATGTCCTCCATCGCTTTGTTTCGCTCGCGCATGCCGCGGGTGCGGTGGAAGAGGTGTTCGTCGTAGCCTCCCGCATTTTGCAGCGGGTAATTGAGGAGGTGGAGGTGGATGATGATAAGTAGCCCGTTGGGGAGTTTATGTTCAAGTGCCATTTGAATGGAGTCGGGGCTGTATCTGCGCGCGATCGGCGTCGATGGAGAAACGAGAAACGTGCTCGACGCGCGTCAACGCGCACCAACGCGATCACATGACTACCTGGGTGGAAGGTCACTGGCAATGCGATATCGATTCCATTCGTTGTTATGACCCGCCGAACGGGTCGAGGTGTATCTACAACAACATAGAGACATATATAGTAGCCGCTCTCTAGTAGCCTAGGCTTACAAGAATGCTCCTTCGGATTAGGCAACACCGCCCAAATCAACTCGCTAATCTACATTATGAAAGCCGAAGACGAAGCACAGGAAGATTCCTCAACCGCGAAACCGAAAGACACTACCCTCCTGACTGGCGTCTAAGCGAATCCAAAGTAAGTAGAGACTACCGGGGTGCCCAGAGAGAACGTAAGTAAAGGAGGTGTCGCAACCAACGAGAAATGAACGTGTGCAAATGAAAACCCAGGGTCGCGACGTAATACATTAGGGTGAAGGGGTGGGTGGCAAACTCTATGCATGAGGCGGCGCAGGAAGAAGAAAAGAAGATCCGGGGTAACGCTACATGTGCCTGATGCGGGGTAGGGAACACGAAGATCGCTAGAGGTACAGAGCAACAACAAAGCAAGAAACGGCGGCGGAGTGCAGAGGGTCAACACGACGAGCGACGAGCGGGGGGGGGGACAACGAACGGAGCGGACAAACGAGCGCGATAAGCGAGTTACACTCGCCGCTGGTGGCCTAGCAACCTACGACGGTAGCGGTAAAATAAGGACGATGTACAGTAACGAATGTGCGAAAGTGAAGGAGCGTGAATGTCCGAATGTTACGGAGGGACTTTGGAGGTGCAGATAGTAGGACGAAGATGCAGCTATGTTGATACAGTGATTTGATGTCGTCGAGAGGGGAGGCGAGGTGGGAAATGGCCAAAATAGTTTAATATCCTCGTTGAGCAGATGTCGAAGTGTGAGATGGCGGAGTAGATGCTTGCGATGGGATTGGGGGAGGTGCGGACAGGGCCAGTTACGCCTTTTGCGCTATACCACGACCGCGACCCAGGTCTCATGACCACGACTTGACCTGCGATGGTTTTGAGTAGTCGCGCTCAAATCCTGAGTAAGGCATCTGGTAGTGTAGTGGCGGCATCGTCGAAATTGGCTGAATACCAGTTTGAGCACAGGAGCTTTATGAGGCCGAACAATACTACTTACTTCCGGTTCCTTCGCTACGGTGACGGATGAGAAGTCGCCGTGTGATTCAGAGCGGAGAGACTGCCTGGTGCATGAGAAATTGTTATCTACGCAGAGCCGAAGTTGCTCACTGTCGTGTGTAGGATGGGGTTATCATGCCCGCCTTCATGCTTGATCGTGGTCGTTTGGCCGACCATGAGGAAGGTCGGCATGGTGGTGTGCTCAGCGTCCGTGCCACGTCCACGAATGGATTTCCGGGTGTTGAGGGCGGCGAAGAACGAATTGGCGTACACTGTATTAGAACACATGAATTATGCCATTGGTTCCACCAACGTTGTGAAGCTGGCATACCTTTACTCAAGACGAAGTAGAACGCCATGAAGATGAAGTTTGTCGGCATGATGTCGTACTTTGCCAGAGCGTCAATAAACGGACAGGGCAAGTGACACATCCTCTCTGGCATACCAGGACAAGGGTGCACAGACTGAATGCACTACATGAAGGGGTTAGCGATGCATGCCTTGAACAGGTAAGAAGTAGTGTGAGCCTACCTGGAAATAACGCCAGTATTAATGGCGTAGATCGTGAGTTTGTTGACAATGGAGTCGTCCCTGTATCACACTCAGTTTGCCAAAACCACACGACAGCAAAAGCGAGCTTCACTTACTTCCTAAATCCCGTTTTGAGATTACGGAGGAACCAGCACAGAGCGGCGGCGGTCATCACATCGGTGGCCATACCCAGGCCGAGTGCAATGCTGCCAACAAACTGTCGATGATGTCGGTGTCCTCCATCTTAGGCCGTGACTCAGATTGAATAGGCATTTACCTTGAGTTGGCCGACCTCTGCCAACGATGGGACGCCGACACTGTGACCGGTCAGTGCATCTGAGGAGATAGCTGCGTAGCGAATTAGGGGGTCAACTTACGCTCTGACGGTGTAAACTGAATTAGAATCATCATGAGATGCCGATCGGATCCGCGTCAGGAATTAGGATGGACGTACCAAACGCAGCGGCTAAATTGCATCCGGTCAGCCTATGCCGAGTGAGGATCAATGGAAGAAGTCTCACCCAACTGTCCCAAGGCGCCGAGCAACTGAATGGAAGGAGCAAATTTTCAATCCGGATGCTATCCAGGACGTGTACCGTTGGTGCCACTTACGATCAGCATCGTCGCAGGAATGTTGTGCTTGCTGACTGGTACCATACGGTGAGGTGAGAGCAAGGTAGTAAATAGTAACGACTTACACCTCCAAACACGCAGTCCAAAACAACTGTTGCCATTTATCAGGTCATGCCCTTAACGAGTGAAATTTCAGTACGCACACTTTCACGATTGCGCCTACAGCAGCCTATGTGGAGGTTGTCATTGAGATATGGAAAAAGGAACGGCATTAACGGCGTACCCCAAGTGGAACTTGAAGCTAATGGTGAGAGTCAGGGTCAGGTACGTGTGGTCGTATGAGGCACCAGATACGCTTACAATCAATGACCTGCGGGAAAAAGTGAGATAACTGGCATTTTTCACTGAATGGTCATTGGAAGGACTCACCATATTGGAGCCTCCAGAAGAACATTCACTTGTCCCCATTTACTGCATATGTGCGCGATGAAAAGGCATTCGAGGGGAAGAACGAAAGTAGACGTACCTGACGACGTAGAAGTAGACTGCATGTCCGATAAATGCTTGGTCAACAAGTTCCAAAATCCTGAGGGGAGGTTAGAGGTGTGCCAATGGCATATATGCGTGTTATAGACACATGCCATATCACTGCGACCTGAGACGTGGTGGGGGGACGGGAAGAACATGGTGAGACGTGTTGGGGGTCACGCGCGAGACGTAGACCTTGACGAGTTACGCACCAATGCTTTGTACCACCAGACGTCGAGGGGATAACGTCTGAAGTAACTGTATGCCTGCGTGCTGAGGATGCCGAATGCTCTGCGAATAACAACATCATAAGCATGTGGTGCCGATGGTCGGAGCGGAGGAGTAGGACGTACACGCTGGAGCATCCGAACCCAATGAAAAGCGCGCCGAAGGTGGCATTAGGGTCGATTAGCTTGGAGAGGGCGGAGGAAGCCATTGCGCCAGCGATGGCGGGAGCGGGCGGGAAAGAGAGCTAAGGCTGCACAGGATAGGTATACTTGAAGGAGAACAGAACGCGGGGAGGGGGGGGGGAAAACGCTCCGGGAATCGGGGGGTGAATCAAGTGGACGAGGGTCGCACTTGTTCCCATATCCAGAACCCAGGGAGCTGGATTGGGACGCCGGTCTGTTTCCTGGGAGAAGGTCCATACAGTAGTAAGGAACCCGAGACCCGTCACACATCGGACTGGGCGCCGCGGATGGATGGCGGATGAGCTGGGACCGGCAGCCGTGCCCTGATCCTTCCTCCTCCTTTAAGTTCAAGCGCCCGCCCTGACACCGGCAGCGCTTCTTTCTCGCGATCGCCCTAGGGCCTAGCCTCCCTCTAAGTGGCAGAGGTTCAGATCTTCAGAGCTCCCCGCGCTCTGCTCGATGGTCTACATAATCTCTTCCATCCCCTCGGTTCCGCGTGCCCACTGCGCCGCTGCGCCTCCCTCTTGGTTTCCGCAGTATAGGTAATACATGCGGCCCTGCGCATCGACGCAGTCTTCCATTCACTTGGAAAACACTCGGGCCCTGCTATCGGTCGCACTTCGCAGCATTAGCCCCCGAGATATATCATCACACCACCAGTCGCCAACGAGCATCGTGTGAGCACCGTCGTAGGTGCAGTTCCGTGACCACCTCCCGCTCTCTGGTGGTCAAGCCGATATCCGGCTGATCCTGGGATGATCGCATCTCAATTGAGAGGGCTGCCCTAGGAACTAAGTACCCTCAGTCGATTGTAATTGCCCCCGCGCTGCGGTGGGCCCAAGACGGGGTAAGTATTGTAAGTATTCTCCAAGTATCTCCGCCCTGCTCTCCCAGGTCTGCCTGGAGGTGACATCTCCGTTTCGTGCTCAATGGCAATCATCCCCTGTGCAGTCAAACGGTTCGGTGTCCGTGGTTTCCGCGTGAAACCGGTGCGCCCTCTCAAAGCCCCGCAGATCTCCCCTAGGTTTGGTTCTGTATCATCAATTTGTCCCACAGTACTCACGATAAGTACATCATGTTGCCTCCACAGGCTAGAAGTTTTCCATGTGAACCCAGCCCCGGCTACGAACCCCGGCACCGCTCCAAACTTGTCTTCCTATCTGCCGACTTTGCGTCGTCCGCAAACGATACATAATGGGGCTCTTTGGCGGTGGCCTGCTGAAGCTTTCGAACCTGCGAGTCCATCCGACCAACCTCAATAGCGGTATCTTACCACCCGAGTTCGCATTGCATAGGAATAGACATCCGGCAGAAGCACTCCCGGAAGCGATGCCGACTGCAATCGGATGGAGGGAAGCCCCCCACTTCCTTGCGCCCATGAATGAGCCCTCTCCTTGGGCCGGCTCTAAGCGGTTCTAACAGATTTCCATACCTGTCATCACCTTTATCCTCAACCGCCTCGCTGTCATCCGCATCGCTATCAAACAGCGCCTTCGAAGTTCGAGCGGTGAGCGAAGATTCAAGGGGCCGCCTCTCTATCCCCAACACGACACAAGCCCCGAACTGAAAGTTCCCAACGTTGACACTTATGTATCGGCCGCGCTGAGGCAACTTGCAATTTTTTGAAGGCGGAGTGCCAGTGGCGTTGAGGTGCGTGTAGTGCTTTCATCACCATCCCGTGCGAAGCCTCGTAAGTAAAAGTAAACTCACCATCACTATACTAACGATTGACCCGAGCAAGGCCCGAGTGGGTTAAGCTAAAGCGATCAGATCACCCCGGCCCAATGCACCGGCCAGTGACGCAATCACCGCGCATGGCCGCATGCGCATTCCGTGGCCAGGGTCTCCTCCGACTCGTATGTCACGACAGACCCCAGGGCTGACATTCTCAAAATCGAATGTCCAGCTCGCCCGAGAGGTATGTATGGTGACCGGCGACAACTCACTTAGACTTCCAGCATCTGCTTCCCCGGGGGTGGGCCGTGGCATCCATTACTTACTTACCCTTGATATCCACCTCCACGACCATCAACGCCCAATATTGAAAACGCTTGGACGAACCATTTTCCCCGATGGTCGAGCCGAACCTTCTTTCTAGACGAAAGAACCGATGATAATTCGTCTCGTGTATTCACTCGGGGCTGGTTCCGAAGCCGTATCGTACTTGATAGACGCACTAATCAGTACTAGTAGCGGTAGATAGAACACGATATGTCCGTCACCCGAATTTCGAACTTCAACCTTGATTGATATGGCCCACCACCCATCGCTTCCGAAGAAATCCCCAAACAGCATGGCTCCATCAAGCCCCACTCGACGCCTTGACTCTCTCTCGTCTACTCTCACGCGAGCGCACCGCCCGGTGCCCAAATGTCTTCTGGACTTCTCTCGCAGCTGGCTTCCGGCGTTCAGCACTTCAATTCTTCCAGCTGCAACCACACAAAAACACACGGCATATCAACGGCCGGTCGTCACGATCAACGAATAACGAGAAGGGAGGGAGGGAAGAACGCACATTTTAACGGTGCGGTCGCGCCCGCCGCTGACGAGCTTGTCCGCGACAAAGTCGACGCAGTAGACCTCGTCGGTGTGGCCCGGGAGGTCGTTTTTGATTTTGTATGTCTTGAGGTCCCATATCTGTTTTCATTGTCATCGTCGTTGGGGGGGAGGGGGTTGAGACAAAGTGGAGGTAGGCGTGTTACGGCGTCAGGCACGAATGCCGTCACGCAGGATAGGGATCGAACGTTTCGGATTCCAGAAGGAGCGTGAGGATGGGAACAGTCAGCAAACCGTCCGTTCATCACTCCAGCTGGAAGTACCAAGGAAGCAGAGGAAGCGAGTGGGGGCGTCTCTCCGACGCCACTCGGAACGTCGAGCGCCACCCATCGCCCCCTTCGCTTCCGAGAGAGTGAACCTTCTTCCAACCGCATCGCACAGGAAAGCGGAGAGACGAAGAAAAAGCTCACCTTGAGCGTACTGTCCTTGCTCGCGCTGACGAGCAGCCGCGAGTCCGCGCTCCACGCCAGCCGGTATACGGCCGCGATGTGGCCTCGCAGCGTCGCGACGAACTTGCCCGTGCGACCGTCCCACACGCGGACCGAGTTGTCCCACGCGGCGCTCGCGGCCCAGCGGCCGTCAGGGCTGAACGCGACGTGCGAGACCTGCCGCTGGTGGCCGGTCAGCCGCGCCAGGGGCTTGAGCTTCCCGCCACGCTCGGCCGCAGCCGCGGAGGCGTCGGCGGAGGAGGTGCGGGTAGGGAAGAGTGACCAGAGGAAGAGCGTGTGGTCATCCGAGCCGGAGATGAGGAGTTCCCCTGTGGTGGACACCAGCGCGTTGTAACGCGCGAGGGCGAGGGATTGGGCTGTGCAAGAAGACAGATCGTCAGTTTCTAGTTGAGTTCGAGCGGAGGTGATTTGCGTCTGGGAACCGCAGTGCTGTGACCGCCGACTGTCGCGGCATGTTGCGCATCTCGCACAGGGAAGATAGATAGAAAGAACGACCAAGGCAAAGGTACTGCAGCCGCGGTCGCAGTGGCATACAATGAATGAACATGTCCCTTCCAAGGGCGAGGGCAAAGTGCGGGATGCGCACAGGAGAAGCTGGTCACAGCCGAGCCGGCGATCCAGCGTAAGAGTACACGGTGCTTCTTTGACTGCGACAAAGGCGATAACGTACCTTCGCTATCTGAGCTGGTCTTCTTGCCAAGGTGATCGAAAGGTCCCGTGCGCAATACAAAATCGGTATTGAGCGTGAGCGTCGTCACCCAGTGTGCATGGTCTTTCAGGATGTGCAAACACTTTCCCTGGTACAATGTGCCAACTGCATGAGCACGGCGTAGCTCACAACAATGACGAAATACGAAAGTCGACACGCACCCCATTCGCGTCCCATACCCGTACTGTCCGATCACTCGATGCAGTATAGAGCACACCCTTGCCATTTAGGCCGCCGCCTCCCCACCGGACGACGTTTACGCTCGCGGTGTGTCCGCCAAGCGCATATTCACATCGGCGCATGAGAGTCGACCACACGCGAACCGTCCCATCCTTCGAAGATGACGCAAGTCGAGGAGCAGATGGATTCCTGTGAAAATGCGTCGTTACGTTAACGACGCTCCAGCCGGAATTCTACCGACGTCGAGTACGCACAGATGTACAGGCTCCCACGAGAGCGACGTGATCCACTTCGTGTGGCCCTTGAGAGCGTCCCCAATCGGCTTGCCAGTCTTCGGATCCCATAGGCGTACCTGGTAACGAGAAACGAGAACGATGACGATTCGGTTAGCTGTTCATAGTTTCCGTGCTTCGACAGGAGGGAAAAGAACGTACATGCCCGTCATGCCCGCCCGTCGCGAGTTTTCTTTCCATGGCCTCCCACTCGACGCATAAGACCCACCCCTTGTGGCCGGATAGCACATGCGAGGGTGTCTCGGTGAAAAGGTCCCATAGTCGTGCGTTGCAGTCTCCGGAACCGGTCGCAAGAAGGTTGCCAGTGGGCGAAAAGGATGCGCATAGAATCGGGGAAGTGTGGCCTGTGTGAGCAAATCAAAGTGCGGTCAGCATACAAGTTCAGACGCGCTGCTAACATAGAAGAGAGGGTCGGGATGCTCGGCTTCCGCTATTTCGGTGCCATGTCGACCACGGTTCATCGAGCGTATAAAATCGATAGAGGGTGCAGAACGGCCCTGGGTCTACTTCGTGCACATCAATCTTAGACCAAACTTAACCAGGATCCGCCTCTCTATCAACTTAGCTACCACATCGCGCGAGGCTTTCAACGGCGGGGAAGTGTTTGGATTACGCTGCGAGACACAACCTCTTGGGTCCACGCAAGTCCGCAAAGCATCTAGCTATATGAGATATAGGAACCGAGTCTCTCCGGACAGCTCCGTACCGCGAGAGTGAATCCCAAGAAACGTACCAGATAATGTAGAAGAACACCTTGTTGCAGGTCGAACCTTGAAGACGGCTTGAGGAGAGCAGTGGATTACGAAGACGTCTTCAGGTGTGAATGCGTGCGACGGGTGCGATAGCACGTCCTCTTCGATGGACTTCGCTATCGCTATCCGCGTCGGTGCCCCGGGTGTTTGTTCATCTACCGGAAGAGATATATGGAACGCGAATGGCACGGGATCTTCGTCCTAATACCAACTGGTTAAACCGGAATGCACGAAAAATCGAGCGCATTCGCTGAGACCCACTTCTCGAGACTCAGAGAGAAATATCACGAACCTTCGTATTCAGCTTATTCACGATAGCCTCCAGGCCTTCCCTCGACACGTTCGCCGGGAGATTGACGGCCGGCGCAAGGGGCTCGCCATCCTCCTCGCTCACAAATTGCACGACGATGTGCGGTGCGGGCTTCGGCTCCTCCTTCACTGGCTCGGGCACGCCGTGGTAGACCTTCTGTCGTTTTGGGGGCGGGAACAAGGTCGCCATCGTCAACCGTCAGCAGCTAGAGTCAGCTGAAAGCAGATGCAGGAAAAAAAAACGAAGACCGTGCAGGATGCAAGACCAGAAATGGTGAAATGCCTATATGCAAGGCAAAATTCGATTAGATAAGCGAGCGGTTCGGGGTCCCCTGGTGGGTACCGAACGGCTCGGAAAGGGAATGCATAACGCCTCTGCATGTCACTGCCGTATCGTGCACAAGAGGACGATGATTCATGCACACTACCACGTCATTATCCCATGAGGGTATATAAGGGACGGGTACGGTCTGCACGGTCATCACAACGTCTCTCAAAAACACCACTCTCGACAGTGACCTGCAGGAAGCGCAAGCAAGCTGTCTTTCGTCCGATCGCTGCCCTCTACCCGTGCTCTCCGCACTTCCCAGAAAACCTTTGCCAGGTCTTTCTTTTCCACCCCTATCACGGCCATGAAGCTCGTTCTTCGTCCCACCACCGAGCGTGGCAATGCTGACCACGGTTGGTTGAAGACTTTCCACACCTTCAGCTTCGCCAGGTGAGTACCTCAGATTTTCCGGCATTATCGTTGAATTGACCAGTCTTCCAGCTACTATGACCCGAGACATGATAGCTTCAGCTGCCTCCGGGTAATAAACGAAGATCGCGTCGAGCCCAAGACCGGCTTTGGTACTCACGCACACCGCGAGTTCGAGATCTTCTCCTACATCGTTAACGGTGAACTTGAACAGTAAGTCCCTGCATTTAAGTTCCCTGCTTCTATCGCATTCATTGTCTTCCTGCACAGCCGTGATTCTATGGGCAACATCGAGGTTATGAAGCGCGGAGATCTCCAAATGACCTCCGCAGGAACCGGCATCCGCCACAGCGAGCACGCGCACGGCGACAAACAAGTGCATTTCCTCCAGATCTGGAGCCTCCCATCCACGAGCGGCCTCTTGCCCCAATACTTCACCCGCCATTTCACCGACGAGGAGAAGAAGGACCGCTGGGCACACATCGTTGCCCCCCTCGGAGCCGCAGGCGTCGAAGAGAAGCGCGAGGCGTCAGGTCCCGCTCCGGTGCACTCGCCCCTGAACCTGTTCGCGACCCTTCTGTCCCCTGCCGCGAACCTCTCACACGCGTTCTCTTCGGCGTCGGCGCAGCGCAAGGGGTACGTGCACGTCGTTCAGACGTCCGGGTATAATGCCGGGGAGTCGAGCGGTGCACACGTGCGCGTTCTCGGTACGGAGAGTGGTCCCCTGGACCTGAAAGAAGGTGATGGCGCATACATTATGGCCGCGCCTGGGGAGGAGCTGATGCTGGAGAACATCGGCGGTCGGGTCGCCGAGGTGTTACTGTTTGACATGGAGTAGTGTCGCTTCCTTTCGTTTGTACTGGTATTGTACGATGTATCCTTAATCTCTCTCTTATAACTGACTGGTCTTTGGCTTTGATTAGGCCGAGCGCATCCACAGCCATCCACAGGCCTAGCTTCATGTAACATCTTGCCGTCACCATGATGCTAGTGCATTGAAATCTCGGGTGGTTTTAGTCAAATACAGATCACCGCTCTGGCGACATTTCTAAAAACCAATGTGTTTGAATCTCGCTGTGAGATGTCATGACGGTGTCACTAGTACTGCGGTTTCACCACATACGGACCCAGATGTAAGTAGTCTTCGCTACTCGCGGCTCGGGATCCAGCGCACGACGCGTCGGTCATGTGACCGAAACGCGTGATGTTGACGCGTCTGTGACGTGACCTGGTGTCACAAGGGGTGCCACCAGTGGTCCGCTGGGGCCGTGTCTCTGTTTTTGTCTTGTCGCAGCTTCGACGCCTGGGTATGGAGCACCAATTTTACTAATCATTATTCCTGGCAGTAGGGAGGGTACAGTGTTCAAGTTAAAATAGTGCAACTTGCCAAGGCGCTGCGACTCGAGTCTGACGAGCGCGCGGCGAGGTTCCCTCCGATTCCTTCCAACCTTCGAATCGTCATTCTGCTCCTCGAATCCAATGGCGACACCAGACGAAATAGGCATTCCCTTTTCCTTGTGAGTCGATTCGACAGTGTTGCTTCTTGTGCCCTAACGGAAATAACTCTACAGTTTTGTCGAGCTCGTAAATGCCATAGCAGACATCAAGCCGCACAAAGCCACAGAGAAGCAACCGCGAAATGCTCGCTACGTCGATTCACCCGCGTACAACACTTTCAAACGATGGTTGAGCGCTCTGCGTGAGCGACATTCTCCATTGCCAACCGATACAACCACAATGGTCTTTCGTCTTCTGTTCCCCGATGAAGACAGTCGACGGAAGTATGGCATGCAAGAGACCCGCTTGGCCCAACACCTTACCAAGGTCCTCGCAGTCTCAAGTAACAACACCGACGGCAGAGGCGAACGGCTAAGGAACTGGAAAGAAGAGGACGCGCTGGGATGCCTCGGCAATGAAGTCTTCACAGTCATGTCTGCCACAACTCATTCTCAAGCGTCGACCACAAGCGTTTCTCTCAAACAGGTCGATGCGCTCCTGGCCGAACTCTCGTCCAAGTGCGCGTTCTCAGACGCCTCCGTGCGCGCCCCATTCTCTGCAGCTACGCCGAGACGGACCCGGGAGGCAATCCTGGCTACGCTCTTCGCCTCTCTTACGCCTGCCGAGGGCGCCGTCTTGACTCAGATCATCCTAAAGGACCTCCGACCCTTGCTGTACCCGATACCTCGTTCCGCCACACACTACACCGCTGCGCTCCTCCAGTACAAGAGCAACGCCGTCACGATGCTCACGAAGGAGGCCGCGATGCATGCGTGGGATCCAACCGGCCGAATGTCGCAGATCTTCAAGAGTCGGGCCAACCTGGAGGAGACGACGCGCACGTACGAGAGCCTTCAACCCGGCGACGCGTTCCCCGAACCCGAATTCGGGACCCCCATTCAGGTCTGTTGCGTGCCACTCTACATGTATGCGCATATACTGACCTCGCACGAGCAGATCCCGAAGTGCGTCAAGGGTCAAGGAACAGCTCAGGCACTGCGTGTGCTGAAGGGTGCAGACAAGGTCTGGGTCGAAACGAAGTATGACGGGGAACGTGCTCAGATCCACGTACGGCTCGATGAAGACGGTCTTCCTCATATCAAGATTTTTAGCAAGAGCGGCAGGGACTCCACCCTGGATCGTGCCGGAATCCACACGTATGGTCGTAGAGCCATAATTGTTGGTGATTCGTCACTTACTCGCTGGATAGGATCATTTGCGATGCCCTGGGGGTCCCAAGGCGGCCTAGCATGTCGATGAGTGCGGCTAATGTTCCTGGTGGAGTTGCTCCTGCAATCGCGAAAGACATTATCATCGAAGCAGAAATGGTCGCATTCTCAGAGGTTCTTGGTCGGATTGACGGTGCGTTGACCAATGGTACCCATATCCGAGTCCGCGCTCACATACGATCTTGTAGAATTCTGGCGCATCCGGGGCCTCATTGGGAGCACTGCAATGGGTGTGCGCCACAAGACACTCCCGCCACCACCGTCTTCCGCTTGCGGTATCATGTAAGTCGTGTCCAATTTCCTCAGACCATCCATTGAGACATGATATGTCCTTCAGGGAATCTCAGCAGTCCCTCATCTCCAACGGCTCGGACGGCGGAACCCGACACCTCGCACTTGTGTTTTTCGACGTGCTGCTGCTCGATGGCGTGTCGCACCTCTCACTCCCCTATTCCGAAAGGCGCAAGATCCTGCAGAGAACAATTCGCGTGTCCCCTGGCTACGCGATGCTCGCGGAGAGGATCTGTATCGACATGACACGTCCAAATGCCGACCAGTCGTGCAGGACAGCGTTTTCCAGTCTTATCGCCGACCGACAAGAGGGCGCCGTTCTGAAGGCTGACGGGGCTACGTATAATGAGAGGCGTTGGCCCTGGGTCAAGGCGAGTAACGCAACGGGGACTGTAGTGTGCCAAATGGCGCTGACATATGACTTGTAGCTCAAGCGAGACTATATTCCCAACTACGGTGACACCGTCGACCTAGTGCTTCTTGGTGCGTCCTGGGAGAAGGATCGGGCGAGGGAGCTGCGAGGTATGTGTAGCGTCTCTTATCCAGTCGGGCGGGCTCACCTGATAATGCTTCCCAGTACCACCAACCACATACACTACGTTTTACTTCGCAACACTCGCCAACGCTGACATTGTCCAAGCCAACGTACGTATACTTGCGGATCTATGGCAACCCATGCCTTGCCGAGCATTGAACTTGTGCATATAGCCGTCCCACGCCCCTCATTTCGAGGTGATATTCACCTCGTCCTATGGGCTAAGCCGCGAAGAGCTGGAGCAGCTCAATTTCATGATCAAAAGCTCAGATCCCCTCTCACACCAACCCCAGGCATGTTTCGCCTTCACATCTGTCGTAGACGTGAGCTTATTCCAAGTGTCCTCACAGGGTACCAAGCGATTGCCTTATACGTATACCCTGCCCCCGAGCCTCTCGCCTCCCATCGTCTTCGTCCAACAGCCTTTCTTAGCGGAGCTCTTCGGCGCAGGCTTCTCGAAGGCCCCAGGCAGCATGGTCTGTTATCCCCACACCTTTCGTTACCATCGCACACCTCTGACTCGTCTACTAGGTTTATGAACTCCGGTTCCCTCGCATATCTAAAGTTTATCGCCCTTCCGATCGACCATGGATGGACGGCATACGCCTCACGGAATATCAGCAAATAGCTCGTGTCGCTGTCGGACGCGACCGTCCAGGCAAGGCGGAGGACGACTGGGTCAAAGGGATATTCCGTCCAAACCAACCGCCATCTCCCGGCGTCCGTTGTCCACAAAAACGCAAGGAGATGGAAACGGAATGGATCGAGAAGCTTGCTGCAGTTGATAAGAATACGAATGCAAGGGGTAGTCCAACGAAGCGAGCGAGAGTACGAAGCCCGGGGCCGAGACGGACCTCGACAAACGTCGAGAACATGGGCCACGGGCAAAGCGGGGGAGGGACGGACAAGCCTGGAGTTGTCAAGAGCCCGAATCCAAGAACCGGACTGGCGCGGTTGGATTCTGTCACCAATATCGCCGCATCTCACTCTTCGCCGCGACTCGTATCTCAACACAAGACGCCCTCTCCACCGTCCACACTCTGTGGTGCTTTACAGGACGTCCCCCATCTCCCATCCACCCCCCGACTTCCAGCATCTGCACACGGTCTCAGGACGCCGCAGTCGTCACCGCTCCATGAAGCTTTGCAACCTCATCCAACGTCCTCTGAATCCCCGCACGGAACCATCGGGAAGACGGACACAGAAGCGATCCGGGACGATCCTCCAACTAGCCCGCTTCGTCGTGTCTCGCCCGAGCGAAAAGATACTCGCTCTCATACACCGTCATCATCTCTCTCTACGCTACACCAATATTTGCAGGATGCTGTCGTGTGGATGGCCCGTCCTCCTGGGACCCCTCGTCCACTGTGGAGAGCCCCGTCCCACTCTGTGATACCCATAGGAAACCAGGTCAACTCCCTCGACGCGGTCACGCTGGCATGCGGTTGGGATAGCGTCATACCGTGCAACTGGGCAAAGCGCGGAGTCGTTTTCGTCCATGATTCGGAGGCTACCTCGGCAGGTACCGCACAGGTTCTCGGACAACTGGCGAAACGGAGGGCCGCGCTGTTGGACGAAGACAAGGGATGGGATCTTATGCTGATCCTTGTCTTCTCCACGAAGATGTTGGCGTACGATACGCTGGATAGGGCGATGACACGGGAGGAGTTGGAGGCTCGTGCGATCTGCAGGTTCGGTTGAACTTTCCCGGGGGCATTATTTTTATTCTATCAAATATCTTCCTTGCGATCCTCATACGTATAGTACACATTCGTGACACTGTATTCAGTGTATGGATCTGTATGGTTTGTGTCTGGTTCCAGACCAGTTTGTTTGAACGTCGACGGTTGCCATTTTGAGCGAGGGACTGCGCAGCAGCCAAGCGCCACGGGACTCCGCATGGGCCAGCTTGCCGAGAACATCCTCTTTCACCCCCTCATCGCTGGACTGGTCGTGGTCATGCTTTCTCCACTTTCGTAGCCTTGTCTGAAGCGATGAGCGACCCCGAGACTCCGTCTTGGCCCTCACTGTACGATATATCTGTGGAAGTCCTTCCGATAATCCACCGGGAGCCCATCCAGCCGTCGGGCAAGTACTTGAGCAATGCCAATGGTGCGTTTTCCGTTGTGTCATATATCCTCCATGACAAGACAATGACTCCATGTACATGCAGACGTGTTCCGTTTCACGTTGTTCTGGATGCTGGTCCTCTACGTTCCGGCCTTCATAATTTGCGGGGTCTACGCTTTCCTCAACCTCTCCTTCCCTCCCCGCCGGCCCGATCGCAAAGGCTACAAGTCTCGGCAAGGCACGTCCAACGGAGGCCTGTCCTTCGGCAGCGCTGACAGCGAGAACCTACCTCTGCGCCTGCGGTCCGACCATCAACTGGGAGCTCGGACCCAGAGCCAGTTCCGGGTGCCATCGCGCGCCCCGGCGAAGCAGAACGAGACGCGATCGAGGCTAACGTTCGCGGTGCTCGTTTTTATGCTATTTGCTACGTTTGCGTTGGGAAGCGCGGTCATCGGGGCAGCGATCATTGGGTATGTGCTTGCGGGGCTGTACAAGGCAGGGAACTACAATATGTCAACGTGCGTGTTTCTTTTCCTTCGTATTGCTTTGTCATACACTGTTGTGGAGGCATGGCACCCCATGGAACGTAATATGGGTAGAGACCAGATTGAGGTGCAAGTAGGGAGACTGTGGTGGAAGGTATTGCACCTGTTGGGTCAACCACAATCCCACCGTAAGCGATAATATAATTCGCTCGGCATATCTTACATCGCCATGCACTCACTTCCAATACGCATATGCTCTATTTGCGTCATCTGAACGACGATGCACTGTCTGTCTTACTCCCACTACAATCTCTTCTTTTCCTTCGAACTCAACCCTGAACAGGAGACTTATGTTGAACGTGTACTTGCAGGTGGATACCATTCCTTGGCGCCATGATACAAACACTGTTGGGGTTCCTAGCGTGAGTCCTTCTTGCAGTTCGACTGCGTCATCGTTTCATGCTAACTTTGCGTGTAGACTTTGGCCCACTGTCATTGACATCATATGAGTCCGTGGGCTCAGTTCGGCCATACTCCTCATGACCAAGGATCTTCGCCTATACCGCGTTCGGGATCATACCCCTTTCCTGTAAAGTTTCGGTCTCTTTACAACTCGCATCTAATCCCTTTCTCGCACAAACTGTAAATGCTGCCGATTCTCCACCGGTGTTCCCTTGGCCGGAAGGCGAGTGACTTCTGTCCGTTCCGCTACGAACAGGCAGGCACAGCACTGGAAGCATATGACCTTGCTATGTGAGGTTCCGGTGTTGTTAATGTGGCGCGTAGAAGTCAACTGTCTGCACCGGCACCGTGTACATCGTGGGTTTCACCGGCATATGAGCTACCCGGCATGCCTGTTCGTTGTGGTCATATATCTGGATGACGCACCTCCGCGGACCGACTGGGCAACCGGGTAGCCGGGGGTACATCTTCTTCCATCCCTGGTACGTTACCTCCGCCAACTTGGTTTGCTTCTTCTGGCCCATCATTCGTTGCCTGACAGATTCAGCAAACCCAAAATACGAGAAGATGTTGGCGCGCGATCTCGTTCTTGGTTCCCTCGGAGCGGGAGAACCTCGCCACTGACTTGTCCATCCAGTACTAGCGAGGACAACCGTGTCTGGCTCTGTTCGTCCCTGTGGCTTGTTCTCATCCAAGGCTGGCTGTCCTCGGGGATAGTGGGGCGTTTATCCGAGGTATGGCCCTAGCGGTGCACCGGTGCTTGTCTCTTGGATACTCATGGATGACGATCCCGTTCACCAGAACCGTCCACGGAAGACAAGCGGATCGGACACTATGGACCGTAGGGGCCGATGGGCCGTCGTCAGCAACCCCCAAGAAGTTCGTATCGGGCATGAGGACCTCAAGAGGGCGCTTGCTCCCAGAATTGTGGCCAAGCCGCTTCTCGTTCCTTCCTTATTGAACAGCTAAGTATTGCCGATGATTCCACGGGCACAGAATATCTCCCACAATTCTCCCATTCACTTCGTCCTTGCTAGGCATCGGTTGCCGCCCAGCCCCACAACCACAGGGTATCCTAATACTGCCGTTGACCACCATTACGTCGACATGCTCGGCTTGACCGGTGCATGCTTGGCGATTGAACCTTATACCTCCCTGCCGGCGAGACATGCATTTGAGTTCATATACCGTCCTTTGCGGGCGGGTGTATGGGATACGAGTTATTCTTGGCGGCGCATTCTCAGCTCATAACTTCCGTGCTTTGTTTCTATCCGCGCTCAAGAAGGGTCTGGCCGTGACCATGGGTTCACGATCGAGAAGGTGGCGGCGTACTAGCAGCGGCCCAGTTGACTTGCATGCGAACAGGATCACACAGCTTGCATCGTACCTGCGGTCCGCGCGCTTTCGCCGTCCGTACATCAGCTGGACCGATCCCCGCCTGGCTCCGCTCACCCCTGCACATTCAACGACATTGCGATACTCTCATGGCCGTGCCATCGATAGACCTCCTGCCAGCATCAATGACGCCAAATGCGGCGGTGCGCTGCATCTAGGCGAGCCTCGCTCCCCAGTCCGGTATCTTCTCCCGACACGCATTCATCTTGGAATTTCCACCGCTTCTCCACGCCAGCTGATGTCCTCCACCGCAATGTGACGAACCGTACGTCTGGATATCCACCCACCTGGGGCGGCTTGCATGCCTACCACGACGTTGGGTTACACGAGCTGCTCAGCTGGACCGTCTTTCGTCCACATTTTCTCATGCACGACTCTCAGGCGTGTCGGCTGGTGCCTTCTTTCTTCTTTATCAGGTCATATTGTGCGCCTTCGCCGCTGCAACGTACGGTCCTCCGCTGCGCCGCACACCTGATATTGTCCTGTCATAACGCCACCGCACTTCAGCCACAAGCGAGGTGGTGGTATGTTGCAATGCAATGCGAACGGGGGTGGTGCCAAACGCTCGTTAGAGGGCGGTTTTCCTAGAACAGGGTGACCCTTTGATCCTGGTTCGAACAAATATAGTTACTTACGACGTGCGCGTTTGCTGTCCTCAGCTCTCGGGACCGAACCCCAACGTCGTCCATTCGCCTTTAAATTTACACATGGTTTGCGCCCTACCCGCGTTCATCGTGCGTAACTCTCTCATCCGGCCTTCTCAGCTGACAGCGTGTAACAGTATCTTGCGCCTTCCCGCCGTCTCCGCCGGCGGTGCCGCGAGCCCAGCCCCATGGCACTGGCAAACAAGAAACAAAACGTCGTCTTTCCGTTTGGCCTCGTTTTGCGGCATGCCACTTCATCGATTTTCCTCCACCGCGACTGTCGTGTGACAAACGCACAGGGATGATCATTCTGACACTAGTACTGGCACAGCGCCGCTCTGTCTCGTGCTATTCAACTTTCCCTGTGTTATTCCCAGCAGCCCCGCACTCCCGACGCACACTATTCCTCAACGGGCCGCCAGGCGGGTCGCTGCTTGACGGATGCTTTTCTGGGGCGCCCTCAGCATGGGAAATATCTGCGTTGCAACCACGTTATTTGAAGTGTTCCGTTGCTTGGCGCCGCCTCCCATCGCGTATGTTGTACGCAACGCTAATGCGAAACAATGCTGGCGTTGCGAGGGCGGACTGCGTTGTGGCATGTGCTTTCTTGTGACGGCACCGCACTTGAGCTGACGCGAAGCTAGGCCAGGTGGTCTTTGGACCTTCGACAGTGTCGAGACCATCTCACGCACGTGTCTTCCGATCCCTCAATGTCCGACAAACGGTGGATATCAAACACTCAGGGTGTCGTGGTATGTTTACAAAGTCCGAGACACCAACTCGGAGACGCGCTTGAATAGTCACAAATGCTGGCATCGACAGGCGTCAACCAAACGCTCAACATTCAATTGCACCAAGGCAGATACAGTTCAACGCGACGAAACAATGTCTTCCGGGAGTCACGGCAGCGCCAAGGAGGAATGCGTCCGAGTTGCTAGGAGTTGCGCCCTCCCTCCCCAACTTTAATCTCTCGCACGCCTCCTCCCGTTTCTAGGCAGCGTACGTATACCTGACGGAATCTCGATTTCAGGGCGTTCCAAAGCACACAAGGCCATTCAACGCATCCGTAAGCTCCTAGTTTCCTCGTCGATACTGCGCCGAAGCCCGGATATTCTAATGATGCGTGGCATATCCGTTGAACCTTTGGCTAGCTTTGGAGGGTGGTTGCGAGAGACGTCGATTCTGGTACTCCGTGGCCTCGGCTCTGGAGGGTCCAGTGCATATTACCATGATCATTGCCATGCAGCCCTCCATCATGTTCACACATTGTATTTATTTTTCTTGATTTATGAATCGTTTCCTCCGTCAGCGCAGTGTGTTCAATGTTTGTCATATATACACACAGTACTATGTCACGAACATCAACCCGCCGGTGCATACACAACCAGCTGCGGCTGGTGCGAATCTCCGTGCGTGTATGTATGTTTGCCTCCCATTGCACCAGCCGCAGCGCCGCCACTCGCACCACCACCGCCGTACAGTCGTCCAAGCATTCTCACTCACGTCTCTCCCTGGCGCGCTAAGGCACCCATCTCGGCCGTACTTCGCTCGTTCCACTGCAACGCCGCCTTGGCGTTCCTTCCAAACCGTCTACTACTGAATAGCGCACTGGAAGCGGCGAGGGCCGATTACGATCGTAGCAGTAGCACACGCCGTGGTTGTCGTGGGTATGGCGTCTGCGCGGGCTTGCGTTCCCAGCGGCGCCACTCCAGACCCCCAGCACGCTGCCAATGCAGCCCCTGCAACAGCTCAGCTCGCGTTCCCAGCGGATAAACGAACGCCTTCGCCGCATCATGCCCCAGGCGCTGAGAGCCCGATCCCACTCGGGCTCCCAGGGAGGGCACTGGGCCAGCCCATCCGTATGGAACCACAGAACGCATCATACCATATGCCATAACCTGCGACCGCACTGGCACCAGTCGCTGAGAAACGAACGCAGAGCGGCGACGGCGACGGCGAAGGCGCGCTCTCCGGTGCCAGCTGACTTCGGTTTTGCGAAAGGCAGGCCTGGCGTTGAGAACACATGCGAGGGAACAATGGCGGGAGCGGCAGTTTTTCCCAGTTACGGCCTGGATACAGTACTTTAGATGCGCAAGAAGGGTCGGTCGTTTGTTAAATGAAGGCTTTTCGCGGTCGGGAGAGGACTGCGGGCGGACGTACGTGGGTGTGAACCTTGGCATCGTCCGTTCTCCAGTCATCCCGTTGTCCATTGTGCATTCCATTCTTGTCCACAGTGGTACTTCAAAATTCACGAGGGAAGGTTCCCATTCCTCCTGCACTGGGAAGGCAGAGGGAATCGAGCAGGCTAGGGCAGCCCTGCCCGTCCGAGCCTCCAAGCCTAGCACCGTGGGTTCTTCGCGGATGTTGCGGCGAAACCAAGGCGTTCCCTGCTCCCCTTTTTGAGACACGTCGGTCTAAGCCAAACCCGTCTCGGCGCGAGAGAGGAACGACTTCGCGGTCTCCTGGGCATTGAGTCTGCTGTAAGTCCGTGTCAAAGACGACGCGCTTGACCACAACGGTGCACGCGGCGGTGGGCGTGGGTGCTCTGGAGACGCGCAGCCGGAGCGCGACGAGACTGAAATGGCTCGCATTCACAAGCCCGCGCTGTGGATCGCGTTTCGAGGGGTGCGAGGCGAAGGGGTATGTGCCTGTTTTCCACCCATGTGCGCGCCGTCGTCGTTGAAACGTAGGACGCGGCCGTCGCGCTCCCATGTCCATAGCATCCAGAGGAGACGGGACGCACGCGCTGCGCGACGAGGCTATCTTGGGCATCGCGACCCCTCCAGCGTGCGACGGGCGACGGCGCCAAGACGTCCTTGTCTGACGCCCTATGCCCGGGTGATGTTTGGGAGCGCTGTATCCCACGCGATGTTTGAGAACTTGAATGTTGAGGCGGGCCAAGGACTGGCCCCACAATGATTAACTTGCTATCTTGCCTTCGACCGGCACGTTTGAGAATCTTGGTCATAGCCTTGTCCTTGTCTCGGCTCTCCGATCCCATTTAGCGCGTTCTTGCAAACGTTCACTGCGTCGCCACTCGTATGAGACTTCGTGCGCGTCTGGGAGGTCGTCGGAAATGGCCCGTGGGTATCCCAGCGAAAATTTCGCCTGCAGGCCGATGGAGGGCTTCCGCTTCTAATGAAAGCTAAGATAAATCGGACAGTATGACAAGCACTACCAGTGAAGGGAAAGGCAAAGAGGATAATGCATAATGCAATGCACTGCACTGCGGTGCCAATGACGTCCGAGCACGCCTCGGGGCTGGACCCTGCGGCGCCTGCAAAATTGACCATGAAGCGTCGAAGAGACCGAGCACTTTGGGCCGGCTTCTAGCTCACCCCACCCCGCGACGTGGAAGGGGCGGAGGAGGGGCTTCTAATGCCCCCCACCATCGCAGAGCCGACGCAGACAATGACGCGTGCAGGGGGGCGCTGACAGCGGAACGGAGGTGTGGGAAACAGCATCCGCCTGCCTGCCAGTGCCACCTGGCTCCGAGTCAGGCGATGCATCACAAAGACGCGAGCCGACGCGAGACAAGCGCAGAAGGAACAGGAGAGAAAGCGGAAGACGGTTCCCTGGTCCGCGTGCCGGGGTGAGCATCTCTGCCCGATGCTTCTCGACGTCACCGGTGCTGCTCCCAGCGTACATCCACGTTCGTCACGCGCCGACAAAACTTCATGCGGCCTGATCTATCAACAGTGGGCAAAGTTACAAGGCGGGTATCTGAGGCTAAAAAAACAGGTGTGTCAGGGATGGCGATGGGACGCATGTCCTGGCACCAGGTGCCAGTTGCATTCAACTGAGTACTCACAACCGGAGAATCTGCGGTATACGCCGGGACAAGCAGACACGCTGCTGCCGCTAGGCAGCAGTGAGATGTCTGAGTGAGTGTAAGCACAGAGATGGATCGAACGAGGGACGCCAGCGAGTGCCCTGATGTGCGCTTGGCGTGCAACACCATGCACGATCCTCACACGATGCCGCAGGGATGGGAAGACTCCCTTGCGGTGGGGTCTAGCTTGCGAATGCGGCAAGGGCGTCCATGTCAGACGGACAAACGGCAGAATGCGTGTTGACCGCCAACGCATTGGGGACATCGGCACGGATCGATATCGAGGATCCAGCATGCGTGTTCTGTTCTGTTTTCCTTTGTGCAAGGAGTCTGAGGGAAACCACCATCTCGGAGATCGCTCGGTAGGATCAGCCTGTGACCAGACGGCATTCCGCCTGCCAGATACGCTGGATGCGCATGCCGCGTTGGGCGCGATCTGCATGCCAAATGGCTCTCGGGACGGGGATCGATGGGAGAGTTTTGAAAAGGACGCGAACGCAAGAGCGAGAACCGCGAGAATTATGGCAGGTATGAATTGGCGAGAACGGCGGGTGTCGAACGCGGCTTCGTTGAAGATTGAGACTCGAGTCACGGAGTAGTCGAAGGGATAGGGATGCCGAATGAAACGAAGGCGGACTTGATGAGTGAACATCGAAAGGTGATAGGATGCGCGCCGGTGGCATGGGCCTTGGATGTGTACGTACACGGAGACAAATGCACAATGCACGACGCGCACCGTGCGCACGCTGCCGTAAGGACGCCTCGGCATCGTCTACCTGCGGGGTTGGGGTAAGCCTTCGAGTACAAGCGATGAATTGCACCGGGGCGAATGCCGTCATGGTACGTACTCGACCCATCCCCGGACATGTCCTGCGCAAAATTCGAGCGTCTTGTATCTCATGTCCCGCTAGTAGGACGTGGCCGCGTGTTCTGTGTACTCTAGATACCAGATACCAAGCTCTCGGGAGGAAGCGCTACCACCGACGCCATCAGGAAGCTTGTCCAACGTAAGTCCGTACGTCCGACGGCTGCTGCTGCCCCCGTATTAATAGTGTGCGAACATGTGTGCAGCGGTGCGAGTCCGATAGAGGGCCGCTCGGGGCGACAGCACGGCGCTGACAGCTCATAGGCCTTTGGACCACGCTGGTACCTGCGCGAATGACCTGTCAAACACAGAAAAACCAAAGCGAGCATGAAACGATGAATCAAAATAGCGCCGTGTGAGAACTCATGTCGCTCGATGCGAATGCGAGGGGCGAAGACGAACGCGCGCATGGATAGGGTGTATCCTCGGCGCGCCGAAGCGCATGTCGTATAACGTACGCGGAACACGCTGGCACGGACTCGGCGTGCGCTCGCGAGCGTGGACGAGCACGGTGAAACTGTGGCCAGTCGGCGCGAGCTCAATTCACGACATGATGCTGACGCTCCGGCGGGCCGGGGCGACCGTGCGTGCTTGCGTACGTGTGGGCACCGTGGGTGGATCGTGCGACGCGAGGTGCCCCCTTGCACAGAACCGTGACAGCGATCGCATTCGCGGTGGGCGCGACTGCCGTCTGTGGGAACCGGCGGAGACAGCCTTGGCCGGCGTGCTGCCGAATACGGGGACGTGGACGTGAGCGGGCGGACAGCCTAACTGTTCGAAAAAGAGGGAGGTTGCGACTCGCTTTCACACACGTCGCGTTGCTGCCCAGGGTAGACAACGCCTGTGAGGCCGCGCCCTGCGCCTAGGTGCGGCTCCAACACGCGCCCTGGCGGGACGCCTGCAGCAGCGAGTATATCGCCTGAGTCTGGAGCACCGAAACCAAGCGGGCGATGTAGGCTCGCGGTGCTCACACACACGGTCGCGCGCCTCCCGCGTCCCTGGCGAGACGTTTCGCGCGCCGCATCATGACGCGCTTGCATTTTGCAGGCCGCGATTGGACATCGACCGGTGTATGCGCAGGGTGAACGCAGAATCAGGCGCACTGCAGGGACACAGGACCATGACGAGATGGAGGCGCACCCAGCGGCTGAGGCGCAGATAGGTATGTAAACCCGCAGCGCGCAACGTCCGCCGTCCGCCGCGTGTGGATGCATTTGGGGGCGCATGGGTGCTGGACGTCGGGAGGTCCGTGCGCGCCGTTCCCAGGCTCTTCAACGGAGCAATACGGGCATGTGCACATAGCGCATATATTGGCACTATGATGGAAGGCGGGCAGGCGGGCAGTCCCACGAGCGGCCAGACAGGAGCACGGAGATGAGATTGATGCGTACCAGGACGAGAGAAAGGAACGGCTGGATACCGTCGTTCCATTGTGAATATTTGCAACTTTCTTCGACGGTGCGGGCGCAAGACAAGGGTTTCGGAGCGCCGACACTTGGACCTTGGGAGAAAGCGGCAAGAGAACACTGGGAACTGTAGCGCGCGATGCGCGAAAGCGGGGGAAGCGTTGGTGGGAGCTGGGAGGTTGGGAGCCACAGAGTCGATTTTGGACAGAACCACGGACAGGCCTGGACTCGGGTTCGTGAGATTAATGCACTTTCCTGAAGAACGGTCGGAAGAAAGACACAGGTGTCAGGCGGGAGGGAAGGGTTGGCCGACTACGAGCCCGGGAGGCCTAGACCAGTCAGGGATGGGGAATTTCGCGCCTTGCATGCGACTCGCGAGAGTGTAGGTGCAAAGGCGGGGATATTGCGAGCATCTTGTCGACGCCTAACACCGAGCGGGGAGTCGAGCGAAGCCAAAAGCTTGCATGCAAGGCAGCGCCTTGATTCCGAGTGCGATACTAGAGGAAATAGTGGCTTCGGAGCCGTGGCCAGGCTGTTGCCGTATGCTAATGGAACCTGGGGCCGGAGGTTTAGTGTCGAGGACCCTTTGTGACCTATGCCAGACTCTAGTGAGCTAGGCCACGTTCTCCGGACTCGGCAATCTGATCGGGTATTATGGTAGCAAACGCTCAGTTCTCCGGACTCGGCAATCTGATCGGGTATTATGGTAGCAAACGCTCAGCGCATGGTTCCAAAGAGGCTGAAGAGCTGAGTAAGTCGGCAGAGAGTCGCTCAGTTGCAAGCGGCGTTCGGTTTGGGGTGGAAGTTGGAACACGTTGAAGGGCGCATCAGGGTGCTGCAGCGCGTGAGGTCCGTAGTTCGTAGCCCAGAAAGGTGCGCAGTGTTTGCCAATCATGCACCGACCCCTCGTAGGCTGGAGCCTGCTGGAGCGTTCGTTGGGTAGATGAGCCACAATCAGTCGGGGCAGCGCCGAGAAGTTTCGACACCCACGTCCGTCTATCCAGATGATGAAATCCCGCTAGGCTGTGTACACGCAGCGATCCTGTCTGGCGTCTGTTGGGTTTGTCATGCGACTCGGGCATGGGAGGTTTGATTTGAGGTTGGTCGCAAGTGATTTGTGGATGAACCTGAGTAAGTGCCTAGTCGCGACGTCGAAGGGCGAAGACGTCGGAGTCGAGTGTAGAACCTTCCAACCTCTAATGACAATGTCGGTCACCAGGTTTGCCTCGATCGTTCCCACAGTGTTCCTATATGATATATGCGTTGTACATTAGGACAGACCGATCCTGACGCAGGCCTAAGCGTACTTACCGGCGATCGTGAGCTGCCAGTACAGTACTGCCAGTGCCAACGTCGGCGGGAGGATGAGAAGCTGGATGCGTTTGCAGCGTGCGCGTCGTACAGCCTCAACCGCATCTTCGTATCCGCGAGTAGGAGCTTGAGCTTGTGCGGCACCGCCCCGGTACCACGCACCACAGCACAGCGCCATGTATAGGTCCCGGTGCGAACCACGAGCCACAATCTGCATACGCAGGTACGACGTTGCCTGCCTGTGTCTCTCGCCCCATACCCTAGATCCGCCACGAAGTCCAAGCCCGAGCCCGAATCTTGCCAAATGCATAGGTTACTGCGAACATTGTGCAACGGACAGATCCCGCTGGACCTGCTGTCATGGGAAGCACGCCTGTCATGAATAAGTACGCTTGTCGCTTGTCAATGTTCGTGCGTTCCCCAGCGTCCTGCCGTGTAGGGTGGAAACATCAAATCAGACAATGAAAATGATGATGAAAGGCCTGACGTCGACGGACCGACATAACTTAGAGGCAAGCGCTTACATCTTCAGAAACGTGCACACTGCAGGGTCACCCAGGAGCCGCCGGTGCGCAGGCGTGGCCAGCAGACCCAACAATATCAAAACGGGCCCACCAGGGAGGAACCGGAACTAACCAAGCCGTGGCCCGTGTTCAAGTTGAGTAAAAACTGGGTACCCCTGACAGTGGCAGGCTTGAGGCGGTCGACTTGAGAGAGAATATGACGTAAGTAGTCGTCACCACTCGTCGTCGTCGTCGGCGTCGGGGGCGAAGTGACGGACATCGGAGGAGATGGCGAGATGGCGCTTTGACAGTTCGTTCGCCGGTTGGCTGGCTGGGCGAGGAGATGAGGCGCAGAGGCGTGTTCGCGAGAAGAGGAAGCGCACTGGTGCAGGATCTTCTTCCCACCGTCCAGCGCGTGGTGTGTAGGGTGTGGTGGCGGCAAACGCGCCAACATGTGAAGCGCCAGGGTCTCTCTGCGCCTGAACGTTGTCCTGACCTCTCCTGAGCTCGATTGATCAATTCCTGAAAGCGGCTGGTTGAGTGGGGTGGGATGGGATGGTGATGTGCTGCACGCGCATGGTCTTCCGCGCTGACGTGGATGCGCACGTCGCGACGAGAGCGCGTCCGGGAGCAGTGCGAGCCCGAGCACGCGCTCAAGTCCGAGCTGCCCACGAGGAATCACAAGCACCGTACCTGCTACATAGCACTAGCTAGTACTGGCATGATTGCTACAGTACCTTTGATCGACGTTGACGCGTTGACGTTGAAGCTTGAAGTGTGCAAGGTGCTTATCAAAATTTCGAAAGGCTCGGCCTCCCCCACCCCCCCAACCCGAGAGGCATGGGGCATCACGCATCATGCATCAAGCTCAAGCTCAAGCAGGCAGGAGCACTCGCCCGGTTTCTCCGCATCCAAATCCCGACCAGTGCCCAAACGCCGGATTGCTCGCGACGTCGACGGCGGCAGCAGCTCTGGCTCATGCCACTTGGAGCCAAGAGCACAAGAGAGGCAGGAGATCTAATTTCTCACTATGCTTATTGCGGGCAGTCGATTGTCGGTTGTCGGTGCGTTCTTCGAAGAGAATAAGTATTTCGAAAGCAGGGCATGGGACCCGCCCGCGGCCGCGTACGACGAAGCGACGACAGCGAGCGCGAGTGTGGACCCACGCTCCCTCGTGGACCCTTGCGACCTGACCTCCCCCGGCCTGCAGATCACCAGTGCACCAACGACGACGCGCCAAGTCACTTGCTTTCGCAACGCGATATGATCCCGAGAGAAGCTCGAAGCGCGAGTGAAACGTGCAGAGTCCAGGGAAATGTGGCGTCCAGAAGTCAAACGTTAACGGCAAGGACACGGCCCCTCCGAGAGGGGAGTCATAACGCTCTATATCATCGTGCATCGTGCATCGTGTACGATTGCGTGGGTACTAAGGTACAGATGCGCGCGCATCGCGGCGGCATTACTAGACTAAATACAAGGGGATAAGTACAGGTAGACGGGGTAAGTACTGGCCAGCATGGTCGCGATGACGATGCAAATGGGCGGATATAACGTAGGGGAACGTATGCGTACGTGTAGGGACTCGAGCCGACAATAGTACTATACGCGCGTAATGTAACAAATTATGTGGGTCTACGCATACGTAACTCGGGGAACATGCTGTAAGGGACGAGAAGGTTGCTTTGCGGCGAGATATGGAGGACAAATGGGCGGCGTCCCGGCAATGGATCATGAGTGGAATGGGAAGTGATGCCCGTGGAGGGCCCGAACAGGAGGCAGGGATAGCGGGGGCGTGAGAGGGGCTAATTGGACGGCCGTGCGAAGGGATGGATGGGCTTCCGAGGAATGCAGGTAATAAAAATGCGCGGAGATAGGCGAGCGATGCGGCGAGGGTATTGCATGCGATGAAGACGTCAGCGGAAATGCGAGGTGGACGAGGGTGAAGAGCGAAACGATGAGGATCGAGCGGAGCCGTGAGAGAGCCAGGGACGAGGATGGTGCGGGATGGCGTCGCGGTACGATGCAAGGCGAGAACGAGGTGAATGTGGGAAGGCGATCGAGAACGGGAGAAGGATGCGGTCATGATTCGAATCCGTACTCGACTGCTTCTCGGCAGGCATCGTTGCGGCCAGGCTGTTTTCCGTGCTGCATTAGGCTCTGGAGGGTGGCAAAACCGGCATCGCATGCGGGGCACGAGTGCGCGCTCAGCCGCCTTTGTTGCCAAGAGGGGTGTTCGGGAACCTGTTGTGGTTCTGGGGAGAGGGAGCGCGAACGCTTGGAAGACTGGGAGGACTGCGGGCGGGGGTATGAGCACAGGGGCGCAGTTGCAGGTAAGACAAGGTACTCACGGAATCATCATCGGAGTCCCAGCGCGACTCGTGGTCGGCTTTCCGTTTGAGAGAGTGCGCGAGGGATGATGAGATGGGAGAAGATGGTGGCGCTGGGGGAAAATCTCATTAAGGGTCGGGCCTGGCGGTGCCACAGATGGGTGGACGAACCTGTGAGAGTCACCGAGTTCTCGTCGTATGGATCCTCCATTGCGGAGGCCTTTGCGAATCCGTCTCTCCAGGCGAGGACGCGGTGAAGGCGCGTTTTGTAGGTGTCATCGTATGTGGGCGCCTGGTCCGCGACGGGATCCTCTTCGGAAGAGCAGTAGGATGAGCAGACGGACTCGTCCTCCTCCGAGTTGTCGTCAGACGAGTCGCAGGAAGAGGAAGCAAAAGAACTGGAGGCAATGGTGGAAGTGTAGGGGTGGGAGCGGGGTGGTGGCGGGGGAACCTCGATGAGTTGGATGATCTCGACGGTGGGCTGCTGGTGGAGGTAGAGGTGGGTGGGGTGGGGGTGCTTGTTGATGGAGGTGGGGTAGGAGGGGGGGAGGGAGTGCTGTGCGAGCATGGCGGGGGAGCCGTTGTGCATGTGGCGGGCGGGGGTGCGGGCGTGGAGGGGAGGGCCATGGAGGGAAGGGATTATAAGTAGTATGGACGGGGAGAGGGAAGAGAGAGCAGTCGCCGGATGCGGGACTTCTCGAAGCGGCAGGAGCCAGATCCGCATCCTGGCCAATCAAGATAATATCCGATCTAGATCCAGCGCCTGCTCGCGGGGCTTTTCCCACACGTATTTTCGCCTCCGGGCGTCTGTGCGCCTCCCGATTCGGACGCCCGAGACTCGGATGGTTCTCATCGGTGTTTTGGCGGACGCTCCTTGGCCATTTCCCTCCGTTTCCCATCGTCGCCTTCCATCTTTCCCTCGCTCGCCCCCATCTCCGACTCCAAACGGCCCTTCGCACACTCCCCAGCGCGGCCACAGCGTGCCCCCACTTCCCCCTCACGCTCATAGCGCCGGCAGTCCATCACATGATTCACACCACGAGACGAACGCGAAGACGAGTGCTCGCTCTCTTCTGCTACAGACCGTCCAGTGGCGTACGCAACAGCCTGCTAGCTACAATACTCCTACCGCAATCGACCACCGTCCACATGCCTTCCCCCCGCACCCCGTCCGAGCCCCGTCCAGCATTCCAATCCATTTCGCCCCCTCGGGCAGCCCACCATCCCATCTCTGTCCGCTCCCGTAGCCCCCCTTCCATGACGCTCGCTCGCTGCCAGAACGCCAATATGGTCATCTTGGGGCACCCTGCCCTCCCCGTGAGAGTCCTCACGGCCGCATTGGCGCCAGCCACGCCTCGGCCGCTTCAAATTGGTCGATCAGTTCACGCAGGACAGCGCCCTCAGAGTGCAACTGCCTCATGGCCGTTAGCGTCTGCCCACCGTGACGCATCCACCGCAGACCGCATCCACGTCCGTGCCAACGACGCCCACGCAATTTTTTGGGACGCGTATCGCAAGACGGACCCGAGCGGAACGAGACCCGAACGGGTGTAACGCAGCCAGACCGTGGTTGCGGGGGCAGGTGTGAAAAATGATCAGGCAAAAACGAGAGCAAACATGTGTGGTCAATGGACGGTTCTGGCGCACACGGCAAAACAACACAAAGGGCTCACCACATCCCAGAACCGGAAGCCGCGCTCGACCTCCGCCTTCGGGTACTTAACGCCCTGGAACGTCTCCTCACAGATGTCGAGCGCCATCTGCTTCGCCTCCCGCACGCCCTCCGCGTTCGGGTCCCGTACCCGCTGGCGGCCGTTGATGTGCGTGAGGGCGTCGAGGTAGACCTTCGCGAGCACGCCGAAGCCAGTGTTGACCTCCGACTGGAACGGCAGCGAGAGGTTGATGTCCAGCAGGTCGTCGCGGCCCCGCCGGGCATCGTGCCGCAGGAGCATGTTCAGCGATGTCACTTCTAGCAGCGTTCGCAACGCGCGTGTGAGCGACCGGACGAACGAGTTGAATACGAGCAACTCTCGTGATAGAGGCGCCGACCACGGTTGCGCCTATCGACAGCGTTGATCCGGCGATTCGAGCGAGCGAGCGGGTGGGCGGGCAGCGCATTGACGTTTATCGCACCATGCGCCATGAAACGCAAATTTGAGCGGAGCGGAGCCACAATTGGGGGCGGGTTCACATCGCGAAGGATAGGCGCGATTAGCGAACAGCCAGAACGCGCCACGCCAGGCGGTTGAAACCGCGTTCTCACCTTGCAGTTGAGTGGGAGGATGCTCAACACCCGCATCACCAAGAGCATGCACGACTTCTCGTCATCTGGAACAAGCCACATACGCGAATATCAGCTGTGTTTTGGCAAACGATGGTCGCCATGATCCATGATCCGTGGGAAAGCTAGATCGGTGTACGCACCGGTCCCGAAGCTGGGCCCACCGCTGAAGGCCCGCCCAGACCAAAGGTGGCCATGGACGACACCTGCCCGGACGAGCTCCAGGAACAGGTAAAGCGAGTCTTGGAATTTGTCGTTGACGCGCGCCGGTCGGAGTGCTGCATACATTGCCCGCGCTAAGGGGGAGTGTGTGTGCGTGTTCAGGAGGAATCTGTCAGACGCCATCCCATCCCCACATTAGCCTGCTGTCACACTAGTGTGCCTGTGTGCGGCGGCAGTGGCATCGCGTCTCCTGGACGCCGATCCAAAGAAACGAACACGACGCACCCCCGCAGTTCCAGGAATCGCCAGATGACATTTGCCACAACCTCGTCCTTCTTGTCGAGCGCGGTCGAGCTTTGTGCCGCCTTGATCTTGGTCCGCGATGCGAGCTTTTCCGACGCGGTCGCCCCGAGACAGAGCGAGAAGTCAATCGTGGACGACTGCGCAAGCAAAAAACAAAACGCGAGCATTCCGAGGTGAGCACTCTCAGATCCGCAGCCGCCCCGCTACTAGGGCCCGGAAAAAGAGGCGATAAGGCAAGGAGCACTCACGTTCTGTCGCCTCAGCTCTTCCTCCACGATTGCGTACGGTACGTTCCAACCTGCGACACGCTCCGCGAGCTGCGTCGTCTGCTGCGAGTTGTGCGAGATGGGCTTCTGCGGCGCAGGCTGCTCGAACCAGAAGTGGCCGGTGACCTTCTTCGTCTGCCAGAACGCGTGCATGACGCTCGAGATGAGCGCGAGCGAGGTCGCCCGCGGGCCCGTCTGCCCGTCGGTGATGACCTCCTTGACGAACCGCTTGTACTCGGTCGTCTCGCCGTTGTCGAGCGGCGGGTTCTCGATGACCTGCCCAGTGGTAAGCCACACGAGCGCCTGAGGCCCGAGAAGGCCGCGCGAGAGGTAGAAGTAGACCTCGTCGGGAAGTCGGTGCGTGAAGATCTCGTGCAGGTCGGAGGGGATGTCTGCAGCGGTCGGGTGATGCTGGTGGTGATTCTGGTGCCCATGTGCGGGAGGGGTGGTGATTGCGAGCGGGAGCGGGGTGACGGAGCCTTCGGAGGAGAAGATGAGAGAGTACTTGATCATCGAACGCGTGCGTGCGTAGTGCTCGGGATATTGCATTTGCTTCACGTGGGGCTGATCTGCGAGGGCGGAGACGGCGGCGAAACCGGACTTGTAGTACTTGACCATGTCTCCCGTCGCCTTCAATGCCTGCTCGTGGACGGTCGGGGGGAAGGGGGGTGAGTGGTCAAAGCCTAGCAGAATTCCAATGTCCAAGAACTGGTCTTCCGTCACACCCAGGTCGCTGAGGATGTTTCGTTTTGTGACATATGAAAAGGTGGGGTTGGTGGCCAAGAGGTCGACGGAGGTGATCACCTTGTCCACGCCGGGGTACAGGAGGGTATCTGTCGGACCGTAGATAGCATGAATGTATGACTTTGGATGGCGCTGCAGGTAAATCAACTATAAACGCATCCAAAGCATCAGTACGGCGTCGGAACGCGATTGTATGCAGGCGCTAGACACGTCACTTGACTATACGCACCTGTGCCCATGCAGCATACGGCGCAACTACGAACTCCACGTTACGGTGCTTGAAAATCCTCAGCACGATCTTCCACAAATCCCACTGGTGGAGGTTGCTCCGGCCCTCGAATAGCTTCGTTGCCGCATCCTCCTGTCCCGACTCGTACTTGGCCCAAGCCTCGCGCCGATCCTTGCACGCCTCGTTCTGCTCGAACTGCGCCTGCTGTTGATGCTTCGGACGGCGGGTTGGCAACAGTCCAGGGAAGACGAAGACAGGCTTGATGCGAAGTTTTTCGAGCGCTCGCAAGTCGGACTCAATGCGCGTCGTGAGCGCAAGAGGGAGACCACCGGTCGCGGCGAGCAGAGGCTCCCTGGAGGGAGGGTTGTCGGTCAGACTGGAGAGGTAGTAGGATGCATCGATGCCCAAGCGTGAGTCGGAGAGGACGGAGAGAGGGTGTGTGTGGAGCTGCTTCCGTTCGACCAAGTAGTCTGAAAAGACGAGGCCGACATGAGATGTGCTGCTCGCGCTGTCTGCGCACGCCCAGAAGCCATAAAGTGGGAGTAGACTGCTTACTGTCCAAGTGCTTGATGGGCATCGTGGGCGGGGAGTGGGCGGGGTTTTGGCGTTGTCCTAGGGTTGCTGGAGGTGAGCCGCATCCAACTCAACAACGGGAGGGCAGCGACCGACGCTTACATAAGCGGCCATGCAAGCTCATCGCTTCAAATTCCTGTGCCACCACCCAAGTCCTCCTTTTCATCCATCGTCCATGGCCACTTCACCCTGACCATCGTCTGCCACGGCGGCGAGCGTCGGGTCGCAGGAATGCCCACTCTCACTCCCTCTGGACGCTGGGATGCCACGACCTGCGGTTCGGCCTCACTCTAACGGCTTCACTGTTCCACCGATAATCACAAGTTCCCGTGTCCGTATGGTCCTTTCCCCGAACGCTTCTCGTTTCTGTTCCACCGATAGTCCGATGCGGATTTGACGGCACTGACACAGTATGGAAACGACAAGATTTGTCACCGTGCGTCTCCGGACACATCCAAGCTCGCTGGCCACCGGTTCTTAGCGCGATTTGCAACCTAGCGACCTTGCAGATGCTAAACTTGTGTTCTCGTGAGAACGCGCCGTGTGCCAAAATACTCCTGCTCTACCCCCATTCTCACTGTCTGCCACGCATGGCCGCACTTGAGCACGTTCCCCGTCAGCGCACGAAGGCCGGAAGCTCCTGCTCGCGAATTGGGTGGTGATACGGCCCCACCGACTTCATGCACGTCGTCCATGCCGGCGTGGTCGGGGGTTCCTCGCAAGCTGAGATGCTCCGGCCGTTCGCTGCTGTTGGCCAGGCCGGACTGCAGTCTTCCATCCGAGATGTTTCCCGCACGCGAGGCACAGGGGCCTGCACACCTACAATGTTTCTGATCTCTCGTCTCACGTTTTCCCAAGATCATGCATGGTGCGTATGCGAACACCGTCTAACCCCACTGGATCGTGCTGACTACCGACGTCACTTCATAGGGGAAGGAAGACGAGAACAACGTCTCCGTCGTGGAACCAAGTCCAGGCGCGGTCGTCAGCATGTTGGCTCTCGTCGTATCGCAATCGAGGGCCCGCCGATAGCCCATTTGGACCCGAACATGTTCTTGACTATCACATGTCCAAGTACAGTAAGCCATGCCGTTTTAAAGGTTGTAACAACCCATTACTTAGACTTTTCCCGGGGACCAGGGAGACCAGTCATCCACACACCAGAGCTACAGCGCATTCGATGATCGCGAGAACGTTATGCACCGCCCATTCATTCGGGCAGTGACCCACGACCTCACACGTTGGGATGCATGGGAGAGCGAACAATGAGGTGTCCAACGATTAACGAAGATGGAGATGGTCAACATGGTGTCATCATCTTCTGCTGTTATTCGCTGCGTACAGGCTGAGAGCCGAATGGTTTCGAACCTTAACCTTCATCCCAGAATTATGCTCTCATGCCACGCCTCGGATTGCAGCCTCCAGGTCCGCCGGCAGTGGTTCTCAGGCTGTGTATTGCCCTCAGCCTTGTGCATGCACTTTTCAGGAAAGCTGCAACTCTATCCGTAGCTTCGTCTCGCGCTCTCATGAGAAGGTCGTGCGTCTAGCATTCTCACGGCAAAGCATCTGGCTGATGATCCTCCGATGATGTAGGCAGTATCCCACAGCGACGACTTGGCGTCGCCGCCCCACAGCCCCGCATTTGCAGTTCGACCGAAAATTCTACGATATTTCCATCGGAGTTCCCCCGAAAGCTCACGCCCGTTAGAAATTGCCTCGTCGAATCTGTTGGCGGGTACGACTATCATGGAGTCCTGGTGCAAGTAAATGGGAAGCGATTATGAACACGGACGGTGGCGTCGACAGCACGTCTACGAAGGTGTCTTACCTATCCGACTGCCTTGTGCTGTTGTTAATTCATCTGATACTGTCAAAAGCAGGTTCCTGTGGAACCCACCCCTGGAGAGACAATCCCAGCGGCGGTTCTTTGGAGACGGACACCCACCACGGGTTCAATACTTTGCTGGTATGTCTGCCTCGATCGTGCACTACAGCTAGTTGGTTCCCACCTCACAGGGGGTAACATCGATGCCAATGATGATCATTATCAGTATGCCTGTGTTCTTCCCCCCGATTCCCATGGCCTACTGCGCCTGGCGGTTTCTTTCGGCACGGTTCCGACTGCCACACCGCAACCACACCAATATGCTAAATGTATCTCCGCTCTCTCCATTTTCGCTTTGACATGCTTCATGCACAATATGGCTGACTCTGCCTCCGATGTGTACGCCATGCACAGCCCAATCTCCGTGGGGCTGGCGGCAAGTTGCGCAGCGCGAAGTGCCCCTCCAAGCCCGCGCAGCAAATACTCGTGAGGGTGCTTTCTTCCAGGCGCTCTCACGCCCAGGCGAGACAGAGCTCATGATCCCTGAGAACTAGTAATGAGTACGCGCTGCTTTTACCCTATCTCGCCCATCCGAGGTTTAATCCAAAGCGCCACCAGCTCTCTCATGCAGCGAGGCACCGCGCGAACCTCTCGTGCCCACATTGTGCAAGCCTCGGGGCAGAAGAAGCGGCTGAAGTCATGCCCCATCCGCTGCTATGTCATGCAAGGCATAGCATCTGCGGTAGCCTGAGAGTCAGTCGACCTAGGACCACGGGCACGGGCGGGGCCGTGTGTCTTGTGTTGGCACTCTGCGGTAACGTCCGCACATCGTGGCACCGTATGCGACATACCATTGGCATGCTGACTGACTTTCGGTGTCCAGACCTCGGCCAGATGTTCGTGCTCGGATGAAGAAGGAAGCGCTGCTCGGACGGCGGTCGTCACGACTCACTGGTCCCGGTCACGACTCACTCGTTGCGAGCGACCTGATCGACAAGGGACCCGATGTCCGGGAATGGCCCGACCTCGAGGCTACCGTGGTTTGTCGGGCCGCATGCTATAAACAGGATGCACGCCGCGACCAAGGGATGGGATGGGTCGGGGTGACCCGAGCGCCGTGCAAGCTTCTGGACGTTCATTGGCGCTGGCTTCGGACACTGTCGCACGGAGGCCATGCGACGAGATGCCTCGCGCCTTGTTTTCGCAGTTGCACTGATGATCCGTGTGTCATATGAGCAACCGTCTTGTGAACGCTGATGCACAACTTACCGCTTGGCGAGCCGCCGCCTGGGATCTGGCTGCGTCTGGATGGCGGAATGCCTGCCAACCCGCCTGATGCTTGAAAATCAGCGACCCGAGAGAATGTTGGACATATTTGTCGATGCGCACATCCCGGATGTGTCGGGAGATGTCTCCGCAGGGCGTTCGTGTGCAGGTGGGCAGATCCTACTTTGTATGGTTATCCCGGCCCTGATCGCCTCCGATTCAAACGGGTCCTCGAACCGGCCCGACCACAGCCCTGACGTTGGAGGACGCGACCGAGACGGTATCTTTCTCCCAGAAATCAGTCAAGTCCCTGATTCAGACAGCAAACATCGGATACCCCCGGGACCGCACCCCAGTATCGATGGAGCCTCGATGGGGGTGAAACCTGTCATTCGGTAGTGCAATGCATCGATTGAATGCTTTGCGAGAAGGAAGTCACACCACCTTGCAGCTAACACTTTAGAATATTTTCAGTAACTGGGATTCTCGCCACAGGATCAGCGGCGTATGAAGTCACTATGGTCAAATCCACTGGCGAGTTTACAGATAAAATTTGTTGTTTTGAGAAAGGCAGGACTTCGAAGCAGAGGTGAGGATTGTCTAGAACGTTTCCATATTATCGTCCGGATTCCAGAACGTACTCGAGCAACGGAAAGATGTCTTTCCTTATAGACAAACAGTACTATTCAGCTAGACTCGTAACCAGTCTCCACTATGCACTGTACTCGCGTTGTGTTTAATCCGAGAGGCGGCGGACAGGTTTTTGTGGGGGGACGGTGTTGTGTGTGGGAGTACGGTGCCGTGGAGACTGGAAGAACTGTGTGAGGGACGAACAGAGAACCAATTCAAACCCCGATCATACCATATTGGGATGATCATGAGCGCGCGCCTCCGAGACGTGTCGCGAGCCGCGCGCGCCGCGACACATCTTGCGCTCGCGACATGTCTCGCAATAGCTTGCAACTGCTCCCTTCACCAGTCAACTAGTCACCATTGTACTCTATGGCTATATCTAATGGGAAGTGTCTCAAGGACGCTTCCGAAAACACTCCTTTCTTCGGCAATGTTGGCAATCCGCCTGCAAAGCGACCGAGGCGAGTGCTCCAGCCGGTTGGAATAGAAGGACTGCAAGAACTGCAACATCAACTGACATCAAGTAATAGTATGTATGAGATCCTCTCCCGCGAGAATGGCTGCTGCGGCCTTGAGCTGCCAGTCAAATGGATGGACTCCGAGCGCACGGACGCAGCGCGCACTAAGGGCCTCCAGATCGATGTCCTCTTCCTCATAGCGGGTGGCCTTCGAGAGTGCGGGCATACCAGATGATGGGAGCTTTGAAAGCGGACTGTATATTCATTGCCTACGGTATAGTTGGATCCGATACAAGTCGTCGACGTTGAGTCGCGATAGGCGCGATACACGTGCCCCGACCATGTCCTTATATGGTATGATCGGAGTTTGAAACTGTTCTGTACTCGTCTCCCTCACAGTTCTTCCAGACGCCTTGGTATGTTATTCCCCCACCAAGGCGTCTGGCGTCGAGACTACTATTCAGCCTTTCAGCCCTTTCCCCAAACAAAAATGATGCCTTATTGACGGGTTTCTAGCCCTTTCCAACCTCGTTCAAGCTGGTATGTACATATACTTCAGGAAGAATACATTTACCACACCGTCAACACGTCGATATTTTTTGCAGTGCTGGTCAGTGATCGTTAAGGCTCAAGGCACAAGACCTGAATAATACAAGTACAGGAACGTTCAGCCATCAATATTCGGCGTAGGAACCAGTCAACAGAATGAGGCTGCTGACACCGTGCACCGTGTCGCATCCGAATGTCGGGAGGAGGCGGATCGGCAAACGGGTGATGACGGGCAAATGGTGAGTCTCTGAATTGTACCCGTTCGAGTCCTCCACACTCTTTCGAACGCTAACGTGAGTTGTGCAACAGCCTGCAAATCCTCTTCCCTGGTTCTGGAGATCGTTGCCGTCCTCAGAAATTTCGAGCCTCACTTTTGGAGCCTCTGGAACCCGAGCTGGGTGCGACCCGCTCAGCCCTAATAGACATGGCGCACCTGGTGTTCGTATACTTACCTACCATGCGACGTGAAGCACTTACGGCTATATATGTGAGGACCTGACAAGCGTACTTACAAAACCCTTCTCGCCCGTGTGACCTGGATGCACATTTCATGGATGTGTTGCTATATGCTGCGGGGATGTCTGCCTGTCCGTGCATCCAATCCGGGACGCGACAATTTAACCTCACCAACCAAGTGCGATCATCACCCCCGGTCCGCGGATATCGTGGGTTCAGCCAGTGAGTCAACCATAGGATTATGTTAGCAATTGATTACCTTGCTGATGAGTAGGCTTGACCCCACAGTAATCGCTGCGCAAGGACGCCTCCGAGTCCCAGCGGAGACTCGGGCCCAGGGGTAGGTATTAGCAATCACGCGCCCAAGTCTCGCCTTCCCGAGAATCATCTACACATGCTCACATGGGAGGTTTCGCCTGCTCATATGGAGGGTATTTGTGAGATGGCGATGGTAAAATAATCTTGTCTAGATCTGGGTTTGTATGAACCACCTGGTTGGAATCAGACATCTTTAAGTTAGCAACTTTTGAAGGGAGTGTGGACAATCTGTTGCTCGTTTCGCGGGTTGCATGATGGTGGCGAGTTTCTTCTCATGTTTTGCTCGACGATAAGTATGATCAGGCTATTTCACTAGTACTACTAATGACCGCTAAGCCTGCCAACTCCCAGTCTGAGACGGTCAGTCCAACAAACTTCTTCAAGGCCCCGGGCCTTGAAAAGGAATCGGACTGATCTTTGCTCTATCCGTAGTAGGTACTAGTTGCAAGCTGAGAATCGTGAGATATAGGGAAGAGTTTGTCAGAGGGGATAGGAATGTGATTATATTGTTTATATATCTTGGGGAAAATATGGCCCGCCTAGCTCAATCGGATAGAGCGTCAGACTCTTACGAGCGCGGGGGCCAAATAGGTCACGTGATCCAGGAATCTGAAGGCTGCGAGTTCGACCCTCGCGGTGGGCTAGTTTTTCATTCTCGTCACTAATTAAAAGCTTCTACACACCGTCACCGCCTGAGAAGACACGGAGTCTCTGGCAAGGTGGTCTCTTCATTTTTTACTCTATTTGTGACAGTTTCCAGCAGGCGAGGTGTGGAGGGCATGACGAACTACGACACCTTCCTTTTCAGGAGTCGCTGGGGCGATTTTTGTTTTTTGGGTTCCGGGTTGACTCGGTCCTCCATCCTCTGCTGGCTTGCAAACAGGATACAGGCTCTCAGTGAAAATGAGCTCGGACGCACTGATCGATAGCAATCTGACAGATCTGCAGCTGCTCTCAAAGGGCAAGGTCCGCGACATCTATGCGATGTCCGACCCCAATCTTCTGCTATTCGTCGCTTCGGATCGCATATCCGCATACGACGTAGTCCTGCGCAATGTTCGTTCTGCCTTCCTATCATCGAACCCAACGAAAAAACTTACGATGCTTCTCTTGCATATGTCCACCTCTCCGCTGATCCCGCCGCCGCGGCTCGGTAAACCGGACACGCCTTCGACCTTGCTGTCCTCCCGGTCACGGACGAGATCAGGGCGTGCCCGACAAGGGGAAGGTCCTGACGAAGATCTCACTGTTCTGGTTCGACAAGCTCAAGCACGTCATCCCGACGCACTTCGTCACCGCGGACGTCGACGCGATGCTCGCGGAGGTCAGGAAGCACAAGGACGTGCTCGACGGCCGCGCGATGCTCGTGAAGAAGGCGAAGGTTGTCCCTCTCGAGGCTATCGTCCGGGGTTACCTCTCAGGCGAGCCTGTCATTGCGTTCTTGTCAGGCTTCCGCTAACGTCCTGATCTGGTTGGGCTACTTTGGGCAGGCTCCGGGTGGGCGGAATACAAGAAATCGGGCACGGTCCATGGGATCACCCTCCCGCCCGGGATGGTAGAGTCGCAGAAGCTCCCAGAGCCGCTCTTCACGCCGTCGACCAAGGCGGAACAGGGCGAGCACGACGAGAACATCTCCCCGGAAAAGGGTACCTAGCTTCGGTGCTATTCCTACCTCCGCACGTCAGACTAAAATTCGAATTATTTTCAGCCGCGTCCATCATCGGCGCAGAACTTTGCGCCAAGATCGAGAAGGCCGCGCTCCAGCTGTACAAGGAGGCGGCGGACTACGCCCTGACCAGAGGTCTCATTCTCGCCGACACCAAGTTCGAGTTCGGGCTCGTCCCGTCCCCCGACGGCACCGGGGAGGACGAGCTGATCCTGGTCGACGAGGCCCTGACCCCCGACTCATCGCGCTACTGGCCCGCCGAAGTGTACAAGCCCGGCGGCGGGCAGCCGAGCTTCGACAAGCAGTACTTGCGCGACTGGCTGACGAGGACGGGCTTCCGGAAGGGGCTCGAGAGCGGGCCGGAGGGGAAGGAGGGCGAGGGGTGGGTGATGGCGGACGACGTCATCGCGGGGACGAGGAAGCGGTATCTGGAGGCGTTGGAGCTGCTCACCGGGCAGGGCATTTGAAGGGGAAAGCGAGGGAAGAGATCGGAAGGGATATGTGTGCAATTACGACTACTATTGTGTCTATGGAGTCTATGTAGATGTGCAGTGTACAATGTAAACAAGCCCTGGGCCAAGTCGGCGTGTCAGTGTCGTCATTATGAGTACTGGTGCATGGGTCAGACAACCGCAAAAGCGATATGACGTTCTTAAATATCGTACCCGGAGCATTGACGATGTGTGTATCCAAGGAGATCGATGCAAGCTGAATGTTCGCCGGGATATGTATAACATATCCATGTCGGCGCATCGGTTATTGCTTGTGGTGGATGACTTGCGATGCAAACTTGCTGTGAGCACGGATGGAAGGTCCTTTCCAGAACAGCACCTGGAAAACAAGCTTGTGAGTGAAACGCGAAAGGATGTGGAGGGTACATGGCGCACGAAGGGGATGGGGATCATGGCGACCGCGACGAAGCCAAAGAGTGAAGTACCCCAGTGGTATGTCAGATGGTCATACATCTGTTGGGTAAACAGCGGGAACGCCGTGCCCATGAGGTTACCTGCATACGAGGATGGTCAGTTCGATATATTCTACACTCTAGGTCCGCGAACAAGAAGAAGCAGTTACGCGATAAACTCTGTCCAGCTAGTGCGGAGGATGCGAAGATACCGTAACTGCGAGGCGATGTCGGTCAATTCATTCAGTAACATGTGCGCGATAACAATGACTGGGCTAAAATGACGTACCAGTCGGCAAGGTACGTGAACACGGCGACATAGAGAATGAAGAGAGCCGTCATGATCACCTGCGAGAAGATCATACACACGGATGGTTAATGGGAAGTCGGAGAGGTGCTCACAAAGATTCCCATGACCATGCCGATCCAGGGTACCGACGGAAACGTAGTCCAGGCATAGATGAACATCCCAGCAGGGAAGAGTAACGCCGCAAGACATGCGCTGAACAGGCGTGCCTCCGGTCCTTTCTTAGGGTGATATTTTCTGAGCGGAAGGGTTATCAGTGCGGTACGCCAAATGCGAATACGGGACGCTTACGCATAAAGCTTTTCCTGGTATAACTGGATAGCCTCCCCGGCAAAGCACCCTGCGCTGCGAAAGGAACGAAGTAAGTCACGCCAGGACAAAGGAAGATGCCAGTATATTTCACATCATGGACACGAATACTGTTCCTGTCTGCCCAGTAGTGAAGTGGTGAATATCTCCGAACGCTGGGCCGACGGACCTACGACAGTGATCAGTATCTATAACGGAGGTAACAGCAGGCAATACGCACTCAATGAGAGCATAGAGAATGCCCCATGCAAATCCCACCCAAAGCTACACACAGCATGAGATTGGACCCCGTAGCTGAGTATGATATGTCCTACACTGAAAGATGCGACCACAGGTTCTGTGAACAGGAGGTCTGCGCGAGATCAGCAGAAATTGAACAGTTTCGCGAAGTTGCACTCACAAAGCGGGCGCGTGCACGAGATGTAAATCAAAGTGCGCAGGCTGGCGCGCTCGTCCTCCACCCGGGCACGGTATTGCAGATTCCCCGTCTCCTTGCGCAACTTCTTCGCCAGCCGCGTGAGCAGGACCGCCGACCGCGTCTCTCTCATGCAGATCGGCATGGCGACGAGGAGCACGCCCAACAAGCTAAAGTGGCAGCGCAGACGCGGACGCAGATATTGGTTTAGGGCGATCGTCGCGCACAGTGAGAAAAGCGGGGGCGCACATTACATGAATCCACTGAATCCAACGCCACTCGAGATGGGGATTCTGTTCGATCCAGCCAGCGGCGAGACAGCCTATGCCGGGTCCGGCGAGCACCATCACTGCGAACACAGACACTGGGAGCCCACGCCTACACAAACGTCGTTAGCCTAAATGTTGGCCGCGTGGGACCGCTATACTCACTCGTAGGGAGCCCAGATGTCTGCGATTGAGCCTCCGACCATCGCAGAAGAGGTGGAGCCAAAGGCTCCTGCGAGAAAACGAGCAACGATGACTGTCTGTATGTTTTGTGCACTGCAACATCGTGCGTTAGGCCGCTGTTCATGTACACGGAGACGTTCTCGAAGCCGCACTCACAGTCCTGCCATCACGTGCATGAGGAGACACCCAATTGCGCTGGCGATGTACAGCGGTTGTCGCCCGAATTCCTCGCTGAAGGAGGTTGTGACGAGCGGGACGAGGGCGAAGCCAAGGGTGTACGTGGATATGCCAATGGTTCCCTGGAAGCGAGTCGCATGCAGATCTCGAGTCATAGAAGGAAACCCAAGTGCGTACGCTCCAGACGAGGATGCTGCGGAAACATCGTCAGTAATGCCTTCGCCAAATGAATTGAGAACGATCGGACCTGTAATGAGGGAGAAGAAGGAGGCAGTGACTGTGATGACCCATCTTCGGCCATAAGTGAAGTTCGCGGGGTCCCGTGGCTCCCCCTCGTCGAAGTCTACCTGTCGAGAAGGTTCAATCCTATTGGAAGATAGATACTGGGGGCTGAGATCACACACATATACAGTCCCATTCAGAGCGACCAGCGACTTTTCGTGGGTCTTCTCGTCGCCTTGTTTCTCGATATCCTCGAGCTCGGCCTGGGAAATGCGCGCGTCGGCCACCGCCTCTTGTACGCTCGCCCTCGCGAAGGACTTCACCGCGAGGCTGTCGATGGGCATGGGATCTTCGTCAGTTGCCTTTGCGGTCATCCTCGACATGGCGGTGGGGACGAAGACGGACTCGAGGATGACTGGGAAGGCAACAGATGGCGTCAGACGAAGTCAGGCTCATTTTAGAGTAAAACGAGGCCAGCTGTCTAGCGGATGAAAGGTAACAGCCCCCAATGTCCAACCAATCACTGCGCCAGCGTCGGCGCCCTAGCCCCGGGCCGAGTCGGGGCGTCCCACGACACTGTATCAATGCATGCATCCCTCCCTTCGACTCATCCGCGGAGGCCCCAGACCACACTTCGAGTTTAGAGGTACCGTAACTTGGCCATGAACGACGCCGTGTCATAGAGCTTCCTCCCAATCCTTATGTATGCGTACTGTTGAGGAGCACGAATACTGAAAAACCGTGACACTCGACATAGCAGCATCAGGCTGGCCGTCGGAGTCCGTCGGGTTTCCCAAACAGCATACTGATTCAGCGATATGTAACTTGAAGTTACTGGGTCTTGAGCGCGGAGGTGTGGCTGCGAGATGTCTCATGTCGAAAAGCGCAGATCGTATGGGGATCATGAGATCGAGACTAGAAGTGGGGGTCGGACGTTGTCGGACTCGGACGATGGAGCTCACCTTGACTGTCGGGAGAATGCTTGCAAGGGACATCAACATCATGAGATCTGTCCTGTGTCCAATGTTATGCAGGGGTTTCATTGGCGAGGACGTGCCGAAGACAGTGGTGCCGGACGAGATTGAAGGTGGTGGGACTCGGCAGATCCATTTATACGAGCGCGGGCCTAATGTTTGTCCTGATATGGTCAAGGCTTCAGATCCTAACATGCACAAACAAGCCTCCGGCAATGTCGGCTTACGCCGGTGTCATACACACCAACGTCCAGTACAGTACTACTACTACTACTACTACTACTACTAGTGTACTGTGTCCCTCCTCATGCCGCGCCGTCCACCGACTTCATAATCGTACAGCCTGATCTGTGATAAGTTTCACAGGTGGGTGCTACCTGCAGTTCTGTCTTCCGCTGTCTTGAAAAAGTGCTAATACCAACTTTGCTCATTCAGACTCGACCACCGATGCACACATTCGCACGCGCTTTCGCACAGCGTAGCTGCAGAGCACCACAATGCATGCGAGCCCTGTCCACCGACGCGTCCGCCATCCGGGAACAGCTGCGTTCGCTCCTCCGGGAGACCGCCCAACCTGTCGCCGTCGTGACCGCCCTCATGGACCCTGACATCCCGCACAAAACGAGCTCCTCGCTCCGGAGCCGCTTTCACGGTGCGACGCTGTCCTCCTTCAGCTCGATATCCATGGACCCGCACCCCCTCGTCTCGTTCTCCCTCCGAATACCCTCCCGCATGGCCACGTCCCTCACGTCCGCGCACACGTCTGCCTCTTCCCCCGCACACCTGGTCGTGAACATCCTGTCCGAACGCCAGGCTCGTACGGCCGTGTGCTTCGCCAGAGCGGATCTATACCCCGAACCGTTCGCTTCCGTGCCGCACACGCTCACCGAAGAAGGCCTCCCAGTCCTGGACGGGTCCGTAGGCGCTATGTCGTGTCGGCTCATCGCGGCGTCGTGGCCACTGCACGACCTGGAGATGCTTGCGGGCGAGACGAAGGACGAGAGGGAAATGTGGGCTGGGGAGGGCGTCGCGTCGGAGCTTTTCATCGCAGAAGTCGTACGTGTCGAACGGACATCTTTACCGAAGGGAGAGGAAGCCAGGCCGCTACTATACCACCGACGAACGTATGTCACGACCCGTCCAATAGAGTCGGATCCAGGTGCCAAGCCGTTGAGCTAGACAATCCGGGACGTTGCCCTTAACCAAGAACCTTGGATTGCCTTCCGGCGCCGGACATGATCTGTGCATGGGTGGTCCTCCCCCGCCTCCTGTTCGGCTGCCCCCGCCATCCACTATTTCCAGCGGACCCGTAGCCATCTAATCCGACCAGAACTTTTCTCAACCCGGAATTTGGGGCTGAGGACGGGGCGATTGTCGCTGCGAATCTCGAACCTCCCTGGCTGCCATGAGGCTGCCTTTCACAGCCGTGTTTTCTTGTGACAACAGGTAGCTGTTAGTGGGGCGCTACGAATACGGGGCGATTACCTGGGATAGAGACAGGGCGAGCAGTGCAGGCTTTCACTGTGGGCTGTCGGACGTGTCCTTATCTCATTCCACGGACATGCCTACGAAGGTCTACTTACATCGCTCAACCCCTTGCTTCAGCCTTAGAATACTAGTAATCCTCGGTCCACAAATGAAGATAACATTCAGCAACGACTTGTACGAGATGCGATGATAGCGATACAACAGCGAGGCAGTATATAGTACATAGATGCGACAAGACGGGAACATCAAGCCTCTGCGGACCACCAGATGCGTGGCTACAGCTTCATGAACGAGAACAGGGTGCTCATCTGCACCCAACGACGTCCGCACTGGTCGAGGTACTTCTCGACTACGTTCTTCAAATGGTCAATTGTGCCTTTTTGAAGACCGGCGAGAGATTTGAGATCTGAAGGGGGCGGAGGGAGGGCCATGTCAGCATCGCCCACCGGAAAACACCGCAACGATGCGCACCGTCCTTGGTTTGTCCAGTTGCGACGTTTTGGGCCTTCTCGATATCGAACAGAGACGTGTAATATCGCAGTTGGTTGTACAGCTGCGCGTCCGGATACTGCATATAGATACATTAGCGGCAAAACCAAGACAAACGTGAGCGAGGAGCGTACCTCGAAGGCGACGGACCCCCGACATCCTGGTCGCAAGCACCGGCGGCCGTACACGCCCATCATGCGTGTCCGATTCCCGCACGTCGCGTCGTCGCAGACCGTCCAGCCCTCGTAGTACCTGGCTATGTGATCCCGGATCTGAACTTCGAGCTGCGTTTGCACGCTTGCGATGCTCATTACTGCATTACACTGCGGGCACTTCAGCCCATCAGGTTTGATGTGGGATTTCTGGAGATAACACGTATGAGCAAGGCTTAACACGCAACAGTTAATGGGCACATACCTCGCGGTCGGCGAGGGACGCGAAGGGGACAGTGTTCTGACATGAACGGCAGCGGACGTTGAAAGGGTCTGCATCCTGGAACCGCTGCGAGTCGGACAGGAGCGAGTCGAGAGACCCGAAGTACCTCTCTTCCGACTCCCCGGCAGTGACGGTGCGGTAGCGGTTTGGATCCAGGCCCAAGCATTCCGCTAACCGCGCGCGATCCGTTCCTTCTATGGGCTCGCACAGACGCTCGATTGGAGGGAGCACCTGCTGGGACAGGTAGTGCTCGTAGTCTACCGGACGCCTTAGCCCGTGTCAACGCTGCAGTGCCTAGTCTCACTCACCGATCTTGTACTTGTCGCCCTCTCGACGAATCTCCTCAGGAGACCTTGCCCGATCGGCCTGAGCGGTCTTCCCGGTCTCTCCACCCTCGCCGACACAGAAGATGTAGGGAATGACGTCTCCAGCGCGTGCCGTGCCTCCCCTGGCCTTGGTACGCAGGGCAACTTGGACGTGAGGTTGGCTCTTCGCATCAGGGTAATCCTCAGGGTTCTTGCCCAAGCGCTACGGGTGCTCATTAGAACACCGTCGGTGCTGGAGAGGGGATCAGAGCTTACCTTGTGGATGATGAACTCCTCGAGCTTGATCTTGCCAGCGCGGACTTGTTGCCCGATGGTGGCGAGGTACTCGTGGATGTTCTCCACGACGGTCTCCGTGGCTTCACCGGAGAGGATCTGGTCCAGGACATAACTGCGGCACCCCTCAGTATACGTTCAACGACTCACTTATCCTGCACGTACCCAGAGACGGTCTTGGACAGGGCGCAGTATTCACGACGCTTCATGTCCAAACCCTTGACCTCCGTCGACGTACGGGTGTTGTCCTCGACCTTGACAGCGGCGTATTTCTTCTTCTGCAAGAGCAACAGACGCTTGAAGATGCTATCGAGATCGATTTCGAGCAACTTGTACCGGTCGTTGACGGCCTTCTTGAACTCGGCAGAGATCTTGAGGGCCTCAGCCAAGTCTGTCACGTTAGAGTTGACGAAGACCGAGTCGGTATCTCCATAAACGACCTGCACTCGTCTCAGCATAGGCGCAAATGGACGGAGGAAAGGGCGGCAAACGCACATCGAGTTGCATGCTCTCAGCGAGCTCCCTAGTGTGAGTCAAGATCTCACGACCCTTGAAAGTCGTCAAGGCGGCGAGAGGACGAGCGTAGAATCTGGAGTACTCGAAACCGAGACAGCCGTACATACTGTTGGCCGTCAGCTTCAAGGCCATCTGCTTGATGTCCCACTACAACACAACGGAATCAGGGCGGCTCAAGGAAAGGCCAGTCGGTATCCAAACCTGGAGTAGCTGAGCTTGGGTAGCCTTCTTATCCTTCATCAGTGCTTTCACTGCTCGGCGTCGACTGACGAGTGTAGCAATGAGACGGGGCAGCACTCCCTGGCCGAACTGTGAACTTGGCGGCTCAGGTATCTTCTCTTCGCCCTCCTGCACACAGCATAGCATTGACATGAATGTGCATAGGCAATACGACGAGGAACTCACCTCGTCCTCGACAGCCTCGACCGTCGTGAAGTCGATGTTGTACTCCTGGATGATGCTCGGGTACAGCGAGTTGAAGTCCATGACAAGGATGTACTTGTCCCACAGGCCACGCTTCGGGTCGAACACGAGACCGCCCTTGTACTTGTCCTTCTTGCCCTTGGTCGTCTTCGGGCCATCACCATCATCGTGCTCTTCCTTCTCCGCCTTGATCGCCGTTGCAGCCTTCTTGCCGTACAGCTTGTCGGGGCAGATGTACTTGAGGCGATGAAACTCGTGTAAGAGAATGTATTCGTTTCGTTCAGCACGACCGCCGTTGAGGGTCTTGTTCCTGCGAAGAATAGGTCAGCGCACACATTGGTACGGAGGCCGGATTATGACTACCATGAGTTGCCAGCTAGGCTGGTCAGCTGCCGTGTCAGAGGGAGTAGCTGAACTTTGTGTCCCAACGCCATCTGGTAATGGGCATCTAGCTCGCAGTGTCGGATAAAGTTCAGCAGTGGCTCCGGTGAGCTCACGCTACCGTCGAAGTAGTTAGCAGTATCGTCGAAGTCGATCTCTTGTCGGTCGCTCTTGAGGTGCGTCTTGCACATCTCGGTGAGCGACCATGTTGTCGAAGTGATCATACCCTGTGGTGGTATTGGTCAACTGCATTGACCTACTAAAAGACACTCGGAAGTACAAACCTTGGCACCATCACTAGCGAGGTCGCACAGCAGTCGTCCACTCAGGAAACGCAGGTTGGTACCCTGACGACCGATATTGGGCCACTTCGATCGCCGGAAGCGACCAATACGAGACCAGTGGTCCGCCTTCAGCTCTCGCATTCGATGCAGGAGAACGTCCAGCGATACTCCAAGGAATTCGTGGCCAACGATCACGTCCGGGTCTGCCTTGTGCAGCGTCACTGATAGAAAAATGAGCACCGAACTTTGCACATGACTAAAGCACGGAACGTACCAAGAAGGTTGTTGAGGAGCATGCGCTCATTCTTCATTGTGGAGATGACGCCTTTGCCATTATTGGTGGCACTAGCCTCGAAGTTCGGCGGGAAACGGTCCAATGGCCTGACGAATGTCCGCACGGTACATGGGAGCGACTCGGGTGGTGTGGGGTCGTCGATGTTCACTGCCGAGATCATGAGCGTGAACGTGAGGATTCCGCTACGAAACCCAACTCACTGTTCGTCCATGTCCGTGAGGTCGCACAGACGATTTCTCGAGTGTTCTCGCGGTGGTTGACGATGGTCCGCAAACTAAGGGACACCACCGTGAGGGGTGGCGTGTCCTTCGGAGCGTCGTCATCGGTCTCGGCGAACGGGTTGATGTCCTTCGGATCGGAGACGGTTGCCTCGACTTTGCACCACGAAACCTGCGCATATAGTGTGAGCAACGAAGCCATCACAGGCGAGATGGGTCGTCGCACTTACACCTTTGTTGTCGATCTCTGGGTGCTTGATCTGCAGCCAGCACGGGCCCATTATCTTGCGCTTCAACACAAGCAGTTCGAACGCGGTCGTATTCGTACCGAATATTCGCGAGAAGTTCGGACTCGATGCATTATTCGGTAGCTGTGGTTCTGCTCTACGGTAAGATTGGATTCTAAAGCAGAGCTGCACCAACACGTACCGGAGAAAGGGTACACGACCTTCAGCCACTCCCTCTCTTCCCTCGGAACGTCCTTCTCCCCGAACGCATACTTGCGCTTCACGAACTTGGCTTTGAACTGGGTGATCCGGGCTTTCTTCCGCAGCTTGTCAAAGTCTGAGTAAATGTCCGCCAGCGTCGGCACGACGTCCGTCTCGCACATTTCGCCTGTGTACTCATCCTCTTCCATCTGGCGCTCGCGGGGGAGGACGAAGAGGTTCCGCTCGAGGTTCTCGACGGTGACGCAAATCGAGACCCACGTCTTCGTCTTCTTGTCCTGCGTCTTGCCGATGAAGTAGAGCTTGCCCTCGTGTTCGAGATAGTCTAGCCAGTAGAACCGCAGCGAGCCGTCCTCTTCGAGCACAGAAATATTGGAGGGTGCGGGTGTACGGGTCGCCGCGCTAGTAGAGGCAGCTGGGCCGAAGGACTCGTCGGTAGTCACAGTAAGCGAATCGTACACAGAAAGCCAAGAGGGGTTGTCATCGAGCTTCTTCTTGGCATCGGGTTTTCCAGCATTGCCATTGATGGGCTTGAGGGGTTTCGCCTCCGAGTCGACCTCCATCTTCACTTTCGGCGGTGGTTTCACGTCAAACTCGTCATCGTCAATATCCATAAACGCGTCCATATCAATGTCGTCAAACGACTCCGCTTCACTCCCGCTCTGGACGTCGAGCTTTGCAATGCGGTCGATAGCGGGCGTGATTCCTGGCGTTTCCGTCTTGGGCTTCTTCCTCGGATTCATCATCATGTCGTCCCCGCTAGACGCACCAACACCATCGTCAAAGTACGGATCGGAGGACAAGTCTGGATCGGAGCTCCCGTAACCATAGCCAGAGCCGTTCGATCGCGTCCGGCGGGTAGTGGTGTAAGGATTGGGGGAAGAACCGCCGTCGTACGCGGGCTCGGGTTCCGGCTTGCGCTTTCGGCCCTTGGCTGTGGGCTTCGCCGATATGGTGTCCATACCCCCAAGGAGGCTCGCCATGAAGTCGGACTCTTTCGCCTCAGACACAGCCGGGCGGTATGCACTGAACGAGGGCGCGACTTCTGGGGGAGGGGGCTTTGGCTTCGCCCTCGCCTTGCCCTTCGAGTCCGCCTTTGCCTTCTTCGCTGTAGATCGACGCGTCAGAAATGCCGACTGAGTATGTACGATGCAGCAATACGCACATTTGTTCCTCGGACGCTCTTCCTCGTCCTCCTCGATGTCCTCCGCCTCCTCGAAATCGCCCACACCCGTGTCCACATACCCGCCGAAGCCATCGTCCACCACAAAGTCGTCCTGAGCGAGCCGGCCCTTGACGATCGACTTGTATTGGTTCTCTGTCACTTCATCGTATATCTTATCGTCTTCCTCGATCTGAGACGCGTCAAATAGTGAAGCAAACGCGTGTCAACTCGCGGCGACGTACCTTGTACTCGCGTTTGCCACCTTCTCTTGTACGTTTGAGCTCTGCGAGTTTCGCAAGTTTCTCCGCCTTGCTCTGCCGGCTTGCCATGTGCGTAGTTTCCTATATATGCGCTGGAAGGCGTGCGTATACGCTGATAACGAGCCAGGGAATAAGGGAGAGACGCGTGATGGTGGCCGGAGGTAAATGAGACGCGCCTCAGTGTCGGAGACCCAAAGCGTGGCGAGCACGTGTCCGCTTCCAGACCCTAACCTGACCGCCTCAACCTTAACCCGACGTCATCCCCGAGGCTCTCACTCAGCATTCAGTTGTGCGACAGTCCACTTGTTGTGCTCTCACCGCTACCACCGCCATGTTCAGAACAGCCCTTCGTACTTCCGTACGTTGCTGTTGATATCATTGGGGGTTTTACAGTACTAACTGACCGGTTTGTAGTTCACTGCCCTCAGCGCCCCAGCTCGCGTGCCAGCGGTCGCCCTCTGGTCTCCTTCACTTTCATTCGCGCGGCGGTATATAAGCCAGGAAGTGCGTTCGAAGATCCAGCAGGCAGTCGAATCCACCCCCGTTGTACTGTTCATGAAGGGTACCCCGGAGGCGCCGCAGTGTGGGTTCTCGAGGGCAGCGGTGCAGGTGCTGGATATTCATGGGGTCCCCGCGGAGAAGATGAAGACGTTCGACGTATTGGAGGACAGTGACCTAAGGCAGAGCATCAAGGAATTCTCGTGCGTCCACGTCTGCAGTTGTGCTTGAGCAGGGTGTGGGTGGGATGCTGACGTGAGTTATGGGAATGCAGTGATTGGCCAACAATACCTCAGCTGTACGTGAACGGCGAATTTGTTGGGGGCTGCGATATTCTTTTGAACAGTGCGTATCCTTTTTCGTGTCGTGAGCACGGTGCTTGTTTGACGAGAACTACCCTAGTGCACCAATCTGGTGAACTCGACGAACTTCTTGTCAAGAACGACGTCATACCACCCGAGGAGGCTCAAAAGGAAGAGGCATGAAACTGGGGGCACACTTCCGCCCCTTAAATGTCAATGCATCGGGGGCATGTTCCACATCCTATGCGCACGTTGCGCTGCATGCCAGGATTCATTTATGTCTTGCTCACTGTATCCATACACCGCCTACTAATGCGCACTTCCTTCACGCACCACTCTTTTAGAACGTGGGATGTTACATGAGTAGGGCAGAAGATTGTGAACTGCTGCTGTCTATTCTGGAGCATACTCGACGACACCATCGGCATGTATTCGACCCCTCCGGACCTTCTCACCCTTGGCACGAAGCAAGTCCTCGACCGTCTTCAGTTTCCCGTCGTCTGTACTCTCCTTGAACCATCCTAGGTGGTCCGCAATGAGATGCCTTGCCGGTTGGTTATCAGCAAAGTAAACGAGAGCATAATGGGGTGTGACCGCTCACCGATTTTCGCAGCCCGGGCATTGCACGAGGACGATCCCCTTTGTATAACTCCGCTTGGTGAACTGGTGTGTTGAGCGGTGCCCACAACCTTCCACCGTGCATGTAAATGTCAAAGACAGTTTGGGCTCGGGCTGTTCAAGTGTAATGTGGGTTTGGGGTTGGGGCGTGGATACTTGTGAGGCGGACCCAGAAGGTTGGTCTACTGGGCGATATGGGGGAGCCGAAGAGTCCTCCTGAAGCCGACGTAGCGACGAGGAGAATTTCCGAGCATTGTGGTGGAGGTTGGAAGGTGCAAGGTTGCGGGAACGGAAGGCACGATGCACCATGGAAGAGGATGGTCGGGAGGCAGCCAGGACGGGTTGCTGGAAGAGGCGGAAAGCCTGCCGCAGAGACGACATGATTGGCGGTTGTTTTCCTGTGAGGGACGAGACCGCGCGATTTCTGGACGAGGTAAAGGTCCTGGCGACTCGCGAGGACGAGGATTGCAGTGGACAGCAGATGCAACATGCCGAGACTCTGGCTTACTAAGACACACCCGCGCCAATCGAAGAAGCGCGCGAAACTCCGTGTCGATCGGAATCGCGCTTGCACTTCTCAAGCTTCCAAGTCCCCCTCGCTGACGGCAACAGAGGGCCCCCGCTATTTGTCCAATGCCTTTGAGTCCTTTACACCCGTAGGAGAGGAGGTTTTGAGCATTCTGGGAGTCATTCTCAGAATCTCAGCTTTAGGGTGAAGACGAGCTTAGCAACCTAATCGTGGTGCGATCTTCGATCGCGGCGATTGACGGAATCGCGAATTTTGAGTTTCTACAGCTCCCTCTCACAACGGGTCCATCGTCTTTCCCCATCATCGCTATGTCTGCGCCAATTGGTGCGCTCACAGTTTCACCTATTGAATTCACGGTGGTACGCTGACTTTCCGAAGCTTTGCTGTCGGTCTACGACAAGACAAACCTTCTCGACCTCGCGAACGGACTGCACAGCGCCGGCGTCCGTCTTCTCGGATCGGGCGGTACAGCTAAGAAAATTCGGGAGGCTGGTATTCCTATCGAGTGAGTTGCGTTCTTGTCTTCAAGGAATGTGGGACGCGCATACGAAGGACAGCTGTGTAGGGATGTCGCGGACATCACCAAGGCCCCGGAGATGCTTGGAGGACGGGTGAAGACCCTGCATCCTGCTGTGCACGGAGGTCAGTTCGCTTAGATCGTCTCGACTCACCCATCCGCACCCATGTTCCCGGGTTCCTCTTTAACATGAACTCCAGGTATCCTCGCGCGGGCCATCCCATCGGACGAGGCCGACCTCAAAGCCCAGCAAATCTCTCCCATCTCCGTCGTCGTCTGCAACCTTTACCCGTTCACGGACACGATCGCTAAGCCGGGCTGCTCGCTCGCCGACGCAGTTGAAGAGATCGACATCGGCGGTGTCACCCTCCTCCGCGCTGCGGCAAAGAACCACGAGCGCGTGTCGATCCTCTCGGACCCATCCGACTACGCAGAGTTCCTTGCTGCATTGAAGGCCAGTAACGGTGACGTCGGCCATGCTACCCGGAGCAAGCTCGCGCTCAAGGCGTTTGAGCAAACCGCGGCGTACGATGAGGCGATCAGCGGGTACTTCAGGGAGCAGTACGCGTCGAGCGAGTTGCCTGCGGAGAGGCTTGCTGGGTCGGTGCAAAGGATGGCTCTGCGCTACGGTGCGAACCCCCACCAGAAGCCAGCCCAAGCTTTTGTTTCGTCGGGCGCGCTGCCCTTCAAGGGTGGGCACACATGTGTCGTCAATATGTGATTTATGCGCTGACACGCGCATACAAGCACTCTGCGGTTCTCCTGGATATATCAACCTCCTGGACGCACTCAACTCGTACGCGCTCGTCAAGGAACTCTCGGAGGCCCTGAACCTCCCCGCTGCCGCGTCGTTCAAGCACGTATCCCCGGCTGGTGCAGCTGTCGGAGTTGAGCTCAACGATGTCGAGAAGAAGGTTTACGGTGTCGATGATCTGAAGGAGCCCCTCACTCCTCTCGCGTGCGCGTACGCCCGTGCTCGAGGTAGGCCACGAGCCGCGTTCTGGATGGGGTAATACTGATATGACAACGAAGGTGCCGACCGCATGTCTTCGTTTGGCGATTTCATCGCCCTATCTGCCCCTTGCGACCTCGCTACCGCGCGGATCGTCTCTCGCGAGGTTTCCGACGGTATCATCGCGCCTGGCTACTCTAATGACGCATTCGAGGTCCTTGCAAAAAAGAAGGGCGGCAAGTACTGCGTGCTTCAGGTTTGAAGTCTGCGTCAGATCCATTCGTTGAACCCGCCGCTTATTGTGGGTGGTTACCTAGATCGATCCCGCGTACAAGCCCGCGGACGTCGAGACCCGCCAAGTGTACGGCGTTTCGCTCCAGCAGCGTCGCAACGACGCGAAGATCGATGCTAATCTATTCACCAACATCGTGACCAAGAATAAGGAGGTGCGTCACTCTTCTACGCGGTACCCTTTCTAGACTCTGACCGTTTTGTCTGGCGTGCTGCTGCCGTTGCTTCGCCTCGCCGCTTCCCAGTTGACGAACCAAGCGCTCACGGACCTCATTGTCGCCACCCTCGCGCTAAAGTACACCCAGTCCAACAGCGTCGCGTACGCCTACCGCGGCGCCCTCGTCGGCATCGGCGCTGGCCAGCAGTCCCGCATCCACTGCACGCGCCTCGCGGGCACCAAGGCGGACCTCTGGTGGCTCCGGCACCACCCGCGCGTGCTCGCGCTCCCGTTCAAGAAGGGCGTCAAGCGCCCTGAGAAGGCGAACGCGATCGACCTCTTCGTCGCGGGCGAGCCGCTCGAGGGCGCGGAGAAGGCACAGTGGGAGGCTTTCTTCGAGGAGGTCCCTGCGCAGCTCACCGAGGAGGAGCGGCGCGCGCACGCGGCGCAGCTCGACGGCGTGGCGTGCTCGAGCGACGCGTTCTTCCCGTTCCCGGACAACGTGCACCGCGCGCGGCGGAGCGGGGTGCGGTACCTCGCGGCACCGAGCGGGAGCGTCATGGACGAGGAGTGCGTCAAGGCCGCGGACGAGCACGGGATCGTGTTCGCGCACACGTCGTTGCGGCTGTTCCACCACTGAGCGTGTGCCGTGAACGTCATGAGCGTTGGGCGATCGATCACGAGCAGGGGTTCGAGGTGGGGAGTCTGGAACCGGTCCCAAGACAAAACGTGGTTGGACACCCTTGGAGCCGGTCCTGCATTCAAGAGTGAGTGGGAGGAATTGATAGATTAGTAGGTAGGAAGCATCATACGAATATGTTGTATGTGGATTAGAGCGGCACGAGGAGATCGAATGCCGTTTGCCTGTCTTCTGCGGTTCTGCCTATCGACTAACTCGCGCGTCGGGTACAGTACACGAACGCCCTCGCGCGTCGGGTACAGTACACGAACGCCCTCGGCTCAAACGATCGGGACCTGGCTGGTGTTGTCCGCGTAGCACACAGGCTCAGGAAGCGGGAACGTCCGTCGTAAGCAGCTCCCTTGGATAACGTACTACATATTCGCCGCGATATCGTATCCACGTAAAAGTACAGGGTATCAGCACGCTCCAGGAACAAGGACACAGCGCCGTCATAGCGGCTTGCAGCAGAAAGATATGTGCAGACGGATTGACATGCGTGCACACAAATGCATAGGAGGACATGAGCAGTAAGACGTAAATGCATGACAAAGCGTGAGCACAGGAAAGCAACCTGATGGTAGACAGCGAGCAGTGGGAGACTGGATATATGAACGTATGCAGTACAATATGAACTGAGGGTGAGACAAGGGCTGAACGGAGGGACACGACTTGTGCCCCAGATATGTTGGTCCGACCGTCAACGGAAGAAGCAAGCAGAAAAAGATAGAAGTCATCAACGTAGCCGCAGATGTGAGAGCCCCGCCCCCGCGCGACGCCCAGATGACGGCATGAATCCGACGGGGCGTGGCGGCCGACGTGCTTGCTCACGCGGAGAGCATGGTGATGCCAGAGAAGAAATTCATCATGTTCGGCTGCTCGCGTGCGGTCGTGCTGAACCGCCCCCAGTTTACCCACCACTCCTCCGCTGCGTCGCCTGCGTCGTACACGAAGATTTCCGCGATCTCCTCGAACTGGGCCTTCAGCGCGCCCTCATCGCCCCAGTCGTCGTTCTTCGCGCGCATATCGGAGTCGCGCTTCTCGGCTTGGGGGCCGTCCGGGAGCGTCACCATGCGAGCGTTGGCGACGTCTGCACCCTTGACGAGCTCGCACCTGCGCTGGCGAAGCTCTTGGTAGGCGCCGAGGAATGAGGGGATCTGGTCCATCATACTGAGATGAGAGAATAATGAACCGAAGACCACAGCGTCTTCGATGGCCATGCTTGGACCATGGGTTCCACCAGGCTGGCATAGGTAGGTGCGTGCTCAGAGTAGTCCGAAGGAAGCGGGCGCGCACAAGTGTACTCACGAAGGATGGGTGAGCAGCGTCGCCGAGTACAACGATCCGCCCCGTAGAGTCAACCCAGTCGTCGATTTTCTCACGGACTTTCCACTGAGTCCGGACCAGGTTCTTGGTCAACTTGATCGCCTTTTGGACTCTACCATCAGGTACTCGTTAGCTCACTCACAGAGAAAGATGAGATGGGGATACATACGCTGGTCCATAAGCGAGAATGTTCAGGTTTTCTGTGGGGTAAAGTTCGTCCCAAGTCTCCTCTCCACCCTGAGGGAGCCCGTCCAAATTGTTCCAAGAATAGATGTGGAAGGCATACTGCTTTTTGGATGTCTGAAGGCGATAAGCATCCACTATGTTAGCGAAGATCGCAAGAGAACGTACGCGTGTGGAGGAGCCTACCACTGGGTGTCCTAAAAACATACCCGTGGAACCATCAACAGCCGTATACAAAAAGGAGAACGAGAGTGAACATACCGCACATGCTGCGACCAGGTCCCATGCCTATCGCCCACTATTGCATCCTTAATAACTTCATGAATAGAGCATCATTGAGTTACACAGACTCACCTCGTCCGACAATATGAACGGTTTCAGGTCAGGGTCCTTGAACATATCCTCCGCATCGATCACCCCCGAGTAAAGTGTCATGCCACCCGGCTCCGCACAATCTTCTTCCTCAAGAACAACCTCCCGCACCAGGCTTTTGCATCCGTCCGCGCCAACGATGATATCCGCTGTGAGCACTTCTCCACTCGCGAGGGTCACGCTGGGTTTGTTGTCCTCTTCCGTCCCTTGCCGCACGGAAGTCACCTCTTTATGGAACTCGACTGTGGCGCCTGCTTCCGTAGCAAGCTTGTACAAGATGTCGATGATGTCCTTATGCTGATGACCGGTTCACCGATGGGTGTATGCGCGGAACATCAGGTGGTGGGTGCACTCACATGCATTAGGACGAAGTCACCGCCAGTCTCGGCCAATACAGCGGGCTGCCATGCTAGGTATCCTACAGTCTCGCCGCTCCGCACTATCATTTGGTTATCAAAACCACAGACAGCAAGGAGGAAGGTTAAATGGAAGAACTCACAATTGAAGGACGGGGAGCCAATGCATCGTACTGATAGCTTCTTGAACTCCTCCTCGCCGATCCACTGCCGAAGGATCTTGCTGAAATTAGGAGTGACGCGGTGCCCGCCGCCTGGAATACTGAGGCCACTCTTCTCTAGGACTTTGACTCGGTGTCCTGCCTTGCCGAGGACGTATGCGACTGCCAAGCCGCCGATTCCTGCAAAGAGAGCGTGAGTTGGAAGCCAGACCCTGACCATGGAACCGTCGCCAATCGATCGTTAATCTGAAGGCAAAGCGATTTCGGAGGGGCAGAATCGGACGCCAAAGGGACGCATAGTCACACTTACCTCCACCCACAACGATGAAGTCGATGGAGAGTTCGGCGGGTGAGGGTATGGCAGACATTCTGGGTAGTGACGAAATCCGAGGAATGGGCGAAAGAGGCGGGTTGCTTTATGTGTGAATGAGATGGAAGGGGCGAGTGCGCATGCGAACGACGGGGCGAACGACGATTGAGATGAGGTAGTAGCGAATGAATGAAGGCATCGGGTATTATAGAGGTAGAACACGGGGAACGAAAAGAACGGCCATTACGGATGGCACACGCACGCAGGCTGTTGTTTCTCATCGCTTGTGTCGGCTAGCATGAGTGGAAGGAAGAGCCCCAGAATTCAGGCAGGACGCCCAGAAATTTGAACATGTCCAGACATATGGTCTAGCAAATTAAATAAAGGCTTAAGGACAGGTCCTTCGGATCGAATGCCGTATTACTTCACAGCTGCCATGTCGCGATGTTATCGCCGTATGCCGCTGCCCGCATGCACAGGGACTTTGTCTACGTGATTCGATGGAAAGCGACTTGGCGACGAGAAGCTTTGAGAAGCCCGTGAGGTGCGTCGATCATCAGGGTGTTTTGTAATAGCAGCGAGCTGTTGGCCCATCGGTGAAAGTAAGTGACAATAATTACAGTTGTACATACCGAAGGGGGTTTCCGGGTTTCATCCGATTTTCCAGTTGCGAGTAGCAACCCAAGCGTGGGCGGTCATGTCAGCCATTGCAATAGTCGCGATCGGGGAGGGACAGGAACAGAGGAATCCAAGGCCTGCTCGCAGGGGCGAGCCGCCCACGCTCCCCTCGCGGGAGAACAAGTGATGCCCAGATTCTACCCCGATCCTGACTGAATTCCGATACATACTGACTACTGTAAGAGTCTCCCTTAGTCTGAAGGAATTTGATGTTGTCATCCTAAGTACTGATCAAAGCAGACATACCGAGCTACTTCGACGACGTATACGTATCCCAACATGGTAGTAGTATATGTCATTCCGATACGGGTGAGCGGTATTGCAATGGTGCACTCAGGCTGGTACTGCAAAGGAGGATTAGAAAACAAGCAGCTGGGAATATCGATGTGCAGGGGCGAACGAGCGGGATAGATCGGCGACAGCAGTGGCATCGGACCTTGTTGGACGTAGAATTCGAATGGCGCGGCTTATGTACGGGTGTGAGGAAAGACAGAAAGAGAGACAGATGGTATGCGTGGCAAGATAGGTGGCATGGGACGGAGCAGAATGGACAGCTGCAAGCTGATATGGAAGGAGGCCAGAGACGGAGATCATGAAGGGGTATCATCACAGGAGAATGAGGATGGGAGCATGTGCTGGTCTATCAGTCACATACGTAAAGGAAGGGCTAACGGCAAACCAACGGTGACCTCACGCTCAAGACCAGGCGGCGGCCGGCCCAGTACGAGCACTGGACCGGGTCGGGCGATGCCACGCGCCGTCGCGCGCGCGCAGCACATGCACATCGCGGAGCTTAGTCGTCATGCACGACGACGCTCGAGAAACCGTTGAAGTCGACCATGTTCGGCTGCTCGCGCGCCGTCTGCGAGAAGCGGCCCCAGTTGACCCACCACTCCTCTGCCGCGTCGCCCGCGTCGTACAGGAAGATCTCGGCGATTTCCTCGAACTGCGCCTTGAGCGTGCCCTCGTCCCACTCGTCCTTGCGCCGCCGCATGTCCTCGTCGCGTGCGTCCGCCTGCGGGCCGTCGGGCATGGACACCATCTGCGCGTTCCCGATGTCCGCGAGCTTCACGAGGTCGCAGCGGCGCTGGCGAAGCTCTTGGTAGGCGTTGAAGAAGGACGGGATTTGATCTATCATGCGCAGGTGCGAGAAGAGCGAGCCGAGGACCACGGCATCTTCGACAGCCATGCTTGCGCCGTGGGATCCGCCGGGCTGTTCACGGGTGGTGATGTCATCAGCGGGGCACGCCCTCTCGATGGCGACGCGGAGGAAGGCGTCCAGAAGGAGAAAGAGACTTACGAAGGACGGGTGTGCTGCGTCACCGAGGAGCACGATACGGCCGGTACGGTCAACCCAATCGTCGATGCCCTCCTTCCGGGACATGAACCTTGTGCGTATGACTTGCGGGGCCATCTTGAGTAGCCTCTGCACTCTGCTTGCGAAAACATGCATTAGACGTGAGAAATGTTCGTCGTGGTGAGGCGGCAAGTCACGTACTTCGGTCCGTGAGTTTCAACATTGATCTTCTCGGTCGGGAACAGCTCGTCCCAACTCTCCTCCCCATTCTGCTCTAGCCCGTCCAGATTATGCCAAGAATAGATGTGGAAGAAATATTCTTTCTTGGCGCGCTGGATGCAATGCCGGGAGTACCCACTGTCAAAATTTTTCGGAAACTTGCGGAGCGAGTAAATGCGTACCACGGGATGTCCTGGGAGCCCCGCCTGATAAGTATGCGACAAAAAATGGGGCCGTACACGAAAGCACTTACCACAAACACTCCGGTGGGGACCCATCCATATGGGCCACTACGACGGTTACACATTAGTGTCAGTTCGCTAGGATGCATGACACGCCAGTCTCACCTCGTCAGATAAGGCGTATGGTCGGAGTTCGGGATCCTTCAGCATGTCCTCCGCATCGACAACCCCAGTATACAATGTCATCCCCGCTGGCCTGGCGTTGTCTTCCTCCTCGAGGACGACATCGCGTACCTGGCTCTTGTAGCCATCGGCTCCAATGAGAATGTCAGCGGTCAGCACGTCCCCGTTGGCCAACGTGACGCTCGGGTTCGGGATGCCGTCCGAGCCCTGCTGTATTGACGTCACTTCTGTGTTGAAGCGGACAGTCGCGCCAGCCTCCGTAGCGAGTTTGTAAAGCATCCGAATAATGTCATCGTGCTAGGTGGGAGACGTGGTCAGGGAGGCTGACGCGCGAAAGAAAACCGTCTGGTACTAACATGCATTAGCAGGAAGTCGCCGCCGGTCTCGGCCATTACCGCAGGTTTCCAATGCAGGTAGCCAACCGGATCGCCCGTTCGTACTGACAATGGAAGCATAGTTAATACCCGAATCATGTCGAGAGAATGCCGAATCAGAGCGAGACAAGCCGGTCACCAACAGGCTGTAAAAAAAATTCGCCGGGGCGGCCGTGATGTTCATAGACGCATGGAAGACACCCGACGGAGATGCATCGGATGAGAAACTACTCGCGACCCTGTGGCAAGGTGGCGTAACTTCAGTTGGGTAAGTGCGTCAACCTTGAAGCGAGGGGGTGCGCCGGGTGCTTCTAGCGCATGGGCGGGCTCGCAAAAGGTTTTCGTGGCGTGTTAGGCCGGAATCGCAAGTGCGCTGACAGAGGCAAATACGCCCACTCTCCTGTCGGAAGATGAAGGCACATCAACCCGAAGGTAGACGGAAGTGGGGTCGGGCAGTAATACTTCCTGTCGGCGATGTGAGAAGAGCCGCTTTCTTTCCATCCAGATGAAATGCAACTTACTGTGGCCCCAGCACAATCTGACCAAGAACAACTATGAAAGCGCAGTACTCCCGCCGCCATTGCTTGCTCATGCACCGACCACTTCCCATGCTGCCCCAGGTTCATTTCGAATGCCAGGTGGAGCATTGAGCGCACTTTCAAAAGCCCCCCTAGCGCGCCAATAACCCGTTCGGTAAGGTTGAAAGTTCAGAGCAGCGTGACCGCGGTGCCGACCAGGTGGCAGGAACCCGATGCTTCGATTTTGCGGGGCGGTTTGACGCATAATGCGCCGCGGAAGATGCGAAGGGGAAGGTGGCACTTCGTGTCCCATATACAGACCGCTGGGCATCTGACCAGCGCCACGGCGGCCACATCTCCGTGAATTCATTCATAATTCATCGAGGAGATCGAGACGCTCGTCTTCTGGGCGCGCTAACGAGTAATTGCCCCCGCGCCGGTCGCGAAGGATGGCGATGGAGACAAAGCGGCGGGGGGGGGGGGGGGGGGGAACGATCGACGTGCTCAAGTCATGTAGAGATGGCGGGACATCTCTGTGCATTTGCATATTGTGTGCTCGTATCGAGAAGAGTGTAGAATAGGAAGCGAAGGGCTCCTTCAACCAACCTGGCGCAGTCACGACGCCGAGGAGTTTCCATATATCAATAGTGGTCGTTCAGAATAGGCCGCTACGCCATGTTGGTTGGAGAAGCTCTCAATGGCTATGGTTCCTGGAGTCGCAGGCGGTACAGGACACAGAAAGGATTCAAGCCGCAATGACTCGGTGCGGACCAGAGGAACAAGCATAGGCTACAGAAATATATAGAAGGGACTTACGATGATGGAATGGTGTGCCAATACAACGTGTGGACACCTTCATAAGTTCCTCCTCGCCAACCCATTGTCGCAGAATCTTGCTGAGGTTTGGCGGAACGCGGTGTCCGCCGCCGGGGACATTGAGGTCGCGTCGTTCCAATACCGTGACGCGATGTCCGGCCTTGCTGAGAACGTACGCTACGGCAAGGCCGCCAACTCCTGCAAGGCGAGACAGTCAGTTGACTGAACTTGGACCCATACGCGCACACAAAGCGGACGGTCGACCGGCCATCCATGGAACATATGGGTGGCAACCCAGATCGAACCGAGCGCGGACGTATGTAGGAGTATGATGGTGGCGCAAGTGGACTAACCTCCGCCGATCACGAGAAAATCGAGGGTGAGCGCGGCTGTGCGTGCTACGGTGGGCATGGATGAACCGAGGAATCAAAGGCACGGATGGGGCAACGAGAGAAGAAGAGGGGAGAAGCGGGGGGATTTTGTAGAGTTGATACGAAGACACATTGTGTTTTGAACTGGAGGCTTGGGGATGCCAAAGACGGCCAAGTAGGCGTCAAGGACTAGAAGACGGGGAACAAATTCGTCAGATCAACGAAGCCCGGGGGAGGGACCTTATTTCCGCAACGGCTAACAATCCTACGCTGATTGGGTCTGGGTGACAGTGTGGGCTGGCGGCGCCCCGACTTAGTCTCTGTTGCTGACCATGATACTGTACGGTCCCGACTGGAGACCGACTCAACGATCGCCAGTTGCGGTGTGGCCGTCCTCGGCCTCCGCCGGGCCTACCTCCATTCGGCATCCCGGTCCGATTGCCGGTCAAAGCCACCGAGGATGACCGGCGATCCATGCCGGCCGTCGGCACCTGCCCGGAGACCCGCCGCCTGCCCGCCGCGTGATTGTTGCGTTGCGCCGGTTGTGCACGCTCTTTGCGGCGAGCTCAACAGATTCGTCGTTCCCGACGCTTCTCCCCTGCGCCTCTCCTCGGACCTCCTGCACCCCCGCTCTCTCTCTGTTGCACCCTGTTATGGTGTTCTCCTTCAGCTTCAATCTCTCCGTTCCTGGCATCATCAACCCATTTACCGCAGCGGCGGAGGCGGAAGCGGCAGCCGCGACCTCCGAGCAGGCGTCTCTGCCCAAACTTCACTTTGACGGAGACGTCCTCCCACCCTCCGCTTCCGCCCTCCTCACTCGCAGGCCCCCATCGCCCTCGATTCTACCTCCCGTTTCCAAGAAAAGGGGATGGGTTCCTTCTTATCCTGAGCCTAGTCGTCCCGCTCCGATACACGCTTCCACCAGTGGCTATCTCGACACCCCTGCAAAGTATAGAGATATGGTATACGAGACCGCAGATCAAGAGGAGATGGAGGAGCTGGTGGCGGGTGAGTTCCGTTGATCCTTCTTTCATACTCTACGTGCGGCGCCGTGCGCATATAGTGTGCTTCCCCGTCCGGAAGACTGGAACTAGGCAGGACTTCGGTCCGGTACAAGTTTTCACTGGGATTGATTCGATGATCCTGTCAATATACATGGACTGCCCCGAGAGTGCGCAGTGCGTTTGGGGTCTTGGGAGAGACCGACCCCTGGCTTTCCATCCACAAACCACGTTCAGCATGAAAGTGGCAAGTGGCGAGGTCCTTAGCTTGCAATCCTTGCTGTTCGCATCGCTTTCAATCGCCCAGCCGAAGTCGAGCGTAGATGCGTTCACAATGCGCATGTTTGTCGCTCGTGTCCTCCATGTTCCTAACATGTGTACTCCACGTGCATGTTTCACTGCACCTCCATTAAATGCCCTGCGTTCAGCTGTTCTTTCTCAACATGCCTCGTCGACTGAACTTTGATGTTTCTATAGACCTTCCCCCTCCCAAGCGTCGCAGAACGCTTGCTGGCTCTCTTATCTCTACTGCGTTGAGCGCTGCTCTTATTGGAACTGCCGTTGGCCTTACTGTGTATCGCCTGTGAGTTGATCTGCATATCTGTGATATGTCACAGTCGTTAATGACCCCTCATAGATGGAGAGACCGTGGTAAGAACCCGGAGCCTCTACCCCCTCCTCCCTATGAACAAGGAGAATGGGTACCACCGCAGGTAGGCCTGCTACAAATCGAGCATGGATGATGCGTCTTACGATTCCGCCATAGGGCGAGACTCCTGCTACTCCCGCCCTCAAGCCTGCAACAACGCCCCGCTCACGCAAGTCACGCCATGTTGCAAGCCGTCGGACGGTTCCCCGTCATCGCAAGACCCCTTCTCGTGCAGGACCGTCTACATACCATTACGGCCAGTCCTCGCATCCGGCCTCCCGTTCACCTATTCCACCCGAATTCGACTTCGCTAGCGGTTCACGATCAAGTCCAAAACCGACCGAAGACGCAGACGTGGAGGAACAAATGTCCTGGATGGGCGATCGACTCGCTCAACTCATAGCCGAGGGCCAGAAGGCACTTGGCAAAGAGGTCGTTATCATGAGCGAGGATCAGGCAGACGAGGTCGATGATGGCTCTGGTGCTTGGGTAGAGGATGACGAACCAAACGCAGCGGGATCGAGTCGCCGTATCGACGGCAGTCTTCCCTCGTACTCCCCCGGCTCCCCGAGATTGAACCCGCGCGCGTCGCCGACGCGGGGCCGCTTCGATCGTGCCGCGTCCGTGGAGTCCGATGCACGGTCCGTTGCGAGTAGTTTCCGCGAGGACGACTCGGCGTGGGCAACCCAGGAGATGCGCGAGAGTATGGAGCGCGCGCGGACGCTTTACATACAGAAGCGTGGGCTCTAGTCCTTTTCAGGTCGAAGAGGCTTCCTGCGGTGTCGCGTACTCTCCTCTCCGCCGCCATCTCTTCTCTCGCCATCCTAGCTTCGATTTTGGCCCTCGAGCGGTATGCGGTATTTGGGAAGCGGTGTGCCTATTGGTGCCCTTCCCGATCCGCCTTCTTGGACCCCTCATTCAGCTCTCACCCCCTGCTTCGTGCCTCACCGCGGTTTCCCCCCTGCGTCCCATCTTTGCATTTCCTTCATGATCAGATACGAACCCACACGCCTTCGAACAAGAAGATTAACAGCACGCCGCTCATGGTCCTCATATTGCTTATACTATTTGCCCTCTGCATTCCTCCCACATACCCATCTACACCGCCGCCCACCATCTTCCCCATGTCCCCCATCCCCATTGACTCTGGATCCCCCACACAACCGCCCGTCATCGCGCGTCGCATTAATATTCTTTTCAAGCCGCTCAGCAGTTAGTAGCATTAGGTCATTCGCGGTGTTATCTATGTAGCAACAAGTTCAGTGTGTTCTATCAGTGGTCCCTACCCTCTCCATCGAGTAACAGATGTTTCAATGCTCATGTAGCCCATCGGGCATCGCGGATGACAAGTGTGCCGCCTTCTAGACAGTGGTAGCGAAGCGCTGGCCCATCGAGGCAGACTCCGAGTCCGAGACGTCCTCCACAGCCTCGTTGGTTGAACTGAGGCGACCAACCTGGACCAACGACCGCCACCACGTCTTTCCGCCTTTCCACCTGATCTCAGACTCACGGCTGCTGGCCTTGTTCCTCGTGTTCACACACGCTGTAGCTCGCTCGGGATCGGTGGTACCGGTCGTTGAATCTGTCTCGGTCCAGTCTGGAGTTCTGACGCCATTCAGCCGCAGCGTTACCTCGGAACGAAGCTAGACTGCCATCTAGACACTCGAGCTCGCTCAGACCAGGACCAGAGGAGAACTTGCCGAGAGGAGAATGTCGACCATCTCGACGCACCTGCGGAACTTCAAGGAGCCGACCAAGGACCAGCTCACGGAGCTCTACTTCGCCCTCCCGCAGAGCGTGAATGGCGGTGTGAATGCCACGGGCGGGCCATCCGGCGGCGTGACCAGCAATGGGGATTCGAAGGAAAAGGCCGCGGGTCCTTCGGAGCCCGAGCTGGAGAAGATGGAGATCAATGCAGTCCTGAGTCTGGGCGTGCAGGGAGAGGAGGACTCGTATGTGAGTGGATCCTTGCGGCCTGAGCGATCTCCCATCTCCTCCCTTTGCTCTTTCGTGAGGAGATGTCACGAGGGCACGGTCGACGTCCGGACGTCGGCATTATAGGACTCATTACATGTACTGACGGTATCCGATCATTGCTCTATGCTTTCTGATGAATGATCTGTGACAAGTGCGCGCGTATGCTGAACAGGGACGGGTTTACACACAGGCAGGCAAGCTGTATCTCCTCCCGCCGTACCTGACCTTCGCCTCGCACGACCGCAAGTCGGCTCGGTTCACGATCCCGCTATGTACCATTCGTCGAGTGGAGCGGCTCAATGCCCGTGCGGGGGTGTATGCACTCAGCCTTGCCCTTTGGCACGGGATGAAGATCGTAAGTGTCTGCATCATTGGGTACATTCGCAACGCACACGACTCATTCGCCTGCACTCGGCTGTGCCTGTAGGTTGTGCAGCTAACTTCCCTCCGCCCAACGGCGGACCTTTTTTGTTCGCTCCTACGCGATGCACTGAAGGTGGAGCTGCAGAAGGGCCACATGAAGTTGGTCAAGGGTTTCGTAAAGACAAGTTATTCAGAACTACTTGTCTCGAACGCGACGGCGCCCGATGGCGGGGACGAGAAGGCCGAAGCGAAGGCCGCAGAGAGCACACAGGAGGGCTCAGCCTCTGACTCGATGTACCTGGGCGGCCTGGGGCTCAAGTTCAAGTTCCCTGGAGATCCGAAGAAGTAAGTCGCTTGGTCCTTTTGAGATACGTTCAGATGTTTGATATCCGGATAGGCTGCGAGAAGCATCCAAAACTAAGCTGTGGACGAACTACCTTCGAAGTGCGTATCGTGTGCGGCTCAAAGTTGCGAACAGGCATTCACGCGCGTCGCATAGCACATGGGCGCAACCTTACGTTGCTTCGCTATCCCCAATGTACTCGCCTGATCCAGGTCGGCCTGCCAAATCGGCTCCGAGGGGAGATGTGGGAGACACTGTCTGGATCGCTCTATTTGCGGTTTGAGAACCCTGGATATTACGATCGAATCACCGCGGAGAACCAGGGGCGAACAAATACCAGCACGGAGGAGATCGAGAAGGACTTGCACCGCAGTCTACCCGAGTATTCGGCATATCAGAGTGAAGAGGGTATCAGTGCACTCCGAAGAGTACTCCAGGCGTACTCATTCAAAAACCCGGAGACGGGTTATTGCCAGGTACGTCCAGCCATAGCATCAGTTCGCTTTCGTGTGCCGACAAAAGGGTCCGCAGGCTATGAATATCCTAGCGGCCGCGATCCTCATGTAAGTCCACGGATCCCAACATGGTCGTGTGCTCTCTGACAGACGTGCTCAGCTACATGTCCGAGGAGCAAGCTTTCTGGCTTCTCGAAGTTATCTGCGATCGACTCCTTCCTGGTTACTACAGGTAGGTTCACGAACCATCAGAATGCACCGTTCCTGGACTGATCAACCGGTGCAGCCCCTCAATGCATGGAACTCTGCTTGATCAGCGTGTCTTCGAGTCCCTTGTCCACAAATGTTTGCCCATAATCCATGACCACTTCGCCGAGGTCGACGTGCAACTATCCGTCGCTTCTCTCCCGTGGTTCCTGAGTTTGTAGGGTTTGCTTGACTTCCTATGGGTGAGCAGATGCTCATGTACCCGGTATGCAGGTTCATCAACAGCATGCCTATGGTATTTGCCTTCCGGATAATCGATTGCTTCTTCTGTATGGGACCGAGGGTGCTCTTCCAAGTCGGGTGAGCGCTTTCCTGGCTTCCTTGGTTCGAGAAGTTCTGACGGCCTTGGCCTCCTGTAGACTTGGTTCGATGTTCTGCCTCATCAATTCGTTTCCTCGGAGCTAATGTTCACTCTAGCTATCCTCAAAATCAACGGTGAGAGGCTGCTGAAGATCCAAGATGACGGCCAATTCATCCAGTACGTTATGGGTACCCCCCTTCGCTAGGTGCCCGCTTGCTGACGTGTACTAGCATTATGAGGGAATACTTTGCTTCTCTCGGCGATTCTGCGCATCCCCATTCGAATGACCCTCGAGCCCGTGCGATCACACGCTTCCAGGAGCTGCTTCTCGTCTCCTTCCGCGAGTTCGCTGTCATTACCGATGATACGATTTATTCAGAACGCCGCAGGTATCGCTCGGAGATCGTGCACAGTATCGAGTCCTTCTCGAAACGGTCCGCCATCCGGAACCTCCGGACACTTGAGCGGTTCTCCAAGGAGCAGGCCGGGTTCATCTACGACGCCCTGTTCAAGGCGATCTGTCTTGAGCCTCCACCTGCTGTTTCCCTCCCGCCACCTTCGCTACTGACGACGAAGGACCAGCCAGAGGAGCGGCCGGAGACCCGGGTAGGGTTGAAGACGTTCAAGATATTCCTCAGCGAGATTTGCACGTGGGCACGGACGGAGAAGATCGTGTCAAACGGGTTTAAGGTATATGTATATTGGGTCATGTTCAACGCATTTGCCTATCTGACGTCGAACGCAGCAACGAGTGGACCGCGAGGTCGCCGAACACGAGTTGGTCGACCGGTTGTTCTTCTTTTGGGATATCGCATACAGAGGCGCTCTTTCCTTCCAGGTAAGCAGCTATCGGCATAAAACCCCGTTATATGCTGACATTGGGGCGAAGGATCTGGTGTCAGGTCTAAGCGGCGCCATGTTTAATGACCTCATGGAGAACATCGAGTGGTTCTTCAACCTCCACGACAAGAACAAGGACGGATACCTGACTAAGGACGAGGTTTTGACTCTGTCCGAGTCGCTCTTGGTGAGCGCAACCGTGTGTGAGCTCACCTTCATTGCTGATACGACGACAGTTCATTTTCCGTCACGAAATTGGAGACGCCTACCTTGGGGCGGTGAGCCGGTTTATGTCGAACGCCTTCGAATACGGCGACGCGCTCCTTCCCCGACCTGAGGGGACGGATGCCAACTCGGAAGCTCCGCCAATCGAGTCGAACCAGCCCTACATCAACCTCGCCACGTAAGTAGTTCTACACCCAGTTGCCATTGGCATACGGAATTTTGAATGACGGGTCACCAGGTTCCGTATGGTCGTCTTGGCGGACGAGATCCTGGAATCGTTCTTCGAGACAGACTTCCCAGCGACCTTCAGGCTGGAGCCGGTGCCGATCATGGACATCCCGAACTCGAACAGCGGCCTGCTGGGCGGCCTCTGGCAGAACATCGCGACCGACGACAACCGGAAGATCTTCAACAAGTTCACGGACGACATCGGCCGGACGATCGGGAAGCACCAGGTGCGCTTCCCCGCCTTCATCCTTTATGCTCGTCACTTGGCTGATCTATGTGTACGCTGTGGCATTGACAGGTGTTCACGCGTCCCGCGATCGGGAAGTACACGACGCTCGAGGAGCCTAAAGCGCGCGAGTCCCTTCTGACCCCCACGATGCGCCGCTCCGCGTCCAAGACGAGCCTGGGGAGCCCGACCGACTCGGGCCCCACCCCGAGCGTCTCGTCAGCCTCGCTCCTGCTCTCGTCCCCAGACGGGGAAGCTCTGTCGCCCGGGAAGGACGGCGCGAGCGTGCCGTCGTCGGCGTCGTCCGAGTTCGTGCCGATGCCGAGCATGTTCCAGGCGGCGGCGAACGCGGCGGCGCTGATGGAGCGGACGCCATTCGCGATCGACGACGCGAAGGACGAGGAGGACGAGACGGACGACGAGACGGACGTGGAGGACGACGGGGTGCTGGACGAGGTCGATGCGTTCTTGGAGGCGCACGATTCGGGGCTGACGGAGGCGGAGAGGGAGCTCGCACAAGGTATGTTTTTGTTGCACCACTGGAAAGCGTCTGGGCGTGGGCTGATCACAATTGTTGTTAGACTTGATCAACGCTGAGCCTGTGAAGTAGCAGTGGGCAATGGGTCCTGGATGCTTAGAGGCAGTCGCTGTGTTGGCTCTCTGCGGGCGTTCGTGTAACATTATCTATCTTCCGTCACAGTATTTTCGTTTGGAGGAATGCATTACACAGTCTAGTGTCCTCATGACAAAATTAGTGGTGGTACACGGTACAGATACAGAGAAAAGTGGACCAAAGAAAGCTATTGAAAACATAAAGAGCACACATAATCCATGATGAGGCTGGAGTAGGGAACGGGCCTATGAACCTCCGCGATCTGCCCAGATACGGATTGTCAGGTCCGTCTCCATAGACCCGGAGGCGATCATGTTTTGTTGTGGATGTGTCTGTAGACGGGAACGCTTAGAAAGGGCAATTGTATCAACAACCCAGAAGGCAGACGCACCGCTACCGCAACCACAACATCGGTATGGCCCTCGAGCGTCTGGACGATCTCCCTGCTCTGGAGGTCCCACAAGTACACCTTGTTATCCTCGCTGCCGGAGATGATCCATTTGCCTCCCGTGACACTGAAGCATGCTGCGATGCAATATTTCTGATTGGTGTGCCCGACGTAGGTCTTCAGGCAGCGGGATGTCTGGTAGTCCCATAACCGAATCGCGCTGTCGTGGGCGGTGGAGAGGATGTACTTGGAGTTGGGTGAAAATTGGACGTGCTGGCTGTGGGGCCGTTCGCTAAGTACAAGACGTGGTACGTGAGTATGAGGGGCGTACCAGATGGCGTCATGACTTTCTGCGAGTGTCTTCAAACATTGGCCGGTGGTGGTATTCCATATACGGCTGTATGGCTGGATTAGCACAGAACACCGGTGCGGCCTCCCGACTCACATTAGACCGTCGAGGGAGCAAGAGACGATGAGAGTGGCATCGCGGTTGAAGTGGACTGCCGTGACATAGTCCAAATGGGCGAGAATCTTCTTCAAGCACTTGCCTGCGGTGCCATCAGCGGTGCGCTTGAGTGGAAATTTTTCAATGCACCTTTCTCAACGTTCCATATCCTGATCTCGCCGTCGCACCCTCCGGAGACGAGCAGATTGGAAGCGTTGTTGTAGTTCACACAAAAGACGTAGCTCGTGTGTCCTTTCAGGACCTTTTGTATCAAGCCCTGAGGAACCCGTGTCTCAGCGAGGACGTTCATACGGAGCAGCGTAAACGGGAGAACGCACAGTATCGACTTCCCATATCCGAACCGTATGATCGTCGGAAGCGGAGGCAAGGTTCGCACTATCTGAAGACCACGCAATGTCCGACAGCCCCTTCGTGTGCCCATTTAGATTCCGTATCAGCTCTCCGGTGAAGGGGGACCATATTTTGACCATTTTGTCGTTGGCTTCGCAAACAATGGGATGAACAGGCGCCAAGTGGGAGGTGCATGGAGTGGACATACCACAAGACGCGAGCAGAGTTCCATCCGGACTGAACTTCACAGCGGATACAGAAGAGCTATGCCCCCGCATGGTATGCCTCAGCTCATAATGGGGACGTTCGCGAGCACTGGATGTGGCTGGAGCGGGGGCAGGGGGTGGTGGTGGAGGTGCGGCTGGAGCCTGGCGTTCTGGGACATCGTCTTCTGTGGTTTGGGAACCAGCCTCGTCGTCAGTTGTCGAGTCGCCGTACTTGTTCTCGGGGTGCTCCATGGATCTCGAACGGAGGAAATGATGATTACTGGTGCGGAGAGGGTAAGGATGCGCGAGGAAAGCTTCATCTAAACCAGACGCCCATGCTCGATGGGCATGTAAAGATAAGATAAGATAAGATGTCCGACTTGCCGCAGCATCCCGGGAAGAGAAGAGCTTGAACTTGACTCTTGTCGGTGACTGCAGCTCAGCCTCGGCTCATGATCAGCATGGCCCGGCCCTACAAAAGTGGCTGCCCGCCCGAACTGGCGTCATGGTCTTCGCACTCTCCTTCCACACCCAGCTATGTCTTCCAAGACAGCCCCGCCGGTTTCCCTCTCCGACTTCGTACCCAGGAGGGTGTCCGGAAATCAAGTTCTAGCCGCCTTGGTGCGTTCAAGTTGTGCTCAACAGTTTCAGCTTTAAGTTAAGCACTCCCGTGTTCGCTTTCTTTCAGGAGGGCGACGTGAATCCGTTCACCAAATGTCCTCATAGCCAATCGTACAAGAGGATACTGGACAGCCGCAAGAAGCTGCCCGTTTTCGCGCAGATGAATGAGTTCTACAAGATGGTAAATGCACCTTGAGGCAAACACTCTCGCAGTCGCTCACACATTTTGTAGTTCAATAAACATCAGGTCATCGTTATCGTCGGCGAAACTGGCTCCGGCAAGACAACGCAGTAACCATGTTCACCTTTTTATTTATTTGCCACCCAATCACGATGCCCTGTCCAGGGTTCCTCAATTTGTTTGCTTCTCAGATCTTCCCCATCTCCAGGATAAACTGGTTGCTTGCACCCAGCCACGGCGGGTCGCCGCGATGTCTGTAGCTAAACGAGTGGCTGAGGAGCTCGATGGTCGTTCTCACGATCCAGTCGGGTGGCTCTCAAGCTCACGCAAACGCAGTGTCTCTCGGCAAGGAGGTCGGGTATTCAATCCGATTCGAAGATATGACCGAACCAGGGACAACCTTTCTCAAGTACTTGACTGATGGCACGCTCTTGCGGGAAGCCATGGCGGACCCTGATCTGCGGCGCTACTCCACCATTATCATTGACGAGGCACACGAGCGAACACTCGCCACAGATATCCTTATGGGTCTCTTGAAGATGGTCTTGAAACACCGCCCTGATCTGAGGCTCATTATCATGTCTGCTACGCTCGATGCCATCAAATTCAGGAAATACTTCTCCCTAGGGGGTCAAGAGGCACCCTTGTTCACAGTGTCTGGTCGCACCTTCCCTGTGGAAGTCTTCTACACGCTGGAGCCTGAACCTGACTACGTAGAATCGGCCATCCGTACTGTTTTGATGGTCCATCGCGCAGAGGATCCGGGCGATATCTTGCTGTTTCTCACGGGAGAAGAGGAAATTGAAGACGCATGCAAGAGGATCACTGCAGAGGCTAACGAGCTCCTCATCCAGGACCCAGACAACCTTGGACCCCTTGTGTGTATTCCGCTTTATTCTTCCCTTCCGCCTCAGCAGCAGCAGCGCGTCTTTGGACCCCCGCCTTCTCCACGACTACAAGGCGGTCCACCTGGACGTAAAGTGATCGTGTCCACCAACATCGCGGAGACTTCCTTAACTATCGAAGGCGTCGTATATGTCATCGACCCTGGCTTCTCTAAGCAGAACGTCTACAACCCGCGCATCCGTGTCGAATCACTCCTAGTATCACCAATCTCGAAAGCGTCTGCACGACAGCGCGCTGGCCGTGCCGGCCGGACACGACCTGGGAAGTGTTTCCGTCTGTACACGGAGGAGGACTTCATTTCGGAGTTGGAAGAGCAAAGCCATCCAGAGATCCTTCGTTGCAACCTCACTAATACTGTCCTCTTGTTGGCAAGGCTCGGAATCAAGGTACGATGCTTACTTCTATCTTGCGATCTCGCATTAAACCCTCCCTGCAGGACCTCGTCCACTTCGATTATCTCGATTGTCCAGCACCTGAGTGCCTTATGCGTGCTCTCGAACTTCTCAACTATTTGACTGCGCTTGACGACGACGGGAACCTGACACCATTGGGCGCCATTATGGCAGAGTTTCCTCTTGACCCACAGGCATGCATCCTCTCGTATATAGCCCGCATTCATTATCATTGACAATACGTGACTTTCAGATGGCGAAAACACTTATTGTGAGCCCGGATTTCGACTGTAGCCACGAGATCTTGACAATCATCGCTATGCTCTCCAGTTCGTCTTTCTTTTGTGATGAATGTCCTTAGTTCTGACGCCATGTCTAGTTCCCAACATTTGGTTACAACCGTGCAATCAACGAGCTGAAGCTGACTGTGCGAAACAACTTTTCGCGATCCCAGAGGGCGACCACCTTACCTTGATGAACGTCTACAATGCGTACCAGAACAGTAAGCGTCCCATCGCCCTGTGGTTCATCGTAGTCTCTGATAGTCATGGCAGACAAAAGCGATCGCAATTGGGCTGGGAACAACTACGTCTTGCAACGCGCTCTTTTCCAAGGCGAGAGCGTTCGCAATCAGCTTGTCGGCCTCATGGAGCGCTTCGACTTGCCTATTGTCTCGAAGGTATACGACAATCCTACCAAACATTATGTCAACATCCGTCGTGCCCTTGTGTGCGGCTACTTCACGCAGGTCGCGTACAAGGAGGGCGCGATGGGCGGATATGTCACCGTCAAAGACCAGCAGGTGTGGTATTCTCACCTCCGTGTGCAGGGCAGTCTACTAAGTGTTCATTTACCAGTGTGTGTCCCTCCACCCCTCCTGCGCTCTCGATCCCACTGCGGAATGGGTCCTCTTCAACGAGTTCATCCTGACGACGAAACCGTACATCCGCACCGTGACGGAAGTTCGCGCGGAGTGGCTCCTGGACCTGGCGCCGCAATACTTCGATCTGGAATCATTTCCCAATGGTGCTACGAAACGGGCTCTCGATCGCGCGCGGAAGAAAGCCAGGGGAAGCTCGTCAGGACGAAATGCACGCCCGTCGCCGGCGGTGACCGGTAGACGCGCCAAGCGTAGATGATGATGGCCTGCGCCGAGGCTCCAACTCCGAGAGGAGGGCTCTGTCTGTGACGGATCAACAAGACGCGGCCTGTGGAGTCGAGGAAAACATGGAAACCTTCGTCTCATCCTGTTAGTCTTTTTGCACACATCCATCCCGGTCCCCGGTCCTCAGATTCGAGGTCGCCACCACTGCCATGATGCTCGAGGCTTTGAACTAGCTGGTTCCCGTCGACGTCATTATCGCTGTTGGTATCATGTATGCTGTCCTTCCACTATCAGTTCTCCTTGCCTTTAGCCGCGCGACAGTTTTCTGTTTCGAAACGATCCTGCCTCGACCCTCCAATCGTTCTTCAGTATTTCAGTCCTCTCGTGTGTTGCATATATCTTCTGCTATCTGCCTCGTTTTCGTATCTTCCCTAGCTGTTGTGTTATCGGTAGTGTCTGGTCGGTAGTGTCTGGTAAACGTGGTACATGATTGTCGTCAACATTGTATAAATCCATCATGCGTTCAATAACTTCATAAGCGATCATTCGTCTCTGCGGCGATCTTTGGAGCCGGACACCGCGGGCGCTCGGGATCGCCACCGCTACCTTGGTTGCCCCAATCTCGACGTACTGGTCTTTGAAGGTGCGCTCTGTCCAACGATGGTACCGGTAGAGGAGGACCAAGGTGAACCCTCAGTCAGCCTACAGCCTAGACGTGGCACGATTTTGAGATTTGTGCCGTATAGGAGATCTAGAGGCCTAGCCAGCGCGACCACCCGGCCGAACGTCTCCGTTTCACGCAAGTCTCTTCAGGCCTGTCCGCGTATACCAGCGTACGTACGCTTATCAGTACAAATAAATGCTGGCATTTGATTTCAGGCAGGCACAGGACACTACCCAGAAGTACCGACACCGACCGTGGTTCCCGATCCTCGTCCGTGATGCAACGCATGCGGTTCGTCGTGTTTCGTCTCTTGACAGCTGAGGTCGATCTAGCTAACATGCGGCTCCCGTCCAACGTGTGTTCGCAGGGTAAAACGAAATAATTTCAGACACAAACGACGACAACAACCGGTATGGTTACAACAGGCAACATCTAAAGTACAACAGCAGCATGTCGAGGTCGTGGCGAAGCATGGCAGTAAGACGAAAGACATGGCTAAACGTCAGAGGGGCGTGAACGTCGTGTTGGGCGTGATTCGGACGAAGTCGATCTCGAGGTTGTCCGGGAGGCTCAGCGCGAACGCTGAGAAGCCGTTCTTGAGGTAGTCGCGGTGCGGCGAGTCGTCGGGCAGGGTCCACCGGTACTCCCGCAGGAGCATGCTGATGAGCACACGCTGCTCGTACAGCGAGAAGTTTTGCGCGGGGCATCTGCGCGGGCCGCGCCCGAACGAGACCCACTTGTTGACCGACTCCGTTTCCACGTCCTTCAGGAAGCGGTCGGGGTCGAAGTCAGCGGGGGCGCGCCAGACGGACTCGTTGTGGTGCGCCGCGCACATGTGGAGCGCCATGGCCGTCCCTGCGGGGATCATGTACCCGCCAATCTGCAGCGGGACATTGGCGATCCGAGGGACTGTGATGTTCGTGGGGGTGTTGTAGCGCATGGACTCGCGGATGACGGCGTTCAAGTGAGGCGTGTGCGCGTAGTGGTCGGTCCGGGGATCCTCGTCGCCCAACACGCTGAGGACCTCCTCACGGATTTTGGCTTGGATCTCCGGGAACCGTGCCAGGAAGTAAACCGTCGATGCGAGCGCACCTGCAGTTGTGTCCTGTGGAGGAGAGTTAGAGCTGTATTCTGACGCGCTTTACAGGCACAGAACCCGAGCTGAATTGGACTTACATGACCGCCGATGAAAGTCACGATGGAGTTGTCGCGATACTCGACCTCCGTCATTCCCGGTGTCTGGAACATGTACGTGATGATGTCGTTGCCGGGATTTTCGCGCTTTTCCTGAAGGATCTTGCAGAAATCGTCGACGAAGTTGTCGATCATCTTCCGGACGCTCCAGCGAGGAAGCCAGTGCTCGAGAGACGGGATGGCTACGTACGCCGGATTGGCGATCGCAGACATGACGTCGTGGTACCGGCGAACAAAGTTACCATCCGGCTTGGCGAGCGCCTCGAAGTCGTAACCGATAACAGTGGTGCCAACAGCGTCGAGGGTGTAGCGGTTCGTGTAGTCGCTCCATCGGACCCGGCCGCCGTCGCCTATGAGAGAGAAGGTCGTCCGGGCGAGTCTCGTGAAGACGTCGATAGGGGTCGTTTGGCGAAGCGCATCGCGCATGATTCCGGATTGCCGCTTCCACATCTCGCCGTCGGACATAAAGACGTTGTTACGCCCGGTTAGCCTCCAGAGGAGCATGCCGTCCGGCTGCGGTTGCTTCCGCACGGCAGGGTTCTCGAGCATCTCCTTCCCAATCTGAAGGATGGGTGATCCGGTGAGTGGAGGCTTCCCCCCGTAGCGCATGATGGAGTAACTCACCGTGGGTTCGAGGACCTGCACCATCCAAACTCCCAGGCAGAAAACGAGGACGACTTGCGTCTGCTTCTCTCTTGCAAATGGGAGAACTAGCCGCTTCACCCGCTGCTCTTCGCACTCCCCCGAGAGATAACTCTTCATGAGGGGCCATAGCGGTACGGTGGGGATGTGCTGAAGGTGCGACGGGACCCGGAAGAGGCGATATAGGGAGAAACCTAACGCCGCGACGGACAGTAATACAAGGTCAAGAATGGAAAGAGAGAAGGGCAAAGCAAGATTGGTGATCATGGCGTGCAAGTCGCCGGTGAAGGGGGGAAGACGTTTGAAGACAGGACGTGAGATAGGTGCCTTGGGCGTGGGTTGTTCCTCATTTATACCCTCTTTCCTGGTTGGGGTCCCAGCACTGGTACTTGGGTGGTGTTCGGTAGAAGGCACCCCGGACGGCCCATCCATCAGACTAGCTCGAGGCTGCTCGAGGGACGGACCTGCGTCCACGACGGCAGCTAGTCGGGAATCGGAAGCAAGATCGCCTTTCCGATCACCTACGCACAATGCACGTTCTCGCGGGCGCGCTCGCTGGACTACTAGTTTTGTCCATGTGCGACCGGCGCGTTGGTACTAGCGCAGCCGGTGCAAAAGATGAAGTGGCTGTCCCAAGTTTAGGAGAGTTTAGGACATCGCTGCACCACACGGCGCTGAAGAGGCGCATCAGGTCACATCGTGAAAGGTGATAATATGTGCCTCCCCCACATGGAGAATATTTATTCGGCATGTCTAGGCCACCGGAGAGATACTGTATCAAAGACGTTGCTGAACTGGGTTGGATCTGACTGTGTTGACCGATTATTGATACATTCGCTGCAAAGAAGTGATGACAGACATCCGAGTCCCAATGGGCAACGTTCTGCCTGACTACGGTCAAGACGCCGAGTGCGTTCATGTCCAATAGTGGTGGCAGCGTCAAACTTGGACAGGCCCGACAGGGACTTCTGCATGAACTGCGCAGCGAGTTCGTTCTTACAGATTCCCTCACCTTACGGTCGATCCTTAGTTAATTGTAGGTTACAGATTTTAGCGCTGTTCGCTCACTTGCTTCCAAGAGGACGAGCAAGTCGGCGTGACGTGGGGACCCAGTAGCAAGGTTTGTGCATTGGTTTAGCGACCCATTAACGCCCTCCACGATGCCATCGACTTGGTTGTCGCCCCGATAAGTTGATGGACATTCGATGGTGTTGAGTACTGTAAGTTACACTGAGGGAGTCGTCGACCCTGCCGCCAGTGATCGATCCATCTGCCAGCTGATCTCCGAGGGCGTCAATGCTCGATCAGAGACGCAACTCCCTCGGAGGGAGTTGCGTCTCGCGATGAACTCCAGCACTCCTCCAGCTTGTTCAGTTCTCCATTACCTGCTGCTGCTGCTTATAGCTAGTCAAGCCAAGGCTTGGTGGCGCATTAGTGGCAACACGTTTCTCAGGGTACGAAATTACAGGTGAGGGGTGCATTGGACAAACGGTCGGCCGCCGTTTGTAAATTTTATCAAACAGAGCTGACGAGTAATCGCGCTAGAACTTTGACTGCAAGGAGGACGACTCCCACCACCGTGCGACCCTCATGTCAAAACCAATATCAATAGCCCCGCGCGCACGTAAACGCCTTTCCAAAGGAATATGGACAACCCAGAGGACTTCCGACTCCGACGTTCAAAACTTCACACCTCACGACACATGATAAATATCTAGTCCCTCGTCCAGAACCAGCCCTACCCTCTCTCTATGTCGCAAATTCTCCCCCCTCTTCCGCCATCGCAGTCCGGCAATGAGCTTGGTCGCTACAGGGTGCGTTGGAGAACGTTTCAAAGGGTAGTTGCAAGCCATTGATGGCCTGACATCTGACATAGCTCCTAGCACCGTCAGCCGGTGGTATGTACAAAGCTATTCGACATTCAAAGGATTTGCTTTGCCGTATCGGTATATATGACGTTTTGATCGCAGTGCGTGTGTCGCCACTATGTCTCGGAGCGATGTCACTCGGTCAGGCTTGGGAGCAATCTATGGCCGGTGGTACGTTTCCCCGCGAATAAGTAGTGCATGTCATTAATGCGTTAATTTGGGCCATTTGAAGGAACGACCGAGGAGGAGGCATTCAAGGTGTGTTGGGACACGAAACCGGTCGTCTTTACGTATTGATGGAGAAGAATGGAACGACGATTAGTTTCTTGATACGTTCTGGGAGAACGGTGGGAACTTCATCGACACAGCGAACAATTATCAAAGCCAAGAGGTACATATCCGAAACATCGAGCTCGAATATGCAGAAATGAATATGCCTTTGACAACAGAGCGAAAAGTTGATCGGCGCATGGGCGAAAGCCCGAGGGATCCGAGACCAACTAGTAATTGCCACCAAGTATACCATCGGGTACAAGAATGACGACCCAGACGTCAAATTGAAGGTGTGCATGCCGAATTAATACCTGAAATGTCAGGACATCGTTGGTTGACTGTTTCAGGTGAACTACCAAGGGAACCATCGAAAAAGTCTCATTCTCTCGGTGAGATCATTATCCTTCCAGACCAGGATTAGCCTGAGCGCGACGCTGACCGGGATATTTGCGGTGCAGGTGCAAGACAGTCTGACTAAGCTGCAAACTAGCTACATCGACCTGCTGTACCTGCACCTGTACGTACACGGTCTAACACTCTCATTGTGTGGAGGGATGACAAACAGTTCCACAGATGGGATTACTCAACTTCAATTCCCGAGCTCATGCAAGCGCTTGACTCGCTCGTAAAGGCTAACAAGGTCCTATATCTCGGGATTTCAGACACCCCTGGTGCGAGTTCCTCACGCATGACCGGCTCCAATCTCGCCTTACGTTGAACCACAGCCTGGCTGGTGGTCAAAGCAAATGAGTACGCTAGGGCGCACGGGATGGCGCAGTTCGTCGTCTGTAAGCGCTCATCGTCCACCCGTAATCTAGCCTCGCTTGTTAACTCGGTCCCTTCTCCCCAGATCAGGGATTATGGAGCCTGACGGTCCGCGACCTCGAGCGGGAGATCTTGCCCATGTGTCGTGCAGAGGGGATGGGCATCGCTCCTTGGGGCGTCCTTGGACAGGTACGGATGTCATTCATGTGTATGCCCGGGCTCAGGCACCGGTGGCGATAAGTGCTTGGTGCTTTTTCGTCCGCGTTTCCACTGCGCGTGCCGATTTCGAGTGGGCGATCAGTTGAAGTTGACTTTGTGGCGTCCGCAGGGCAAGTTCAAGACGGAGGCCGAGATCAAGAACCGGTCCGCGATCCGATATAACGTGCCGCAGACCGCGGAGGAGACGAGCGTGAGTGCGGCGCTCGAGAAAGTCGCCAATGAGGTGGGGAACGGAGCGACGTTGGGCTCGATTGCTGTTGCGTGGGCAATGAACAAGGCCCCATATGTCTTCCCTATCGTCGGTGGTCGCAGCCCCCAGCAACTGGAGGAAGTCATCAAGGTCAGTGTTCCATGCAAGGCATGGTCGGAGCTGTGTGGCTCAAATACTAATCCGTACATCTCAATCGTACTAGGGTCTCGAGATCGTTCTCACTCCGGAACAAATGAAATCTCTCGAAGACGCTGCACCGTTCGTGCTCGGCTTCCCGTACCTGCCATTGTTTGGGACCGATCCGGCGTTCGGAGACGGTCGTCCCGCCTACTTCGTGGCTGCGGCAGGCCCAGTGAAATACGTAAAGGCTTCGGCACCGATTATCTCCGGGCCCTGAGCGTCCTGCGTCGAATGGACGAAGTATGTAACCTAATTTACTTCCGTACCTCGGGCTGTGTGTTCCTGACCCTATCCCTCGAATCTACTATCTTGCCAGCGTCAAGTCAAGTTGAGTATGCATATATCATCATGCAAGGAAGACCAGCAGTTTCGATCTCGTGTTGTACGCATACTTATGTAGCAGAGTGTTATCTACAATGTTACCCATATCGTCAAGCCTTTCGATGAAACTGCCAAAAGTCAACGATCACATATATGCATCGGGCGTTATACCCTGCGTTATCCTCTAAATGACATCGTCTAGGCGAACATAACTAGGGCGGCTGAGGGCAAGCTGAGGCCTGTTTGGAAATTGTCCTGACATCGTGGGCTTGAGATGGCGGTGCTAGTGGCCGTCCAATTCGGAGGATTTAGCCATCTTGGAGGCGCAGTACATCGAGGAGGCACCAGGGAGCAAGCCCCGCATGTCTCGGACACAATTGATCATCGCATCTATCACCCGAAACTCCACTATTAGATGTTATAATTGACCATTGTCAGACGAAGAATACCTGCACAATTGATCATGCATCATCCGATACAGTACTGTTGAAGGACCGTTGGTCGTAAATTCACGGTTCGTTTGACAACTCATGCAGAAAGCAACAATGTTTGGCCAGCCAAGTACTGGTATGCATATTAACCCACCAGATACGAGAGCATGATAGAACCCATAACGAGGAAAATGCGAAATTCGTCCTCCTGCCCCGGAACCTCGAGATGTTGGCACCATTCCGGAGATGGGGGGCCGTAAGTTCCAGATCGGTATTCATTCTCGCCGGTAGTCAGTGGTTTCAAACAGAAGAAAGGAAACAGCTGGAAACGGTTCATTCTCATTCGAGAGAGACTACAACACGTAGGGTCAAACTTCCCTTCGTTGCGATCATACGGATCCCGTTTCCCCCCCTCGAGCACCTTTCATCCGTTCCCTTTCGGCGGAAAGAGCCTGGCCCCACTCTTTAACCTGTGGATGTTTGAGGAAGGGTAGACTACTGTCAAAGAAGGGCTGCAATGTCTGCATCCCGTGGTTCTTCTCATACTCGAAGGCTGGATAACGGTCAGAATTCATCGTATAATTTGTGCTGAAACGCCATACTTACCTTGGGAAGCCATCTCAAATCGGTCAAGGTCTGGGTTGTAAGAGGACGATTAGATGTTGTAAACTTAGGGGAGCGGAAGGACGCCCTCACCTTTGACGAACTGCGCCTCATTGCTTTCACCCTCTTCATATTCCTGAAAGCTAAGCTCAATATATCGGCAACGTGAATGAGGCCTGGATAACGCACATTCCATAGATCCATGATCCGTTGGGCGGCCGGGCTATTGTGCAACATCTCGTGGACGAAGTTGTGCATGGCTTCCTGTTGAGCTCGAGTCAAGAACAAGCCAAACGCAAAGATTTCTGTAGGGACATACAGCTTCTAGTCGATGTTTCTCTGCCTTTGGAATGCCTTCTCGGGGCGCAATGTCTCCAACTAACTAGGGTTAGCACCACGAGCAAAAAGGTGGGTGGGTTTCACCTTGCGCCTCTGCGAGATCGTGCACCAAAGCCATCATAACACATCTATGACGCAATGAGTTGACGGATCCTATCTTCGGGAAGGACCACCTTACTTGGAGAGGTCGAGACTGGGATCCGAAGTACACATCGCAAAGATCGCCATGCGGTACATGTGATCTGAGATACTGAATGAAAATCATGAGGGCTTCAGCCTTCCAGAACACAGACAATAGCTGCATACCTCTCAGGTCCAGGTACCTACTCGATGGGAGAGGTCGTGAGTAGTATAAAGCTTTTGTAAAGTCCAACGCTCATACTTTGTGGTTGACCCAGCCCGTTCTTTTCTGAGTCTATCAAGATATGTTTTTGCGTTTCAAGTGAATATGTGGGTTGCCATATGGCATACCTTCAGTCGCTCTAAGATATGGAAGAAGGCGAGCCTGTCTTGTGCAGCATCCCCTGACTTGGAGACGTACAACGGAGGAAAGACTCGTTTTGAGGATGCCACTGTATGCTCGTGGGCCATTCCTGTGAAGCGGCGCTGGTACCTCCTGGGTATAATACTGGATCTAAAGTGAAACCGAAGCTGTGGAAGTTGAGGTGTTCGTGGCAGAGGCATAAGATGTTTTGTAGCAACCTCCGCGGCGAAGGTGCGCCTGAGAGATTGGGCCGTGAAGCGCCCGTGCATGGCCCACGACAGGCGCCCCTCAACCGATCGCATCCTCCTCCCTCCTCCCTCCTCCTAACCCGCATTGTCCATCGTCCATCCTCATAATATCAGGCTTCTCATAACGATTCGACCTCGTTTTCCCTTCGTTCCCACAGGAAACCGCTGAAAGAGGCTTGTGCGAAGCTCATCTCATGCAGGAAGAGCAAGGTACGTGCTCATACTCCCCGCTCTTCTCGCGCTGCTACAACGGCACTTGCAGACACCTGCCGAATATGCAGCGCCCCCGCAGAGCCCGGACAACCGCTGTTCTATCCCTGTAAATGCTCCGGAACCATTAGATACATCCACCAGGACTGGTCAGTCGCTCCTCCTGCCTCCGCCGTGCCACTGGGTTGACGCTCCGAAAGCTTGACAGAATGGCTGGCACACAGCAAGAAGAAGACGTGCGATGTCTGCAAGTATCCGTATTCTTTTACCAAGGGTATGTTCTGCATGTTTCCCGAGGAGCTTTACCAACTCGCGAAAACCTCTAGTATACTCTAAAGACATGCCCGAGAGGTTGCCTATCCTCTTGGTCATGCAGCAATTCTCTCGTCAAATCGTGTCCGCGGTCCTGTTCGGTCTCCGCGCGGCACTCGTAACGACTGTATGGCTGGCAGCTCTGCCCTGGTCGACGATTTGGACTTGGAGGATGTACTTCGCTTTGGGCAATTCTGCGTGAGTACATCCCTACTCGTCTCCCTCTTCCCTTTATTCACCCCCTCGTTAGTGCGTGGTGGATCAGCGCAGTGAACAGAGATACGTCCGATATCGAGTTCTACCCGGCCGCCGTCGCCAACGGCACCGCCGTCAACGCCACGTCTACCAACACGACGGACGCGCAGCCTGGTCCCCCATCCCTATTCGCCCATCCGCTCTACAGAGCCATCTCATCGGACATCTTCGCCGGTCAGATCATCGCGTCCATCATCGTGTTGACCTTTGTCGCGATATTCCTCCTAAGGGAGTGGATCACCCAGAATGCCCGCCCGGGTGTATTCGAGGACGGGGATGCGGGAGTCGACCCCGCCGCGGACGCGTTGCCGCCACCCCCCGAACTTGCGCCCCCTCAACCTCCTGTACACCTGGCGCCGCCAGCACTGCCCCGACCGCCATCACCACCGCCCATCGTCGCAGAACCAGGACATGAGCAAGTGATCCCGATCCGGGACGACCGCTATGTTCCCAGGGACGATCTGCCGTTCCAAGCGCGCACCAAAAAGCCACGTACGAGAGGAGACGTTCACGCGTCCGAGGACAGCCAGGAGGCAGGACCGTCGCGCGTCGCGAAGGGTAAGCGGAGGGCGCACACGACCGCCCGTGAGGAGCGCCGGTCCCTGAGGGGCCGCCGCATGGGCCGGAGAACGAGGATGTTTGACGGCGATGACAGCTATGACGAGGGCACGGGGCTGCACGACGACAAGGACTTCCGACGGCTGCGGTACGTCGCGCACAGGGCGGGGGACTTTGACGACGAGCTCCAGAGGCGGAGCGGCAGCTCCTCCAGGTCCGAGCGCGAGAGGTGGCCGCCGGAGCGGCATCGCAAGCTTCCCCGCGATCAGAATCGGCTTCCTGCCTTCTCAGAGTTTACGTTCACCTACCCCTCCCCGTCTTCCTCCAACAAAGACGGGCATTCTCCCCCACCGCCAGGGTTTTTGATTCCTTACGAGAAGAAGGGCAATGGGGACCATCCCGCATACAATCCCTTTGCACGGTCTCGGTCGCACCTTGAGCTCGACTCGGATGACGACGAAGACGAGCGTGAGCGGACGCCGACTAGGCCGTCCACGCCCGTACTAGGGCCGTGTGGCAGCGGGAGCTATGACTTCATCGACGCGGAAGAAGCAGCTGCGAACTCCGCGCCGGCTTCGACATCGGACGCGCAGACTTCGACATCCGTCGCTGGCCCTCGGCGACCACCGTTACCTACCATGACACTCCCCCCGTCACCCATCCCATCGAGTTCTGCAGAGGCTGTGCAGGGAGCCACTCCTTTAGCCTCGCCCAGGCTGGCGACGTACCGCGCGCCGGAGGAGCTGGATGTGGACGCGGACGGTGATGGCGAATACTTTGTCCACAACTACGTCCATGACCTCGAGCCCGATCAGTATCTCGACCCTGAGCAGGCGGAGGCGGAGCACGCGCATTACTTCCGCGAACCGTCTGAGGACGACACCGACTTTGACACGGACGAGGAGGAGGAGATGCGGCAGCTCGTGCATGCACGAGCGGGCTTCAGGGAGGAGGCGGAGGCACGGAGGTTGCGTGCGCAGGAGATGGCGGAGATGGCGGATGAGGAGATGGACGTGGACGACGAAGGCGAGGCGGACGTGGACGAGCTGCAGTGGACAGATGATGACGCACTACACGAGGAGGATGACGACGACGAGGGGGAAGGAGGCCCGGGCGTCGTGCAAATAAGAGAGGAGCTCCCTGGGCCGCTAGCTGGAGGTGAGGGTCTCCGCCAGGGCTTTCCTGCGCTGGAGAGAAGGGAGCTGAGGGTTGTGCTAGGCCAGCCTCCAGAACCACCGCCGCCGCAGGAGGACTTTGACGCCGAAATCAACATCGAGGACGACATGGATGGCGCTCTGGAGGCCATTGGTTTGCGTGGGCCGATTGTTGGTGTGCTGCAAAACGTACGCGGTGTTGTGTTTATGACGGGGTCTTTGCTGACGTGCTTACCACCTAGGCTGTGCTCATGACTTTCATTCTGGACACCACGATTGGGCTGGGGATATGGCTACCCTTTACCATCGGGAAGTCGACCGCGCTTTTGACGGTCCGTACCATCGTTCTAACAGCGAGATATGTGCTCATCCTTCTCTCTTTCAGCTTAACCCGCGTCGAGCTGTACAACTGCTTCATCTGCCCCTGAGGTTAATTCGAATCGTCACAGATCCCGTCGTCGACTCGGTCCTCCTCCTCATCTCCAAGGTTTTACTGCCTCCACTATCTCATCTTGGTCAAGCTGCGGTGAAATCAGGACTTCGTATCATCACTAGCGCGGTCGGTCAAGATCGTGCGGACAAGCTTTCAGAGTTGTCCACTGGTGCAGTAAGTTGGTGCGCCACACCCGGCTCGTCGATTGCTCACCCACGCTTGTACATGCAGTATGACAACGTTCTTGCAGTCGCCTCCCAGGTCATGAACCGTACAACCCCGTCGACCCGTTCCAACGTACACGCCGTCGAGCCATCATCTTCGTTCTTGTATCGCGTCCTGGAGGAGGACACTACCATCATGCGTGTGGCGGAACCGTACTTCGCGCCCATAGGGAAGAACGTTCGCGAGTGGTCCGACGAAGGCAAGACAACGTGGGTCCGGTTCGCTACTGGGGACACGCCGAACGACCGAGCGTTTGCTGTGGCTCTTGGCTATACCGTAGTCGGTTTGCTTCTGGCCATATACCTCAACATTCTTACTGTTGGCAGCATGAGGAGCGCGAGCCGTGCGGTACGAAATGCCGTCCGCCAGCAGCTGCTTGTGGTCAAGGTCGCGGCATTCATCGTCGTCGAACTAGTCATATTCCCCCTTGGATGCGGCGTCATGCTGGACGTCTGCACGGTGTGGTTGTTCCCGCAAGGCAGTTTCCGCTCCCGGGCCGCGTTTTTGATGTATGCGCCGCTGACCGCGGTGTTCTACCACTGGGTTCTGGGCACGATGTTCATGTACGTTAACTTTCATTTGTTGCTTCCTACCCTACCCATTAACGTGTGGACTTCAGGTACCAATTTGCCGTCCTTCTCTCTGGCTGCCGTGGAATCATGCGGCCTGGAGCTATGTGGTTCATCAAGGATCCCCAAGACCAGAACTTCCACCCTATCCGGGACATTCTAGAGCGACCGACCCTGACACAAATTCGTAAGCTCATACTGAGCGCCATGATGTATGGGTTCGTGGTTGCGAGCGGGGTGGCTACCGTTTCGGGTATACTCAGAATCTTCAGTCGCACCATCATGCCTTTCCGGTGGAAGATTCGGTGTGTTGCACGATTTTGTAGAGTGCGCACGGAGACTGACCCTGACTCCTCAGAGAACCTTTGTCCGAGGTACCGATTGACTTGATCCTGCTTCAGCTGGTCTTACCCTACACCATGGGGTCCTTTCGTCCCCGAAAATCCCTGGGGCGGTTCGGCTCATTCATCTGGAGGTACCTCGCTTCGCGACTTCGCCTCTCGTCCTACATGTTCGGTGGTCGCTATACCACTGAGGAGTTCACGCCCAAGCACTGGTCTTGGAAGTCCCTACTTATCCAGGACCGCATCCAGATGGACGATGACGAGGCGCCTCATGACGGTGGCTTCCGACGGGTACCGAACAGCGACAACGTGGCTCTCGTGAGGGACTCGCCTGCAACGGCTCCGGTCCTGGAGGACGGCACCCCTGTCGACGAGGCTGCGGGACAACTTATTGACGCCCAAAACGCAGAAGCGCAGAAGCAGAAACGTCCCGTCAAAGACGACTACACAGTGGTGTACATTCCGCCCAAATTCAGATATCGAGTGATCACGTTCCTCCTATGCCTCTGGACCATCGGCTCCATCATGCTTGCATCTGTTCTGGCTGCTCCAATACTCGTGGGCCGGGGCTTCTTCCGGCTGCTCATATCTCACGACGTGCATGATGGCTACTCCTTCATCATTGGCTTTTACCTCCTCTGGGCATGTTGGCTCATCAGTGCCTCGCTGGATCGTATGGACAAGCGCCGCCAGCGGCGCTGGAGCGGATCGGAGCCCCGCGCCGAGTGGCTGCTGTTTGTCGTCAAGCGCGCTCTACTTTGGATTGCTCAAGCCTTGTACATGACAGTCACCTTAGGCATCATTGTTCCGACCCTCGTCGGACTCGTTTTCGAGCTCTACATCGTCCACCCAATCCGGCATACGGCAAACCCATTGATGGAGCCCCGTATCCGCCTCGTGGATATGTGGGCTTTAGGTTTGCTGTATAGCAAGATCATCATTCGTACGTTGCGCATGCACCCACCTGCCCATGGTATGATGCGTGGAATGGACCGGGTATGTCCTCCGCATCTGTTGCACAAAGGGATATCCGGACTGACTTGATTTCCGTAGATTCTGCGGAATGGATGGACTCATCTCGACCCCATGCGGGCGACCAATGACATCATTTTCCCGCTGGTCGCAGGTCTATCTGGGATGATTGTCCTCCCTGCTGCCGCCTTGTGGGGCCTTCAGCGTGCCGTCACCCTTCCCATGGACGGCGACTTCCTATGTGAGTCCTTTATAGCGCATATATTCTGGATCTCGGGTCTAATCTGCGTTCAGTCCTACATGTCTATCCTGGAATCTTTACAGCCGCTGGGCTGGTACATGGGGCCTATGCATTATCGAAGGTCCTAGGGTCTTGGTCACAGACCATTCGCGACAAGGAGTTCCTCGTGGAAATGCGCTTACGCAACCTGGAACCGGGGCAGGAGAAGAAGGCAGAGCAGCAGGCAGATGCGAAGGTGGAGGTTGTGACAGAAGTAGAAGAGTAGTCCAAGCTTGCGCATTCATCGGGACTATACATACATACATCGTATATTGGATTGAACGTGTACCATTGTAGCCTTATTCATTACTCCTACTCATCATAACAGGTAGTACGAATGCGACCCTTGAGAAAATAACACTGGTGAGATACGTTGGATTACTCGGGCCAGAGGACGAACTTCTATCTCTCTCGAGCTTGAGGAGGATGGGGAGTCAAATCCACCGCGGGTCAGACTTCGGATCTCAACCACGGGACATCTGGCGAGAACCGAGTCTCGCTCGTCTTCACCCTTTGGAGATCCATCCTGGGATCAAACAGACTGCACATGTTAAAATCCTGCTATCGGAGGTTGGAGCGTACAACGTCTTCGTGGCCGACCTTTTATACCAAGACGCACCTGGTCTTGCCGGTTGTTTTTGTCCTTTGTTAAGTGTGGCGACTACAGCGGCCCTTGGCCGGCCCCCGACCAAGGTACAACATCTCTCAGACATACTAGAGTGGGAAATCAGGCCATTGCAATGCGCACACCTTGTCCTGGTGAAGGATTCGGTAGAGGGTTGTGGATCGTTATTCTTGATGTTCGCGGAGCCCGTACCGGCAAGCGTAAAATAAGGACGCTTGAGCTTGAATCCTCGTATGACCGGCACCCATGACCGCCGGACGCAAATCTAAGTCAGCAAGCCTGCCTACAGGCTGAAAGGTTCTTGTTGACGATACTTAGTTTACCTCGCCAGGGGCATCATCTACTCAGCTCTTTCATTTTTACTAAATGCGGACCGCCTGTGTCCAAACGACGACTTGGTCCGAGCAACCGCATGCCAGGGTTGAGGCCTTGAGGCTCCAGGTGTCGGCGGCCGCTCAACCATGCGAGTTGTGCGGGCCGGGATGGGAGAGAACGGTGGATGCCGACAGGTCAGGGTGAAGCGAGCGATCTCGAAGTCACCCCATTACCGAACAATCTCGGCCCGCTTTGTGAGGTTAGCTCACATAGCAAGAGGCAAAACCCGTTGGAGTGGGACGTTGGCCACAATCCAAGTGATGTTATGACATTCGGACCGCTGGGTTGCTCGCGTTGTCTCGTTGGAGGACCTATTTATTAGAATAATAGAAGACAATACTGTATGCTGGAAAGTGCGGACGCTGAGTAGCCTTGCGACACGGCAAGACATGATACATGCCTTCCTCTAGTGATACAAACTACCCTGGACGGATCTTCCCAAATGCCCCCTTAATGCGACGCCTCGTCGGCAGCGTCCACCCGATTCTTCGGATCCGAGGCCGAGACATCACTTGTGAGACCGTTGACGTTAAGGTGCACGTTGCTCTCCGGCGCCTTGAGAACGTCAGCAATGCGACGAGCGAGAGGAGTCGGTTCGGCTTCGAGTGCCATCTTCAGGAACCAAGGTTTGCTCATGTAGTTACGAATGCTGCCGACCTCGAAGGTCAGCACGCGCGTGCCCAACGGCAAGCGAAACGCTCACCCGTCTGGGAGAAGGACAACGACGTTCGCGCCCTTGGTCTGAGCTATAGCCCGGCCCTTGTCGCTCCGGAGCCAACGCAAAGTCCCACTGAGCGCGCTTCCGCTGCTCCCACCCACGAGAAGGCCTTCATGACGCATGAGGAGCCGAACAGCAACGAATGCCTCCGAGTCGGAGGTCTTCAGCCAGTCGTTCACATCGGCTGGGTCGCGAGAAAGGACATCTGGGATGAAGTCGTATCCAATACCTTCAACGACATACGGGTCGCCTGAGCCGTCGACGTTGAGGTCGTCAGGGTATGCAAGGATGCTACCTTTCTATATGCGGGCGCACGGAGGTCAGAGGACGAAACTAGCGGGGTGATTAGGAAGCCGTACGGGATCGACCCCAACGATAATACAGTCCTTGTTGTGCTTCTTCTTGATTGCGCGAGACAAACCGGTGATCGTGCCACCAGTCCCAGCGCCTGCTACCAGAACATCGACCTTTCCTGAAGACGGCTGTGAAGCTGTGGACGACGTGGAGGTAACGGCCTCGACGATCTCCGGGCCGGTGGTGAGCTCGTGAGCGAGAGGGTTGTTGATCTTTAGTGGAAGGATCAAATGAGTTGACGATGATCCAATGATGTGTGTGCGCTGCAACTCACGTTGCGGTATTGATCTAGGATAATGCCGCCGGGGATCTCATGTTGTAGGCGTTTCGCCACTCCTGCGATCGTTAAGGAATTCAGCCACGAGAGGTCCGACGAGGGCGGTGGGAGCTCTACCTATGTGTGACGCTGGCGAGTCCCATGCAGCCTCAGTCGGGGTCCTGACGACTTCTGCCCCTAATGCTCGTAAAGCAGCTTCCTTTTCCTGCAGTGCCCATGGATTAGTACGAGAGAGAGCGATAATGGGGTCATACTCACCAATGACATCTTGTTAGGCAACGTGATGATCACGGAGTATCCCTTATCTGTAGTGTTCAGCATATGGTCCGGGTGAGATGACAGTCGGTTTGACCTTGATCGCGCAAGCCATTGCCAGACCAATGCCTGATATGCAGGTAAATGCACGGTCCTCAAAATGACCAAGACAGAAAGACGTACCAGTGTTACCAGAGGTCGGCTCAATGACGACACTTTGCCCCGGAATGAGCTTTCCTTCTCTCTCGGCCTCCTCGACCATTCGCTTTGCGATGCGGTCCTTGACGGAACCACCCGCAGACATATATTCAACCTTCCCGACTAACGACCACATGTGCTGAGCTTAGAGAGGTGGTCATGAATGGGAGCAGGCGCATATACTCACGTAGATTGCATTGTAACCCCTCTTCCTTAGCAATTCGGTCTAACCTGACGAGCGGGGTGTTCCCAACGGCGCCGAGAGCGTCGTCGATGATCTGTGGTGTACGGGCCATATATCTGGAAGGCTGTAGGAGGAGTGGTCGCAGTATGAGGGGTAAAAATGTGAAGATGGTGGTAGGTTGTCAAGAGGCTTGAAGAGCCGTTCTTATGGCCGTTGCAATTGGCCCGACTCGGGCAACGGCTGAGATCCGGGACGCCATCACGCGATGTGACGCGGCACGTCTCACAGTCACATGTCCATCATCGCGTCCTGCCGCGTCCCTGAGGCCTGCCAGTGGTAACCTTAGCTTCCAATTGCAAGTTCCTCTCTCCAAACACGTCCTTGGGCAGCATCAGTAGGCATAGTGCGCTATAATGTAAGTGCAGCACCATCTCACTATCATTCATCTGGAAAGACGACAGCTGCATCTCGGGCTTGCCCAGCAATCGCTCATAGATAGCGAGCGGTCACCAACGCCTGGGTATCTTGACAGATCGGCCCGGGGCTGACAATCCGCCCACAGACGGTCACATACAGTCAGTGCTTGTGCTCTCCTCTCCACCAATGAATCTGACTTGTACAGATCGGCTTGTGATAGTCAACACGTCCCACACGATGGCCGTCCCCGTTGCTCGTGCACCATTCGACAATCCTATGGCTGACTTCATCATCCGGTCCAAGGATGGCGTTAACTTCCGCGTTCGGAGTGGTATCATCGCAGAGGCGTCTCCCATCTTCTCCGACATGTTCGGTATCCCCCTCCCAGAGCCCAGCCAGACCGGTGATAACGCAGACTATATGGACGGGAAGCCCGTTGTCGCCGTCGAGGAAGACAGCGCTACGCTCGACCGATTGCTTCGGCTATGCTATCCTACCGCCGACCCCGTTCTGACAGAGCTCCGAGACGTGCGGTTGGTTCTGGCGGCCGCGATGAAGTACGAGATGGAGGAAGCCATCGCACTCATGAAAAAGACGCTGGTTACTTTTGTCGATTCTCAACCCCTCAGGGTGTGGGCGTCGGCGTGTATACTTGGTCTTGAGGACGAAGCCAAGACTGCTGCACAGGTCCTACTCCAAGCGGACCTTCCAAAGCGTGCGCCGCCAGAATTGCAGGAGGTCACCGCGGGAACCTACTTCCGCCTCGTAAAGTTCCATCGGGCGCGAGGCGACGTCGGCGAGCAATTCCGATTCACAGAACCTGACCCGGATGACACTCCACAACCTAAACGCAGGTCAGAATCAAGTATCCTCTACCAGGACCGTCCTTTCGCCGACATCATCTGCCGTTCGATCGATGGCCAGGAATTCCATACGCACAAGATCATCCTCTGCGCCGCATCCCCAACCCTACGAGACCAGATCCTAGCCTTATCGACCCCACCCGAGCCAGCCGCGCTACCCATCATCAACCTCGACGCGCGTGGTGCTGCCCTCGGCTCGCTCCTCGAAATGTGTTACCCCGTCGACTGTGGCGAAGACTTCCGCGTTCTCCCCGTCCACCACGCGCTGGCCATGATGGACTGCGCGCGGCGGTTCGGGATGGACGCGCTCTCCCACCGTATCAGGTACGGCGCGTTTGGTACGCTGAAGGTCTCTCAGCCGCTCGCGACCTACGTGCTTGCCAGCAGCATGGGGCTCCGCGAGATCGCAGAAGATGCGCTCGCGTTCTTGCACGCCGACCCATTCACGTACGGATGCCTCCCCGAGATGGAGGCGACACCCGCCGAGCCATACCATCGTCTTCTCGTCAACCGCCACGAGACGCTTTCGGTCGCGTCCAAGATGACGAGCGCGTTTGGGTCTGCCTCGGAAGGTTCGACGGATGCCGCAGGCGACGTGGTTATGGATGCCATGCAAGAGGGTGGAGAGCCGACTCCTAACGGCGATCCGTGGTTGCAGGGAATCCTGGAGCGTACCGTGGAGGAACTCCGCTCGCCTCACCAGGACGAACACTGGTGGAACAAGCCAAAGACGTCGGCGACGCTCCAGGAGTCGGTAGACAGGAAGCTGTGGTGCGATTCTTGCGAGGATAACGTGCGGGTGATTCTGCGGATCGAGAATCTGCATGCGAATGTGAGGAAGGCAATGGATGCGAACAACGTAAGTGGGTATTCGCATGTATCATGAGACATTTGCGGCTAACGCACCTGGTTATTGCAGGGAAAGCTATTGAAGAGACGAGGGGCTGCATGATCGGAACCTCAATCGTTCATGACTGTACTACTTGCTATCCCCGTTTTGCTGTGAGTGGTGTACGGATTACTGAATACATTCGAAAAGTAAGAGTCTCAAAGCAGCGTCGGTACATATGCAGAGTGCGTGAAGTCATTGATAGAGCTGGTTTGACTTAGGTGAGACGGGAGATTTGTGTGGTGGATGGCCTTGACCATGGACTTGAGTCTTAAGTGGGGCATCGATGATCATGTAACTTACGCCGTTCGGATGTAGGGGCGCTCAACGGCCCAGTCCCAGTGGCCATGGGCGCTGATTTCAAATATTAATCCTCACCTCCTCACGCCATGTTGGTTCTCTTCTTCAGAAGTTCAGGCTGCAGCCATCCTCATCGTATGTGTATGCTGCAGGGATTTTATGATCGGAGTTTTTCTCACATATTACGCCATTATTCTACCAATTATGTAATCTGAGCGGAACCTTCGAGCGCGAGCGCGTGCCACGTTTCGAATCCAGCTCGCGATGTCATGTCATCTTACAGTATGCTGCATCTGCACGATCTTTTCCATCCGCAACCGCAAGCCTACCTCTAGAGAGAGATCTGTAGTCGCTATTTCACCAAGGCGAGTGTCATGATGGCAATTCGACTTGAAATATACGGATTCTGACAACAGATCATACTAGTACGGCTGAGACAGTTCCGGCTTGCGATTGTCCGATACATCTCAAACACTTGGTGACTAGTATCATGTCCCACACACTTGCGCCCATATTCGCCCTCCCTCCCTTCGACAATCCTGTCGTCGACACCATCCTCCGATGCCGTGGTGGTGTACACTTTCGCGTTCGCAACGCAATCCTCTCAGAGGCCTCACCCGTGTTTTCTGAGCTTCAAGTTTGGGAAGGATGTACTGTACCGTCTTCTCATGCGCTGGAGGAGACAGCGATCACGAGGGATCAGAGAACTTCGACGGAAAGCCCATCATCACGGTCGTCGAGTACAGCGACGTCATAGATCCCCTGCTCCGTCTATGCTACCCGACCACCGACCCCGTGCTGGAGGACCTCCAGGACATCCGACCTGTTCTTGCTGCCGCCATGAAGTACGAGGTGGAGGAGGCTACCGCGTTGCTGAAGAGGGCCTTGCTTTCCTACGTGGAGACGCAACCATTGAGGGTTCATGCGTGTCTGCTCCATCTCGACGAGGAGGCCAGGACCGCGGCGCGTGCCTTGGGGAAGGTGCTTCCAGTGGAGGCCCCGAAGGAGCTGCGGGGAGTGTCGGCAGGGGATTATTACCGCCTCGTCAAATTTCTGCGCCGTCGAGGGCCAGAAGCGGACTCCGGCAAGCTCTTTGAAGTTGATATCTCCCACCGACGTCAAGGAGCCGCCGAAGACAACCCGACGGTGGTCCTACGGCGTATGGAACGAAGTCCCTCCTGAGCCATTCGCATTCCAGTCACGTCCCTATGCGGACATCATATGTCGCTCGTCTGACGGGCAAGACTTCCGTGCTCACAGAATCGTCTTGTGTCTCGCCTCGACCATACTCGAGGACAAGATATACTCCCTCTGTCCCGAACCATCTTCTTCTGCGTCACCAGCAGCCTGCTCAGGCGATCACCCCGTGCTCCTCATGGATGTCGATGCAAAGGCGTTAGGTGGCATCCTTAAATCATGTTACGTCGAGCCCTCAAGCTTTGTTTACGATTACTATCAATTATCCCCGAGCTATGTCATGTCCGTGGTGGTCGCCGCTCGGACGTTCGGGATGAAACGCGTTCTGGGGGCCTTGGAGTCTGATGCGTATCCGGACGCCTCAGAAAGCCAACCCCTACTGGGCTACTTGCTCGCGGCCAAAATGTGCTTCCCTAAGATCGCGAAGGACCTGGCATCGGATTTCCGCCATGACGTCTTTTCGTCTGGATACCTGCCTGAGATGGAGTCCATCCCCGCCCACTTCTACCACCGTCTGCTCGTCCGCAAGCGCCTCAGGAAAGCATCACTGAAAGCCGCCTGAGCTTCCAAATATCTGGCTCACGGACTCGGAGTCCTTGAATGAATTCGAAGCAGCCGAGATAGGCATCCTGTGGAACGTCGAAGCATCACGGCTACGCAGTCGAGAATGTAGGGGCTCATCTGCTGGATCTTTGTGTAGATGTTTGTACTGTACTTCATGGCAATCTACTTTGTCCCCTGGCATGGAAGTTCTGGGTGATCCGTCCCAAGAACATTCAATGACCGTAACGAAACTATCGACGGTTGAGTCGTACTCGACCGTGCAAAATTAGAAGGGGGTACGTACGAGAGAGGAACGTACAGTAGCCACAGTGCTAAGGGGATGAGGAATTGCAAGGGTATTATTCTACATGCGAGAGAGGATGATGAGTCGAAACGGGGCAGCACTGGGAGTAGTGGAGGCGGTACGATGGTATCACAAGGTCAACGGTATATGAGTATGGGGGGTCCAAGACAGAAGTCACCGTCTCCTGCAACATCGCAGCCACAAACCACGAACGTCAGTCCGAGCGCAAACCGGAAAAAGTGAGGGTGGATGGTGATAGTGGCTAATGGCTACGCCGATTCCATTGCCAATGCCAGTAGCAAAGTATAAAACACATTGTCCGTCACCAGAGGTGAGATGTAACAGAAAGAGAAGAGACCGGACGCACCGCTCCTGTCGGGGTTAGTGCAAAGTCATGACGAGAACAACACGAGAGCAGAGTCGGTCCATTGTGATACGACACCCAGAAGAATCCAAACACGAAACGAGCTCGGCATGCCGGACGCGCCTCAGAGGAGAAGTGCGGCGAGAGCGCCAGCGACGAGCAGCACCAGCGAGCCGCTGTGCGACATCGTCGAGGCACCGTTCTTGCCAGACGTCGTCCCCGTCGTAGACGACGGTGACGCAGAGGTCGAAGTGTTGGATGACGAAGCCGAGTTCTGGCCGCTGGCGGACGGCCATCCGACGCCGTTGTAGGTCGCGCGGATGATCTTGGATGCTTGCTCAGCGAGACCGTATACGGGGGCTTGGAGCTGCGCAACGACACGACGAACAGTCAGCAAGAAATTTTTATTCATTCGGGCAAACCGCGGCGAATCGAGATACTCACGTGGGCGGAGAATGAGAGAGGGAACACCGACGCATCGGCGACGCGGACGTTGCCGAGGCCGTAGACCTTCAGGTTGGCATCAACGACGCCGCCCGATTCGAGCGGGAGCATCGCGCACGTTGACGACGGGTGGTACTCTGTGCCGATGGCGGTCATGAGCCAGTTGTCCCAGTCATCATCCGACTGCACCTGGGAGCCGGGAGCCGTCTCGTCGCCCATCACGCTGCTTAGTGGCGCAGTCTGGCCGAGCTTACGCGCGAGCTTGAGGCCTTCGCGAAGGACGATCATGTCGGCCGAGTGGGAAAGGTACTGCGGGTCGATGGCCGGCGGGGTGAAGGCGTCGTTGGCCGTGATGTAGATGCGGCCCTGCGAGAAGGGGTGCTGGAGCGCGGCCTGGATGGAGATCGAGCCGGAGGAGATGAGACTGAAAAGGATCTCGACCTGGCCGATCTGACTCGTGAGGAGGGTGTTCAAGGTGGTGTTGTAGATTGCCTGGTAGCCCTTCTTGACGGTGTCGTCGCAGTTGGGGCAAAGGGTGGAGAGCGACGTGGCGGAGGCGTCGGAGATCTGTTGCTTGAACGTGGATGCGAAGTCGCCGAGAAGGTCGGTGACGTTCACGTAGGCAGTGGCAGAGTTGATGAAGGACATGAAGGCAGGGGAGCTGGCGTCTGCGCTGTTAGCGTGCAGGGAGCCCGCGGTATCGATCTTGGTTGTCCAGGTAACTGCGGTGCTCTGCCCAAAACACGTGAGGTTGAAAGGAACAACGATACTTTGGAACCGCACGCACAAGATGATCCTGCAGATGCTGCCCAACGCCCGGCAGGTCAAGGAGTGTGTTCACTCCAGCGGCCTTCAAGACGTCCGACGGTCCAACGCCACTCAGCTGCAACAATTGCGGGCTGCCAATAGTACCACCGGCCAAGATGACTTCCTTCTTCACGTTGATGGTCTGCTTTGAAGCGCCGTCCGCTGATGCCCACTCCACGCCGGTAGCCGTGAGGTTGTTCGCGTTCGAGGTGTCGAAGATGATGCGGGTGGCGGTTGCATTAGGGAGGATAGCAAGGTTAGAACGGGGGGCAAGAGGATCGATGTACGCCGACCGAGCGTACGACCGTGTCCAGTTGCTGGGGTTGATCGAAGAACTCGCAACGTACGCGCCCCAGGCATCTCCGTTGTACGCGTCCTGGGAGACGTCGACGCCGATGTTTCCCAAAGCCGTCGTCCAGTTCCCGACGATGGGGAGCATGCTGCAGACCGTGTTAGCCTTCTAAAATATGTACCGCGATGATCATGGACGTACAAGCCAGGATATGATACGTGCACGGGACCATCCGTGCCGCGGCTGGAGGCAACGTACTGGATGCCGCCCTCGCTCTGCACATCCGACGACGGGGGCGTGAACGTCTCGCTCGCCTTCATCGCGGCGAACATCTTGTCCCAGCTCCACTTGTCGGAGCCGCCGTCGACGAGGCTGGCCCAGGCGTCGACCTCGACCTTGGACGGGCGGATGTGATACATGCCGTTCAGGGCCGAGGAGCCGCCAAGCACCTTGCCACGCGGCCACGCGAACGGGCGCGCGCCGGCCTGGTTCTGGTTCACGGTCTTGTACTGCCAGTCGTACGACGACCCAACGAGACCTTCAAAGTATGCGTTCAAGGGGACATCTGAAGATGAATAGTTTTTTTTTTTTCCCCCGCGCTTAGTACGTCGTTTTTTCTCCCGCATGCAAAGAGGGACGTACTGATCCTGTCCGCGACTGCATCACCGGAATCTCCTGCTTCAAGGACGAGGACGGTTGTATTTGAGTCCTCAGAGAGACGCGATGCGATCGCAAGCCCGGCGGTGCCTCCTCCGACAACCACGAAGTCGTATGTGTCCGCGATTTGACCATTGTAGACGATGTTCCGTTTCCTGAGGTCGCGATGGGTGTGGTCGGCGTGAAAGTCGTGGTGCGCGCCTGACCGGGCGAATGCGCACTGGGAGAGCGAGACGGTCAGCAGAAGGAGGCTGAAAGACCGCATCGCGGGGGGGGAGGGGGAGGGGGGTCGTAAGAAAGGATTGACGGGAGTTTAGTGGAGTCGTAATACGGCGGGGTGGGGAATTGCGGCGTGCCTGTCAGGAGGAAGCATTATTTATGATGGAACGGGTTCCGAGGCGGAAGGTGAGACGGCAATGCGGTGCACACTGGGCAAACTCGAAGGATGCCGTCTGGATGCTCGCCCACGCCGAACTCGAGTGGGCTCGTCTTGGCGAGAACGTCCATCCGATCCTCGGACCTCGCCAGTGACACCATCTGGGCAGCGTCCCATCGCAACGGCGTCACGCCCATCTTGGAATGTTCAACATGTGCGTCTCGCCCTTTGAGTGCACAAGCTCGCCGCTTCCAGCCCAATGGGTGATCGGAGCTTCGAGGCCCGTGTCGTCCAAGTGAGAGGATGCCGGTCCTTCTTCTCTGTCACTTACTGACCTTGGGACTGCGTTGCTGGAATGGCAGACCACGCACCCCTGCCGTGTGAGCATGCGTCTGCGGCATGACCAGTGCTTGACCCAGGGACTTTTCCGCGGTCGGTCATTTGTAACCGCGTAACAGACATCCGCGGGGAGTCAACCTTGAAGGAAGTTTTAACCACCGCTGCGAGGGCTTGATACCGCACTTCTTCGACGCGCTGGTAAGTAAGTGTTAGAACTACAATGCTCTGGTCCCATGGCAATTTTCACTTTTATTTTTCGCGGGAGAGTAGGGGGAACAAGGACTTGCCAGTGACTTGCCCTGCAGCGCGTGGTGACATCACAGGTGAGACATGGTCCGGGTCTCCGTCCTGCTCGGGCGGAATCGGATATTCGCCGCTGGGAGTAAAATAATGCCGAGGACCGGCAGGCTCGGCATTTGCAACCAAATCGTGATTACTGTGGGACCGGGATTGTCCGAACACTAGATCAAGACGACCTCAATCTCTCTTTCTTCAAGTTTTCATATGGAAGATGCTTATACTTACAGCACTCTCAAAAACAGAGAACTGGCCAAGATAACGCGACAAATCCGTGAAACAGCTCTTGTGCGGACGCTTCACCAAATACCGGTTGGGGTCACAATGGTAGTATGAGTTCGAACACCAACTGTAACCTCGAGCTCTTTTGACAACATAATAATGGATTGATGTTGACGATCCGGGATTCTGAGCAAGAGAAGATAAATTATAACCCATGCGGCATACTTAACATCCGCGGCTGTCAATGAGGGACCTTAATCTTGGTCATCCATGCGCTGCTCAACGCGCCCTTCCGAAATTTCAAGATCAGCATTCGCGTATCAGATATCAGCGAAATGGCACCGTGAGAGATTTCAAGGATATCTGATGGGAGTTCGTTACGAGGAGAACAGCCTCGGTGTGTCAAGTTCCAGAATCCTCTGCTCTGTCATGTCCCAGAAGACTCTGAAGAGTGTGAGGGAGCGTTTGAAAGGAAGTTATCGCATTCCAAGTCACATGTGATCATGGGAAGTGTAGATAGTTAAGGTCGAAGAGGAAATACTGTACAAGAAGGAGTACGAAGTGCCGTGCGCATGCACTGGTAGGAGCGTTAGTCTCGCGTGAGTGGGCGCAGGTTCAGTGGGTACGGTCGGCCCATCCATGTTGCCAGTTCAGTGTGGTCCCTGAAGGGGTCGCTGGTGTTGGGGTGGACAAGAACCCTGTCAACATTTCCCAGTCATGAGTGCCAGATACAGATGTTCGATCCTTGACACGACTCACGAGCAAGGCCCTCGGTTGACCACAAGCCATGAGAATAGCGTCCCCGTCTGGTGAGGATTGAAGACGTTCACCTCGAACATCGGCACAGGGTGAGGACCGACGGGTTTGTCCCAGAACCTGTAGATACGCAGCTGAAGAGGACGGCATGGCGTCAACTCTCGAGCGATTATCTGATAACTGCGTCCAGTGTATACCTCTGGGAACTCGCGCCGAATACGCTCGTGGAGCTCTGCAGCGTATTTGGCCTCCTCGGGTGAATTGGGCAAATAGTAGACTATGATAAATTCTGAGGGAGGCTGTGCTAAACGTTGAGCAAAGTACGTACTGTGAAAGTCGAAGCCATTGTTGGAGGAGATGATTGGTTTGGGGAACTCTTCATACGCAGCGGAGGGTGGGCCCGGAGGGTTGTATAGCGACTTGCCATCCGCGTTGACTGTCGTCGGCAACGGTTCCGCATTCTCATATCCGATGAGGGGAGACTTGTATTTGCCCATCTTGTGGTGATGAAGGTACTGTATGAGAATGGGCTGTGATCAGCAGCGAGCGGTTGAGGGCCCACGTTCGACACACCTGGTTTAAAAGCACTCTGTATATCTCAATTGTTGGCCTCAGTATGTAATATTCAATGGTCAAATTTAAGCTCGAGATCGTTTGTCAGCTTCACCCATGTTCCTGTCAGATAACGCAATGGTCTATGACTAAGCATGTACGAGACTCACTCAGTACCGAGGCATCAATGCATCAAGGTCAAGGAGGCACACGCGAGGCACAAGTGAGGTCTGCATCCTCAGCCTGACCTTGTCTTCAAGCATATACGAGCTCATGAGTGGATTTCCATGCAGTATCTAAAATTACAGGTAATACCGATTCATGGGAATCTAAAAGAAAGCACTGATGATACATAACACCGCGCATCCTCGCGCAAAACCATTCCTCCTTGACTTGTCCTCATCGACCGTTTGCAGAGGCGCGAGAGCCTTTCAGAGCTGCGCTCTCGCGCCGCAGCTCCTGGATGACCGCCTGCCAGGAGAACGCGCCTCTGAACCTATCTATGACATTATTCAAGGCGGTAAGGACGTACCGCAAGCGCTTCCGGATTCACCCCACTCTCGATCAAGCTAACGCAGGTCGCGAGGGTCTCTTTGTCGAGACCAGTGTTCAGTAATTGTGAGATATCGAAAAGAGCTGCATAATGCCAATCAATTGGGTTTATACCCGTGTCCAGGCAAAGTGAGCGGTCAGCGTACTGTTCAGGGTCTCCTCGGCTGCAGAAATGCGATCTGCTTCCCGCGTGGACATGTTGTGCCAAGTGAGTGACTGGAAACGTGAACAGCAGAGAGAGCAGAGAGGGACAACACGAAACGAGGACTCGGAAGAGATGCTGCAGGCAGACAAGCCACCGGCAGTCTTCGGTCCGCAGCGTAGACGCCAGTGTGTGGGCTTATTGGATCGGAGCACTGTCGGAGCTCAAACATGGGGCCAGTGCGGTGGCGTTGCTCAGCTGCACGACTTGGACGAACACCCCCATTACCACTCATCCCTCTCATATTCGCTCCTTAATCTCTCGCAATGTCCGAACCAAGACTCGTCGATTCATTTACCGCGCCGAAGGAGGTGCTGCAGGAGTTTGCAGAAATGGCCGAGGAAGAGGACATCGACCCCTTCGCAGAGACCGCCAAGCAGCGGCAGATCGCCTCGCGCCAGTCCGACTACCACCACCGTCGATTCAACCGCCAGGCTCTCGATAGTGCCGACGCATTCAAGGCTGTCGTTGATGGAGAGGAGGTAGAGGGAGGGTACAAGGACGCGATGAGGTTGCAGCGACTGGAGAAAGAGGAGGAGCGGGTGCGGAGGGCAATCGAGGAGAAGGAGAGGCAGGAGCGGGAGGAGGGGCAGGCGAAGATGGACCTCGACAGGACGCCCCCACGCGCAGAGATAGAGGAAGCCCAGAAAGAGCTCGCCGCTCTGCAGAGCAACAAGCGGAAACGGCGTTGGGACATTGCGGAGCCGGAGGAGGATAAGGAAAACAAGGAGACTAAGGGTGAGTGGTCCCAAGAGGCTCTCGAAGGCGCCGCGCCGAAGAAGCGGCGTTCTAGATGGGATGCGACTCCCGCAGACGTCGCCGCGGAGACCCCGAGCGGGAAAAGATCGCGCTGGGACCAAGCCCCCGCTGCTGCCCCAGAGGTTCCGATGACACCTATTATCATGAACGCTCCCGGCCTCATGCACGAGGACAAGCACAACCGGTATCTCACGGACGAAGAGCTCGACGCCATTCTCCCCTCCTCCGGCTACGCCATCGTCACTCCCCCTCCTGGCTATGCCCCCCTCGTTCGACCTCCGAAGCTGTCAGGACCCTCCGTCACCGAAATTGGAGGATTTCAGATCCAAGAAAGTTCGGATGCTGCGGCAGCGGCAGCGGCGGCTGGTCTTGCGCCTGAATTGCCCACCGAGATTCCTGGTGTGGGCAACTTGGCCTTCTTCAAACCAGAGGATGCCCAGTATTTCGCGAAGATCCTTAAAGAGGAGAACGAGATGGAGCTGTCGGTGGAAGAGATGAAGGAGCGGAAGATCATGCGCCTACTCCTGAAGATTAAGAACGGTACGCCTCCCGTTCGTAAAACCGCCCTTCGCCAGATCACCGACAAGGCTCGCGAATTCGGCGCTGGTCCTCTTTTCGACAAGATTCTCCCCCTTCTCATGGAACGCACTCTCGAGGACCAGGAGCGGCATCTTCTCGTCAAGGTCATTGACCGTGTCCTGTACAAGCTCGATGACCTTGTCCGCCCGTACGTCCACAAGATCCTAGTCGTTATCGAGCCTCTGCTCATCGACGAGGATTACTACGCCCGCGTCGAAGGTCGTGAAATCATCTCTAACCTGTCGAAAGCCGCTGGTCTCGCCCACATGATTTCCACTATGCGTCCCGATATCGACCACGCCGACGAGTACGTCCGTAACACTACCGCACGTGCGTTCTCCGTCGTCGCATCTGCCCTTGGAATCCCCTCGCTACTCCCTTTCCTCAAGGCTGTCTGTCGCAGCAAGAAGTCCTGGCAGGCTCGTCACACGGGTATCCGTATCGTACAGCAGATTGCCATTATGATGGGCTGCGCTGTCCTCCCTCATCTGCGCAACCTCGTCGACTGTATCGCCCACGGTCTCCAAGACGAACAGACGAAGGTCCGGACGATGACCGCCTTGGCTCTGGCTGCATTGGCTGAGGCCGCTGCGCCGTACGGTATCGAGTCGTTCGATAACGTGCTCAAGCCTCTCTGGGTCGGTATCCGTCTGCACCGTGGCAAGTCACTCGCGGCCTTCCTCAAGGCCATCGGCTTCATTCTTCCCCTCATGGACCCCGAGTACGTCTCGTACTACATCAAGGAGGTCACCATCATTCTCATACGCGAGTTCCAAACGTCGGACGAGGAGATGAAGAAGATCGTGCTCAAGGTCGTGCAGCAGTGCGCGGCGACCGAGGGTGTCACGCCCCAGTACATCAAGCAGGACATTCTCCCCGACTTCTTCAAGGCGTTCTGGGTCCGCCGCATGGCCCTCGACCGGAGGAACTATCGTCAGGTCGTCGAGACCACTGTCGAGCTCGCCCAGAAGTCAGGTGTTGCGGAGATTGTTGGGAGGATCGTGAACGAGCTCAAGGACGAGGCAGAGCCCTACCGGAAGATGGTCATGGAGACCATAACGAAGGTCGTCGCGTCCCTCGGTGCTTCCGACATCGACGAGCGTCTGGAGGTCCGCCTTGTAGACGGTATCATCTACGCGTTCCAGGAGCAGACGACCGAAGACCAGGTCATGTTGGACGGTTTCGGTACTGTTGTCAACGCACTTGGTACGTCCCCTTCGCATCTCCCGTCGGCACACTACTAATCGTCAATCACAGGTATTCGTGTCAAGCCATACCTCACGCAGATCGTCTCCACTATCCTTTGGCGTTTGAACAACAAGAGCGCCAAGGTTCGCCAGCAGGCTGCTGACCTCACGACCCGTCTCGCTATTGTCATCAAGCAGTGTGGGGAGGACCAGTTGCTGAGCAAGCTCGGCCTCGTGCTTTTCGAGCAGCTCGGTGAGGAGTACCCTGACACGCTCGGTAGTATCATTGCGGCGGAGGGTGCCATCGCGAACGTCGTGGGTATGACGCAGATGAACCCGCCTGTGAAGGATCTTTGTAAGTCCTCATATGACATCTAGCTTTGAGCAGATGCTGATGACGCCTGCTTACAGTGCCGCGTATGACTCCCATCCTTCGTAATCGTCATGAGAAGGTGCAAGAAGCGACGATTAACTTGATTGGGCGCATCGCCGATCGTGGTGCGGAGTTCGTTCCCGCTCGCGAGTGGATGCGTATCTGCTTCGAGCTGCTCGATCTTCTCAAGGCGCACAAGAAGGGTATTCGACGTGCAGCTGTCAACTCGTTCGGTTACATCGCGAAGAGTTTGGGTCCCCAGGATGTCCTACAGGTGCTCCTCACGAACTTGCGCGTGCAAGAGCGCCAGTCTCGTGTTTGCAGTACTGTTGCTATCGCCATCGTCGCTGAGACTTGTGGACGTACGTCGATATGTTGGATCTGGTTCAAGGACGCGATGCTGATGATTCACCTTTTTTATAGCCTTCACCTGTCTCCCCGCTATCCTCAACGAGTACCGAACTGCTGAGCTCAACGTCCGCACGGGTTGTTTGAAGGCGCTCTCCTTCGTATTCGAGTATGTCGGCCCGCAATCAGCGTACTACGCCGACTCTGTAGTCACCATGCTCGAGGATGCCCTCACCGATCGTGACCTGGTTCACCGACAAACTGCTAGCACCATCGTGAAGCACCTTGCTCTCGGCGTCGCAGGTCTTGGTTGCGAAGATTCCATGCTCCACCTCATGAACCTTGTCTGGCCGAACTGCTTCGAAACGTCCCCACACGTCATTGGCGCAGTCATGGAGGCCATCGAGGCGATGCGCGTTACGCTCGGTCCAGGCGTGCTTCTCAGTTACGTGCTACAGGGCTTGTTCCACCCTGCAAGGAAGGTCCGTGAGGTCTACTGGCGCATATACAATTCGCTCTACCTCGGCGCGTCAGACGCGCTTGTGCCCTTCTACCCCGACCTTGGCGAGCTGAGCGAGGGCCAAAATGTGTATGACCGTCATCCTCTGCAGATGTTCGTCTGAGCAGTATCGTAATTGTTATTGTTGTATAGTAGGTGGGAGGCCTGTACCGTACTTTAGTTTTCTGTTACTGCGAAGAATGTCATTGCATGCTTGACATTGTGAATATTCGTGAGAGCGGTTTGATATTCGTGAGAGCGGTTTGGGGTACGGAGTGAACTGTATGGACCACGTCCTTTAACGACTCGCTCGGAGAAATTATGTCAGTCCAGTCTATCCTGTCAACGCCTTCCTGCTGTACTATACCCGATTCATCAGCTTTACCATATTGTGTGGGAGGAGAGGAGACTCACATCGTGGTCGAATTTGGCAGCACGAACGCTCTTGTACATGCTGTGCAGACCGGACATGAGGCTGAGGTTCATTTCGCATTTCGAACACCAGATCTTCTTTTCCAGCGACTCCTTCAAGAGTTTCGCCACGTTCGGTTCGAATTTCCACAACTCGTTGCTCCTACATCCCTGCAATCCTTGGGCAGTTTGACGCCAGACGTTCAACAACCAGGGGTCTCGAGGGTCAGGAGCCTCGAGGGCTTTCGGTTTAGCCTTCGATCTGGCCACGGTTGGCGTGCTTCTGTTATTGGCTTCTGGGGTACTGGTACTTGCCGTCGGTGCACGGGAGGTCGAAGTAGGAAGTGCCCGGGTTACCACTGTTCCAGTGAGCCTCGAAGTCGCTACGGAGCTTTGGTGACGATTTATCAGGAGAGTGTGATAAATAGTGGCGGGAGTGTCCTCCATCTCTGAGGGACATCCATAGGTGTGGAGCTCCGCGCTCAGGTTGGGCAATGTAGACCTAGCGTAGTCCGAGAACCCCATCCTGGCGGCCATGAGATAGCTCGTCAAAGGACGTTCGCGGGACGCGAGCCAGAACGCGCCACGGCACAAGCACTCTTGGGCTTGTTGTAGGTCGTGCTTCCGCGCACAGTCCATGATCGGCATGAGTACGTGCAGACCCAGTTGGGTGGAGTGGCGTCTCTTGGTCGGATAGCAGGCCTCTAGGACCGGTCCTAGGACTGATCCTGGCGTGTCCTTGAACTCAAGAACAGGAAGGGTAGAAGGGGTCGCTGTGACGGCGGGAGGAGGTTCCGGACACAGACGGGAGATCTTCTTGCTAAGGACTGACGAGGCGAGGCATAGAACGATCCTATGCGCACGGAACTCTACTCTATCTGAAGAACGGCAGATGATGTCGGCGTAGGGACGGGGTTGGAATCTGATGGCGGGTGAATCCACTCCAAGCTCCTGGAACAGCGAATGCGGTCTCTGCCTCTCGTGCTCGGCCTTCGGGATGTCCTCAGGAGCTGGGTCCCAGAACTTGAAGGACTCTGAGACATTTGCGCCTGTCCGGAGGAATTTCGTAAGGCGAAAGTAGTCTCCGCTCGATACTTGTTCGAACTCTGGCGGGGACTTTACTGGGAATTCCTTCCCGAAAAGCGCAAATGCTGCCGCTCTTGCTTCTTCCTCGAGCCGGAGAAGGCAAGCGGAGGCCCATACGCGCAAAGGCTGGACATCGATGTACGAGCGGAGCAGCTTCTTCAGTAGCGTGCAGGCCTCTGTCATTCGATACTTCATGGCGGCGGCGAGGACGAGTCGAACATCTTTTAGATCCGCGAACACTGGGTCCGTTACTGGGTAGCAGAGGCGGAGCAGAGGGTCAAACACTGTGCTCTCCTCTGGGACGACAAGTAGATGTTTGCCGTCCGTCGTGCGCTCAGATGCCAGTGGGTTCGAAGTGAGCATGTCGGAAAAGACGGGCGAAGCCTCCGAGAGAATGGCGCTGCGTACACGGAAGTGCACTCCATCGGGAGATCGGATGACGACATCTGCCGTGAGGTTGTCAAAAGGAGGCCCGGCAAAGGTGAGAGCCACTGGTAGGGGATTGGACATGACAACTACACAGCAGGGACTCGGGGATTCTACGATGTGGAGAATCCAAAATCAGTGAATGGGTGCACATATAATAAAAAGACCAACCGGATTTCGCGTGCCTCTAAACGGCCAATCGACGGGGGCAAGAATCGGGGGTGGAAGTTGAGGGGAAAGGGAGATGGAGCGCTGCAAAACTGTTCGCAATCCTGTGCTCCGGCGGCGACCGCCATTGCCATTAGGTCACAAGTCACAGCACTAGACACGAGGCTTCCCTTTCTGGAACTGGAGTTCCTTCAAGCCCCAAGCATGGCTCATTATAACACGCTGCAAAAACAAATGAGAATTGCACCGGCTTTGGAATCTTACAAGACACGAGAACTCACCTCGACAAGTCACTCATGTCCATAACGACGGCATCAATCACTTAATCAGCTGCACAAGAAACCATTAGATTCACGTCTTTACAGCGCCAGGCTACATGTAAACAGGACATGGATTGCACGGTGAGTCGATAAAATACTGTACGGTATGCAACATCGTTCTACGAGCACAAGAACGATCACGACGATCCGCTCGTCAGCCCGGGCGGAAACCCAGAGAAGACCGTCTCCTCTTGCACCACGCGGCCCGCGACACTGTATGCTATCCGCAGTTTTAGCCGGACGGCGGCCTGCATAGAGGGGGCGTATCAACAGTGTGATTTGGATGAGATGGGAGGACGGTCCTTACACCGACTGGACTCAAGACACGGAGCTCCTGCGTCTCTACGCTGCCTGGTTGGATGTTTGGTGAAGAGATGGGTGCCATTTGCAGTTGCTGAGACTGAGTAATCCCCAGCGGAGCGCGTGAGCGATCTATCATAGGGCTCCTGTAGAAACGAGCACATACCTTAGGAACAGCTGCCTGGAAATTGAGCTCCGACACAGCGTTCGCCCCCGTCGTCTGGAAGCTGGCGATGATCCTGACGAGACCCGGCCGCGTCGCGGACGTCTGAGGCGTCAGCGTTATCCGCAGCTCGTTCTTGTCGTACGCGGTGTAGCCAACGGGAGCCGCTGCTGGAGGAGGTGACGTCGCTTGGGGCACGGCAGCCGTGGCACCAAAAATCGACTGCATTGACGGAACAGGTGCCGCCGGTTGGGACGGCGACGAGGCTGGAGATGGCGCAGCGGGAGAGTCAAAGAGACCGAGGATATCTTGGGCGACGTTTCGCTGCGGAGCGACAGGCGCAGGGGAACCGCTGGATGTTGGTGGGGGTGCAGCAGAGCTGCCGAAGATCTCGGCAAGCAGGTCTTGGGTCGCAGGTACGGCGGGGGCACCATTTGGGGTCGGTGTGCTGGAAATCTCGTCGCCCAAGAGGTCCGCGTCCTTTCCCGGAGCGACGGAGCCAACAGGTTTGTTTTCGCTGACTATACGAGGTGTAAGATTGGCAGAGGACGCGAGAGACAGAGTAACAATACGTACCAATACCAAGAACAGTAGCCTTAAGCTCGGGAGCGGGCATACGCTCCAGAACGCCGGATCGGACTTCCCCAAGGTTATAGAGACTGGCAAACTCAACTGCACGTTGCTGAATCTCCAGCTCTGGACTAGTCGCATAACCAAGAAGTAGGTTCTGTATCCGCTCTTGCTGTGCTGAGGTTGTGGTAGGCCGTGACGAGATCTTAGTGATAGCGGTGAGGACGAATTGACGAGTGAGGTAGTTAGCGTAGGGAGAATCCAAGATGGATAGCAGCAGGTCAATCAAAGACTTGTCCGAAATCTGAATAGAGATCCAGGTGAGCTTTGCGGGTAATTTCATGTATGAGACGTATTACCGCTTTCGGGGATTCCTCATCAACGAGACCTCCTTCAAGAAGGATCTCGCTGTACTCCCCGATCACCCAGGTCGCAGCGAGAGTCAATGACTCTTGCGAGATGTCCGATCGGAGGGACGTGTACAGCTTCGACGCAGTGTATCCCTGCAATTCCGGCGTGTGCGCTACGAGTCGGATGAAAGCGGACAAGATCTCTTCCCTGACGAAGTTACCGGCCTTGAATGCAGGAACGTCAGCATCGACATCGCCGCTCAGCAACTGCCGACAGCGCTCTGAAACGTACCAGCTTCAACACGCGTAGCACCGTGTCAATATGCCAGCGCTTGTTGGGCGCGAAGCGTTCAGCGGCGAGACAGATTTGAGTGGTCATCCCAAGCTTGAACTCATCGTCGGCAACTTCGAGGAACGCGAGCAGCTCGCGGGTGAGTATGCGCACGTTCTGCTCATTGATGAGCGCGTAGGACAGCTCGAGTGCACGCCGTCGGATAGAGATATCACCATCGCGCAGACAATCGAGGATGATGTTTCGGTGGCGTTGCACGGCGTTCGTGTCGATTGCTACGACCTTGTTCAAGGTGTTGAGCGCGACGTATCTAGCGCCCGTGAATGAGGTCAGTGGGATTAGGCGGTTGAGGGCGCTCACAAAACGACATACCGGATGTTGTTGTCGCGGTTGCTCAAGAACTTGCCCAGGATATTGATAGCCATGACGCGGAGACCGCTATCCGCCTCAATCTCGAGCACTGTCATGACAGTTTCGTACAGGATGGAATTTCCGACGTTCTTGGTCGAGTCGGTGTTCGTCGCGACTTGGGCGAGGATATCGTTCATGGTCTCACTGGCTTTAGGATCACCCTTGCCCAGAAGACGCATGAGACGCAGGATCCTGACTTGCAGGAAAGGATCGGTAATGCCGGAGACGTCGTGCTCCGGGCTGTAGCCAGTTGTGACCAAAGCCTTGAGATGTCGGACGAGCAAAGGGACGGCCTGAACAAAGTCGCCGGCATGTAAAGATGACTGTTGCAAACCGAGAGCAGGACTCAAACGTACATTGCGGAATTCTTCTAAACAACCAGCATCAATTTGGCACATTTCCGTGACAAGTGTGATCGCGGTCAACAGCACTCCGTGGTTGCGATCGGCAAGAAGATTCTTGGCTTTTGCGGTGAAGTGGTCGGCAAGTTCGGGGACTTTGCGCACCACCCGCAGTGCACAGAGTGCCGCCTGAAGTAGAGGTTGGGAAGGAAGACAAGACCTTCGATATGAAGACGCACCTTCTTACGGATGTAAGTATTACTCGATCCCAGCAGCTTCTCTATCTCATTAGCCAAGTCTCGTGACATCTCCTCCGACGCGATATCTGCAAATGTGCACAGTGCGAGGCCGACAGCGTACATGTTCGCGTGGTTCATGTCACTGGGGGACAATAAGTAGTGCATGAAGGGCGAAAACGGGAGAGACTCACTTCTTCAAAGAGTTCGTCACTAGTGTAAGCACCTCCTGGTTCTCGTCCAACAGCAGCATGATTCCCAAGTACCCCAGTCGTTTGTCGGAGAAGCGGGGGCTGGCTACGAGCTTAAGGCATTCCATCTGGCCAAAATGGGCCTCGGAACCCAGCATGTGGATGTAGAGGAGTTTGGCGACATTGTTGTGTCTTGCGTAGGAGTCCTCCTCGCGGAATGAAGCACGGATGGCAGCAGACTCCTGCTTGATCAAGGCGCGCTCGTCTGCGACGGTCTGCTCGGATTAGCCTTGACCTCGGAGGGTGGACGAATAACTTGGGGCGCACTGACCTTACACGCGCGGATGCCCTTGATCAAAGCTGTCGGATGGATAAGTGACATTCAAACACAAACGACTAGGACTGCACCTTTGAGATTATGGTACGGCATCCCTGCGAGGAGACTGTCGGGGACAAGAGACGGTTATGGATGAGGCGGACCGCATCGTCGCGGCGTCGACGTGCACAGCACGTAAACAATTATTTATGTCCCGTAACCCCCGGATACGGCGCGATAGACTTGTAGCCTATTTACGCAGTTGCTGAGAGTAAGTCTATCTGCTTACATGAAGGGTGTGCAGTACGTTAGAGTTCGTTAGACTCGGATAAGTTAGAGTGTTAATAGAGTGGTTGTTACCGGAGTCGCGACTTGTGCTCCTCCCCTCACTCCGTCCTCTCTTCCCTCGTCCGCCATGGCGTCTCGCAGACAGCGGCTGCCGGCCCCAGTCTCTTCACTCCATGCTGTGTCTGTCTCCGAAGCTCTCAGTCGACTCGGCATGACTAGAGAGCAGTTCGTGGCCAAACAGGCGGAACTCTGTGCAGGCCTCCTTCAGAGCCAACCTTTCGTGCCCAAGTCTTCTAACGCACCTCAGTTACCTCTGAATGAGAAGTCCAAGGTCGGAAAGCCGAGTGGACGCCGCTCTCGGTCTAGTTCTTTCTCCAGCTCGTCATCCCGGGCTCCATCTCCCTCCCTACCCCATACACCAGCGAGGCATGACCGAGTTGACGGACCCTCGCGCCCCCGGGATCAAATGGAGATAATATTGGAGGAGAAGAGTCGTAGAAAGGCGACTCAGCGAAGAGGTTTGTCTGCCATTTACCACAACTACGCGAGGATGGGTCTGAACCGTGTCTACCTCATTAAACTCTACATCGCGTTCGCGCGACGACGGACGCGTTGCTTCTACCTCCAACCATGCCGCTGACCGCGTCCCCACCTCTAATGTGAGTGAGACGCGTCTCTTGGCTTCGCCACGACTTATGTGGTCGTTTCCCGCAGTGGCCACCAGAAACTCCCCATCACTATAAATATTACAGTGAACGTGTGGTTGGTGAGGCATCCGCCTCAAAACGCGCCAACGTGCGTCCTGCTATAGTCTATATCATCTTCCAAATTTCTCACCCCGAACAGTCATCGCAGGAAGGCTTCGGTTTCCCTGACACCCCCTCTGCAAATCGTGGCAATTTCAAGGCTCCTCTACCGCGCTACCCCATGCCTAAAACCCCTTCGCGACAGAATGTGGGATCATCTCTTCCTATCACACCACGATCAAGCCCGCCGCCTATTGTGAATCTAGTGTCGTCTCCAGGGCCAATGAGAGCCGATCCTCCTGAAGAGGACCACCTCCCTTTCGTTCTCCCCCCAGGTCCGTACTCGACGGTAAAGCCCGAATTATCATACGCCGCAATCATTGGAAGGGCGATACTTGCGTCGCCAAACCATGCCTTGGCCCTACAAGACATATACGAATACATCACAACCGTATTCCCATTCTACAAGCGAGGAGAGCCTACGTGGATGAACTCTGTGCGACATGCCTTGTCTACAATGGCTGTCTTCCGAAAGGTCCAACGAGGAAGGTCGGAAGGCAAGAGCTTGTGGGCAGTCTTGGACGTTGATTTACCATGTTTCGATGGCGGTGGTTTCAAGAAGTCTCTTTGCGCCGACATGAACAATGGCGTCTCCAGTCACAAGAGTTCCAGGAAGCGAGCGGCAGACGACGGAGGCGGTTCGCGATCGAAGCGACGCAAGGTCAACGATGAGCCTGTACCGGCACCAATGAAACCTCCCTACTTCCCTCCTGTGGTCCAAAATACCAACCAGCAATCGTACTATCAGGCCGCCTGCCTGCAACAGGCACAAGCACCCGCAGAAAATCTCTTCCCGCCACTTCCAGCTTCATCTAACTTCCACCGCGTGGTAGCTCGAGCTGCGACCATCCCGGTGGTGGAGGCACCCCTCATGGTCCCGTCGGCTGGTGCATCAACAGGCGCGAGCGAAGAGACTGAGGATGAGGATGACCTCGTCCCTTCGTCGTCCCCTATCGAACGCCCTCCATCCTCGTCATCATTGCCTGACTTGGCTTCCAGTCTTAGCACATCGTCAAGCCCGACCCCGTCCCACCTCAGCTATCCCGGCAGTTCCCGGGATCCGTCACCCGCAGTTGCCTCTGTCCCGCCACCTACGACGGAACTTCCGAACGACATTGAAGGGGATCCTATGGCTGCCTGGTTGCGGTCTGATTCCCCTCCACTCCCGATTCCAGCTTTGTCGGCGAAAGCCAAAGGCAAGACAAAGATGACTCCTCCTCCTCGATTGTCAGGGAAGAAACCACTACGGGTATGTCCTTATCGCCGGATGCTCCTCGTTGTAGGATCCTGTTGACGGTGAACTTAAGATGATGGGCCCGATGCATCCACCTAGTTCGCCAACTCCCGAGCGGCGGGGACTTACGGGGCCTCGACGGGTGTTCAGCTCGTCGAAACCCAAGAGCCCGGCAGCGATCCCCTCATCATTCCCTCACAAGCCAACATCACCATCGTCTGTCATGACGAGGCTCCACGCATCGCTCATTGCCTCTGCTATCGCTGCTGAGAGTAGCCAGAGTTCGGAAGAGATAGAACACTTTTCGACACCGGACCGTGCGGTAACGCCGCCGCCTCCATCGACGCCCCTTCGCGTCGAAGATCTAGAGGCCGAGCTCATTGACTTCTCGCCATTCAAGTCGCTGTCGGCTGACGTTGCCCACTTGTTTGGGGCATCGACATCCTCCGGTTTACTGCCTCCAAGCCCGTCGTTGTCTGTGTTCACCGCTCGAGCCCCTCTTCTACAAGGGAGCATGGAGGATTTGGCCGGGGACTGGATGTCGGCTGTCTCACGGTCACCAGTCGCGCCTATTCCAAGGACGCCGAAGAAGTCGCCGTTCCTTGGTTCATCGTCTACGCAGTCGTTACGGATGATTTCGCCATTTGGGACGCCGTCACGCTCGACCCGGGATTTGCTGTTTGATCCCGAGGACGACTGGACGCGCCACTTCCACAGCCCGAACGATCTCTTTGCGGCCTACACGACACTTGGTGCCTCACCTTCCCCAAGCCACAGCAATCGCTGATAATTCCGTTGTGTCATACCGCCTCCGACCGCAACGATATCCATGGGTTCTCTATGACATTCGCCCCCTCTGCCGCGACTGCCCGCTGCCTTGAGGTCAGCTACGACTTACATTATCCATCTATCATTATTGGTTACGCCTGTTCCGATCAACTGTCTGAACGTTCGAACTTCATCGTTCGTCCTCGTGTAGATGGGACTCGTACCATATCCACCATACCTCCCGCTAGTTCTGTAGGCTCCCGTACATATCGTTCCTTGAAACTCTATCTCGGTCTTCATACATATTCCTCATCCTCTAAACCTCCCACATCTCGCTGCACATATCGTGTCTGTTCTGCATATCCAGTCTCCCCGCATCTTGTCTTCTATCCCCAGTTCCGCAAGTATTTTTCCGGTCATCATCTCGTACCCCACCTTCTTGCGATACCTTGGACTGTTATTGTGACTGCCTGTCGAGACTTTTGTTGGTCGTTTCGCTTTGTCGTCGCGCATGCTCTTGGTTTTGCGTTCGAAGAGTTGATCATTCAAGCCGCATCGTGTACTATAAATATCAGCCATCAGTCGCATCCCCTTCACCTTCAAGCTTCATCCCTCCTCTACATTTCCTAGCCATATGTTACATATGCAATCGCGCATCATCCTGAACATGTAGTGCCCTATCACTAGCCCATGTGGCTTCGAAGTACAATCGTCACCCCTCAGGCGTCAGGCCTCACTGGCATGATCCCCCTTCGGACGCTATTCCGACATAGGTCAGATTCCTACTCCAGATATCCAAAAACCGCAAATATGTGGACATCTGTACAGTGCCTACAAGTAGTTGTGAAAACGTTCCACAGTCCAACGAAGGCGATCCTGCCCGCTGAGTTCAAGGCATGAACTCTGCGAACATCATTAGACGAGATCCTAAACCACCAGCCTGGAGGACACTCACCGTCCTCGTCCAATAGGGTTCCCTCTTCAATGCAAACCTCGACGAACTCTGCGATCACGAGATGCCTCCGCTTCGGCCTGGATCGACGGGTCAGTAACGGCTATCCAATCTCAAGGCCTGAGGAGAGCCTACTTTGAGGTACGCTTGATGAGCTCTTGCCTGCGGCTAACATCACGCTTGTCCAGCACGACATGGGTCAACTTTGGTTCGTCAAGACCCGTGATGCGACCCCCGTTGTCCTTGATGAGTTGGGCTATCTCGTTGAAGCTATGAGATACGGAAGAAGATCAGGGCGCATTGCGATATGACAGGAGGAGGAGGAAACGCGCACCGCTTTTCAACATCCGCCTCGTTCTTTGCCTTGACGGGCAAGCCGAGTCCGCGGGCGTTGCTTGGCGAATCGAGGTAGAAACACCTGTGGGCGAGAGTCAGACGTCAAGCGGCCGAAAGTTGAAACCCCGTTGGCCAATGACTTACAGATGCTTGAAGATGAACTCTTGGTCGTAATGCATCGCATCCTCGCCTTCACCCATGCGAACATCTTCCTCCTCCTGGCCCCGAAAACAGCATTAGGCCTGTCCCTTGAACGGCAGAGACATGATGTAGTCGGACTGACCTTCCCGGTGACCCTCTGGCTCTGAGTGGTGTCCTCCTTCTCAACCTGCTCCCAGTCATCATCCTCCTCGAAGCCGACCTCTGGCTCAGGCTTCATATCCTCGTTCTCCGAGTCATACTCCTCTTCGGGCTCGGGCTCCGTCTCACTACCACTGTCTGAGGCCTGCGTCGCCGCAGCCTTCGCCTTAGCCCCAACATCGAACCACTCTGCTATGGATGGGTCGATTTGCCTTTCCACTTGCTCCTCGTGGGTAGGCTCTGGCGGACCCTGGGGCGAGGGTGGGGGCGCTTCCTCCTCTACGTCGCTGTCCTCCGGGTTATAGTCTTCGGTTGCCACGCGAGCCGTTGTCGCGTGAAAGAAGTACCTGGATGCTCCCTTCAGCATCGAACGTAGGCCCAAGAGGAGAAACGCACTTTTTGGTGAGAGGTACAAGGTCCTCCTTTGAGACAGAGTCGAGGATCCACTGGGGACGAATGATGTCGCAGACGTTCTTGTTCATGATGAGCTTGAGATCATACGCTTCCAATACCCACGTCAGTTTCCCTTCATCTGAATAGTGGGCATGTCAAATTTACTCACGAGTGGTCTGTCCGCCGTATACAACCAGAAGGTTCGGGTCGTCGCGACAAACTTGGACGCACTTGCCACCGTGTGCGTGGATCCTGAAGTTGGACGTCAATGCGTGAACGAGGATTCAGACACGTCGACATACATTTGCATGAGGGCGTTCTTGTCTGCAGCGCCATTTCTCGACTTCGGATCGGAAGAGACCACTAGGCTGTGGATGAATACTATGGGTAACATGATCATAGGACCTATACACTCACTGAACTTGTATCCTTCAAACAATCTTGACACCACTGGAGTATCCTTGAGGTTGATGCCTTGGTACTCCGCCATGATCATGGGCTAATGCTCGTACTATAAGCGTCAAATGCTAGCTCGACCAGCCAGACTCACCTTCTTGGCAGTTTTCTTTGTCTTCTTCTTGGGTTTTCTGTAGCAGGAAGGAGTTAGATTGGTATCAGCACGGAACCGAAAAAGAGACCCACTCGTCATCGTCCTCCATCTTCCTTTTCTTGTCCGACCGGATATTCTCGAGGACAGCTACATGTATTAGGTTTAATAGTAGCCCTATCGGACAACACGGTAATACGCGTACCAGTGGCGGTCATGCAATCCGCGATGGTCAGATCCTCCCGGATGTTGAGCGCACGAGGGAAACGCATCGTGAACCCCAGGGAATACAAGTCCGAGCTGACGATTTCCGCCGCCTTGATCTTGATGATGAAGGAACTAAGAGGGCGTGGCGACTGAGCATCTGGCAAGCGTGTCGTTGGATATATATATATAAACTCACTCCTCAGGTTCGAGATAAACGTCGCCTTTGTCTTCATGGCCTTTCTTTGAAACTTGCAGCCATTCGGGCCCATTGGCTCCCCGGGGCTTCCAATGCTTTTGACGGATCCAAATGTAGTCGGCGTATGAAAGTCCGCTTCCAATGCGCACAAAGGAGCAATACCTAGGCAAACGCAAGAGTGTTCCATTGAGCTTTCGCTTCTCACGTGCTGCATGTAGCACTCACTTCTGTTCCTCATCGTCGTTCATTGCACGCCTATCATCCAGAACTGCGCAGATGAGCGTGGACACGCCTCCCGACCGTCTCCCTGTTCCGTAGTTTCCCGCTAAGAAGCCGTCAGCCTGCGTTATGCCTAGACTGGGCGGCAGAGCGAAAGGACATACCCACGACGAGGACGTCGAGTGTTTCTCCCATGTTATCCTACCAATGTCTTTTAATATGGGGTGTATTCGGAGGCAACATGGAACTTACCATGTACTCGGGCTTGACTTTAATCCAGTCCTTGTTGCGTCCGTTGAGGACGTACTCGGCATCCGGGTGCTTCAAGACAAGGCCTTCGCCGCGATTGGACATGATGTCGTCCATGCGAAGTCGAACGTCTTTCGCAGTCTTCCCTTCGTACTCGATGACCAGCTCGATACGCCCAGGCACCTCCTTGAGACAAGACCGGAGGTTGCGCTTACGGAACTTGGTCGACCTATGGAGAAGCGACATGCCATTCAGGTACAGCAAGTCGAAGACCTTGACTGGTCAAAAAATGGTCAGTGTGCAGGTACCGGTATGCTTGAGCGGATCACTTACAGCACGGCCGTGGGTTGTGCTCCTTCTTGGACCGATCCAGTGCTGCGGTCTTAAGAGTGCCAAACGGCAAATTACGTTCGGATATGGGATCCCATACGAGCATTTCTCCGTCCAAAATGATCCTGTGAAATCTTTCCATCAGAAGATGCTTCACATACACGGTGGACGACGCACTCGTCGACTCGCTCGTCAAACGCCGCGTCGATATACGGCGTCAAACTACCCGTACCGACGTGTTTACCATACAGGTACGTGTAATCCTTGCCCTTTCTGTACAACTATTTCAGCAATCGTTGAAACGTTGATACCGCGAACTGACCTCGAGCAATAGAAGTACTCGTTGCCCCGCTTGTGCAACTGAATTCGCTCCCCGTCGAGTTTCTCCTCGATGATGAAGGCGCGACCTTGCATCTCCTTCACGGAATCTTCGATCTTCTTCGTAGGACGCTTGCAGAGCATCGGCGCAAATGCACGGAACAGCTGAACAGCCTTGTCCTGGACGGAGGCTGGGTAAGCGTAGAGTCAGGAAGGATATCAGATGGCACTGACCTCGTCGTTCAAGCGACGTTGAGGGTCGCACAGCTCCCACACCACCTTCTTGAGGTCAGAGCAGGTGTTGAACAAGTCATAGGCGTCGGGGTGGAAGACACCGAAAACGGTGTTCTCCTTCACCGAGATGATCATATCTACCACATGATGAGCATGTGTGGCTGAGAATGCTAGCATACTCGACACGCACCTTTCAAGATGATGCGCACAATCCACCTCTGTTCCTCAGGAGTGGACCTGTTGTATATGCGCTGCAGAGTCTTCGATTGAATGTCTCTACTCGAATCGTTAAGCCAACCAAGCAGTGGGTTGAACTGCAACCGACCACGTACGACTTGCCCATGTTCTGCGCGATTTGGTCCAGATACTCGTTGACGTCATCGATCGTGAGTAATCCTTCAACCACAGAAGAGCGTTTGTTGACGATTTCGTAGAGCACGGTAGGGAAGTCGCCAGACGTTTTCTGTGAACAACATCATTGGCACTGCAACTGGGAAGTCAGGGGCGACAAACCCTACGTATTTGTCGGTGGGCTTCTTCCAGTTCAGCAGCCGGACAGCGTCGGGGTCCTGCCGGCCAAGCGGAATGAGCTTGATGTAAGCCTTAGCGAGGTTCTTCTCCTTCAAGCCGTACACGGCTCGCTCCCTGTCTTTCTGAACTCACTGTGTAAGGCACGACTGCGACGTGAGAACCGTCGATGAAGACCTACCTGTGGCAATATCAACCTCAGAACAGGGAACAAGTCAGGCCCTATCTCTTTCCGCCAATGCTGTGCCATATGCTGATGAGTACATGAACCGTTTCGAAGCGTGCAACCACTTACGTCGAACCACGACGCGAGCAACTTGCGGCGTTTGTCAGGCTTCCTTTCGGTCTGCAACCTATCAAAAAGCGCCGCGAGCACATGGAACGGTGCGCTCCCATTGTTTTTCGGCGGCTCGGGATATTCAACTGGGTGGTCTTTGGCCACCACGACAGGCGGGGACGACTGGCGTAATGGCGGGCTGTCTCGGGGCGGTGATGACGGGGCAGGAGTGGGCTGCATTGAGCCTTGACTTTGACTTGAATACTGCTTGCGCGAAAGTTGTGTTGAAGGGGTTGTCGCTCTCGTTGAGGATGTGTTGGGCACAATGTGGTTCAATTCCAAGCCGCCAATTGCTCTGAATCCGCACGTTTGCACTAGGCACAGCCACCGATGACGCGGACGCACAGTAGTAGAGCGCCTTCAAATTGTACATGGAGACTCGAGAGTACGCAGACCCAAATTCACGTCACAGTTTTCGCCTCTTCACCATTTAGCGACAAAGGAAACGGTAACCTCGCCCTTCGCTTCAAAGTGATTCCGTTCGATGCGTACTATACAGATATCGTGTGAGTCATACGACGTAACGGAGGACAGTGACTGGTACGCACAGACCAACAGATTTCTCCTCTCGTCTGTGCACGGTTATTTGCTGTACTGGTCTTGCCATATCCTGCGCGCGATGATGGGAATGAGCATGTGGACAAATAATCAAAGAAATCGGGACCTCACTTGTATGTGGTATCTCGCTCGTTGTCACGGAACGTGCGAAACGAGTCCTCCCACATCTTGTCCATGTCCAGCATCAAGGTCGCGTTCGCTTCACATGGGCCACACCACATCTTCTTCGCAACCGAAGCCCTCAACAGCTTCAACATGTCAGGCTGCGCCCCAAACAAGGCATCCCTCGAATCTGCCGTCCGCACCACCTGGCCAAGCGTCTGAAAAGCCTGCAGGAGGGACGGGTGTCCATCGCGTTTGACGCGGGATTCGTTGAGATCTGCAAGGGTGTGTACCGCCTTCGAGAGGACCGGCTTGGACGACTTCGCGACTTCGAATCCATTGACCCGCGCTGCGACAAGCTTGGCGCCCTTCAGAAGGTTGGCGACGAGGAGGTGGTAGAAGTGGGCAGGGGTCGCCTCCATCTCGCGGAGGTAACCGTGCGCGTAGACATCATTGCGGACTCGCCGCGCCATGAAATCCGCAACGGTCGTGAAACCCGACCTGGCGGCCGGCAGGTATCCTAAGAGAGGTGCGTCGTCGAAGATCCCGAGCGCTGTAGTGGTAAGGTTGTAGACGACGTGCTCCATCTCATACTCCCTGGCGCATTCCATTATCGTGACGAAATGTCTAGACTCCTGAACGAGTCCTCTATGGTATTACGCTTTGACTGTGTAGCACTGCTGAAGGACCGGACCCAATACGTCTGCTGGCGCGTTCGTCGGAAGTATTGGTAAACCGTCCTCTGTCGAGGTACCGGAGGTGGACGACCGGCTGCATAGGTTTGTGATGGCGTCAGGGAGGATGGGAGATGCCAAGGACAGAATAATCTTGTGCGAAGGAAAGTCTTCGCCGTCCGAGGAGCGACAGATGATATCTGCGTAGGGCTGGGGTTGGTAGGACATTTTTAGCTGTGCTGTCGGCGTTTCTCGCTTCCGTGCGTCCTCGAGATCGGCGGGGTCGGGATCCCAGAATCTGAACGACTCGGGGACATCGCCCTGGGAACGCAGGAACTTCATGAGGCGGTAGTAGTCCCCCGCCGAAACTTCAGAGAGCTCTGGTGGCAAGATGAGAGGTAGCTCCTTCCCCAATAGGGCAAACGCGGAAAGCTTGGCCTCGTCCGCGAGTCTGAGCAGACACCCAGACGCCCAGTGGCTGGTCTTCGATATACGAAAGGAGGGCGACCTTCATCAAGGTGGTCGCTTCCTCCATTTGGTATTTGATGGCGGCTGCGAGGACCATGCGGACGTCCTTTAGGTGGGCGAGGATCGGGTCTGTTGTGGGGCAGCAGAGGCGAAGGAGGGGATCGAGAGCGTCACTCTCTTCGGCGAGCGCGATGACAGGATGGCGGACCGAGAAAGGGAAGCTGGTCAGTACCTAGACGGGATCCTGGGGCGCCGCCATGCTGTCGAGGACGGGAGATGCTTCCGCGATGACTGCATATCGCACGCGGAAAAGCACCCCGTCTCGAGATCGGATGATGAGCTCGGCAGTGGGATCGTTGAACGGAGCGAGTGCGAAGGTCGAGGTCGAGGACTTCAACACCATGATGAGATCGGCCTCAAAACCAATGCGTCAGTGTTTGGCGGATCGAAAGCGATGGTTGGATCACTCACCTAGTCAGAGAGCCTGGCCGAGTGCCCTGGCGACTTGGGCAGCGAGGACAGCCGGAGGGCAGGTGCCAGGCGAGAACGACCGATGACTGAAAGGAATCCCGCTGGGGGCTGCAAAGACGGTACGATATCAAGGCACTCCGCGCGCACTGGCCAGCACCACCCGGATGCTGTCACATCGGGTTCAGAGAGTATACCTATTAGATAGAAAGTCATTTTGCGAAGTTGCGAGAATTGCCAAGGTTGGGTTGGCTCAGCTGTAAATTCTTGAATTAGAGGGTCAACGCGAATCCATCACGCTACCGTACTCTGAGCGATGGGTTAATCTGTTATAACTAAACAGGGAGCACTCTACGGAGAAGAATTCGGGGAACAGTTGAGTCACGGTGGTGGGGGTCACCGTGTGTTTTGGAGTCCACCGTGACTGTACATTTGCACTCGGTTGGCTCCAAACAACACAATATAAGAATAATTTGGCAATAGTTTGGAGGGTAAGGGGTTATACATGGGGATATGACTTGCCGGTTACCACAGGTCAGTATGTACCATCTGTCTTCGCCTGGGGCGTGTAGATCGCTTGAGAAATTTCTCGCTTACCCCCTTAAGTGCACCGCATGCCATGAACCGTGGTGGTTCCACCGAGATTCTATGTAGGGCACCAGAAAAAACTAGACTGGAAAACTAAAGTTCGCGAACTATGTGGTTCAAGTTCAATTTTAATTTAGCTCGGTTGCGCGCTGGAGTTTATGCGCGCTTGATCGCTGCACAGCCACTGACGACTTGCCACTGGCAGTCGAGTTTCAATTGCAAGTTGATCGGACTATGTAGAGTCGTGCCAACGTTACTCTATACATACATTATGTACGGAGGTGTTTAGTCAGTGCATATGCCTGAGTTTACACCGGGATCCTTCGAACTCTATCAACTGCCAGCAAGAAAGCGGCAATCTCGTCCTTCGCAGGCTGAATCACACAAACTTTAGACCTAGGACGCCGGCCCGACGGTCATCCATGAACCCAATTCTCCTCTAACTGAGCGTGCATCGATATGGTCTCAGTCTCCCCTTATCCTACGGGTTATCGCAGAAACATTGATGAGCATACTATGGAAGAATAATCAAGGAAATCGAGACCTCACCTCGTTGGCATCAAACGCACGAGACGAGGCATCCCACATCTTGTGCATGTCCACCATCAAGTTCGCGTTCACTTCACATTGGGCGCACCACACCTTCTTCGCCACCGAATCCTTCAACAGCTCCAACATGTCAGGCCTCGCCGTGTATAAGGCAAGGCCCGTGTCTGCCTTCCGCACCCTCCGTCCAAGCGTCTGAAAAGCCTGCAGGAGGGACGGGTGCCCATCGCGTTTGACGCCGGATTCGTTGAGATCTGCGAGGGTATGTACCGCCTTCGAGAGGACCGGCTTGGACGACTTCGCGACTTCGAATCCACTGACCCGTGCTGCGACAAGCTTGGCGCCTTGACGACGGTTGGTGACGAGACGGTGGTAAAAGTGGGCAGGGGTCGTCTCCATCTCACAGAAATAACCGTGCGTGTAGACGTCGTTGCGGAGTTTCTGCGCAGCATCGTCCGCTAAGCTGGTGAAACCCGACCTGGCGGTTAGAAGGTACCCCAGGAGAGGCGCGTCGTCAAAGAGCCCACGCGCTCCAGTATCGAGGTTGTCGACGACGCGCTCCATCTCGTACTCTCTGGCACATTCCATCAGGGCAATGAAATGTTCCGGTGCCACGACGAGGCCGTGATGGTATTCCGCTTTGGCTAGGTAGCACTGTCGAAGGACTGGAGCCAACACATCTGCTGGCGCGTTCATCGGGAGTACTGGGAGACTGTCCGTTGTGGAGGTGCCAGGGATAGACGTCTGAGTGCATAGGTTTGTGATGGAGTCGCGGAGGATGGTGGACTCCAGAGAGAGAATGATCCTGTGCGAAAGGAAGTCTTTCCCGTCCGAGGAGCGAAGGATGATATCTGCGTAAGGTTGGGGTTTGTAGGAGGACATCTTTCGCTGTTTCTTCGGCTTTTTTGGCTTCTCGAAATCAGCGGGGTCGGGCTCCCAGAATCTGAACGACTCGGGGACCTCGCCCTGAGCACGTAGAAACTTGATGAGTCGATAGTAGTCCCCCGCCGAAATCTCGTGGAGCTCCGGTGGTGCCTTGGGAGAAATCTCCTTCCCCATCAGGGCGAGGGCGGCAACTTTGGCCTCATCCACGAGTCTGAGCAGACACGCAGATGCCCAGACGCTTAGCGGCTGGTCTTCAAGATACGATATCAGCGCCTTCTTCATCAACACTGTTGCCTCTTCCATTCGGTATTTGATGGCCGCTGCGAGGACTATACGAATAGCCTTAAGATCTGCGAGCACTGGATCTGTTGTGGGATAGCAGAGGCGGAGGAGGGGGTCCAGCACATCACTCTCTTCGGCGAGCGTGATGATAGGGATCCCGTCCAAGGACTCGGACTCGATGTCTTGGCTAGCCTCCTTTTGATCCTCCGGGCTCTGCAGCGTGACCATGCTTTCGAGTACAGGAGATGCCTCTGCGATGATTGCAGATCACACGCGGAAAAGCACTCCATCTCGGGATCGGATGATGAAGTCCGCAGCGGGATTATCGAACGGAGCAAGTGCGAAGGTGGATATCGAGGGGTTCGACATGAGATCAACGTTGATCTGATAATTGATGTTTCAGTGTTTAACATCATTGAAAGCGATTGTGGGGCTACTCACTTGGTCAGAGAGCTTGTCCGAGGCACTTCCGAAAGTTGGGCAACGAGCACTGACCAGGAGTACGGTCGGAGGAGGTCTGATGACGGAAAGGAGCTACTGCAAGGACAGTGCGGCGACGTCAAGAACCATCCCGCACTGGCCCGAACTGCAGCACCACGCGGATGCTTTATTACATATTGACTTCGGAGGAGTATACAATACCTAATGGGAGGTCGCGGTGCCGGTAGAAGCCTACACTCGTGCGAACTGGGTGAGCTTGCCCAGCTGCAGGTCTTGGATTGGGGATTCGATGCGAGTCACCTATCGCGCTACCGCGTCGTGAGCATTGGGTTGTCTATGACAGCGAGCACCATGGATACCGAGCTCGAGGGGACAGTCAGTCGAACGTTTGAACGTTTTTGAACGGGAGCGGAGGCCCGAAGGCTGCCGCCAATAAACCAAGAATTTGGCGCTAAGGTCAATTTGACACAATAAGAGGTTATCGCGATCGGGACAAGCCTTGCCGGTTACCGCAGGTATCATCATAATCGAGAACGCGGTCGTGAGTCTGCGGAAACCTCTATCACACCTGTCGTCGATGCTGGTCGGATGTCCTTCTTCGGTTTCGAGCAAAGCAGCGTCCTCGAGAATGAAAAGCGCAAGTTCCTCGAAGGTGGATTATCAGGCGCAAACCAAGAAGACGTAGCGGTCTACACCTGGGGAGAGGAGAGTTATGACGGCCTCGGTGATGCTTTGCTGGAGGGCGGAGACGAGCTTAACGATGAGACCTTCGGTGCTACAGGGGACATAGGTGAGTCCTTGAGTCGGATGATTTTCTGTTCCTATCCCGATGCTATTTGGACAGGCAAGGACTTCGATTTTACCGGCACCGCGCTTTCAGAGCACGAACAGCCGGTTCCGTCCCAGGCCGCCCACATTCAACTTGGTCCATCACAGCAACAGTTCTCCCAAGTTTCGCAGAAGGCTGAACCCTCGTCGCGCGTCGAACCCTGTACGGTCCTTCTAGCCATGTCGCTCATCCGATCCTTATGTTCTGTATGCAGCCCACTCCTCCCAGTTGGACGCAATCTGGGCCAACAAGTCTCCGTTCTCTGTTCTTCCTCGCAGCAATGGCTCCACTAGGACCCATGACCATGTCCCTACCCAGACCCCGAAGTATGCACCGACCGGTGCTACTCAGACAAGCCCCGTGAACAGGTCTTCCAGTCTCAATCTTGGCCCCGACCTGCACAAGGGCGTTCACACGCTGGAGGAGATCGAGAGGGAGATGAGGGCCGCCGCACAAGCCCAGCATCGTCAACAACAACCTCAACTGCCACAACCACAAGCTCAACAGAGCCAACAGCAGTCTCAGCTGCACTTGCAGCAGCAGCAGCAGCAGCAGCAACAGCACTCTATTCCAAGTCACGGGACCCACGGCGCGTTGCAGTCTCCCTCTAGAGGTCTTGTACAACGTCCACCTACCGTCGGTCCTCCGGGATCGGCGGCACTGGGAATCCAGCACGCGGCCGCGACCCCCCCGCCTCGGATGCACCCGCACTCCCAATCGCCGCGCTTCCACCAGCAACAGCAACAGCATCAGATTCATCTTCTCCAGTTACAGCAACAACAGCAACAGCGTCAGCTCCTTGAGCTCCAGGAACAACGCGAGCGCCATGAGCGCCAGCAGCTCCTCGAACTCCAAGAGCAGCTCAAGCTTGAGGAGCTCGAGAGGCAGCAGCGACAGCTCCGGATACAGCAGCAGCAGATGGTTGGTACTAACGAGTTCATCCACAGCCAGCTCCTCCACCAGCGTGGTATCAGCCCTTCGTTAGGCGACCGTGCTCGACGTGCCGTTGTTGGCAGGCAGTCGCCTGCGCTCATGACTCCCCCCGCTGCTCTCGACGTTCCCTTTGGTCAGACCATGCAGTATCTTCCCCAGAACATCCAGATGCAGCAGCGCCTTCTCGCCGAGATGGCGCAGGCCGAGTTCCTCAGTACGATGCAGGGACCTGGGTTGTCTGAGCGCGACGTGAGGGAGACCCGAGAGCTGCAAGAGATGCTTCGGGTGGAGGCCATGCGCAAGATCATGGAGGCCGAGCGGATGGAAGACAAGCGCAAGCGCAAGCTGGACAAGATTGCTCACATGGTGAGGTCGTTTTTTTTATGCAAGTCTGGCATGCCAGTTGACGTTCGAGCTTTTTACAGTCCCGCTACAACGACCTCATGACGCAGTCGGACAAGGACTTCATCACGCGCATTCAAGTGTCCCAGCTGGTTACGCAGGATCCATATGCGGATGACTTCTACGCTCAGGTCTACGGGGCCATCCTCCGCTCCCGCATGGGCATTGCAACTTCCGAGGATCGCGTGCTCCGATTTGGCTCCGGCGGCGGTGTAGGTCTCGGCCTTGGTCAGAAGATTCCCGCTGGGCGTCGGCAGAACGCCCTGCAGCGCATGGAAGCACAGGTCGAGCGTATCGTCAGCAATGCCAGGGTGCGGGAAAAGGAGAAGGCTTGTGTGTACCATCGTCTGACCTCCATTCCCTGTCGTTGTCTGACCTCGCATTATAGCATTGAACAACCTCCAGGGCGCGCTTGGTAGGACAGCTGGCCGCAGTTACAAGGCTGCTCCTCGGCAGTTGCTTCAAGTCGACGCGTCAAACGCTTCTACGTCCCCGACTACTTCCCACGCGACGGCTGCGCACATCTCCAAGCAGGATGTGGCGAAAGAGGGCGAGGGTATTGCTCGCGAAGCTGCGAAGATGGGTCGCGAGGCTCTGGGAACGGCTACCGAAGGTCTTGTCCACAGGGACCCTTTGACCCATCGCGAGTCTCTGGTCATCCTCGAGCAGCTGTACGATCTGGTCCTCAACGTCGAGCAGCGTCGTCGTGATCAGCCTGCACCCGAGGAGGTGGAGGCATTCGAGGAGTGGTACGTCTCTCGCCCTACTATGTCCCATCCAAGAGGAGCTCTGACCGAGGGGGTGCAGGACCATTCAGTGCGAAGTACTCATCGACCAATTGTTTGACAAGCTCATGGTCTCTGTTCCCCTCGAAACGAGGTACGGTCTCCGGTCTCAATTCTCCAGTACTCTGACCTCTCATCCAATGTCTTGCTCGCAGTAACCCTCATCCCTTTGTATCTCTCATCACTCCTATCAAGGGCAAGAAGATCCTCCCGCGTGTCGCGCGCCTATTCGACACCACACGCATGCAGATTCTCCTCACCCTTATCGTCGCTTGCTTCTCGCAGCTTGACGTCGTTCACCAGGCGTCACGGCTAGACACCTTGGAAGACACCCGAGAGATCAAAGACCTAGAAACGCAGACTCAGGCGTTCTTGAGTAGCGTCATCCAGAGCATCCTGCCTGTCATCGGCAAGGCGCAGATGAGGCTGGTTACTGGATTGTTCGGCATTCTGTTGGAGAGCGACGCCGTTGGGGTCGCGAGGACAAGAGTATGTCGTTTACCATCTCTGCCTTACCACCACTGATCGCGATTCTTTGTTTAGCCTGGGATTGCATTGCTCACGCTCTTCCTCAGTCGAGTAGAGATCCTTCAACATGCTGCGCAAAGTGGTTCAGAAGTACAAGAGCCGCCAACTCCAGAAGAGATGCAAAGCTGGTACGTCGCCAACATTCCTGCTCACATACGACTACAACCGCTGATATTCCGGGGCCAACGCTAGGCACATGATGTACAGCCTCCTGTTCGATCTCCTCCGGCCGCAGCTGCCCCTGCTCTTCCCCTCCTTCCGCCTCAGCGTGCTCGCCGGCGTCAACCCCAGCAGCATCCCGAACTCGGACGTCATTGACCAGCCCGTCTGGCAGTTCCTCTCCGTGCTCGCCGTGCACGCGAACGAGGAACAGCAGCAGGCGCTTGTCGGGGGTTTACGCGACATGATCCTCGAGAACGTCATCAGCGCGAGCAAGGGCTTCACCGATAGCGAGGAGAGCCGGAGGCAGCGCCTCGTGAACGTGAACCTCCTCCTGCACGCGCTGGGTCTGGACGCCTCGCAGATCAACATGTAATGCTGTTCGCTGTGTGTCGACGTTGATGCATTGATCGCGCGCGCGCGCATTGGAACACTCGTCGCTCGTACTGCTGGGACGATGTTTTGTGTTTGGATCTGTCTGTACTACAAATTGTACGCTGTGCATATTGCTGTAACGCTATCCAGTCTGGAGTTTTCCAAAGATGCGACGTGGGTCCGGCATGCCTTTGCTCAAGGTCGTGGGATCTACGATATCGATTATAAAACACGTTCGTTCACTATTGTAGTCTACGTAGTCGCTGCCCGCCTTGGCATATCTGACCTAGAGTCGAAGAATGCCGATAATACGAGTCCTCGTCATGTCATTACCCGTCCTCTAGAGCTAGTTGATACAAAGAAGTTCCCGGATGTCGTTGGTATGGGTGGGTATCCCGTCGCAGCCCGTCACCTCAGTCCTGCGTTCCCTGCCGCGCTGGAGTATGGTCGTCTCGTTCGATATAGCGCCAAGGAGGTCGAAAACAGGCAGGGCATTCCAGCTGGGGAGTCGTGCATCGGGAAGCTCGAGCAAGCCCGTGCTAGGGAGGACAGCGACGTCGCCGACAGTGGCAGGAGGAATCAGCATAAGCGGGACGTTGAACAGCTTCTTCTTGCGGAGGTACGTCTCCATAGGTATGTCGTGGACGTGCGAGCCGACCTCGAGGTGGTTCGTGGACAGGGACGTGTAGTCGGCGTAGTTCGGGTAGAGCATGACGTAACCGCGGAGGTAGACGAGCTCGATGAAGTACTTCTTCCACGAGCGCGTCCAGCGGTTCGAGCGCACATCGGGCACGACGGCCTCTTCGACCGGAAGCGGCCAGACGGACGAGTTGAGGCGCGCAGCGAGGTACGCGTGGAACTCGCGCCAGTGCTCCGGGAAGTAGAGCGCGCCCCAGCTGCAGGGGATCTGGGAGAGGTATGGGGTGTTAGGATGCGCGAAGCCAGCCGCCTTGAGCGTGCTGTGTGCGTCGAAAAGGCGGCGGCCATCGGGGTGCAGTTCGAGGTTTTTCTGTTGGTAGAGGCTGATGCCGAGGAGGTTGGGACGACGATTCTTGGCCTTGCCGTAACTGCCGTATGTTATCGACGTAAACAAACGTATGGGTTGAGTAGGTGTGTTCATGTCACTCACCGATAACGTAACAATGACAACTTAACCCACGCGTAGAACAGCGGCGAGACCTCAACGTCGTCCTCCAATAGCAGCCCGTACGTGTCGTTATCCTTGGGGTACCAGGACTCCACCACAGCTGTCATCAGTCCAGCGTGGACGATGCGATGGTGAGGGAAGACGCTTCCGTGTACCCAGCGGTACTGGCTGATGATCTGCAGGGTTTCCGGATCGGCAGTCTGCTCGATGTTGATGCGCATGTTGACCTCGTCGCCAAAGTACCGAGCCTTCGTCAAAGATGTAAGAAGCCGGTCGAGGGAATGCGGTCGGTGGTCCGTGATGACTGACAGCTCAATTTGTGGGGAGTGCCAATCTAGGGAACATCAATACGCGATGTATGAGTAAGGATTAACTTGTACGTACTCTTCCATCCCTCAAGATCGATGGCAGACAGCCAATCACAGTAAGGCAAGTCCTCCTTGGGAATCCGAACGGCAGAGAAATGTCTATGAGTTATGTTCTGGGCGAGGTGGCTCACAAGCTGGGAGGTGGGCTCGTCTCCTGACAAGGCCGATATCAGGACGTCCAACTCCCCAGGCATATAGCTCAGAAGCTCGTGTTGCATGTCCTCTGGGTAGGATGAGGTGGGAACAGGATGAATTGCGGCCCCACATTCTTCTGAGTACGCCCCCGAGTCAGGGATAGGCATACGGTGTCCAGCGCCTTCCAAGACGAGAAAAGTTGCATATTGACCTTGCCGGACCAGCTCGCAGACCAAGGGAACAAGGTAGCCGGCGTCGGGAGCATGAGCGACCAGGAGGAAAGTACCCGTCGCATCAGATATGGTCGCGTTCACGTCTTGTGCAGCCGGAACGGGGGGTTCCAGAGTTGATTGGTAAACCGGGAGTGGGGTTACAGTGGGGCTGTTGGGCACATATCTTTCGCACCACTCCAGGGAACCATTGGAAGAGCCTATCACCTGTCCGCCAGAGAGCGTCGAGCCAGAGCGGGAGGCGTAGTCCCCGAGTGCAACCCAAGGTTCTTCGAGCTCGACATTTTTGACGGGTGGCAGCAACGAGACGGGGAGTACGAGTGGAGGAACCAGGTACGCAGCCCTTTGAGAAGTGGACGAGGGTGTCAAGCAAGCCAGCTGGAAATCGACCCCTCGGGGACCCATAGGTGAGGAGACCTGAGGCGCAGTGTTGAGTAGGAGGATGTCGCGTGTTTCCGTGTTGAGGTGCTCGAGCCCTTCCTCGTCCGCAAGGAGCACCCAGTCGGTACCCGCTCGTCCGGCAGCTTGGATGAGAGCAGCTCCCAAAGCCAGTCCTTCGGGCCACTGGGAGATAGAGACTACGACTTCGTGTTCCTCTTCCTGCGAAAGGGTGGTTCGCAAAGCATGGCGCATCTGTGCGTGAAGTGGATGAGGGCTGAGCAAGACGACATCAGAGAGAGAAGCAGAGGTTCCAAGGAGGCTCCGCAAATGGTAGCGCAGGTCCGTTACTGATTGTGAGGTCACAGGCAAAATAGCGGTTAGAGAAAAGTTGCCTGAGGAGAGCGCATTGTCGGCGGGAAGGGATGTAGCCATATGTCGGGTGTTATTCAACACAGCGGGTTGGCCGGCATGCAATACCCAGGGATGGGCGATACCGTGCCCGTTCGCCGGTGGAGGTTGAGGTGGGCGCACGAGAGTATCTACCTCGAGCTGAGGAATGTCGTGGGGAAAGAAAAGGAGGCGGATGAACCAGATGGAGAAACAGAAGGCGAGAATGCTGGACAACATCTTGGAATATAGCCGGTGGGATTGTCTACGTGCCTTGAGCACGGGAGAACTGGGCTGGGACATTGTGGATGGGAATTATCGGCGTGTGGGTAGCCAGTGCGGTGGATCCAGTCTGAGAAATAAGACTGCTGAGGTGGAGGGAGCTCGAGGACGAGTCCACAACAAATGAAAGCCTGGTTCATTTTCCCGCCCACGTGCTCCAGATCCTAAATTTCTGTGGACGCGAGACTCGAGTCCGTCGCCCTTTCTGCCTTAAAGCTTTACTCTCACCTTCTCGCTGTCCATCGTCCGCATCTTCTATGGCTCCATCCAAGGCTGCAAACCACAAGACAGGTGGCGGAAAGAAGGAGAAAGTCTTCCATCCCCAATCCCGTAAAGCCGGACAGCTTGTCCGTACACAACTCCGCAAGGGTAAACTTGTCGACCAGGCGAAGGAGCGGAGTAAAAAGCAAGGGTCTCAAGGTAATCCCCATCTTTACTCCAACGTAGAGAACCAGCCTGAATCTGTGCGCAGCTACCGTATACAACTTCTTTTACCATGCCCTTCCACCCGAGGGCGAGTTATCACTGGAGGAGTTGCACTTCGTCGTGAGGGATATCTGGCTACCGCGTTCCGATCAAGAGCTCGAGGCAGAGAAGGCGTCGCGACGGAAAGGACGGCCAAAGAGTGCGAAGGAGCAGAAGCTGGAGGAGCAGAAACTGAGGGAAACCGAAGGATACCGTACCGGCGTGGGTGAGTACCTGCGCCTTTCTGAGTGTTCTCAACGCTGACGCGGTAACGCAGAGGTGATTGACCTGACGCATCCCACCAACGTCGAGCTTTTCCGGAAGTGGGACCAAAAAGAAGCAGCCTATGTTCAACAACTACGCTTCATCCGTATATCCAGCGCATCTCCAGAGACCGTCGTGCTTTCGCGATCTGGCCATCACCCACTTTTGAAGCGGGAGGCTGCTGAAGAAAAAGCTGCCACGGAAGCGGCGATGGATACGGACGAGGCCCCCCTACTACTTGAACCTTCGTCAAGATTTGCTTCAACGATGCAGACAATGGACGGCATATGAGATTTTCATGACGGCCGGGTTGCCTCATTAGCATTTCAGGTGCGCGCGGGGTATGTGAAGTATTCTCTTATCTCAGTCACTGACTATATGCGATAGCTGTATCAATATGTCACTTCATCCGTATACCATTTCGGTGCTTTCCCGTCTTCCCGTCCTCCCTAAATCCTGCGTGTTTGGCGCAAGGTAAGATAGACGCATTAAATGGGTGAGAGATACACAATGTCCACTGCTGAGGATCCTCTGCAAGCAGTTTCCCATACAATCACATCGCGCTACCCCATTCAGTGATCGAACACGACCTCGAGAAATCGCCCGCCCTCCAGTTCTCTCGTTGATAGGCTCTCGCACGCGACCGGCGGACTGTCTAGGTTCCAAACACCCTTCAGCCGTCCGTGGATGATCTTCAAGCTGCTTGCGGCCCCCTTCTCCAGAACCAGCTGCACCACCACCGTAAAGCCGGCCAGTTCGTGTGCCGGACTCGGTCGCCCGATCTCCACGCGGAAGCGCACGCCTTTCGCCGCTGCCAGGAAGCCGTCCTCATCGCGCTCCCGCCAATCCGCGAGCGCGCACTGCAGCATGAGCGCGTCCGAGCCGGAGACATAGTGCGCCGAGGAGACTGTCACGCCCATGTCCTCGAGGAGCTTCCGGCAGGTTGCATGTGTCTCCTCCGCGTTCTTGGTCGAAAGCAGCTGGTGGCTCGCGGGCTTGAAGCGGAAAAGCGCCCCAAACCATTTTCTCCGGGGTGTCGAGGGGAGGACGAACGACCCGTCGGACAGCGCGGAGGCCGGCGACGCGGGCGAGAGCGACATTGGGCTGCGCCGCTTCTTGAGGCGGCTCCTCTCGTGGAGTGGCCCGGGACTAGGCTCGCGATTCTCGGAGTCCTCGCTGTCGATCTTGACGGTGAGGTGGGGTGGTTTGCCCCCAAAGTCGTTCTCCTTGTTTGCGTTGGGCCCGTCGCGCCGTCGAATACTGAGCGGCTTCGTCTGCATTGGCGCTTCCCCCGAGCGGAATGGGTCGGACTGTGCGTTGGTGGTCCCTTGGATTTCATCGCCGAAGAGTCTGAGCGGGGTCACTGGCGCGAGGCTGGCCATGAGCGGGGATACGAGCCGATCGTAGTCGGCTTGGTCGCGCATCGGCACGGTGTTGGCCTCGATCGCAGCGAGGTGCTGTGCGACCTGGTGCAAGAACTCTTGGACGCGCGGGTCTTCGACCTGAGGGACCTGGAGTGGAGGGAGCTGGGGTTGCGGCCGAGGAGACTGCAGGGAAGGCGGGTCTGGCGATGGTGTGGTTGTGGCAGGGGTGGACGTCAAGGCTGGGAGACCGCTGTTACTTGCCATGCGCAGGAGGGAAACTTTTCGCATCCTGCTGGGACCTCTTGTTGGCGAAGGCGAAGGCGATCCGCGAGGCGCACCCGTCCTGGCGCGCGAAGGCGTGGGTGGTCCCGCTCGCGGAGGCAGGTCTGCAAGAAGTTGGTCTCGCTCGCGGGCCTCGGCATCCTGTTTGGCCTTGCGCCTCTCTTGTCGCTTCTCTACCAGCGCTCTCTCCTCATCCTCGTCGTAATCCTCGGAGTGTTTCGCGCGGTACTGTATCAGCAGGTGGTACACTCCCTTCTCCCAAGACGGTTTCTCGTCCATAAGGCGCGCTTCAATCTGCTCGTCTTCTGCCCCGGGCCACAGCGTGCGCAGGTTCGCGAAGATGTCGCGGTCGATCTGGCCCTTGCTCGTGAGGGGGCGTGCGATGTCGTCGAGCTTTGGGACGTCGCAGTTCATCGGCTTCGGTTTCTGGCTCTTGTAGAATGGGTGGAGAAGGATCTCGGGGATCGTGATGCGCTTGTTGACGTCCTTCTCGAGCATCCGCCGGATGAGGTTCTGCGCGCGCGCGTCGACGTCGCCCGGCATCGCGAACTTGCCGAGCTTGACCTTCTCCAGGAGCCTGGGGAGGTCTTCGTCGTCGAATGGGAGGCGTCCGACGAGCAGCGCGTAGAGGATGACGCCGCACGACCAGATGTCCGCCGCAGTCCCATCGTACGCCTCCCCTTTGATGACCTCGGGCGCGGCGTAGTGTGGGCTGCCGCACGCGGTGTTGAGCATATTGCCCGCGCTTTGCCAGACGGCCATCCCGAAGTCGGCCACCTTGATGTTCTTATCGCGGTCGAGGAGGAGGTTCTCCGGCTTCAGGTCGCGGTGCGCGATGTTGAAGCGGTGGCAGTAGTCGATGGCCGTGATGATCTGCTGGAAGTAGCCGACCGCCTCTCGCGCGGAGAGGCGGCCCTTGTCGCAGAGATACTCGAAGAGCTCGCCGCCTTCGACGTACTCGAGGATGAGGTAGAGCTCGGTTGAGGTCTCCCAGACGTCGTAGAGGCGCATGATGTTGGGGTGCTCAATGAGCTTCATGATCACGATCTCGCGCTCGATGCCGTGCAGGATGCGCTCCGCCTCCACGCCGAGGTCGCGGAGGGACATGCGGGAGTTGAGAAGTGCGGTCTTGGAGACGATCTTCACCGCGGCGTACTGGCCGGTCTTGGTGTGTCGGGCGAGGCGCACTCGACCTGCTCGGCGTTACGAGTTACGCGGGCTGAAAGCATAGCTTAGGACGCACCTGAGCTGCCTTTTCCGATTGTTCGTCCCACCTTCCAGAGACCAATCATCTTGGGGTCGCCGTCACGCTTCAGGGGGTTGGGGAGTTCCCGCGGTGAGTTCGTGTCAGTCATGTTTGGGCGGTCAGTTCAGCGAAGACGAGATAAAGATGGTTGCGTTGCAGATCCTTTACCGCCAAGGGCATGAATATGGGCTATCAGACGAGGCTGACCCGCGACGTCAGCCTCTCTCGGTTCCGAAGGCTCCTACTCGGTAGGCCAGAAATCATACCGGGCGCATCGGCAATGACATGCTTCGTCGCTACCGTCACACACGCCTTCATCCGCCGAGCTCGGCAAACTCCTATTCCAAACCAAAACCACAACCCGCTTCTCCTATACACAACCTATAAAGGTCTCTCGCCCTTTGGCTCGCTAACTCGATCATCCTGCAGTTACACCTCGACATGGCGTCCTCTTCAACTCAGCCAAGGAGATCTAGCCGTCGACGTGCACCGTCTCCGCCAGCCTCCCCATCCCACTCCTCTCCTGTCGGTAAACGTCCGCGAAAGGACGACAACACGGAAGACAAGGATGAAGTACGTCGAACACTGGCAGAAGCTCCTAAGTACGCTAATCCCACCCCTGCCCAGGAGTCTCGTGCCGAAACCATGGTCATCAATTCGTTGGGCGAAGTTCCCGCGGCGCTCAGGCTCATTCAGGCCATAAAGCAAGCTTCTGCTTTAGGGGCCATTGGGTACTGCCCCTCGAAGGTTGAAGATTTGGCGGAGCGCATGATGGATGGGGGACCGGACGGATTGTCTCAGGACGACGTGGCCAGGGATAGCGATGGTGTGTACGCCAAGCTAACGGATGAGGACAAGGACAGAGAGGCTCGGAACAACGTACGTAGTCGAGCATTATATTCCTCCCTTCGAATGGCATGCTCATGTGGTCGATACACAGGAAATCATCGTCATGCTGAGGGAGATCGCTACCACACACGCTCAGAACTCAGCTTCTGGCTCCCTAGACAAACCCTTTCGACTTCGGATCACTCGACGCAGTGTCAAGTTCGACGAGATGATCTCTCCTCGTGCGCAGTCACCGATGGGATACCTCTCGGCCAGCGCCAAGAGCGCTTTGGAACCGCGCCTGAAGAAATGGCACAGCAACGCCCAGGTGTCTGGCTACGGAGATGTTCGTGAACAGGTCACGAAGGTGGATAAGAGTGTCCGTCAGGCCAAGGAGATCCCGGCATCCGAGTTCTCTGTGGAGCCTGAGCTTCTGGCGCGCATCGCGGACTTATGGGACCAGAACTTTTTCCCGAACACCGGCGTCCGCGCCGAACCGTACAAGATCCACCTCTACGGTCCCGGGGATCACTTCAGCACCCATCGCGATACTCCGCAACAGAGTCTCGTCGGCACGTTTCTTCTGGGGCTTGGTGATACGAACGACTACGGCGGCCTGACGGTCGATGGCGTAGAACGCCCTGCTCGCGAGGGCCACTGGTGCGCGTTCTATCCGGACGTGCCGCACAAGGTCAGGGAGACTTCTGGGTACAGAGCGGCCATCGCCTTCAAACTGTTCCGTACTTCGACCGCGGATGACGCAATTGCGAAGGAGAGTGACACGACTGTGGCCGTCCGGCAGCAGGTGTCTCAGCTGGTCGGGACCATGGAGGCGCCGTTTGGAATCTTGCTCCAACGCAAGTACTGCCTCGGTACGACCACCTTCAGCGGCTTCGACGCGGTCCTCGTCAACGCCGCCCGCACGTTGCCCGACGTAGAAGTTAGACACCTTCCTATTGTCCTTCAGTCGTCCGCCAAATGGGGCGATACTGAAGGTGGCTTCGGATACTCCAGTAGCGGGTACGAAATGGAGTGCAGCACCACCGTCTATCCCTTCACCAAAGGTCACATCGACGCTCTTATGGAGTACGTCGAGCGCTCTACTGCCAAGCCGAAGAATCACTCGGCCTGTGGTGCCCCTTGGCTGGAAGGTGTAGAAGGCGTGCCGTTCTTCTCGCTCGACCTCAAGCAGTCGCTTTTCACTTACCAGGAGGAGGCCAACGAATCGAATGCGTTCGTCGGCAACGAAGTGGAGATGTGCCGAGAGGACAGCATCTACCTTTCATATGCGTTGCTCGTTCTGCCCAGAGAGAGAACTTCGAAGGGTGAAGCTGATGATGATGATGATGATGATGAGGAGTCTGATTTTTGAAAACTCCTATATACGCCCGCGCGGACAAGTAGCCCACCCCCGAGCCCGAACACTGTAGACTCACACTCTGTGGACGCCAGCGCTGTCTATTTGGATCTTTACATCACACTGCCAGTGGTACTACGTCCGAGCCCGCGGATACCATATCCGGACTCCCGCTCTTCCGCGTCCTCTCCCCTTCGTCCCGCTCCCGTACCTTGTTCTCCTTTGAGTCCTGCGCAGATGCGTCACTGCGTCTCTAGCGGTCATGAATACTCCAGGTTAGGGGGAGGATGTATGTAGTCACCTGGTTTAGCTATAGTACGCCGTTGTCACGAATAGTTCTGTTGAATGCCAAGCTTCAGCTTCCGTTCCGATATGCAATGTGCAATCATAGAATGTTCCGCCCTTTGTACCCCCAAATATTTTGTTGCCAGTCCGACGGGCCACCACGAGTGCTGTTCGCTATCGCGTTCGTACGACACCGGAAGATCATGCCTTAGACAGTAACTTGAATACATCGTAAGACCCAACGATACAAAACGATACATACATCATTCATGGTCAGACTTGCGGTACTAGCTCTTAGTCTTTTCAAGTTTCTGTCGCATCGCAAGCAAACCCCAACTCTGCACGGCATGCGCAAATTGCCCACCAAATTCAACTCCACGATCCCACTATATCCCGATACCTCCGTGTTCTCGCCGCATGTGCGCGTATACCCCTCCGCTGCTATCGATGTCGGAAAAGGTCTTCATGCACACCCAGCACATGTGCGTCCCACACCGCGCACACTTCATATGGTTGCAGCCCCCGCTCTTCTCCAAGTCCGCGCCGCAGCCAGGGCAAGCCTTGATCCCATGTTCCTCTCGCCACCGCCGAAACGCCTCGGTCCCGCCCGACGTGTTGTCCTTGAACGCCGCACAGGTCAGGCCCTCGTGGAACTCCACATGGCACGACGCGCAGATGCGAGCGAGGCAGGACGGGCAGCGGAGGACGGTGTCGTCCGTGGACGCGCGGTAGACCGTCTGGCAGTCGGCCGTGGGACAGTAATGGTATTCCTGCGGACGGCTGTGGATGTGCGAGAGGAACGCAGCTTCCAGTAACTGTTCTTCCTCGCCAGGCGTCAAAAGAGAGCGGATGGTGGCGAGCGGGACGCCGCGCCCGCAGGCTCGGCTGGAACCATCGGGCTGGGCGGTCTCCGCGAGACAAGTGGCGACCACCTGCGATCCGCCGCCTTGGGACTGTCCGAGGGAGCCGAGATAATGGTGCAGGCAAGCGCGACAGTAGCAGTGCCCACACGGGAGCATCAAGGGATCGGTGGTGTCGCAGAAGCATACTGGGCATGGAGTCTCGTTCGAAGGGCTCGAGGAGTGGCGGGTGGCAGCCTGCACGCTGGTCTGTTGTCGGGTGACACCGTCGCGAATGGCGCGAATGTCGTTCTCCTCCCCTCGCAGCACTAGCCGCCTGCGAACGACGTCGAAAAGGACCTTGTCTCCGAACTGTGTCTGCAGCTCTTGGAAGCCGCCGTGAAGCATCCGGCGAAACGCCTCCTGCTCAAGCTCCAAGACGTGTTCTTGAGTCTTCAACTTCGCGAGCACCGCCAGAAGGCGAGCCTTGGCCGCACCGCGTCCCGTCTGGTCGCCGAAAAGGTGGAGCGTCCGCGTCCGCGCGTCGCACTTGATGTACGTCCCGGTTTGGGCGGCAACGCTGTCCAAGAGCTGGCGACCACTGGCCGACGAATAGTGCTCGTGCCACGCGACTTGGCCGTCCCCGTCCAGGACGGGCTCGCCTTTCAGCAGCAGCTCTATCTCCGTCTTCAGCTGACCGAGCCCCTTCGCGTCTGGGCCGTACGCGCGGATGCAAACCTTCTCGGCGTCGCGTCCGTATTCGTCCTTGTCGTGATAGCGCAACTTGCACGTCTGGAGAACCTCTTTGAGCGGATCCACCTGCTGTCGGACGGCCCGAAATTGAGCGAAAGGGAGCATGTACTTGACGGAATGGATGAGCTCCAAGAAGGTGGGGCTGCCGCGGAGGAACGTCTGCCGGCGTTTGTGCAGCGTGACGACCGCCCGCTCCGCTGCGTCCGCATCCGCGAACTGCACGAACGCCACGAGCTTGGGCTTCTGTTTATCGGGTTGCACGAAGTCGAACGCTTCTAGAGGCCCATACGCCGAAAGAGCCTTCCGCAGCTCCCGGATCGAGTCTTCGATCATAAAACTAGGGGAACCGAGAGCGACAGAATCGGCGCCAGAGAAGTTCTTCAAGGCTACGACGGAGGTATTGAGCGGTAGACCCTTGAACTCCACAGAGAAAGACGACCGTTGGCTCCAGGATGGGGTCTGGAACGTGGCTCGGACAGTCGTGCCATGGAAAGACTGACCGTCCAAACGTGCGGCCTTCTCTCTTGCCTTGGACAGAGATGGGTAGTGTGCCCATGCAGCGAGGCTAGGAGCGAACCAGGTGAGCTTTGCCTTCGTACTGCGTAGGACCGCCTTGCCGTTCTCTGCCGCACGAAGGTCGAGTCTCGCAGTAACGCCACGGAGCTCCATCGCTTTCCCAATCTCGGATGCGGCTCGTCCAGCATGGTGAGTGTTGAGGTACTCGACTCTTCCCAATGGTTGCGAGACGCTGTCGCGGGGAGGGATGATTATGGCACTCTTCAGTGCACCGAAGGGTTCCGCCATGTCGATCAATTGGGTATGTGTCAGAGAAGCGGGAATGTTATGGAGAAGGACGACATGCGATTCGAAGGCAGTCACAACATCTTGGACGCAGGCGCCTGGCCCGTACGTGATCTTGCAACCAAGTTTGGCCCGATCAGTGCTCGACTGTTCGCCGAGGGAAACATCGTTCATATTGACTGGTCCTTCGTGTTCGTCAACCTGTCGGGAGCAATTTAGCTTCGTTTGGGACGGTCCTCTCTTCGCCTGTGAGCCTTACGTTTGTTCTACTCGAACTGGACGGTTCTTCCTTGTCTTGCTCATCTCGTACGGTTGCGTTGGGTATCACGGCTGTTTGCTTCTCAAACAGTCAGAACGTATGCCCGATATGCAGATATTGGCCACCTACCAACCCAGCATCGGCTACCATCGAGTCCGGAGGAGTACCCATATCGATTTTACCCCCTGTCCCAGCATGCCAAAACGAACAAGCAGCGCCCTTCGAACATCTTCCTTGAAGGAAAAACCTGCAGGGAACCAAAGGGGCATTTTCGTGGATGCGACGAGCCGAAGCAAAAGCGCCAGTTTTGGCGGTCTGTGTGGTGGATGCGTCCACCCTTTCCGGCGTCCATGAGTCTACGCATGCGTTATGGTTTTCTTAGCAGGTATATGGGTGCGGTGGGAAAGCGGACGTACTAGATTCTAGAATGTCGAATGGCTTTGACGAGACACTTGTAGCAGGAAGTAGGGGCGCGTTTGATTTACTCAAGGCGGCGCCAGGATGTGGAAATGGACATGCCTCACCCTTGTTGCAAACGCCTCGCGCGTAGAACTTGCATGAACCGAACGAGGCCGAGCTCGGAAGTGGACTGTGGGGCGGGCTATCAAGGACAAGTCGAGGTCCAAAATCCAATCGAGTTCCTTGTCTACTAGCGGAGGGACCTGACGGGGAGCGAGGATGGAAAAAGCGGCAGTTGTCTCCAAATCGACAGGACCCCTGGTTGTAGAACTCGCATATGGTGGCAGCGGATGGTGATTGTGGTGTCCTAGGGTTGGCTTCTACATGAGAGAATTTGCAGTGCACTCCGCGCACGCAATGCCCTTGGCGGTAGTAAGTGCAGGGTTTGGGGGTCGTTGCCACCGCCGACTGGACCATGCTAGGAACGTCAGGTTGTGGGGGAAGGTTGTGAGGGGGGCACAGAGGGAGGGGCCAAGAGCCTCATAGGCGTGTCTACGGCGCGCAACAAGGTTTGGAACGTGGTTGGAGAGGAGTCTTCCCGATGCTTGCCATGGGGCTCAGCACGGCGCGCTCAGCGGATCATGTACAGCAGACATGGACATCGGGCAGCTTGAGCGTTGTACCTTACAACCACGATGACAATAATCAAATCAATGAATGATTGGTTCCAGAACGGAGACATTACTTACTCAAACCGTACCAACGAGGCTGCGATGACCAGTGGCGGTCTTGAGCAGAGTTGAGCAGAGCGCTTACTATATCAAGTGAGGCGCTCAAGAGTCTCGAACGATCTGATTCGGGCGTCGGACAACTCTCAGACTCCGACTGCCACTCCGCACCCCCCCTGTTGACACATAACAATACTCCCGCACGTTCATTACTGATTGTTCCGCCTTTTGAAAGCAGCTCATCTAAACGCAAGAGTTCGCGACGCGCAACGTGGCAGCACGTCTGCACTTTTTGCAGGTATCGTTGGGCCAACGCTGGCACCTACTTCCCGCTCACCGGTTGAGCTCGCCGAGGTTTGCGAAAAGTCTATCTCTGCGCCCGGCCTGTAGGCTCGGTGGGGAAGACTCTTGGCCATACTGTCCCCGGTCCAGAACTCTCCAACCCCGAGACTCCTTTCCTCCCTCTCCCGCCGTTAATACAGCCTGTCAGTCCCACACTCTGGTCTTTGCTCCTCAGATCATAGGTCGGCCCGTCCCCCACTCGTCCTTCAAGTCTATCGCGTTTTTCGCTCGTCGCTATGTCAGGCTCCAGTCCTTCCGATTCCGTGTACCGCGGCCCACAACCACCATCTATCGACCTACCGGTCCTTAGAGTAACACGACATGGTAGACGTGAGCACTTCTCAATCGTATGTTCAACAATACACAACTGATAGGCCGTTTAGCCCCCGCGGTGGTCAAGCCTCACGAAGCAAAGGTTGCGGCACGCGGAATCTTCGACAGCATGGTGCTGACGTCGCCAAACATGGATTACATCCCCGAGTACCCGGTCGAGTCCTTGGCCGTCGATTCGTACTCTGACGGTCGCTATGGGAACCACGAGTATTCTCGCTGGCCTCAAAACCTGATGCGGGACATGTGGCATATCGCCTGCATCCCTAACAAACCCCTCCCTCCCCATGTCCCTGCCGTCCTTTATGAGACCCTTCTCCCGGAGACGCACTGGGTACAAGAGCGCACCATTAGCTTCAGCGGGGTCGGCTATATCGTCAAAGAGACGCGGGATGCCCTGCTCGCTGCCGCCGAGTCCGCCATCCGGCGATGCGAAGAAACAAAGGCACCGGATAACGTGGCAAGACATGGCAGGCTCCTCATCAGGATCCTGCGGCAGGTCGTGGACAGGATGCGGTTCTACCCCGTCGTAGCGCGTATCGCAATTCGCGTCGCCGCTCACGTGCAACGGGTATGTCTGGAGTTGGCGGGACTGAAGATGTATATGGAGATTGTCGACCCTCGTTTGCGCTCTATGCATGACTGCAGTACCTCCATTCTTCCTGTCGTGGGCGCGTTCGTTAGGGAGGCTTCTGATGTACAAACCTGCGTGCGTGTTGGGTTACCTACGTGGTTTCTACGGCCTCTCACCCATGAGCTTGCCGTATGGGAGGTGGTCGAATGCCGGCCGGCCTTGTTCGGCCACTCCTGGGACTCCATCGAGCGCCTCACAAGTGTGCCTAACCCGACGAAGAACTGGCTGAGCAACATGCTGCTGCTTGTTTCGGAACATATTACTGGTACTCATCTTACCCTAATGAACGTTGCCGAATTACCAGTTGCCGAGGATGAAGAGAGCCCAACCAAGCGTCGGCGGGTGGGAGATGGGGAATCAGATGTTAGCCTCGGAGTTGCTGTAGCCGCTGACCAGTCAACCTCATCCAAGAAAAAGAAAAAATCCAAGCGTGGTCGATCAAAACCTCAAGGCGAGGTTCAGCCTGTCCGTGTGGATTCGGCATGCGCACTTGCCCGTGCGGCGTGCACCGTCTGTGGCAGCCGACCTTGAAAGCCCTGGTCCGGATCCGGTCGCGTCTCCGAGCCGTCCTGGCGACCTCCACCCTTCCAAAACGTTTACGCCCTCCCCTTTCTATGATGTTGCCCCCGTCTGGGCCACCGCCCTACAGGCCGCATCCCATATAGAGCGTGCATTGGCCTCCGCAGCACACTACTATTATCCTCCTCCGTTCCTGCTCGACACCGTCTCCTCCGTCGCTCCCCTCCCCACGCCCTGCGCGCATCCCGAGCGCGTGCGGGCGGACGATCGCTATCTGCACAACTTCGTGCGTATCCGCGAGTTCTGCCGCATGCGGATGTTCGACGTGACCATCGCGAGCGAGCCGTTGAGCAACGAGGAGTGGCGGGTTGCCCTCTGGGGCGACTACGAGCCGCCCAAACTGTCACTGTACCTCCCCTCCGCCGGCGAGTCGTCCGAGAACTTGAGCTGGCGCTCCCGCCGCTCGAAGCACCGCCACGAGGAGCGCAAGCGTATCGTGCGCCTCTTCGGCACCGTCGCCCACTTCCCGTCATACCACGAAGACGAGACCGTGCAGCTCGCGGACATGCAGGTGGACATCGCCGCGGTCAGCTCGAACCCGCGAGTGAGGGCGTACATCCTCTGGGAGACCCACGAAGTCAACTTCCGCGCGGAGCTGCTGTGCCTCGACACGCTGACGATGCAGAAGCCGACGTGGTCGTTCAGCCAGAAGCTCCAGCGTGAGTTTTTCGTGTCGCGGATCTGGGGCCCTCCGTCGTCGATCATGCACATCTTCCCCAACGACGGGCCGCGCGATCGTGCGTTCCGCTGGTTCTCGCCTCCGGCGCGCGAGTGGAAGGACTGTCGCGAGACACTCTGGCACTTCACCCAAGTGCTATCCTCTTGGCCAGACTGCCCAGACGACGTGCGGCAGGGATTCTCTCGGGAGGTGTCTGAGGAGGTATTCGCGCGTGTTCAAGCTCACGCTGTGGATTTTTATGTGCGCGTTTTTGTCAAGACCTTTGCCCGACTTCCTATCCCTCCAATACAGTGCATGCCTTCATTGTAATATACCACGTTGCGCATTGCTCTCTGGATCAAGAACTCTCTTACAGTGCTCTCCTACGCATCACACCTCATAGAACTGCCCATTTATATCTTGCACACGCCGTATATACAGGTTTACTTGCGATACAACAAAAATCTAAAGAATACCGAGAAGGATATAGCGACCCTTGCTAGTACAGCGAATATGACAAATTGACAATGAATGATGCATGTATCGAGATCTTGACGTGTATATACGATGCACATTGCACAGGCTGGTGTCCGAGACTCGTAAATGTCGTGTTGTGCGAACGCACCAAGGGCGTTCTCTATGCGCTCATCTTGTGCACGTCTTCCAGGAAATCTAGGAGGGTACTCGCACTCCACGCCTGCGTGTCGCAAGAGTCGCGGCAGTGTTCGCCGTCCTTGTTCGTAAGCTCGGGCAAGCCTGCCCAGGGATCCTTCTGTATGTACTCGCGAGGCTTCAAGAGAATGCGATGGAGGTGGTGCAGAGTCACCATGTGATCCTAGTTGGCAAGTTAGAAACGGCGTTTGACGAAGGAATACGTCGTCAGACATACCTGCTTGCCCGCCCCCGCCTTGGTGTCGAAGTAGAGGTATGCGCGCAGGAAGTAGCCTAGTGGCCACCCCCACTCGGGACCCTAATCAATTTTCAAGTTAGTTAACGTTAGGCGATCGAATGATCAAAGACGAACTTGGTGGTAGTTCCAACCCTTAGCTACAGCCATATCCGTGCCATCGTTCGCGTTGTCATAGTAGGGATGGTACTGGAGATCCGCAGGGTCGAGCGTCTTCATGCCCAAAGGACCGCGAAGAACCTCATCTGCAAGCTTGAGAGCGCACAGCGCATGGTGCGCGTCGAACAGCTCTGGAGCGACAGTCATCGCGATCGGGAAGTTCGAGCGGAACTGATAGTCCGCCCACTCTCGCTCGGTAGGGGTACCATATACGTCCTTGTAGATGCCCCTGCGGTTGACCATTTGAGAGTTGACTTTGTACTTCGAGTCTTCGCTGGGATCTGGAGGAACGATGAGACTTTCGAACGTAGACTATAGAAGTTGTTTTGCATACCTGCTGGTACATAGTAGCACTTCTCGAACGAAGCCTGGATAAGGTCACTCCACTCCTTATACGTTACGAGGCGCTTCTCCCCGTTGACTGCGAATACAGTTAGCATCACTCCCTCGAACAAGAATCGCAAGCCACTCACTCTCGACCTCGACGCCTTTGAACGGGAACTTTCCAGCAGCAGACAACTCGCTCAACCACCTCAGCGTGCTCTTCAACAGCCCGGTAATCTCCACCGGCGCACCATCGCGCGGCGTGCCAGGAAGGCCCTTGTTCCCCGCGCGCTCCGACTCGCCCATCTTGTCCATCCACGTCCCGCAGTTGAACCGATTCCCGCCCAGAATCAAGCCTGTGGTCCAATCGACCTTGATGTCGATGTCGAACCCCTCGTCCCTCATCTGCATGTCTAGGTTCGCTCCTGCGTTGTGCTCGCGGAACGAGATACCGCTCGCGTGGCGCTGGAGGATCTCCTGCACGACCTCCGCGACAGTGCTCGAGTACGCGTACGCGCGCGGGTCGTCCCACGGCACCCAGGTGTCGTCTTGCGGGAAGCGGCGCTTGACGGATTCCGCGAGGATCGACAGCCCGTCGGGCGCGCTCGTCGCGTAGTCCTGAATGTTCTGCAGCATCCACCAGGGCGAGTCGCGCGAGTTGTATCGCGGGTTCCGCAGGGAGTCGAGGAGGTTTGGGATGAGGCCGTGCTTGAGCACGGACGCGAACGCGAGGATGTGCGCTCGCGCGCCGTCGAAGTTGCCCGTCGTGAGGAAGAGACCACGAAGCGAGATGAACACGTCCCGGCCCCAGCAGCGCGCCCAGCCAGTGGTGAAGTGCGGCAGACCAGCCGCCACAGACGGTGTCGGCTTGCCTGGATCGAGCGAGGCAGACTTGATCTGACCGTACATCTGGACGGCGCATAGGGCCAGGTTGTGAGTGAAATCGTGGCCCGTTGAGACGAAGTTCGAGCACTGCTCGATTGCCTCACGGCGCGCAGCCTTGTATGCTTCCGAGATGATAATCGCGAAGTACTTGGGCCGTAGGAAGGGAGGCACACACTCCTTGACACGGTCGAAGCGTTCCTTAAACCACTTCGTCGGCTTCGCGAGGTTGGGAAACACATCAACTTGCCTGTCACGGTGATAAGTGCACATACGCGAAAGGAATGGCAAGAGACCTACTTGAACAAACGGTTGTGCACATAATCGAACGCCCAAGTTCCTTCACGTAAATGGCCACACAATGGGTGTCCCAGGTCGTTGTACCGCATGATGTGACGAAGGGGGTGCATCCATCCCTCAAGACCGCAGTAGACCAAGTTACCAATACCAGGAACATTGTACGTCCCGATCTCGCCCCCAGTCGCGTCGCGCTCCTCACCCTCCGTGCGGAAGAGCACGACGTTGAGGTCGACGAGGTCGAGGTCGCCAAATGCCTCCTCCGCACCCGACGAGCAGAACTCGTCCAGGCTGCTATCTAGGCCCTGCAGATGTGTCTCAAACAGCATGATGCTCCCAGGCGGGAAGTACTCCGGGACGACGATCTCCGCATACGGGCCGTCGGCATCCGAGTGTTCCGCTACCACGACCTTTGGGATCTCCACGAGTTTGCCGGGCATTCCTCGGAGGGTACTGGGATCAGCGTCGACTTCGTAGGACGAGAAGTCGATCTGCGCGCCGTACAAGAACCTGGCCTTCGTGCTGCGAAGCTTGATAGGCGTGACTTCGCGGATCCGTCATCAGGGGGCATATTCGCAAAAGATTGGGACTGATAACACTCACTGAATCCCCGGTCCTTCGAACCCTTTTGGAACGCGCAATGGGCGACAAGGATATATCCCTTCTGCGTATGTGGCTGCACGCGGTGAAGGACGATGTACTGCAAAACGTCGTTAGAACGGTGACCCTGTGGCAGGTAGACGAACTCACGTCGTTCTCCTGGTGAACATGTCCCTCTTCATAGCTTCCCAAGGAGAACTCGGTGTGCAGCGCGTTCAAGATGCGCTTCGCCTTCGCGATGCCGCTGTTCTCCCCAACTTTCGTGACTTCATACTTCCTCTTTTCCCGGACGAGGTTAAGAAGCTTCGGATAGAGGTCGTCAAAGCCTTTGACTGAGCCGATGGCGGAGAACGAGAACGTGATCAAAGCACCCGTGGAGAGTGCATCCTCCGCAGAGCGCTTATGTAGGTACGACTCGTTGTCGTGCGTGAGATCGTAGAACAACGCATGCGGGACCGAGCCGTTGTGAGGGACAACAAGGCAGTCGCGAGTTGGACCTTTGCCAGTCGGCGGCGGAAGCTCGCCCTTGCTCGTCATACATGCGCCGTCCATGGATCCTGAGCGATGCAAATATGAGTACATTTTGGCGAAGGGAGGGAGGTAAACGTACCTAACGGCTTTCCAAGACCATGGCGGTAGATTAGACGGGAGAGCTCCTTAGGATCCCAGGCGTTTCCTGCCTCACGAATCAACGAGTTGATACCCAAGCGACTGACGAACATGGTATCCATCTCCTCGTTACCCGTGAACAGCTCCGCGCAGACGTATAGGTTAGGGTTGACCCCGCGCGCCGCATCCAGTAGGGTGACGCCAACATGCAGGGGCGTCGAGTGGCAATTGTCGATGCGGAAGCCGTCAAAGGTCGCGGCCAGATCCGTAACATACTTCGTTATATATTCCCAGAGCCAGGGGTTGGACGACGGGCCATCTCCGTAGCGAAGCTTCACGCAGTCGCCCCATACGATTACTTCGCGCCTGAGGTATGCCTTCGAGGGCCAGAGAGCAAAATTGGCAAGCGGGTCGGCGTTCCAGATCCACCCGTTGTTAGCGACCGAGTAGACGTCAGGCTCCGTGTCCTTGACTCGTGTGAAGTAGGGTTCGACGAGAGGGTCACTGAGGAAGCGTCAGCCAATATCGTGCCGCTTGGCTACAATGAACTTACGCTCGTGTAATCGGTCCTAGCTTTGGGCCATGCTCTTCGAGACGCATGTATTTGACGCGATTACGAACGTGATCCAACGCAACTTGCGTATCCTCCTTCCACTCCTCGTAGAGCGGCACATTGAGAACATCGACAACGCGTATCCAGGCATCAGCAAACGCGTCGTTATCACCCAAGTTGACAAAAGCGGCCTTGACGAAGCCCGCGGCAACAGGTCCAGGAACGTGCGTGCCGAATCTTTTCTCCAGCTTCCGATAGCCCTCGATAAGACCGGAGTCTCGGATGATGTGTGCGAGCTCGACAACAGTCTTGTTAGCAATGTCACCGCCAGTCCAAGCGACGATGTCTTGCTTGTCCAGCGCGGCCTTGACGGTACTCCGCTCTTGCTTCACGTCTAGTACGTAGTATTGCCACATGTTGCGTTCCTTAAGGTAGCTCTCCAAGCCCTCCGCGATCCGGGTGATATCTTCCTCGGAAGAAACGACGGTCGGGAGACCTCTCGACTCCAGGTCGCCGGAGAACTCAAGCAAAGCGGTGTCGAGTTCCAAGGCTGGCGTCAAGTGCGGGGTATTCGAGGGACTGTAACCTATGTGAAAGGCCATTTAAACAACATGGGACTTGTGCAGAGCGCGAACAGACACACCTGCTTCTGGATGCTCAAGAAGCCAAGGACTGTCGTTCGCAGTATGATTCAAGACAACGTCCGTCAAGCTGAGCAAACCATACTCTTCCCTCGCCACCTTTAGTATCTCCTCCAACTTCTTCTTTCCCCCATCCGACCCGACATACTTGCTGTCGGAGAACATGGATGGTTCATACACAAGCTGGTTCCGGATAGAGTACGGACTGTCACTCTCGCCACGTTCTTGGAGTGGCGTCCAGTGGATCATATTGTAGCCCCTCGCGCTCGACTCCGCGAAGTACTCGCGCCAGCCAGATGTCGAACCCATCCACTTCGAGACGAGAGTGAGGACGGAGAGCCCATCCAGAGGAAGGTTGACGTAGTCGGCCTTGACGGTAGGACCGTTCACGGCGATGGCGCCGTCGGAGATGATGGGAGTTCGTGTCTTGGTGCGGAGGATAGGATCTATGTTGAAGTAGCCTTCGCGACCCTTGACACGAGAGCCAGGAATGTCTCCATCGTACTCGACCCAGTACACGAACGCTCCGGCATGTGAGATGGGCAGATCAACCTGGATAGGGGAGGAAAAATTTGTGGGGAGCCTGCGACGAATTAGCTGCAGATCACGGCGAAACAAGAGGGGCCAACGGACTTTCGTTCTGCAAATCGATCACGCTCAAACCGGCCACCGTCAAGGGGGAAGTTGGTCTTGAAGACGCCATTGCGCGATGCTGGCGTTCCGGCATCAAGGGACACTCGGAGAACGTACGGGGTGTATGCTGGAGGCAGGCGCATGTACTGGACGGAGGTCAGCCTTCCTTCTAGATCGACATGTGGAGAACGAATGGATATGAATGCAATATAAACGCAAGGAAAGGTACTCAACGGATCTATCCTTGTTTGGACCACCATCAGGATCCAAGCGAAGCTCGTATACTCGTATCGGCCCTCCCTGGCTCTTAACGGACTCGAAAAACTCAATACCCTCGTCCGCAGGGGTTTTGGGTGTCTTGGGGGCGTCACCGTTCACATCTGTGGGGTCATGTTTGGGGATGGTGACATTGGGGATGGCGGCCTTTGCCTTCTTTGTGGCGAGGGCCATGAGGGATTGAGAGAGGGCGGATGATAGGAGGGGATGCAGCTGAGGAGTTATATAGGCGGTCTGGACACGGGCACATTTCTGCGAAGAGAACTAGGGACAAGTTGGCAGTCGACGATCCAATCACGGCCACTTCCTTCTCTGACGTCAGTATCCGCTCTGCTTCCTTTTATTAATTAATTTTCTAGCCAACCAGAAACGTGGTCGCCACGTGCCTCGGATGGGCGCCCATGCGAGTGTTTCATCCTTTGTCGCCTTCTCCGTAACTTACAGTACGTCCGGGTATAACCTAGAAGACGAGTGCTTTGCCTTAGCCACATCCATTCATGCCTCTCAAGATCAAGTCCAGTCCATCCCCTCCTGCCTCACCATTCTCATGGGAGCTCTTGCCTCAGACACCTCCATCTGATCTCGACCGACCACCATCTCCACCAACTTCATGGTTGTCCGCGCGCGACATGAAGACATTCGGCGCCGAGCCGCTCGTGCACAAGATCGGCATCGTCAAATGCAAAGATTGCCTCAAGCCGGTTCTACGCAGCGCGATACTGGAGCACGCAGGTACGCGCACCCTCTGGCTTAGTCTTCCTTGGGTCGGTGCTTCATGGTCGTCAGAAAACTGCGCCAAGATCCGGAACGGCGGCAAGAAGGGCGCGAAGGGCAAGGCTGCTGAGGTCGAGGGTATGTCGAGTCCAGTTGTCTTCTGTGCGGCCGTTTGGCTGACATAGGCGACGGTGAGACAGACAAGAAGGGGAAGAAGCGCAAGGCTGAGGACGACGGCCCCAACCCGGACGACCCTGGCGCTCCAAAGACGAAGAAGCAGGCCCGGAGCCGCGTCAAGGGTCCCGTCGACTACGACAAGCAGTGTGGTGTCATCAATGACAAGGGCCTTCCGTGCTCGCGCTCCCTCACCTGCAAGTCGCACTCCATGGGCGCGAAGCGTGCTGTGCAGGGCCGTTCCAAGCCGTACAACGAGCTCTTCCTCGAATGGAACCGCGCCAACAACCCCAATTGGATCGAGCCTGTCAAGAGGGAGAGCAAAGCGGAGAGAAAGGAGCGTAAGGAGCGCGAGAAGGCGGAGAAAAAACGATTAGCGATGGAGGCGGCGGCAGCGGCCGGCGCCGATGGTAGCAAGAAGCCTGCGGTGACGGCCACAGGCGGGACGTCCAAGAAGAAGGGGAAGGCCGCAACGACCACCGCTGCGACTGCAGCTGCCATCCAAGCTGCCGCTCATGTTGGTCCCACCGACGATGCGTACGAGAACTTGGATGATGTTGACTCGGAGGCGGAAGTCGACTCCCTGGTGCGCGCCGTCCGGGTCGCCCATGATCGTGGAGTCATTGGCACGCCACTCGCCGTCCCATGCGATACGAGCTCGTGGTTTGTTGCTCGTCGAGAACGATTACGGACTTGCAATCATCTCCTCGCGAACGCCTTAATGCCACCTCGGAATGCAGCAGCTCCGGGAGTTAGCAGATTGGCTTGATACCCTCGAAGGTGCGTGTCTTACGAGACAAGTGGGCTGGTTTCTGATGGGAACGCCTCCTCCAGATCGCTGTGCGTATCCCGTCGTATGCATCATGTACGGTTAAATTCTTGACGCGTCACGCACAGACACGGCTGTTTGGCTCGCATCCCTTGCTCCTTCAATAGGACGAGTAATGGGTCACAGAGATAAACGTTGCATGTCTCGCCACGCTCATGCTTGTGTGTATTCAGAGCCCGCTCGCGGATATCGAGGCCGAGGGCGGTCGTGTACGTGGTGGTTTGCGCGGAGCTCATTTATTGTTGATGATGGCGCGGTCCCGGTCAGAGAGCTAGTGATTGACAGCTGTGGACGCCCGCATTCGCCATCACCGACGGCGGGACGCTGTGATGATGACATTTCTTCGGCGCCGACTCCGGCGGACTCAGGATGAGAGTAGCATCGAAAAGGGTCTTAATAGCGGCAAGGGCACCTTAAGACTTGACGAGGTTAAGATACGGCATCGTCGTCATCGCGACCCTGTATTCTTCTCTCACCTGCGTTCTCCTCGGACGTCCTAGACTTACTTTTCCCTCCCTCCAGTGTCATCCCATAGGATCTGCAACAAAAGATTTGGAGGAGAATAAATTTTCGTCATAAACGGCACATGCATCGCCCTCGAAGCACGCATACATTGTCACCTTCTCACAACCCCCCCTGATCCTGGGGACGACGCCACCGTACTTCTCGTGTCCAACTTGCCGTCCTCGCACAGGGACCTTGTTCGGTCTGCAACGCATAGACACCAGCTCAGGCAAGCCCCTCCGAAGCACGCATCGGCCACTCACTGCTCGTCGACTATGTGATCCCCGACGCCGACACGCACCCTCGTACATGCTTCGTGACGGGGATCCCTTCAAGTTCTCCAAACCGGGTGGCACGGGCAAGCTCGGCCTCCGCGACAGCCTGGCCAACGATGACACGAGGAGAGCGTGTGGTTCCGGAACCGGCTCGTCTCATACCCCGCGGCATGGGTGACGATTGGCGGCTGTTCCTCTTCATCTTCACGCAGATGTCGATGATGATCTTCAGTGAAGGTGAAAAGACAACATCTTCCTCCATTATCCGTTACTAGCCATGTATAGGACAGTCGACATTCAATAATCAACTGTCAAGTTCATACTACCGATGTCGTAAACATAGAACCACCAGGTGATTCGCTTGCTCCTCATAAGCTCACAACTACCCTTGACTGATTTCGAAATATTCGAAAGGATCGAAGACTGTCGTGTTTGCAACCTGTCCGCGAGCTCAATCAGCAGCGCGACCTATGGTTCATGCCACTGCGCACCCAGTCAATGGGGACGCCGAGGATCCAGTCAAGGTTGGACAAGTCCTCCTCGACCTGGTAGGCCTCCGTCCTGGCGTAGCAGCTCCGCCGTTTCCCCCGCTTGTAGGCGAAGAAAATCCACCGATGGCCGGTGGTCGCTGCACCCCTCATCACCTCTTCGTCCCTAGGACCAGCGGCAGGCAGCGGCTGGGGTTAGCACACGGCGCACAACCACGGGGCATGGATCGACTCGCCCATATTGACACCACGCCGCCGCGGCCAAAACGGACTGGGGGACCCCAAATTCGAGCTGGTTGAGCGTTTTCGCGGTGAATATGTTTGCCGATCCCAGCTTCCTGATGTGCTCTCTGGCCAGCACTTCGTCGGGTACACAAATAATTGCACTCGCTAGCATGACGGAACAGACAAACCACACGTCAGCGCGGCGCCACGGACGAAATAATACTCGCATCCAACCTATTGGAGGGTACTTTGCGAGGAAGCAATCTGCGACTCCACCATATATGTGGTTGTCGTCCAGCTGGACCGAATCGAGCGGAAAGTCGGTGACAACGTAGACCCTCTCATGATCGTTTGAGAGGACAGCGGCTAGACGGAGGAGGATTATGTCCATGAAGATTCGGCATCCACCCTCCATCTGCCAACAGACATTAGATGCAGTCAGTCGGGGCTATTCAGCGGAACCTCATGAAATTGTCTGGTGCGTACAGAGCGAGATACGCGGTCCGATACAAGCTTGATCAGTTGCTTCGTGGTCTCCAGAGTCAAGAAATTGCCCTCCGACTCCAACGCACCGCGAGCACAAGCTCTTTCCTTGCCATCGTGTTTGAAAGCGAGCCAACGGACGGCCACGTTCATATCTACGAGATTTTTGGCGGAGCGTATTATTGGCAAAATCGTGTGCTAGAGGGAAGTCAGACTCGGACAATTGGGTGAAGGTCAAAGAATGGAGATACGAACTAAAGGACGAGAAATGACCTTGGCGGCTAGGGTTTGAGCGAGCTGGATGACTTCGACGGACTCGGCGTCCTGTGGATCCAATGTGGCGATAAGGTGCTCCAGAATTCAACATCCAGCATTTGTCGAGCGTCCGAGGGAGATAATCCAAGCTGCATAGGATACATGACTGATTTGTTCAGGTGGACGGCGAGGTATTAGTACGAGCATGAACTTTCCCCTGTTCAGACGCTTAATAAGTGCGAAAGTACATATGACGAGGCGGATGACGCGGCAGGATCCATGATGGGATTTTGGGCCCGTACACATTCTTACCGCTTTCTCCGCCACCATCATGTTGCAGGACTCCGAGACGTATAAGATCGCACAGCTCCCAAGGGCCTACTCGCAATCGATGCTGGATATTCTCCAAAGTTTCATGGATAAGTTGGGCCTACCGGAAGATGCGGAGTTGCTTGAAGATGTAAAGCACTCGAAGAATCTTGCTGAGGGGCCCGACTTGCCTGCAGTCGGTCCTCAATCGACGGTCTCCAAGCCTACCGACCTGTTGCATCTTCAGGATGCTGACTCCACTGAAGCCATGCAGCTCGCACGAGCGTTGACCGCCAAGATTCAGCGTCATTTGGTGCGTTCTGAAGCGTATATCTGTTTCACCCAGTTCTCGTCTTCACGGTCTGGATTCATTCTCTTAAGCGCAAAAATGGTCCAGTCGATTACGATGACCTACTTGATATGGGAATATGCATACGTTCTCTCGACTTCAAGCCTGACGGAAGGGAGAGAGCTCGCGAGCGCGGTGCGAGGGAGACCCAGGGCAATTTCTTAACCCTCGAGGCGACAAAGTGGTTGATAAGCTTTGTCTATGCCTACGTACCCCATTCTGTAAGTACCAGCATATACATTGAGAATCTGTTGTCATCTCTGACAGTGATCACTTTGCTAGACGGATTTGAACTGCCGCATCCTTACGGAGATCATTTTGCTTCGCCTGGCCGCTGTTCTCAGCAACGACGCTGAGCCCATCTGCCTCCTCACGGACTATCCGATCCGGTCTGTCCAACTGGATGACAACCCGAGGCATAGCTTCGGAGGAGTCGTAGATTACATCCTCGCCAGGTACTCCGCTACGCCTGAGTGTGAGTATTGCGCCACGCTGAAATGCCTCGTCAGCTGAGGACTCGCCATTTGCATCCCGTAGCGCAACAACGTAGCCCGGAGAATGTATCGAAGGCTCCGAGATTCCGGAAGCTTGGTTCCGCCAACATACTCGAAATGAAATCGGTCGGAGAGCTCCTGGATGGTCTTCCGCAGTGCATTCTCGCCACGGCATCGTGGTGTCGCCAATTGGGGTAAGTTTAGGGACGTTCCGTCTTCATCTCCGCACGCTCTCATTGAAACTACCACGTGATTGGGCGACAGAGGTGGAGAGGCGATGCGCGGCGCTGCCACCAACGGCCAGTTCTGGATCTTCTTCTCGTACAAGCGTGGTACGGAGCAAAGTTATTACGCTAGAACCGATATCTTCCATGTGCAGAACGTGTCCTCTTTGGATTGGATACTGGGCATTCTCATCGATTGGGTGCGTACTCTTCCTGTCCCCCAATTGCGGTGCTAATGGCCAGGGACCAGATTGAGAACACAGGGTTCTGTGATGCTTTCGAATACTTCGAAACCCCCCTGTACGATTGACTATTTTTCAGTGCCGTCATCGACGGTGAACGCAAAAGTAGGAAAAACTGCACGTTCGCTGCCACGGCCTGCTGCAATAATATCATAAGTACCGTTTCCATGTCAAAGGAATCGCAATTATAACTGTTTTCATATTGATACGGAATCGCGTTTTCGCCATCGCGCCCTAGCCGCCCAGGTCCGGTTGAGGCGAGGGCGCCTATGTCCTTTCTCCGTGGGCGCTCAGTCCCGGTGAGACGTCCGACTCGACGACGGGTGGGTTACATTGCTAGCTTATGTATGGTAGATGCGTTGTTTCATCAGTTACATATACCCCGCACATCTAAACCATCCTCTCGCCATCTCCGGTGTGACCTTGTAGCACGCCTCGCTAATGTCCGAGACAACTAGCTCGTGGTTCGCTCGGCGGAGCTGTGATTTGATAAACCCGAAAGCGAGTTCAATATGATTTCTGTCGGGGGAGTACGGTGGCAGGAAGATAAGCTTGCACACTACAAAGTGACTGTGAGCATTAGTAACAAAATCATTGACACCTTATAACTCACAAGCCTCATCTTCAACCAGTGCCCGCACGGCTTCTGCGTGATGAATACTACAGTTGTCCAAAATCAACACACTTTGTGGGCCAGGATATGGTGTGGTGAGTGGAATCTATGAAAGAGTTAGCATGATGTGCATAATTCAGACATATACATGGAGCATACCACAAATTCGCGGAGAAATTCCACAAACCACTCGCTTGTGACGGAACCCTCGAACACTTTGAAGGTCACGAGGCCATCAATTGTGAGGATGGGGAGCAATGAATATCGCTGTCCTCGGACAAAGCAGGATCTTTGAACGCAGCATGAAGCCAGGGGTGCCCATCCACGTTTGCGGATTGCTGCCCGTTGATCGACTGCACTTTCATCACCAAACATGAGCATAGATGGGTCAGGGACCTCCAATGCGATGCGGTTCATGAAAGCAGCGCGCAGAAGGTCGTCTCGCTCAGCTGCCCCCTTCACAACAGCCTTTGATGAGTAGCGGATGCGACGGAGGGTGCGGACAAGTGTGGCGAGGGAGACGCGGATGCCAAACGTGCGAGTAAGGTGGTCCTGGATTTCATCGAGGTAGAGGGTAGGCTTCTCATCAAGGAGGGTGCGGATGAATTGGATATGTTCCCCCGTAAGGACACGGGGGCGGCCAGCTTGTCTCGCGAGGGGGTTTTGAGGTGTCCCATATTGCCGAATGTACGCTAGAGTCTGGTACACCATACTCTTTGCAACACCCAGAATCTCGCAGATTTCCGCAACAGAGCACCTCTGGTCAAGAAACAAGACGGGTATGCGGGCTTTGAGATCAGTTGATACCTTCCTGCGAGCCATTGCGAATCCAGAGGGAGGGACGAGGGAATCGACGACTCGGAACGACCAGTGCGCTTAAGCGCCGATGGCACTGCCCGGCCCGACCGTTGGAACGAGCGCCCAGGCGGTGCGCGAGAAATGCGATTCCGTATCATTTTGAAAACAGTAATAAAAGACGTACAATCCAAAGCCGAACCCAATGTAACCGATCATACTTTTCTCGGCGGGGGGTTCTGGCACGGATCCGGAGGGGCTCTGGGTCGCGGTCCTGTTCTTTGGTTCTTGAGGTCGAAGTTCCGTATAAGGTTGAGCCAGAAGAACGATGTATGCACGACACCCTCCAGCCATCGGCACCCACAGTTCCTGACTTGCATTTAGTGAGATCCTCCTCCATGAGAACACTGGTGTATATTGAAATCGTTGTCAGCGGCCAGGGAGTGATTGCCAGAGGGAGGGGTTCGTATCGTACGCCATGAACCGTAAGCTCGTGCGGACGTACCATGACCTCCTGATGTATGATATCCCCCTTAAGGACTTCGCAATGAACTGAATGATTTCTTATAAGTAATAAGTCAATCAAAGCCAACCTGTTTTGTAGATTAAGTAGGAATGAGATCGGGGAGATAGACGAAGAAAAGCGTAAACGGTCTAAACAATGTAATGACCCCACCTGTGAGCTATGACAGATATCGCCTAACCACCCCATCGTCCGCGGCGCTCCAAATACCATTGCCAACAGGGCGTACGAAACGCACGGCATCGCAATCTGTACCCACAAGCTCCGCGCGGACTCGAGGCCCGGACGGACGGACCTCCGCAACGTACGGCAAGCCGTCCTCGGTGGCGATTACGAGGCCAACGTCCGCTGCATCTGCTGCTGACGAACCATCAAGGGAGAAAGGGGCATTGGCGAGGTTGACAAACTCGAGGTCCTCTACAGGAGCCTCATTCCGCCTGAAGGCGACGACGGGTTTCTCTCCGAGTGACCGAGTGTCGTATATAGACATTAGACCTGATGCAGAGCCCGTCGCGACGAGATTGGATTCTGGGCTATAGGTGATCGCTTGGAGTGCTGAGCGTGCGCCAGAGGGACCAGCTTTGGATCGGTACTCGGCACGTTTGGTGCGGAGGTCGAACATCTCGAACGAGCCGTCCTGTAAGGCGCAGAACACGACTTTGTCCGTGGTGTCGACTTCTCGTGGGTCCGTGGTGCTCGCATCCGAGTCCGGAGAATGGTCAGGGTTGCCGTCGGCTTCCTTCCATCGTTCGCCAGTACTGAGTGCAAGGATGGGAACGAAGTGGTTGGTCCCAGCGGCAAGGGAGCATATCTGAGCTCCAGAGGGTATGTCCCAAAGACGAACCGTGCCGTCCTTGGAACCGGACAAAACGTTGCGACCACGGGCGACAATACCAGTGCAGGTGACAGCGCGGGTGTGCCCGCGCAACGTGCGCGCAGCGTTGACCTTTGTCGTGGTATACTGCGAAGACTCTGGGGGATCCGCAGGGAGGATGGAGAGGGAGAAATCGGCACCCGACGTCAAAACTACCCTGGAGGACGGGAAGAATCGGAGGGATGTCACCGTGCTGAGGTGCGCTTTGCCAGTTGCATAAGGAGTTGCGTTGGCGGATGATGCAGGACGAATGTGCACTGATCCATCATGGTAGCCAGTCGCAACTTGTGAGCCGTCGGGAGAGACATCAAAGGCGGTAATGTGTGTCAACTGATGCAGGTTATTTCATAAATTGAACATGCATGGCTCTATAGAAGGCACACCTTGCGGACTTGCGAAACGCTGGGGAAGGAAGTGTTGGGGACCGCAATTCTAGTCTCCCGGACATCCAAAGACGGACACGAGATGGAATAGGTGCTCTATGGCATAAATAGCGGTCTCGTTCATACGCACATGAATATTTTGCAACGGAGATGCAGCTCACCTTGCCGTGATCTTTGAACTCCACACCATCGCGGGCCTCGAAGAGGACGAGGTCGCGGTTCCGCTCATCCAAGGTCGCCGACACTTTGCCGTGCACAGATGGCTCTCCCAGCCTATAGCATGAGACCCAAAAGTTGTCCTCCGCAAGGTTACCATTGAGGACGTCTCTGATCACGGCGGTCTGGAAGTCGTGCTGGATGGTGCAAATGGGTAGTATTATGGATTGCGCGGCCATCCTTGCGCGAGCTGAACCGGGACACATAGGTCAGTGAAACTGTCCTGGCTGTGTAAACGCATCTGAGGAATCACCTGAGGTCCAATAATCCGAGCAGTCAGTGGTGAGCAGCAATTGGATGGGGCCAGGAGAAGGACTCTGGGCCTGGGCTGAGCGCTGAGCAGTGAGCTTATGAGAGACCCTGTTGATTAGATAAGATCTCTCTGGTCCAACCTAGATTAGATTAGATTGACCTAAGATGACCAACGTCGAATGTCGACTCCGAGTCGGGCATCGTCACCCTCATCGCTCCCTTAACGTTATCCCCTGGCTCCCTCTTCTCTGTGCTGCTTAGAATGATCGCCTTGCAGCAGGCCGTTCCCGCGCCGGATCCTCTCTCGGTCCCCGCAAATGCACCGGAGCACTGTCCAGTGAGTCCTTGTGGGCTGTTCTTTCGGAATTGAAGCTGAGTTAGTCTCAGGGAACGGAATCTGAGCTTGCAGGGAAGGCGGACGCATGCGCAGGTTGCGCCAACCAGGATATCTGTGCCTCCGGCCAGACACGGGGGCCTGACCCCGCGCTCCCGCTCGTCCGAGAGCGCATGTCTACTGTCAAGCGCAAGATCCTCGTTTTGTCTGGAAAGGGAGGGGTCGGGAAGTCCACGTTCACTGCGCAGCTCGGTTGGGCGTTTGCTACAGACGAACAGCTACAAGTAAGCTTGCCGCCTCGTCCCCCATCTGCTATCAGAACTCAAACGTTCCACGCTAGACCGGAATTATGGACGTCGACATCTGCGGTCCTTCCATACCCACAATCTTCGGCATTGCCTCAGAGCAAGTTCATGCCTCGTCATCAGGCTGGTCTCCAGTTTACGTCCAGGATAACCTCGGCGTCATGTCCGTTGGCTTCATGCTCCCCTCGTCCAAGGACGCTGTCATGTGGCGAGGCCCCAAGAAGAACGGCCTCATCTCCCAATTCCTGAAGGACGTTGACTGGGGCGACCTCGACTACCTCGTGATAGATACCCCTCCCGGCACGTCCGATGAGCACCTGAGTATCGTCCAGTACCTCAAGGAGAGCGGCATCGACGGCGCGGTGGTCATCACGACCCCGCAGGAGGTCGCGCTCCAGGACGTCCGGAGGGAGATAGACTTCTGCAAAAAGGTCGGCATCCGGGTCCTCGGGCTGGTGGAGAACATGTCCGGATTCGTCTGCCCGAACTGCAAGACTGAGTCCCAGATATTCAAGCCCAGCACGGGTGGTGGGCGGCGACTGGCCCAGGACATGAACGTGGAGTTCCTCGGCGCGATCCCCCTCGATCCGCGGATAGGGAAGAGCGCAGACTACGGCGTGAGCTTCCTGGATGAGTACCCGGACAGTCCCGCCAGCATCGCATACCTCGATATCATAGACAGCGAGTAAAGCTCTTTCGTCTTGCCGTCGCCTTACTGAACGTGATTTCTCTAGAAATCAAGGGTATCTTGAGAGACTCATGAAACAGCCGCATCACTATGTATACCACCCACCATGGACATGTAACACCAATTGTATATGTACTTTCTAGATGCAAAAGCCGCTCTACTACTTGCATGGACCAGTCCGACATGACTCATATGTATGCGTATCTATCTACTCAGGCAGCCATGTATATGCACGAATACAATATTAACTGGTACATCGTTCATCTGTGAGATCGCAGCACAACCACCACAAACCTTCCCGCTCTTCTCCACGAGGCGGCGAGAGACGTCATCCTTCTATGCGGAACCGAGCCTTGTCCCGTCGACCCGCATCGCATTCCTCCTGGAGCTCCCCCTCTTCTTTCCGCTCCTCTCCCTCCCCCGGGCGCGGCCGTGGCTGCGGCGGCGATCCGGACTGCGACTCGAGCTCGCGCGGCATCTCCGACGGGAGCCCCTCGTCCCGCTCGACGATGTACTTCCCGATCGGCGCAATGTCCGCCAACCCGCCCGCGAGGCCCTCGCCGCTCTCGTATATCGACACCGTCGAGAGCGTGCGCAGGAGCCTGCGCGTCGCCGTGTCGCCCATCATCGACCCGGTCCGCGACCGCGCGGGCACGACGTACTCCTGCGTCCCGGGGAACGCGATGCTGCTCTCCTCTACCCCGTCCAGCGCGCGCTCGAGCGAGGACCGGCTCTCGGGCGGGTAGGCGATGGAGTGGCGTGTCCGGCCGGCGGAGGCTGAGTAGAGGGAGCTCTGCCGGGAGGGCTGCAAGATACTCGATCTCCGCACGTATGTGGCGATTGGGTCGGCCTGACCCGATCGTTCTCGTTCTAATAGGCGATCGGGTGGTGCCGTGAAGGTGGACGGGGCGGCGGACGGGGGCACGGCGGTTTCTGAAGGTTCCGGCATGGCGGTGGAGGAAACTTCTGGGGAACCGACTTCACGTGTGTCCAGGGTGCTCTCCGGCGACTGCATGCGGGCAGCTTCCGCCGCCTTTTTGGACGACTTGAATTCGAAAGGTGACTGAAGCTCTTCTGACGCGGGCGGCGATGTCGCGCTGCGGGGCTGTCGCCGAAGGCTCGGGCTCCGCTCGATGGATTCGGGGGCGTCGTAGAAGATACTCCGGACCTCGTTGCGGTAGTCCTCGATTTCGTTGAAGATAGCCTCACGGAACTGCGGCAGCGTCTCCAGTTTCTCGATGTCTCGCCAGCGCTCGAAGGCATCGGGACATTCAGGCTCGTCATTCACGTCGTGGTACGAAGCTAGCCATGGGTGTTCCAGAGCTTCTCGCACGGTGATACGAGCGGCGGGGTCGAAGGTGAGCAACTTCGCCAATAGATCGAGTGCTGCGGAAGACGTGAGCCTGAATAGCAATCTAAAAATTGCTGTTCCAACCTTGGGGATCAGCAGTAGGAATCAGCTTCTCGAAGGGAACTATCTTCTTGTAAGGTAATGACCGGAGGTATGCTGCGGCCTATGACTGAAATGAGTGTCGATAGGAAGGACCTGAACAGCCAACTTGCCTTGGTGCTTGCTATTCGTGAGATCACTTCATTATCCGGGGTGCCTGAAGTATAAATTGTTAGCTCACTTTGATCGCGGAAACATAGCTCATTGCTTACCAAGTACGTCGAGGATCTTGTTGAGCTGATCAACTAAGGAAGCACCACGGTCAAAGGGATAGAAAGAGATATTGTAACCAAGGATACCAACCGTAGCTGAAATGACAGTCAGCAAGAGAACCTGTTGAACAAAAAGACACTCACTCCTTCCCCTTGAACAAAGGTTTTCCCATCAGGAGCTCAGCCATGATGCAACCTATTGACCAGACGTCGACTGGACAAACGGTCAGAATGACGCTGGCACCGTATGGGAGATGGACGAACTGGCAGTGTTGTACGCCCTATCCGACGTGTCAGTTGCTTCCTCGAGATAGGTTGGATGAAGTACGCACTTGTATACCAGCATAATCTCGGGTGCGCGGTACCACCGCGTTGCGACGTATTCAGTCATGAGAACCGTGTTCTCGTCCGGGGCGGAATTGAACCCTCTGCTCAACCCAAAATCGCAGATCTTCAACTCGCAGTCCGCGTTGACGAGAAGGTTGCCCGGTTTGAGGTCACGATGTACCACAGAAGCAGAATGGATGTACTTCATGCCTTCAAGCGAAGTCAGCCAAGAACATGCTACTGAAGCGAGGGGACGCGACCACCTCGCAGGACTTGATACATGAAGTATTGGACGTGTTCGTTTGTCAGTGACTGCCCGGACTTGATGATCTGGTGCAGGTCGGCTAATATGAAGATTTTGAGGGTCACGCGCGACAAAAAGGATTAACAGGACGATGCGGACCTTCCATAGGCTTGTTCCAGGACACTCATGAGACGTGAGTTCCGAGCACACGAACGACTATGCGACGAACCTCCATGAAGATGTATCTGGAGTAGACGTTAGCCTCTCAGTGCACGCGACGCGAGTGGTTCTAGAAGACGTGCATTTCACTCAGGTCGGGCGAGCAGTCCACATCGATCAGCCCGGTGATGTTCTCGTGGGCGAAGTGGCGGAGGAGCGTGATCTCGCGCAGGACGCGCTTTGCGAGCGCGACCTTCTCCAGCGCGCGGGTGACCATCTTGATCGCGACGGGCTCCCCGGAAATCTCGTCCGCGGCGGAGCTAGATGCGAGGAATGGGCATGAGACACACCGGTGGACACTGATATTCGGATGGGACTCTCGACGGACATTACGAAGCCGTACGCTCCGGACCCCAGCTCACGGATGAGCTTCCACCGCTTCTCGACATGAAAGACCTTGCCAAATGACGACATAAGGGCATGGTACCCATTACTATCCCATGACCGCGGGTCTGGTCAGCCGCAGGACGCGTCTCCGAGCGTTCGAGGTATGACTCACCGACGCCTAAGGTTATCATCACCGCGCGGGATCGCCTGTGCGCGCGTCCGCGACCGTCCTCGCCTGCCATTGTCGTCTGATCCGGGTGAGGGCAGCGGGGACGAGGACGCCTGCGGGTGGTTGGCCGCGTCGTCTGAGCCTTTCTCCAAGTGCGCTTTTCGCGCTGACGCGGAGAGCCTATCGCCGTTGAGTTCTGTCATGTGTGTCGTGGAGGCTAAGCCGAAACAGGCGGGAGCGCAGCGCTGAGACTGGGATCAGAGACACGGAGGGCCAGAGAGCGGGGAGAGGAGAGGCGGAGGTCAAGAACAAGAAGGGCTCAGAAGTGCCGATAGGAAGTGCAGCTTATAACGAGCGACGGAGGTGGGGGAGAAGGGTACGGCAAATTTACATACAAGAGGCGGACTGTGAGGGGGTGCTTCAGATACGCGATAGAAGATCTCGCTAACCGCAGACGGTCGTGGCCGGATGCCAGATGGTGGCAGTAAGTACTTGTGCAAACGCGGTGTGGCAGTCTCCCGGCGGTGCTCGACGGTGGGCGAGTCCTCCCACACCTGACAAGGAAGACTGTATGCAGGAGGACGGAGGAGAAAGGCAGGATGGAAGCGTTTACGGTACGTTGATTCTCTAAACGGCATTGCACTCCTCCAAGCGGCTGAAAGCCGTTTATTGGACGCGCGCCACCACCCGCTGCGTCACCCGTCGCACACACACCAGTCCGCGGGTATCCAAGTGATTTCACTAATAATACATACATTGGTTTCGATCGGTAAAAGATACAATGTCGAGTAGACGTGGGTGTGGAAAGGGAGGCAAGCCAGAAAGGTACAAGAGTGAAGTGAAAGCATCCAAAAGGAAAGTAGTCAACAACACTGTAGATCCACTCCCAGAATCGAGCTTCTGCCCGCTAAAAATCATTGAAACCCGTAAGACATTGTGATATGTATGATGCGTTCCATTACCGGTCGCTTGACGCGAAGACGACGCGGCCCCGTCCGTCTGTGACAAACTCGGCATCGGCACTGGAGCCGACCAGGGGAACAGACCGCCGCCTCACAAGCTGTCGGGAGGTGCTGGACGGTCGAGGTCCGGGAACAGTCTGTGGCAACGGACCATCGGAGCCCTCCTGTGTGGTCGTGAGGTCAATCGTCGACTTGGAATGTGAAAGGATCGTGGCCGACGAAGAGGTTGCACGGACACGCGATAGAGATGACGACCTCCGGCTCCATACCACTCGACCACGTCCGTCCGTCATAAATGGCGGGTCAGCATCATGGACTGCCGCATCATCTATAGATAGACTGGGTGGCGTGTCGAGTTGGCTTGAGGACGACGATGCTTCCGAGCTGGCGGACATTTGCCCCTGGATGGCACGTTGTTGTTCCTCCAAACCTCGAAAAAGCCGCTCCAGGTGAGCAGCATCGCTCTCGGGTCCAGAGGGAAGCGGGCGCAGGTTATCAAGCTGGGACGGGACGAAGACGGGAGAATCCGGGTCGAGTGTAGATGCGGCGGTAGAAATTGGGGAAAGGGGGGCAGCGGGTAGCCCGACGAAGAGCGGTTGAGGGACATCGAGATTCCATTGCACATCGTCATTTGGCACCACCCCGTCTGACAACGGATTGACCATAACTTGGTCTGAAGACCAATCGTCCCATGGTTGAAGTAAGGGTGGCAGCTGCTCTGTTTCCGATTCGTCTGCGACGGAAGCGACAGCGACACTCGCGGTACCCTCTTCATGCACGGGTTCTTCGTCCAACCGGTACATCGGAGGAAGGATATCTGTACCAAACACAGCAGCAACACTTGACAAGACGGCTCGCTGCTGTGCAACGGAACAGGATTAGTCCCATGTCTCTTGGTTGTGAAGTTTGTGTTAAGGTTTCGAACCTACCATGTCGCGTGAACTCATGTGTGCTATGCGCCTAATGCTGTCCAACATCTCTTCAAAGCTGCTCCCGTCGGTATGCTCCCACATGAGGTCGTTATCATTCCTGCGGGAGCGCTGCCGCTGTTACTCCAGAACATGAATAACCGCCCGTAAGAGGAAGAACGCCGACTCGTACCTCCATGTAGTAATCGACACCACGGTCGAATACGTAAGGTGTTCCGTCCACGTTCTCATGCTTGTAGAAACAATCCTTCCCAAATGGGCAAAACCGCTTCTCGGGACGAGATTGTTCAAAATACCTGTGTCATGCTCAATGTAACGTATCTCGGGAATGATGGACCTTGACTTGCCTGCACTTGACGCGCGCCATGCTCTCTTTGTACTTTTCGATGACCTCAGCCTTTCTCGCGTCTCCCTCCGAGAAGAAGAGCGAGGAAGGGGTGACGAAGCGGGACGATGCGCGACACATCGGACATGTCTTGGTGGTGCCAGCTTCTACGATGTCGGAGGATTTGCCTCCAGACCCACGCCAATTCTTGATGCACTAAAACCAATCCAGATAGCATAAGAGAAGTGCCGTCTGAAGCTATTTAGAGACGTACCAGTAGACAGAAGACATGACTGCAACCAACTAATTGTGGCGTCAGCAATCACTGTCAGTCCAAACCACATGATCACGACTGGTATTTGTTTGTGTAAACCCAACACAGAATATCCGCGCGCATGTCGTCCAGGTAGCTCACGTCCAGTGTCCCGTTGCGTGGTTGAAACCTGACGCAACACTGGCGGAGAACGTCACGCCTAACGGCAAGACAAACTTACAGTCCATTCTATCCACTGCAGTCATCGCTGACAGGGTTCCAAGCATACAATATGCAGCATATGTACAGTATGGGGTGTTTGGAACATTGTAAAGAAGAGACTCACCAAGCAACCCATATGTGGCAGGCTTGTCGTAACATATGGAGCATACGGACTCGTCTTCTTCCGATTCTGCTAGTGGCTTACGACTCGAAGGGCCCGGCTTGCTCGGGTCGACGTGAATGAACCAGCATTTGTCGCCACGCCTACAGTACCCGGCAGCGTGGAACTTGCAGACCTTGCTTTGATCATACGGGGTCAAACGTTCGGCCTCCCCATGAAGATACTTGCAGCGATCGCCATTGTAGCATCCGCGATCGGATTTACTGGGGGCGAATGCAGTTAACATCGAAGTGATGGCTAGAAAAGGACGATATATGCACTTACTAGTATGCGCAAATGCCTCGTGGTTTCGATGTAACGGGCCGATTGACATTGGAGGAGAGGGGGTCAGGCATGTGGCGCGAGCGGGATCCTGGTGGAAACTAGAGAACGACGGGGAGACGGATGAAGAGAAAGCAAGCTGAGGATGGTGAGTGTAATAAGGATAGAAACGGGGGTCCGATGGCTGGCCTGCGGTAGCTGCTGCAGCCACCAAGTGCAAGGTGAGCGTCACTGTCAGAGTCAAGCTTGTCATGGTGCCCACAACTGGGGAGAGCGCGTGTCTTTACGTAAACCATCTTCCTCTCCCGCCACCACCGCGTCAGGGCACCTCCCGACTCCCGAGACCGACTCCGGTCACAGGCTAGATCTGTTCTCCATGTCGCTGTCTTCCACCTCCACCGTCAAGGCTCAGCTCACAAATGCACTCGGATCCAAGGCACCTCTATATTTCAACGTTTTGAAGGAATATCTCTCTGGACGCATCTCACGGAACGAATATGATGACCGGGTCAAGACATACCTCGACAGTGTACCCCTACGTGAGTGTTAGTCACAGTTCGGACGCGTTCTCGTCTCACATGTCCTTGTAGTGCATCTGCACAATGCACTCCTTGTCTCCCTATTCGATACCTCCGCACATCTCGCACCTGCTACTCCGCCCCCGGATATACCCAAGCCTCCCCCACGGAAACGCCGTCGTACTCTGCCATATCAAGGACCGGATCCGACGGAACAAACTACACTCAGGTCTGAGCGGTTGAAGAAGTGGACTGTCGGGCTGGGGAAGCGGGAGCGGGACCGCATCCGCACTCTGGAGGCGGTAGCAATCAACGAAGCTCACGTTTCTAAAGCATACGCGGACGAAATCGCTGCCGAACGCGGTGTTCAGCTGTTGACGGAACGCGGTGGTGAGTCCTCGATATTCCAAATACGAATAGCTCGCCGATTTCTCCCTAGAATCGCCAGGCAGTCGACTACCGCTTAACCTCTCGTCTATGACGCGTGGGCCGACCCTACAGCATATCTCGGAACGTCTCAATCTCATCTCAGCCCAACATAACATGGGTGCGCCTTCAAAAGAAGTCGCGTCCTTGTTGATGCTCGCATTCGAGGTACGTGAGGTTCCTCCGTCCGGCTGCGCCCTCAACTAACCACCGTCCTTAGGCTAAGCTCAAGCAGCTAATCACTCAAGCTTTGTCCCTCACGTCAACCTCGCATGCCATCACTTCTATCCGTGCCGCGGAGCCACACTCGCATAGCTATGTGCTCCCGACGTCCTCCTTCAACAGTCTCTTCACCGTCTCTCCCGCCGTTCTGCCTAATGGGTCGGCTGCAGCCATGCGGCTTGCAATAGGGGAAAATGAACCGGCTGAGGACGACTACGCGATGAAGGATCGGGAAGTCAAAGATCAACGATGGCAGCTGTTTGCGCTGCTCAGCGAGCGAAGTACGGTGAAGGAGGCCTTGCGGACATTACATTAGTAGTGAATGTTTGCTTGTTTATTCGCGCTTGCCAGGATTGATGCCTCGTTTGTATAGATGCAGATCCTTTCTCGCTACATGCCTTCGATCCCGCGCCATTCGTCATCCACGCTATCTATCTGGGAATACAGCGAAGGTCCCAAGTATTGCTCTCGGTCTCGGGACATGGGTGGCATATTTAGGCTTTAAAAGCGGGGGTATGCAGTTGGGCATCGATTTCCGGCAGCTGCGTCTGGTTGTGCCCGTCAGTGCAAGGTTTGGAAGCGACCGACTGGTCCTCCATCCGGTCATTTTCAGGCCACGCCCAATCACCCAAATCGGGCACGCTACGAAAGACGTTCCTGACGCTGTAGTCTGTCATGGTTGCCAAGTATTGCTGCGGCAGCGTATGTCGAAAGGGGAGGGGTCGCGGCGCTGATATCTCCTCCTTCACTGCGCGGAGCAGCGCACCCAAGTCATCGTCTATCTTCGAGTGCTGGCAGCCAGGAAGTCGATCTATCGCCGTGCACTTTTCCAAGTATTTAAGAATAGCGTAGCGTGCGTAGAGCGAGTAAAATAGTGCATACACCAGCTTGTGCATCGCCTTGCATGGGGACAAGAAGGAGACATAGTGCGACGACCAAGGGAGGCGTTTGAACTCCATGGCGGCCTGTTTTTCGATGCTGCATTGTCGTCACCGAGGCTCTCAGGTCCTGGCCGGTGCTCGTCGAAGTAGTGCCTGAGGAATTCGAAGAAGAAGACGCCATAGGAGTCACACGCGTTGAAGTTGTTTGGCGTGCATTGTAGAGGAGGACGGTGAAGAACGTCTCGATTTCGTCCGCGATCTCAACACCGTGTGCCGCCCCGGTGAGTAAGGCGACCGACATATATTGCCCAGTGCCCTTTTGCTTGTGATCAGCGCTGAGCACAGTAGCGGCACACGTTTGCAACGGCTAGGGATCACTACGTACCACTATGACATTCACTGGTCGCCTTGCGGTAGCGATATGGTCCCCATTCGCGTTGGCATTGCGAATTTGCTTTGATATCTTCCAGTTTGAGAGGATGCCACGCCAGTACACCCGGATCGGGCTATACGAACCGTCCTCGTTCTCCTGCCTCGCGAACGTCGGCGCGATGAGAACATTTTGACTGCTGACGTCCCGATGCATAGTCTGTCACTTTATCACCGCTTCGTAGTGGGCTGCATGAAGATCAAAGTAGTTAGATGCCGCGGTCGAGCACTCGGACAGGAATAGGAGAGGGGACGTACCATCAAAATAGTCTGCGATGATGCTGACTGGTCCGCGACTCGACATGGGGCAGTGTGCGGTAAACACACATCCTTGACCGTGATCTTGCAGTGTGCTAGATGCGGAAAACACCGCGCCTGCTCATCGTCTTGTCCAGGAGACCCAGTTGGGTCCGTCGGGCCTGAGAGGCACGCCTTGCTTGAACAGCACGGCCTCAGTCTTGTCCTTCCAGTGGCCTTCCTCGGCGTTATCTTCGCGGATGTTGTTGATGTGAATCTCGAACGAAGCTTTGTGAGGTCCCAATTCGCGACCACGTCCAGTATGTGTTTGTTGACGATCTTGGTCTGCAAGCGGTGCGTTATTTATGGATTGATGGCCGGAGAAGTGGTTGGCGACACTCACGAATTGTTCGAAGCTGCACCCAAGCATTGTAGTACCAACTCCTAGTAGTGTACCGCTGTGGAGTAGTACTGTACTTACTGGCTGTCTCCACTTGCCGCAGCCGTCTGAAATGCCAGAATTTGGAGGGATAGGTGAGCGCTGGTGAAGCGAAGCGATACACATGAGAGAGACATAGGGTATATTATGCGTTGGATTTTTTAGTAGGAAGGAGGAAGAACTTCAAGAAGGGGGCGAGGACGTCGGACTCGGACAACTAAGGAGCCACATGTTCGGTATGCCCGGCCCGCGACTCGGATGTCAACTTATCGATAGTTTCGCCGAAGTGGTTCCCCGCTCCCATCCCATTGTAAAGTTGCAGAACCATTTATAAGCAAGAAGGTCACTTGGGATGCTATCTGAAGACCTAGCTCCTTTCCGTTCCCTCCTCACCGTGACCCTGCCCTACAGCATCAGTACATCAACATGGCCTTTCAACTGCGATGGGGTATCATTTCCACTGGTAGGATCGCCTCGGATTTCGTGAAGGTATGCTTGTCTACCCATCGCCAGACCGCGGACCTGCGTCTGACTTGTGTCGGGGTGGCATCTTAGGACCTCCTTATCGACCCAGCTACGTACGTGTTCCGAGGGCGAATAGACATAGATACTAACAAATTGAGATCTTGCACTGCTGATATATAGTCGGAACGTCACGGACGTGGCACACAAGGTCGTGGCTGTTGGCTCCCGGAGCACTGAGAGTGCACACAAATTCATTGGCGCATACATCAATGGGGACAAGAATGTCAAGCCGTACGGCAGCTACGCCGAAGTGTTCGCGGATAAGGTGAGCTGCATGAAGGCATGCGGACCTACTTTTCATTGACCTCGCTCGCTTAGGATGTGGACGCGGTATACATCGGTACGACCTATCGCTTCAAGCAGGGGACTATGGTAAAGGACGATGCTGACATGCGAGTCTAGGAACCCCCCACACCCTCCACTACGAAAATGCGGTCGACGCGCTGAATGCCGGGAAGCACGTTCTCTGCGAGAAGGCAACCACGTCCAACGTTGCGGAAACGAAGACTTTAATCAAGCTCGCAAAAGAAAAGAATCTGTTCTTCATGGAGGCTCTATGGACGCGTTTCCATCCACTCACTTTGGAGCTGAAAAAGATCGCAGAGGAAGGCGCCCTTGGTGATCCAGTTGTCCTCCACGCTGATCTGTCTTCCGACTTCCACACGGAGGGTGAGCGTTGCGAACTTCAACTTCTCTGTCCATGTGAGAATTTCTTATGAAACGCCCGCAGACCAGCCTCTAACCCATCGGATGCTCGACCCGAAGCTGGGTGGAGGCGCACTGTTGGATCTGTGAGTGGAACATCGTGAACCTGATAGGCCGGTGGGCTCACGTCACCGTCTTCGCAGAGGGCCCTACCCTATGTTCTGGGTAGGTGCTCGAGACAACTGTAAGAGAAGATGTCTGACTCCACCTTGACCATGTAGACCATGCTCGCCCTCTACGAGCATCCATCCAACAAGAACGCGAAACCGACTAGCGTGACTGGCTCCATCATCAAGTCTACCATCACCGACGTCGACGCGTCCACCAGCTGGACAGTAAACTTCACCGAGCACCTCAAGGCTCAAGCTGTCCTCAGTTGCAGCATGGTCGTGCCCGCAGCACACTTCGGCGCCGTCATACGCTACAAGAACGGTACGATCAAGGTGGCCACGCCGATTTTCCGCCCTCCGTCGTTCACCGTCCAGTATTTTGACAGCCCGGGAGGGCGTGTCGTGCGGGAGGAGACAAGGACGTTCAGCTACGTGGGCGGTGGGTGGCACTTCGAGGCGGACGAGGTAGCGAGGTGTCTCAAAGCCGGGAAGATTGAGAGTGACTTGTGGACGCACGAGAAGACCATCATCGTGATGGAGACATTCGACGAGGTCGGTGGACTTGACAGCCATGAGGAAACATGTACTCATTCTGTGACAACGCCAGGTTCGTCGGCAAGGCAAGTACGTGCTACCGGAGGGAGTCGAGAAGGTCGATCGAGTGCAATGAGAGCACGAGGTACCAGTCGAGTAAATGCAATGTATTTTTCTATGTATAACATGTGTAGTGAAGGATAGCATCTGTCGCATCTTAAATCTTTCATCGAAATTTGGGGTACCGATCTGTGGACCAACATTTGAGTCAGCACAACATGGTCTGAAGTGACGTTCGAGAGAGAAAAAAGTCAGAAAAAGCGGACCCTCCCGCCAAAGCGAGGGGCCCGAAGGTAGCTGAGATAGGTTTCTGCAACGCAGGAAGGCCCTGCTAAAGCCAAATGCCTCAAACATCATACGAAATAGCCCCGAAATAGAGACTATAAGTGACAAAAGAGTACTCAGTACTCACCGAGAGGTCGAGGACTTGGAATGTATCGTGCGCAACGGCTGAACGTTGACGGGGAGAGAGAGAGAGAGAGAGAGCAAACAGTAAGGACGCAAGAAATTTATGCAACGGTGGCCACTAGACGCGCTTGGATCTCCGATTTGGGCGTTTAATGAAGGCAAGCGATGCCGACGCTTTCCGGATCCTGAGCCTCAACGCGTTCGTTGAACTCGACCTTCATCCCGCATCTCCTCCTGCTTGTCGGCCTCAGTGCACTCACCATGTCCACGCCATTCCAAGACCAACCCCAGAATGTCCCATACTACACTGCTACTCCGACCCCCTCTGCGCCATCCCCGCATCCACAATCGACTCCAGACTTTACCCAGCCTGGTCCTAGTACCACGCAGCCCTCACGGCCGGCCACAGGGCAAACAGCGGAGGAGACACGAAAAGACAAGACTCTAGCAGAGTTCCTTCTAATGCTTGATGACTACGAGCCATTGGTACGTACAGCATCGAATGAAGAGGGTCGCAATGCGGAGCACGCATTCGCGCTCAGAGCCCACGCGTTAACCCGTGGGCGCACAGATACCCAACGAAGTTACGGAGTACTATCTCCAGCGAGTAGGATTCGAATGCGAGGACGTCAGACTGTGAGTACTATCATGCATTTAGCCACCCGACCGTGTTCAAGCTGGCACCATATCTGGCTCTGCAAACGACACAGCAAGCGGCTCCTGTCACTCGCCGCGCAGAAGTTCGTGTCGGACATCGCTGCGGACGCATATCAGCATGCACGAATACGCGCGAACGCCGCTGGGGGCCGCTCTCGCGCCAACCAGCCCTCCGGACCTGCGTCTGCTCGGGTGAGCGTGAACCTTGTACTTTGCCAATCGCGCGCGTTGCTGACTCAGGTGGTGGGGGTGTGACACAGGACAAGACCAAGACGACGCTGACCATGGACGACCTGAGCGCAGCCCTTGCCGAGTTTGGCATCAACTCCCGCAAGCCGGAGTTCTACATGTAACGCCTTATTAGACTAGTAGCCGCACAGCACTCCCGCCTTGGACATTGGTTCCTCACGCTCGCACCTGGAAATTACTCATCTGTACAGTATCGTCGTAATGCCACCCGTCTTTGTGTATCGCACCATACGACCTCCGCCACGGGCACAATCTATCGCAGCAAGGATGCCTTCAACCAACCTTCAAGGTCTTCACAGTTACGGCACCTGAACTAGCCTCAAAGAGGTCAGCAGATATGCATGTCACCTTCTCTATTCGGTTGACATAACGCTAATTGTCGCCCTCGCAGACTTTGGAGGCGGGTGAGCCCCACGTACTCTAAAATGAAACATCCGGTAGGCATTAGCCGCATGGCTTATCGTCCGATTCGTCTTCAACTTTGTTTTGGCACGGGCCCGAACAAGACCGCCGGCGTGCATGTCTGTAGCATCGCCCTTGGGAGGAGAGTGGCCCTGTGAGCAACGGGCTCCATGCCCCGCAGTGTTGGCTTGCGCACCTGCGCGGTTTGGCGGTTTTGACACAAATGAGCTATGCATGTCAACGCCCAACATTTAACGCGACCCCTCTTGACAGTGGTGAGCTTCAATGCGATTGGATACTGTGGCTTCATGCTTATTTCCCTCCTTACCCCTGCGTTCGAATTTACTTTCGCGTGAGATCAGGCCACATTTCCTGCGCGTCCGTGAGAACGAGCAATGCTTCCGGCACGCGCTTGCGCTGAGAGTTCGCCATCGACTCGGTGGCAGAGAGGTGATGCCTGCGCGCGATTTGGACCACCGCTCCACAGTCGTTTACAAGGTGTCGTATGGTAGGCAACTTACCAATTGGTTGCGGAAAGTTGTTACCGTCCGAGGCTGGCGGAAGGAGTTGCATCTGCACAGAAGTTGCGGACTGCTCAGCGAGCGACATCTGGTATTGTGCATATACCGGACTGAACAGACGGGATCGCGCATTATGCGCGCAGACTCGGTGCGGTAATGCTCAACCGTGCGAGCAAGGTGCAGATAGAAGCGCCAAGATAGAGCTTTGGCCAGGAAAAAGTGAGTCCATTATGCGCGCAACTTTCTCCGGGGCAGTGCGGACTTGTGACGAAATGACCCTCGGCCTCCAGTATTTATGGACTCGTACCATGAGCGTTTCTCTCGACGATCTAGTTCAGCGACCACCGCATCCGGACCATGTCGACCAAGTCCCTCCTCGAGAAGAAGCAGGCCCCAACCAACCCAACGCAGAGTTTTACATCCTCAGCATGGGCCTACTTCCGCCTCACCCGTTTGCACAAGTTCCCTGCGGGATCTGACCTCATTTTCTGGCCTAGTGGTGAGCACGTTTCCGACAGCCAGCTAATCTACGTCTGACTACTCTTTACCGATAGCGTGGGGGGTAATGCTTTGCGCGAGGACCGAGAAACTCGACCCGACCACGATGTGGACGTCGTTGGTTGTCTGCATGATCTGTGGTACCCTGCGTCACAACGCCGGCTGCTGCTGGAATGACATATGCGACATTGATCTCGACCGGCAAGTCGGTGAGTAGTAGTCGCGAGACCGCGAGGAGAGCGTGCTCACCGGCATCGTTGTCCCTGTTACATAGAGCGATCCAAGAGCAGACCGCTGGCCAGCGGCGCTGTTTCTTTGGCAGGCGCCGTGCTGCTACTCGCAGCGCACTACGCGGCTATCACTTGGTTGCTCGAGTTCGCCGGTCCTGAAGGGTGCGTGTCGTTTCCTGTCTTGCGTCAGTGTGAGGATTCATGTGGTGCTACATTTGAACAGGAGGCAAGTCGGTCTCATCGGACTGTATATCCTCGATCCCATCTACCCCTTCATGAAGAGGTTGACGCACTGGCCCCAGGCAGTGCTAGGTGAGTGACGGCTGTGCGCCAAAGTTCTCGGCCGTGTACTCAAGGGGGAACAGGCATGGCTATGACTTGGGGCCTGCCCACCACTTGGGTGGCCGTCCGCGGGTATACAGACATGGACGCTCTAATCGTTCTCTATCTTGGCGGAATATGGTGAGATTTCGCCTGCGGTAACTTTATCAGCCAACGGCTTACCGACATTGACATCGCACAGCTGGAGTATCTACTATGACACTATCTATGCGTGTCAGGACCGCCGTGACGACATCAAGGCCGGCGTGAAGTCCACTGCGGTTTTGTTCGGCGATTACGTCCGCCCGATTCTCTCGATCTTCGCAGCGTTGTTCGTCGCGTCCCTGGTTTACGCTGGGATGGTCACCGAGGCTGGCCCGCTCTATTATGTGATTAGTGTTGGAGGAGCAGCCGCTTGCTTTGCCTGGCAGATGCTCACTATCGACTTCGACAACGGAGCGCAATGCTGGGCCTCGTTCAAGGTAAACGCGGCCGGTCCCAACATTATTCAAAAGTATTCATGTATTTGCACCATTTACAGGCAAACGGCACCGTTGTTGGTTTCATCCTATGGGCTGGGATGATGGCGGACTACGCGAACGTTGTCGATCTCGTCTTGTGGTAATTGCGAACTGTGGCAAGGTTTCAGGTTTTGGTTCGCTGGGCGCTGTTACTTTCCTCATCACGCCTCTCAGTAGACTCTCACCGCCTCCGGTGTTGTACATGTTGTAGACTGTATATGTATACGAATGGATCTAGCTTGTACTACTGCGTCGATTACCATAGTGCTCGTAATCGAAACGGCGATGTCGGAGTCATGCCAGCACTGGTACGGGGAAGTGCATGAGCAAGTCGGCACCTGTAAGCGGGGAACGGATCCGGAGAACGCGAGGAGGGGAGGGATGGAAGGTAGACCGGGTCGGTGCCGCCAGACGGCGGATGGGATCCAGTTGAACTTGAACAGTGCCATGCCAGGCTGGGAAGACCCGCGGGTGAGACGGTGGATATCCGATGATTCGGTACGAGAGAGCCTATGGACGGGAGGCATGGTCCCCAAGTAGTAATTGGATGAGGGGCTTTGTGCAGCACGAACCGGTACTCGTACTGTACTTGACTTGACTAGTAGTAAGTAGAACTTGACGTCTCCACGCAGACGCCTGTGCGAGGAGCCCTTCCAGTCACCCTTCCCCACCTGTTACGAAGATGTCGGACGTTTCTTGCGCGTCCCAGACGAGAGCTTGTCGGCGACGCCGCGGCCCAACGTAGTCAGCCCTCCATTCCACGGCCATAGAACGGATGTCAACGCTTACTACGATCTCTGACTGTCCGTGTTGTGACCGATCGGGGGTCCAACGCAGCTACAAGGTTATCGTGCCATGCCCAAAGTCTACGGAGCGCGATCTGGCGGTAATATAGAGCTCGCACGACGACCGGTGAGGGGCTGCATCTATATCCCTCCTCACTGCCTTGTTGCTGAGCTCACGATGTTGACAGCGGTTGTATGGGCAAGTGTCCTGCTCCTGGGTGTGGTGGCGGTTCGTGTTTCGCGACAGCACAAATTGTCACGGCCGCCTGGGCCGCCTGGTTTGCCTATTCTCGGCAATGTGTTGGACTGGACTGGGCATGAAATGTGGAGGAGGGTGTACCTCTGGGGGAAGAAATACGGTGAGTGCATACTACGTTTCCCGAGGGCGAGACGAGGCTGACGAGGTCCCCCTAGGTGACATGATCTACGTGAAGGTGTTCGGCATGTCCGTCCTCTTCTTGAACAGTCACGAGGCTGTCAACGAGCTCCTCCACAAACGCGGCGCACTCTATTCGGACCGCGCGCACCTCGTCCTCGCCTGTGAAATGTACGTAACCTCGGATGACAAGACACAACTCAGAGATTCAGACAACGTTACCCACAGGGCCGGCTTCGGAGACATCGTCCCGCTCACCAGATACGGGGACAAGTTCAAGCTGGAGCGGAAGCTAATGAACCAAGCCCTCGGGTTCAGCGCACTCGAGAAGTGGCAGCCGTTCGTCGCCAAAGAAGCCCACTTTCTCCTGTCCAGCCTTATGACGGATCCGCAGTCCTATCTAGGGCACTTCAAGAGGTCAGCGGCCTCGTCGTGTTGCTACGAACGGCGCCACTAACTAGCTATATGCGCGCAGATATGCGGGCTCTCTCATCTTCACCACAATCTACGGCTACCATACGAAGCTGAAGCGCGACCCGTACATCGCTGATGCAGAGGAGTTCATGTCAGCCTCGTCTTCTTCTATGGCCGGCGGTTGGATGGTGGACTCCTTTCCGTTCCGTATGTCGAGAACTTACGGCCTGTCATGAGGGGCATTCGCTGACCATATCGACAGTGCGCTATGTACCTGGACTTGGTGTGCACAAGATCGCCGCGAAGTGGAGGAGGCAGCTTCCTCTCTGGGTAGACAAGCCATACGAAATGTTCAAAGCTCTCCCGGTAAGAGCCTGACCCCTTACTTGCATGTGCTAAACTGACGTCCCCGAAACAGGACTCCAGCATGAAGCAGAACTCGTTCTGTGGCAATCTGTTAATGGACGACCACGGTAAGATCTCCACCGATCCGGAGCTGGAGCACCGCGTGAAGTGGCTTGCGACATCGCTCTATGGCCGTAAGTATTTCATACCGTGGTTTCGGGTGTGACCATATCTGAACATTGTGTATGTTTGATCACCAACTTTTAGCGGGTTCCGATACGGTACGATAAGCCCGTTGAACCTCTAGATGAAGTAAAGGATCTCTAACCCCGAAAGAACAGACCGTCGTCTCCCTCACGATCCTCCTCCTCGCGCTGGTGCACTACCCGGAGGTCCTCAAGAAAGCCCAACGCGAAATCGACAGGGTGGTCGGAACGGACCGCCTGCCGATATTCAGCGATCGGGAGCAGCTGCCCTACGTCGATTGTATAATCAAGGAAGTCCTCAGGTGGGGAGTGCCCGTGCCCATAAGTGTGTTTGTCCCATTCTCTCAAACATCTTCAATTCGAATAACGTCCGGTGCTCTCGTCCTAGCCCCACCCCACCGACTGATCCAGCCCGACCAATATCGCGAATATACCCTTGACGAGGGAATAGTAGTGAGTGATCGCATAATTGCGTGCATTTAATGGTTCATTCACGGGGAAAACGAATATCTCTTGCAGTGCATGGCCAATATGTGGTACGCAGCCATCCGCTATGCAATCGAGTCCAGTCCCACTCACGCGCAGTACCCAGGGCCATCCTTCACGACGAAAGGCTCTACCCTGAACCGGAGAAGTTCTCCCCGGAACGCTTCGAGCTTGAGAAGGACTCTGAACGGCTTCGCCTCATGGACTCGTTCAACTACGCGTTTGGGTTCGGAAGACGGTCAGTATGGTCCCGGTTCACATCAAAGCCTCCAAACGCGCAATCCTTCAGCTTCGATACTGATCTGCGACATCTTCTCCAGGCGTTGTCCCGGGCTGCACTTCGCCGACCAGTCCCTTTTCTTCACGTTCACCTCGATCATGGCGTGCTTCGATATCGCACCCGTCACCGACAGCAACGGAGAGCCGATCCTCCCGCCCTTGGAGTTCGCTGGAGGCGTCTTCAGGTAGGGGATTGTGTCAGTAATCAACGTCTGTTCGCCTGCTAACTGGCATGGGCAGACACCCGAAGCCGTTCAAGTGCTCGATCACCCCGCGCCGCAAGAACGTGGAAAGCCTCATCCAGGCCGCTGTGTCCGTGTCGATCTGAACACTCTCGCTAATACATACTTACAGTACCATCAACACCCATTATTTCTTACACAATTTCCTCGTTGCGTCCCAAGGGTTTCTTGTAGAATAGAGAAGCTATGTAGAGCAATAAACAAGCACATTGACAGACAACATGTATGTGGGGAGCGGCGATGATTGATATTTGTGGTCGTCTCGTCTCTCGTCATCTCATCATTATGTACCAGCTAGTCTCCCGCCTCCAAAGGCGCAATTACAACCAAGAATATGACTATGTAAGGATATTTCCGTGGACCCAAAACGTCGGTGGCGGCGGCGTCGGCCGTCGACATCGGTGCGACCGACACAAGCGGCGGTAAGAACGGGCGGAGAGAAACCGGCCGCAATTGCTGCGAGCCCGCCTCCCCGAGAGCTCTTGCTCACGCAACCCCGATTCCCATTTTGATGATGCAGGTGCGTGCGTGTTGAAATGAACGCGTATCGGGACGCGTCGAGGCAGCGGGACCAGCACTGCGACACGGCGTAACACCACTGAGGCCAGCACCCGCGCGCCCGCTCATGATGATTGGTCTCGTATCGCCGCCTCTGCAAGCCGATCGCACGACGTCAGCACCCCGAATAGACACGGCGTCCGAAGACGAAGAAGATACAAAAAGAGACTCGACTCACTGAAGAACTCGTACGACAGCCAGCAGAGCGCATTGCTCGGCATGAACGTGAGCACGCGCGGCGAGAGCCCGCGGAGGAAGCCCTTCGCGCCGTCGCGCGCCCAGATGATGCGGAACGCGTCGGCGAGGCCCTTGCAGTGGCGGATCTCGGGGTCCGTGCTCGTCCCGCGCGTCTGGAGGATCGTCTTCGCGACGTCGAGCGGCGTCGTCGCCGCGCCCGCCACGGCCCCCGCGAGCCCGCCCGCGACGATGTGCGTCGCGGGCGAGTACGCGCCCTGCGGGTTCAGCAGCGTCTTGAGCTGCTCGTACACGGTGAACTGCACCGCCGTGAACGGCACCGTCATCGTGAGCGTCGTCGGGTACGAGACGTAGAACGCGCCGAGGCCCTCGGTGCGGTAGACGGTCTTGGCGCACTCGACCGCGGTCCGGTAGGAGGACTTGTGCATCTGCATGCGCTGCTTGATCACTATGGGGTGAGGGGTTCACCGATCGGGTTCGGCGTTGCGCGCGCGCGCACGCGTCATGGACATGGTCATGGGCACGCGCGGGGCGGCGAACGGACACGCGAGGGGGGAGGGGGGGGGGAGGGAAGAGCGTCGGACGCGCGGTTCGCGAGAGGAGGCGGGCATCTCACCGTCAAAGGGGTTCATGAGCGCGTCGCTCGCAATTGTCGCGGACGCGCCTGCTAATGCTGTTCACGGCGCAACCCGTGCGCGTCGTCAGCGCGTTCGCGTTGCGAGGACGTATGTGTTCGGCACGATCGGACGTGCGGCATTCGATGGATCGTATGTTCGGCCGGTTCGGGGAGAATCGAGTCAGTCAGAAAGAAGTTCTGGAGACGCGGTGGGGTTTTCTGGCCCATGACGCGAAAAAGAATGACGGTACGCACATGTTGCTATCCACTGGTTTTGCGCACCCTCGACGTTCCCACCCGCGAACTCCTTCACCATCTCGTACGCGCCGAAATGTACCGCATGTGCGGGGCCTGCACCCATGATGACGGAGGAGACGCCGCGCCAGAGGGCGCGCATACCCTCTGTGGAGGATATCCGGGTGAACGCATTTCCGACCCCGGTGTACACGCCTGCTGGTGACGTCGCGAAGACTTGCATACGGGTCTGTGGATTTGTACGACCGCGTACGTGTCAGAGGTGCCCAGAGTGAGAAATTCTGTACGAGTGCGAGAGAGGGCGGGGCTACGCACTTTTATGCTGTCCACGGGAAACATGACGGCGTGTTCTGTGATTCCAGCCTACAGACGCCACTGTTCAGTAACCTCGTTTTCGCCAACTGCAACCCTCCCCCCGCTTCGCTTTTTGTTCAGAGACGTCGATCTTGCAATGTACTTACCAGAGCACCGGCTGCCATGTTGACCTGTCCGATCCCCTGTGTCACTACTCCCTTTCTCTACTGCCCAAACGATACAAACAAACACGCACCCCAAGACCCGCATTTGGGGAGAGACCCTCGTACTCGATTTCCTCGAGGTGTTCTGGCATGTGTTCTGCCATGGGAGCTTAAAACAGACGATAATGCAAGTGGTGGTGGTCCCAAAAGCTGCACGAGTTGATCGGTCCGGCGAACACAGCAATTACAGTCTATGTCGGGCGGAGGCAGTAAAGAGTCGCGAGTCAAGCGAGAGACAAGAGACAAGCAGATGCAACGACCGGGGTGGCGCGCGGACGGGCAGAGAGTGAGTTGGTGCAGCGGCGAGACGCGGTGGGACGGAAGACGCGGCGCAGGACGTGGCGGGGCTGGTTTTATAGCGAGAGAACTGATCTGAACGAGGTCACGATTTGCTCTCAGGCCGGGACGTGGTCGGCCGCGCGCGGTGTGGACGATGGGAGCGCGTGCTGGCCACTGGGAGAGGAAAAAAGGGCGAGCGTGGCAGTCGCGTTCACCTGTGGCCGTGGCAGACTCGGACTGCACAGACACCGTGACCTTCCCAGCCAGCTGGGCCCCAACAAGTCATGGATATTGGATCAGCGCGACCGACTCCCCGCCAATCCCATCCCTCGGCCGCCCCCCCCCCTCGCGAGCCTCGCGTCCAATCACCGTCGCCGCAGCGGCCACCGGCACAGGCCTAAGTACGCAAAGCACATGCCGAATGTCTTTCTGCTGCTCTAATCCTAACAGCTACCGTACACTACATCCCGGACTGTTCTAGTACTACTGTTGCCTCTCTCCATGCGAATACGTGTGTGAGTGTGCATCAACGGGGCGTGCGACAATGCTGCTCGCTACCGTCCACTCGCCTCTCGCCGCACGCGCCAAAAACCAACCAATAGGAACTCTCAAACCCTCGGGGCCAATCGAATCCCACCATCCTCAGGGCACCAGACGCGAGGATACTGAGGCTTTGACCAAGTACTCGGCTATTGGGCCGCCGCGGCACGCTTTTTCTTGCCCTCTGCGGCGAGGCGGTCGTGCTCTTCAATGTCTCTGCGAGAAGGAACGGGAACCATTCAGCGCGAACGATCGTGGGACGAAGCCCGCCAGTCACTCACAGGGCTTCCCAAGGGTAGTCCAGCCTATCGGTCCATCGTCTCAATGAGTGGGCACGTCCCCAGGAATAGCGCAGGCAGAGCTTCTCACCAGACATCCTCAATCTCCTCGCCAGCGTAGTATCTATAGACCACGTTTTAGACATGTGTTGCCGCTCGCACGCGGCAAGCAGAGCGCGGCGGATATATGTGTACGTACGGGAGGTCGGCGGGGAGCTCCGCGAGTTTGGGCTTGAGCTTGTTGTGCACGACAAAGATCGCGAACTTGGCGCGCTTCGCGTCGCGCTCGGACTCGGGCAGAGCCTCGAGGGCGCGTTCGACGTCTGCTTGGAGCTCGCTCACGGCGTAACTAGGCGTCGAATGTGTTAGCGTACGGTCTGGCTGAACCCAAGGGTATGAATCGTACTGGAGAGTCTTGCGGGAGTCATCCACTTCGTCCTACAGAAGACCAGGTTCGTTCCCCATAGGGAAAAGAAGCAACGAGCGGACACTGACCACGATGAGGGCACGCCGGCCGAGGAGGAGATCACCAGACTCGGGACCACTGTCGACGACAGGAATAAGGGTAATGCTCCCCGGATTGTACACGGAACTTACAGCCACTGGGTGCGGATGACCTGCGCCCCGATCTGCTCAGCAGTCAGACCGGGGAGGGACTCGTACAGGGACAGGCCAATGGCATGGATGGGGATGTTGCCCTTTCTTTCTGGGCTCTTCAGGAACGTACGCTGTATGGACGTGAGCGTTCAGCACACAACTCGGGCTGAATAAAAGGTACGCACCATAACACGGGCGGGAAAGAAGCCTCTGCACGGGTATCGGAAACGTCAAGGTCAATCCCAAGAGCAGCAGGAGGGGTATACTCGCCCTCCACCTGCACGCGAGAGGGCAAGAGGATGAGCATATGACGTATCCTCGGAGGACGGGATGGGGGGGGGCCGCACCAATAGCAATGAGCATGTCCGGCTTGAACTCGGCGATCTTGGCCGCGCTCGCGCGGATGAGGTTGTGTACGTCATTGTACGTGACGCGGAAGTGTTCGGGCTCTTGTGCAGCCATGGTCCTACTCGTCCGAGAGATTGGCGAAGGAAAAGAGGAGGGGAAGGTGGAAGCTTAGGATCGGCCAATCGAGTGAGCTTTGTGCAAGAGGGACCATGGCAGCGCACAATCTCATATTAGACAGATCATCGGGAAGTTTTCCCTGTCTTATCTCCTCCTTATCTAGATCTTCTGTCGACTTGATCGAGGACTCACGCGCGCCAGGACGACTCCGGAGTCAGACCCAACCACGCTTCCTCTGACCGAACCACGACATACATACTCATACTCCCATGTCCGAACAGCCCTCCGGCAGCGGAACCCCCGGGTCAGGCTCGAGCACCCCCGGAAAAGCGATCGCGAGCCTCGCGAAGAAGCAAAGCGACATAACCAGGCTCGGGGCGCAGAAACTCAAGTTCGTCCCCGCCCTCCCGCCCCGACGCGTCAAGGAGTGAGTCTCGTCCCACCCTCGCCTCCGAAACACATGCTTACTTTTGGCTTAGAGAGCCTAAGAAAGTACGTCCGCGCTGAACCCCAGCCAGTTCTTCGTTCTCACTCTCACTCCCGCAAATCGGTCTACGCAGGTTGAACCCGTTTCCTCTCCCTCCGCCGACCGTGGGCGCGGCCGGGGAGCCGACCGCGGACGGGGACGAGGACGTGGGAGGGGCGGCGCAGAAGGTGCAGGACGCGGCGCGGCCCCACGTCCTCCCGCAGTCGAGATGACCGCCTCAGGGCCGTTCGCCATGGGCCCCGCCCTCGCCGGCCCCTCCGCACGACGCGCCGCGCCGCGCTCCAACTTCGCCCCAGTCGGGCCCCCGGGGGCCACGGGCTCTGCGAAGCTGGGGGCGGGGCTGACGCAGACGACGGCGCCGTCGTTGAAGAAGGAGAAGGAGCGCGAGCGCGATGCGGAGACGGGGGCGGCGCGGATGAAGAAGGAGGAAGAGGAGGAGGCGTACTCGGACCCGGATGAGGGCGTGGAGATCGTGGATATGGAGAATGTCAGGCAGATGGACTGGATGGCGCCGGAGAGTCTGAGGAAGGAGAGGGAGGCGGGCAAGAAGAAGAAGGGGAAGGGGAAGGTAAAGAAGGAGGGGGTGAAAGTGGAGCATATTGGTGCGCATATATGCCGGTTCTGCGCCCTGCCTTTCCGTGCTGAACATGTACGACCTGTTCAGGTGCAGACGAGGCCATGGATGTAGATCGGGAGGGGACTCCAGAAGAGGAGGTCAATATGGCCAACGCCGTCGATCTTAGCGAAAGCGAGTCGGAGGAAGAGCTAGAAGACATCATCGACGACTTCGCTCAAGCACAAGAACAGGAGGAGGTATGTCGTTCTCGCTATGTTATCTCTCTGCGGGATTATCGGTGCTCATTGCAGGGTAGGACGCCGACATCCGACAAGAACGACTATACTTCTTCCAGTTCCCAGAACCCTTCCCCGTCTTCCAGTCTCCCCACGCGCAACAGACCGCCGACGTAAAAGGCAAAGGCAAGGCTGAACCAGGGACAGGGGAAGACTCGCCCAAGAAAGTCACTTTTGCAGAGGATACGAAACCACCAGCACTCGGCGCCGCCGGCGCAAATGGACCAGCCGCCGCAGACAAAGACAAGGCAGATGAGTCGCCCGCCGTCGATGGCGTCATCGGCCAGCTCGAGATATGCGAGAGTGGCACGGTCAAGATGCGCATGCGCAATGGCATCGTCATGGACGTGAGTGTCATTCCCGGTCAAAGAACACTGGTATAGATATTTACAGGTTGCTTTATCACTGTCTACAGGTCACCGCCGCTACACAACCAACGTTCCTACAACACGCTGTCTACCTCGACTCGACCAATAAGCGATTATGCGTCTTGGGAGAAGTCAACCGGCGATTCGTCGTCACCCCGGACCTTGATGCCCTGCTCAGTGCCATGGAACTTGCGGACAATCCTCCTCCTGCATTCGAACTCGGCGAAGGCCTCCTCACCATGGACACTACATGACCTCGATTGCCCCATCCTCTGCGCTACAAGGGTATCCGGGTACTTTGTGGCGCATGCGTTGTGCGGCTACGAAGAAGTTGCAGGCCTTTCGAGTTGGGGACCAAGGCCGAGAGATCCTCACGTGCGGAGAAGATGGGATGTTTCGCTACTGTGCTACTTAATGTACTGTACCTAACGCAAGAAGGGATGGTGGAGAGGCCACTGTTCCAAAGCATGCTACAGGGAAGCGCGACACGCTACGCTCGACTACTACGGCCTACTATACACTAAAGAGAGGCATACTAATAGTTACGGATATGTGCAACGGGCTTCCTAGAAGTAGCGGACCCTTGCCAGACGGGACGCCGGAGACTCATGAGGCTTGCGCCGGCTCCACAGGGAGAGGTATTGGGTCGGACAGCGGAGGAGTCGAGTCTGGGGCTGGCGACGCTTGGCTCGCGGGGGGCGTGCTCGCGTCGTCCTCGCCGAAGATGTCGAGGTAACCTGCGACGCGCGCCTTGTTCGTGCCTTTCTTCATGACGTGTTCACGCAGCTCGGCCTTGAGGGTGGGCTGCTTCTCGACCACCTCGCGTAGCTGCTCCTTGGGCAGCTGCAGGAGCGCCCCGAAGCTCTGCGGCGCGATGAGTTTGGCGCACCGGATGAAGCCTTCCCACAGCGGCGGATTTGTCCATATCTTCTTGGTGATCAGGCGCGAGAGGAGAGTCGTCGATACGAACCCGCGCAGTGAGCGGTATGTGGTCACGGCCTGGATGACCTGTGGTGAGAAAGAAGGCGTCAGCCGCCCGAGAAAAATCGGGACTCGTCAGACAGGACAACAACAGGTGGGCGTACTGTCCGCATAAACAGCGTCGGGAGGTTCGGCACGTCCACAAGCTGGTTCATTACGACACCAAGAATCTCAGAGCGGTAAATGTCAGTCATTGAGAAACAGATGGAGATAGCTGCGTATGCCGTTGCTGATTCAGTCGTCGTGTGCGAATCATATGCTAAGCGTGTGCTTACCCTCTATCGCGCTCCTCAGCCCAATCTCCCTCTCTGACTCATGGAGCAAGACCATGAGCTCCGCCGGTGTTAGCAGCTCGCTTTGCCGCACACGCGGTAGGTTAGACGTAACTTTACCGAACGTTTCTGGGGGCGTGGTGACGATGGAACTGAACACGGAACGCACGAGCTGCTTGGGTTCTGCCGTGCCATTGAGGATGGACACGATGCGTGGCAAATGCCGCAGGATATCAGCCTAGGAAGTAGGGATAAGAGCACGTCATTGGGGGATAGACCGGACCTAAATACCTTGTCCATCTCGGCGATGATGGGAATAAGGAAACGCGCGTCGAGGTCGCGCTCGTTGACAAGACTCTTGACCAATGCCACCAATTGCGCACTCGGTCGGCCCGTCTCCGTGAAGATGCTCAACACACGCAGCGCTAGCGATTCAGCCCCAGGAGGGAACGTCCGCAGGAGTGTAAGGAGTTTCCCGTGTGTTGGCCCAAGCGCGCGCATAAGTGGTGTAATCAGCTGTTGGATGGTTTCCTGCACAGTCACCTCCATACCCCCGTAGGCCGCAAAAATCCTGGGGCCACCAGCTTAGCAATAGAATTACAAATGACTCGAAGGTGAAGACATACTCGTCTAAGAACTCCGGAACTTTCGTCGACAGTGCAAACAACAGTTCCACATGCTGCAGGATCTGTGCGTCTACGGCGGGAAGCTCGAGTTGTTCCGGAAGATAGGGCGTTTGGATAATGTCCTCCTGTGGAAGCTGGCCATCCTCCATGTTCTCGTCGTGGTCGGCGCCATTTGGCTGGGTCTTCTCCGGCTTCTCTTCCTCCTCCTGTTTTGGGCGAGACTGGAGTCGCCGAAGCAGCTGCAAGGCGAAGTCGCGAATCATGTCCGCCATCGGCTGCACATCGGGGATCCACCGCTTGACCGTGTTGATCGCCGCACCGCGTGTGATTTTGTCGGGGTGTGTCGTCAGTTCGAGGAGCATGTTCATGGCCTCCGCTCGTAATGACGGACGTTGTGACACGAACTCCCTTAGCGCCGCGAAGCTCATCTGTCGCCTGATGACGTATCAATGCATTCAATATTTTCACGATATCGAGTGGGCGCAAATGAAACAAACCGTTCAGGCTCCACGCAGGATTCTCTAAGGAGATTGAGGACATCTTGTGGCACGGCCGGCAAATCGAGCAAGAAACGAGAGAATGTCCTATCCTTGCCTTCCGAATGTGTCTGGTAGGCCGCAACGATTTGGTTCAGCCAAGTCTCATAATTGGATTGCTGTCGTTGCTTATATCAGCGGCAGTCCAGCTCAAACGAGGACGGTAAAGCGTACCCAGTCACGGTCTTGCTGGCGTCGGATCCTGTCGTTGTACCACTCTTCATTCATCCAGGTCGTCGCAAGCCGTATCCTTTGGCTGAAATTAGCGGGTATCATACCTTGTTCGTCGAATACTCACCGTCCGGAGAAGTCAGCCATGATATATTCGCACAGTGCATGCCGTAGTCGATCCTGTCTATCGTAGATCTCCGACTGCCTGACCACTGAATCCTCCGCCTTCATCTCGTCCTCATTCTCCTCCTGCCCGACCGAAGGGTCGCTGACCCGCGTCACCATACGTACCAGAAGCAGCATCCACATATCGGCTGGCGTCGTCTTGAGAAGATGAGGATCTGAAGTCTCGAAGGCAGTTTCAGCGATAGCAAGCTCCTTGGCTCCTTCCCGTATTCGAGTGATGGCCTTGCGCATGAGAACTTCTCGATCGTCTGCATCAAGCTCACGGGCTGGGGGAAGCTTGAAGTCGGTCACAGGTAGTTCCGCCTCCTCCATATCATGGTCTAACGCTGCTTCTGCTTCGTCTACAGGCTCGGCCTCTCCGGATATCTGCAGTTTGAGTTTGTGAGCATCACAAAAGAATACGCACGGATGGATATTGTACCTCGAGGTTGAGTCTATCTGGCTCGTATTCCATCTCCTCGTCGTCAATGTCCATTTTGAGAGGATCCACAGGCTCCTCTGCCTTGACCGGAGGAGGTGGGGGTGACTCGGGCTTCGCCTTCTTTTCACGGTCAGCACGGGGCCCTGAAGGGGGTGCACGCGGGGCGGTGGGTACGGTGGGTGGCGGGGTGGGGGCTGCTTGCTCTGCGGGAACATCACGAGCGGGCGCGGGTGTCGAGGACAATCCAGGAATATCAGCGGGTGCAGTTGCTTTCTTATGCCGGTATGCTTGAACAAGGCCAATAAGTGCATTTTCGGTGTACGCCTGCAAGTTGGCGACGATTAAGTCGGTCACGAGAGCAGCGGGGAGCGCGCTGAAGTCGAAGCCTGCGGGCCCGGCGGCGGGCGTAGCTTCGTGTTCCAATCTGGGTCGTTTCGACTCCGGTGCCTCGACGACGGGCGTTGCTGCTGCGGCACGCTTCTTGGATGCTTCTGCCACGGCAACTTTGCGGGCCTTTTCTTCCGCTGCGGCTTGTTCCATCCGAGCACCTTGCGCCGCAAGAGCAGATTGGATTTGTCCCAGGAATGGCTGCCCTTGCGCCGTGCTACAAGACGGTGAACACGGACAAGGAGGGAGAACGAAGTGATACGAACCGAGATATATGCGTGAGCAGGATGCGGACGGTCTTCTCCGTACTCCGGATGATAGAGGCTGGAAGCCCTTCGAGCTTGATAGGCGTCCATTGAACGAGTGTCGAGACCACCAACTCCACAAGGGCAGGACGTCGCTTGACAAGATTGGCCCAGCTGTTCAGGATTGGTGAGAGCATGTCCGGGTTGCTGCACCGAACTTGTCAGACCGATCGTAACAGCATAAGCAGCACCAGCACTCACTTGGTGGTGTACAGAGTCGTAATGACGCCTTCTAGAAGCTTTAGACCTTCTTGCTCCAAAACCTGAACGGACATGAAGGGATGGTCTGAAGGTACCATGTTGAGGTTGGGATCGTCCTTGTTTTGGAGCTGGGTGGTAATGTTAAATGAGTACTAAACGTATGCGAACTTGGACTTTAAAACGCACCCTAGGATCATTTATCCCCCGTGTCTGCACCAGAACGACCCGTTGCATAAACTTGATAGCGGCCACCCTCAGCCCGGCGTTGATTTGTGGCACCCACACGAACTCGAGGATCCGCGTCTTTGCCTGCGAGAGGATGTCCCATGGCTTGCGGTTGTTACGGTTCACGGATCTTTACATTGTCCTGTCAATATACACGCAATCCTACACGACGTGGGTGTGCAACTCACAGAGACCGAAACAGCAACGCGTACACCGTCGGGAAGCACTGCACGACCACCTTCACCGTGGCGATGTTCCCGTCGTTCAACAGTCCCGCAAGGATATCCAGCGACTGGTCCGCAACTATCCCAAACCGTGTGTCAACTTTTCAACGCACACACTTGATGTATTCAAGCAAGTAAATCACGCACGCTGTGTGCGCGCGTCCGTGCTCAAATTCGACCTGCATATCGCAAAGTGCAGCAGGTTGAGGACCCACGTCTTCATGAGCGAGTCCCCCGCGCCCGACAGCGTCTTCATGAGCGTCGAACACAGGATCGACAGGCTCGGGTGGCTCTCGAGGGACTCGCGCAGCGTCGTGAGCAGCTCCGCCTGCTCCTCCGAGTCGGCCGGCGCCGCGAGCGCGAGCGAGAGTTGCGTCAGGGGGTCGACGGGGGCGGCCATGTTGCAGTCCCGAACTGAGCGGGTGCGGCCGTGTTTTCTATGGGGGGTGCGGGGGAAGGGACAGACAGAGCAGACGGAGCCTGAAGGCAGGCAGTCGACGCGGTCCAGCGCTTTTGGTGGTACACTTCCGTCCGGCGCGTCGCAGGGGGCGGAGTCTGAATCTGTCCTTGCACTCGAGCACCATGGTCCGTTGCCAATCGCTTTCTGCCCTCTGTTGTGCACGCTGAACAACGTTTCTGAAGGCCGCGCAACAGTCGCAAAGCATCCAAACGCTCCTTGAGGCCGAGAAGGAGGCCGCAAAGGTGGTCCAACAGGCGCGCCAATGTCCGTTTACTGTCCAAAAGACACTGTAAAGGCTGGGTAGTGCTCACGCCCTTGACATGCTTCAGATCGTGTCCAGAGGCTAAAGGATGCACGTTCCGAAGCTGCAAAGGAGATAGAGGAGTACAAGAAGTCCAAGGAGCAGGAGTTCAAGGCGTTCGAGCAGTCGGTACGTCCCATTGCCTTCCATGATCTCATCCACCCTCCCCGGTTCTCAGCCCCGATCTGACCTGCCTCTCTCTAAACAGCATGTAGGGAACACCCAGACTGTCCAAGCGCAAATTGACAAGGAGACGGAGGCAAAGCAGAAGGACATCCGCGCCGCGTACGACAGTAACAAGGACCATGTCGTCCAGAAGCTCCTCGACCGCGTCGTCCTGGTTAAGCCTGAGCTGCACCGTAACCTCAAGAAGGTGGAGTGAAGGCATATTTCTTATGTCTTGACCGCTCCGCCTCTTGCTTCCGCTCTCCGTCTCCGCTTCGGCCTGCCGCCTCCGCGCGGATTGAGCATTCATGACCAACGGCCAACGGACCTTCACGCAACCACACACCATGGCAGAGTTGGTACATATGTAATTACAAAGTCGTATACCCCAGCATACATTTCGACCGCAACAAGAAGTATTACTCGGCGAAACTCGGAACGAAAGGCGAACAACGGTGTGCCTTTTAACGAACGAATTGGCAAGTAGGTATGCATGTCGGAGGGCACAAGATACGGTTATGTACATCTGCTATAGCTACTGTATTACACCAGTATCGTACACATTAGGCTCTCCCGCCCAGAACAAGACGACACATATAGGCATACCAAGAATGTCGTCCTGATTGCGTGTCACAATGGGAAGGCCGAAGTCAAGAAGTCCGTTCGGAAGACGGAACAATATTAGGGATTAGTACGTAACAGTTCTGGTTCCCCAAGTGCCAGGCCACACCCGACACTCGTTCAGAGTTCATGGCCGCGCGCCGCCCCCCGCGTCCACGAGCCAGTTCACGTTCGGGGGCAGGGCGCCGACGATAGACCCAGGACTGGGCTGGCCCCGGACGGAGCCGCCACCGCCGGCGGTGGGAGGACTGTCACGCAGAGACTGATTCTGGGACCCGAGCGACAACGAGGTCGCAAAGGTTTCGAACGGCGCCTTCATGTTCAGCGAGTCCAGAAGGCCGGCCTGCTCGAGCGACGGCAAGCTCGTCCGCGTAGCAAGCCCCCCTCCCCGGGAGTTGAGGTCGGACATCGATACGTTCGTGCGGAGGAGCGCCCGGGGGTTGCCCTCCCGCCGGCCCTCGTACGGCTGCGCCTGGAGCATGACGGCTGGCGGGGAGGAGTGGGAGGACGTGGGCGAATTCGAGCTGGATTTGGAGCTCGCGGTTTCCCGATACAGCGCTTGTTGCTGTTGCTGCTGTTGTTGTTGTTGTTGTTGTTGTTGTTGTTGTTGTTGTTGCTGTTGCCGGTGTTGTTGCTGTTGCGTGCGTGCCTTGTCCTCCTTGGCCTGCGCCTGGCTCTGTCTCCATTGCTGAGCGACAATCACGACCTTGAAGCCCCAAAGCTTCTCGAATTCACGGTCCCACACGTGTACTTGGGGGTCGTCAGGGCTGTATTTACTGTAGGACTGTCGGGGAGAAACCGGGAGCGGACGCGGAGGTCCAGACCCGCCGACGGTCAGCATTATTGCTCATCTCGGGAGCAGGCATACAGATCTCACCCAAAGCGCGCAAGCCGCTGATGGCGGAACCATATACGTACAACGTCCGTGGGCGTTTGAGAAAAAGAACGTGCTTATCAACGACCTGCCGGCGGCACTCGAGGCGCAGAGGAAGCGGGTGCGTACAAAGTATGGAAGTCTTGGCCCGCGTACCGGCGGCGTTGAAAATCAGATTGAGCTGGTCGCGGATCCAAGGAATCGGTTCCGAAAGTGTGCCTTCGCCCTGCGGAAAGGGTTAACATCGGCCAGGGGCAATTACGGAGATGCATCTCGGGGGACGGGTCCCGCGACGTACCTCAAGCACCGCGAGGTAGCAACATGCGTACATGGCATGCATGAAACAAAAGGACCAGGCACCGGAATTTGAAGATGTCTCAAACATCGTGACTTGGGTCTCCAGGTTCTCCTCGTTGAACAGGAGGTGACAAGGCAACGAGGCGTGCCAGCCCTACCATCCAGTCAGTTAGAGACCCAAAAATATTGTGTAAAAGAAATCACCTCTAGCTGTTTGCGGAGAGGGGCGATCGCAATGGCACGAGTAGGACCTTCTTTATTGGCTAAAAAGGTCATTTCAGTACCATGGCTCATGTGAATAAATACGCGCAGATACATACTGAGGACGTTCTCGACGTTGTGGTAGATCTCCAAGATGCGAAGTACGTGACCAAATTGCGACGCATACCTCGTCTGTGGTGCAGGACGCCGCAAGTATTCACAAGCTATACGGTCGACCGACCGCATCAGGACCCTTCAAACATATCCGTTGAAAGGCAGTACGTGTACTCACTAGCCGAATTCGTCACAGACGCCAACTCGAAAGTCGTCTCGTCGATGGGTAACCGCACTACGTCCGCTAGTTCGGCCATGCGTGGCCGGACGTCCCGATGGGTGTAGATATAGCTGATCCATTCCATAAGCAGGATGAGCCAGAAGCAGCGCCGAGTGCATTCTCGGTCGATAAACTTCATCAACGCGCCCGAGTCCGTAGGCGAAGGGGGTGTCGAGTTGTCTGGCCGCTGTACCTCGAGGCTGCCCTCGAGGACCTGAAGCGCCAGTTCTGGAGAGCACGATGAATTAGGGTGAACACGAGGTTATTTTTATGACGCCATGCCGGCGGGACGCGAGGGTGCGCCTGAAAACACGCACCGAAATACCTGAAGTGACGCGTCCACGAGTGGCTCGCTGCGATCTCGTGCATCTCCAGCAGGCAGAGCGCCTGCGCCGTGCTGACCGTTGGTTCACAGATAAGTCTCCCCGAGTTGTCGAACATTAAGCTCAGCGCCTGTTGGAAGAAGGGGACACCGGCGAGGCGCGAATGAGACGCCTTGCTTGCAACGGCTTTTGACAACGGCGCGGCAACGGCGCATACAGCCAGGACGAGGTACGGCGGAATCTTGCTCAGCGTGAGATCGGCGGAGAAAGAAGGCTTGTGGATGATCATCCGTTGTGGATTGCAGTGTGCGAAGAATACTATCAGAGGGAGGGGCGCGTCAATGGTCAGTGAATGATAAAGTTGCGAGAAACACGAACTGTTGACTAGCTCGTGCGTGACCGCGGGGTCGGAGGTGTATGTGAAAGTTTCGGACGAAGCATCACTTTGGGAACTCAGTGGAGGGCTAGAATCCGGAGCGCCTTGTCCCTTCCGGGAACGTTTTGTGGTCGGATCTCGTTCGACGCCTTGTGGGTTGACCGGCGGGCTGGATAAAGTGGCTTGACCGGCCCATGGGGGAGTCCCGGTTGCCGGTTGTGGCTGGGAAAGACACGTTGTGAACACTATACGACGTAAAATGAACTGAGAAGGCCAGGTACCGTTGCAACACCGGCGGGTCGCTCTGGGTGCACGTTTCGAGGTGCAGGGACAGGCTTCCCGGATGCATCGGTGTATATGCAGTTCTTGGACGCGTAGTAACTAGCGAGGGATCAGCGCATGGCCCTTGGCGTCGAATATGGACCTACCAGTTGCTGCAGGGAGCTGAGCAAAAGAGGGGGAGTCAGGCACACCATGGTGAGGGAGGACACGCGTGCTCACCTGTTCCGTCGCACCTCCGTTTGCTCTTATGGCACGCGTCGCATGCCTGGAGAGCCTGTGAGGAACAGGATGGTACCAAGACGAGAGAAATACGCACTTTGCTGAGACGCTTCCGCTTGCCGCCTTTGACGAAGGCGACAGATACCTTTTCTTGGTCTGCGGGTCTTCCGTTGGGAGGATTAGGACAAGCCGTATTGGCGGGGAGGGAGTTAGAAGCAGTAGCAAGGCGGGATCGGTGAGCCTTGGAATCGATGGAAGCAGACATTTCAGAGGCTTCAGAGGCAGAGATTTGCCAGGGGGCGCGAGGTCGGGGGTGAGGTCAACAACAAGGTTTGGCTAATGGAGGCAAGCGAGGGGAGAACGGGGGTGGTAGCACGAAGCGTAGGCGGGGAGACGAGACGGGGAGGAAGGGGGCGGGGAGAGGACGGTAAAGCGTGGAAGGAGAGTATGTCGCGAGAAGAAGGCGAGCGACTCTAACGGGCGAATATCATGGGGGGATTATAATGCAACTCGCACTGCGGGACGAGGGCGGCGGCTCCACGGGGACCTCTCCTTCTCGTCCCACTCCCCCGGTCCCGCGGCATCTCTCCCCCTGGCGTCTCTTCCTTGCCCATATCCGGCCAACTCCTCCCAGTGCAGCTTATCCTCTGCACTCGTCGACAAATTCATTCATACATGATCACGCGATTGCATGACAACGACAGTCGTTCTGAAACCGTGCTTTACTAACGTAAGGAAGGGGTGCACGGACGATCGCCTCTCATCCGGCGGCGGAGCCTGGTTTCGAAGTGCTGTCAGGCCGGCGGCATTGGACAAAGCTTCCATCACAAGCCGGCGGTTCCCCGGGGCTTGCGTGCCAAGGTGGCAGTGTGGCTAATTCTCGGTGGACACAACAAACCAACGCCAATTTAGGCGGAAAACGCTTTCTGCTTACTAACATTCGTCGCGACGCCACATTCGTCGGCCACCCCAGCACGTTAACACCCCAGTGCGGCCAGTCCAGCCCGCCTTCCAGACTCCTAGATCCACAAATTGTACAGTAAGCGATCGATTGGGCCGCAATCGCACACTTCCTCCAGACCGCCAATGCCATCCATTGACAGAGATCACCACGCCTACCCTCGGAATAGCACCTCGATCCATAGCTCCGTCCTAAATACTTTTACCGTGTCCCCAGCGCGATGATCTGTCACCTCGGTCCCGCGCTCGCCATATCAACACGGCAGATTGGTGTGCAACAGGGGTAAGCGGTGCGATAGTCGATGCAAGTTTGCAACCGAGAGGCGCTCCCGACAAAGAATTTGGTCTGAAATGGCGTAAACCAGGTGTAAATCGTGCAAGCGTGTCATCATAACAGCCGAGCCACCGGCATGGCGAGGTGTACGGATACGAACAGTTTTGCTAAGGCTACAGGGATTAGTCGAACAGACCGAAGCCCATGTCATCGTCGGACTCTTCCTGTGAAGCGGCAACGTGGTCAGCGGATGGCACATACAGACAGAACGAGGGATGTCCACTGACCTTCTCTTCCTCCTTCTCCTCCTTCTTCTCCTCGGCAGCGGCAGCGGCACCACCAGCCGCAGCACCGCCAGAAGAAGCAGCGACAGCACCACCCGACGGGACCTGTAATTGTCCAAGCGTCAGTCTCCTCGCGACGACGGGTCGGCAGAGGACGTGAAACACATACTGAAGCGAGCTTGGAGGAGCCCTCAGCGATCAGGGCGGCGACGTCCTTGCCCTTGAGCTCGGAGATGAGCTTCTCGAGGCGGTCCCCGTCGGCCTCAACGCCGACGGCACCTAGGACCTTCTTGATGTCTGCAGCGGAGGGGCTGGCGTTGCCGCCGATCTGGAGGAGGAGGTATGCAGCGAGGTGACGCATCTGTAGGTGATGGGAAGGGGAGATGGGAGGTCAGCTCGAGGGTCGGGTTCCTAATTTGCGCAGGCGTGACTTGCGAAACACGCACGGTGATAGTTTTTGGTGTTTACGAGGGAGGACCGGTAGCCACAAATCACTGCACGCAGGCGCAGAACGTTAGTCTGACGTCGTGAGACTGCAGACGACGATGAACGCACCTTTTAATCCGCGAGGGAAGACCTGTGGATTCTATCCGACAACGTTTGGAGGAGACTTTGACGACTCTCCCTCCTCGCTCGACTCAAACTCAGAGCGGAACCGCGCCTGTGGCTGAGAACTGTACAGTAGCATTCCCACGCCCACTAACAAGCGCTCAGCCACTCACCCCGATTCAGACTCCGTCCCAAAGACGTCCAGGAGAGCCCTTGAGTCCCCACCGCAAGACCCCCAACGACACCCTCAAGATGGTGAGTGCTGCCGCTATGCTGGCCTGCAAAAGAAGACGGGAAAGTGCTGACGGGACGTTTCCTGGGGCGATTTGCAGGCTGATTCCTCCGTTACCGACCCCCAAGTCGCCGCCGACCTCAAGAAGAAGCGGACGTTCCGTACCTTCTCCTACCGTGGCATCGAGCTCGACAAGCTCCTGGACCTGAGCAACGAGGAGGTGCGTGCGCAGATCGTCTATCCTATTAATTTGACCCTGATGCTTGAAATTGTCCAGTTCGTTGAGGTATGCCAAAACCTCCAAGTCCCCCGCCCAGCCAAAGCAAGAAGTCTCACACAATCCTTTTCCCTTATCGTTGTAGGTCGTCCATGCGCGTGCCCGCAGGCGGTTCCAGCGTGGCCTCAAGCGCAAGCCCATGGGCCTGATCAAGAAGCTCCGCAAAGCGAAGAAGGAGGCGCCCCCCAACGAAAAGCCTGTCGTCGTGAAGACCCACCTCCGTAACATGATCATCGTCCCTGAGATGATTGGCTCTGTCGTCGGCATCTACAACGGCAAGGTACGTCTCCCGTCTCCCTAACGTAGAGAGTAGGGGAAACGGACGGTTGATTGGGGCGTGTGTCTGCGATCTGTAGGTTTTCAACTCTGTTGAGATCAAGCCCGAGATGGTTGGCCACTACCTCGCTGAGTTCTCGTGCTCATACAAGCCTGTCAAGCACGGTCGTCCGGGTATTGGTGCCACCCACTCCTCGCGATTGTGAGTCTTCTTAATATGTTTTGGTGCACGACGGGCGCCTGACCACTCCGGTGTAGCATCCCTCTCAAGTAGAGGACCGGGTTTTACGACTTGTTATGCTGTTTTCATCCATCATCCATGTGCAGTAGTCCAAAAGTAATATGCAACCATGCATACTATGCGCACCCGGAACGCATACTCGTTTGCATTGTACGATATGATCCAGAACTGCTTATGCATGTGGGATCAGCTCCGGCCCTGTTTCAGTAGAGGCTACGGCCCTGCAGGAAGTGTCAAATTGTCAACGTGACACATACGCAGAAACCCTAACGGTCAGTATAACCATACAGAGCAGCACGTCCGCCGTCACGCATGCACTATCCAATTTTATCGTTCATTGCCCTAGCGGCTGTTCTGTGAGGGTATAGATGTTCGTCCATGCTATAGGTTAAGTGAGTAAGGTGAAGTACAGATACGCGGCAAATTCAGAGAAGGAGAGAGGGGGATAGTAGAGAGAGAGGGGGACAAGCTGAGCGCGTTGGAGTGCGAGAATGTCGTACTGAGTATATCGAAAGGCGAACGAGTGCGGGGTACTACCGTGGCGATGGGCAATGACGACATGTGAAAGAGGCAGAGACTAGGAGCCTGACAAGGGTGGGGCATATGTACGTGTGAGGGGCTCGATGCTCGGTACGAAGAGGACGCAATGCGTTGTGAAGCAGGATGACGGCGACGGGGATGTACAGGAGATGTATGGAGGGACCGGAGAGCAGGTAGCGAAGAGCGGGAGGCTGGGCAACGTCAGGGAAGGATTACCGCTGCTGATGCTGTCCGTTCGGCACATATGGACTCGGGCTCTCGCTGCTGGGCCTCGACGCCGCGGCGGCCATGTTCGGGTTGACGAACGACGACGATGGCGGACGAGACGACGGCCGATTCGGGTCCTGCACAGAGGGCGGCCCTACCGCCCAGTCCGGGCTCGGGCTCTGCATACCCTGCATGTTCGCAGGCATCCGGGGCTGAGGCGAGTGGATCGCACCCATCGTTGACTGCGTCGCCGACTGCGGCGCTAGACCTGGAGAAGGGAAGGAGAAGGGCGAGTGTGGCATCTGCGGAGGTTGCCGCTGCTGTGGGAGACCGTTCCGAAGCATGCCTTCCGATGGCGTTGAGTTGGCCATTGGAGGCCTGTCTAGGAACTGAGGGTTCGATTGCGTCGCCCTGAATCATGGCAATACACGTCAGGTAGGATTCACGCCCGAGCACGATCGAAAAGCTTACCTTGGTGGCATGGAACGCGGGTCCTCGGGTCGTGGTGTGCCCGGAGTGAGGTTGAACGTCGCATTGCCAAGGGTGGGGGAAGTGAGTCCCGGTGTTCTGCCACCGGTCTTCACGCGCATATACGTATCAACCTTCTTCAGGAACTCCCTGCTGGGCAGCTCCATGCAGTTGACGAAGTACTCCTCGTCCACGAGCATCGGCAAGAACTCCTCCGGGACGCAGTAGAATTCGTCCTGGTTTTCCAGCAACGCGGTGACCACTCTGATCGAGCCGAAACTTTCGTCCCTGACTGCGTTTGCTCCACGCGAGTAAAGGATGCTCGGGCAAATGACAGTTGCGAGGTTCGGGAGATCCATTTTGCTACCAGTTTCCTCGTCCAGGTGCGCAAAGGATGCGACCCACTTCAGGAAAACGAAGAGCACCTCGAGAGTGTCACGGTGCGCCTTTGGCAAAATGAGCGACACCATATGCAGCAACCGGTTCCTCTCCTGCTCAGTTGGCAATGCTATAGAACGGGATCAATTGGGGGAGTAAATCACTTGTTCAAAGGCTACGCACATTGAGTCGCAATGAACAACCGATGCAGTTTGAACGTCATGAGGGGATCAGGAAGTTCCCGGAAGAACTTCTTCAAAAGCGCAGCAAGTTGAACTGGGTTGTCCTGCGTGAGGTCAACAGACGGGGCGTCACGGTCGATCGCATCAGTAAGCTCCTTCAAGCGACGAATGTTGCCGTTTCTGCGGAAGATGCCCTCGATGGACATATCTAGAGTGGTTCGAAATTAGACGGACCCTGCCAATAAAGGACCTATGACATACCCATTTGTCGCATGGCGGAGATAGAGTCATCCACAAAACTTGGAATGCGAAGAGGTGTACGCCCGGCACCTAAAAGAGAGTCTGCGCCTTCCCGCTCTACCAGAAGCTCGAGAGGTACGCCGAAGACACCTATAAGCGGCTCTATGAGAAATCGTACCACAGCCCGTTCACTCGAGTCGACGTACCCTTCTTCTTCACGTTCTTCTTGTCGTTGCCCGCCTTGAACAGCTGCTTCCAGAACGAGCTCTTCTTGACCTCAACCAGCTCCAGTATCTCCTCCAGGTCAAACTGATCCCTCAGCCCCGACCTCTGGAGGACGAGGACGGCACAATGCTTGACGATCGCGAGTTGAAGCGGGTTCAGGTCCCCGATGTACGGTATTGAGCTCTGGCTGGGGAGCGACCGCCTCTGCTCCCGTGCTTGCGCCGCCTCGACGAGTTGCGGGATATCCGCCAGGGTAATGCCATCCTCGATGCCACCGACCATCTCCTCGTCCGCGCCAACGCCGGAAGGCGAGCTGGGCCCGGACTCGTCGACAATCTTGATGGCGGTATTCCCTCGTGCGAACGCAGGCCGGATGACCTGCGAGCCAACAGAGGTGTCGATTGTCCCCGGAGATGGCAGGGATCGCTGTTGCTGAGGGTGTGGCGAATGGATATGGATAGGGGGCGCCTTCTGGCTCCGTGTTGTCCCCTGCTGCGCTGTCTGGGGCGCGGGTGTACGCGCGGCAGGAGTGACCTCGTGTGGGCGGTGGGCGACGTCGGAGGGATGTGCGACTTTACCTGCTGGGCTCTCGACGATTGTCGATCGCTTTGCCACTCGTGCGGTGGAGGACAGTTTCCGATCCAGATGTACTGAGCGGAGGCGGTTGATGTCGCCAGAGTTGCGGTAAGGATCATCGTCCGTGTCGCGCGCCTGGATTTGCCCTGGAGTCGCTGCTAATGAAAGGTTAGCCAAGAGCGTGGTGTCATAACAGGGTGCTTACCAGGTGAAAGAGGGACAACGCCTCGCTTCTTGAGCAGCACATACAATCGTCGTAGGGCGACGTTCAGCAGGAATGCGTACTGCTCCAACCGCGAGACAGCCTGGAATCCCACACGGCAACCGGCATGGCCATGCTCTGTGCAGAAGATGGCGGTGGGTATAACGCCAAAGGATGTGGTCTCCTTTACCGTCTCAACCTCAAAGACGAAGGCGCCGACGTTCGCGGGTGGCCTCCGTGCGGTCGAAGCTTTGGGCTTGGCGTCCTTTTCCTGGCCAGGCTGCGGCCCATCCTTCTCCCTGTCTTCCACCATCTTCGACGTCTCCTTGACTGTTGGCATGGCCGCTGCTTTACCGCAAGTCTGGCAGGTGAGACAGTGAGAGTGCCACCGCTGGTACGTCCCAAGTCGTACGCAATCTTCTTCGACGGTCTGATTACACTTGACACACAAGTCTGACGGAGGGTTGACAACGGGGACTTTGGCGAGAATGGGGTCCTTGGGGGAGCCACTGAAAGGGCTTTCACCAGCGTTCTCGGGCGCAAGACTCTTGAAACCGTAGATGACACCCTGGGTCCCAAGATTGCCAGAATCGCTCTGCGGGATCAGCTCGCCGTTCGGTCGCTTCATGATACGGCGCGCAGAAGGGTTGCTGCCCTGGATGGCGAGCATATGCAGCTTGTCTAGGAAGTTGGTGATCGCCTCACGGACATCTTGCTCTCGCTCGAGTTTCAAGGCACCTGTCAGGGCGATACGAATGAGGATCTTCAGGTAGTGCGCGAGCCCAGTGACCAGGGCGAGCAGCTCCTGCGTCATGCCCATTCGCCGAGCGCCAGTCTCTTGTGTATGAGAGAGAAGGGTAAAGAGATCCACGGTCTTTCGGCACAGCATTCTCGCCTCGCGAACGTGCGACATGCCTGACGTAATACCATGTCGTTAGCGTGGGCGAGGAACGGGGACAAAGGCAAATGCCTAACCTTTGAGCTTTAGCCGAGCGAAATGGTACTCCAGGTCGTCGATGGTCGCAAAGAGGACTTCGACATGCACGATGAACTTCTCGGCCATCCGGATGGCGTCCAGATATTGTCCGTTGCTGACCTGCCTTAGCATGTCGGAAATGCACGCAGCGCTGGACTCCTCGAACGCAGACAGAACACTATACGAAGTCAGACAAACGAGCCCGTTCGGGGCAGCGGAGGAACTCACGTCCATATCCGATACACCTGTTGCTCCATCCTGATCTGCTTCTCTCGGAGAGAGGACGCCGTCTCTGTGCGCTCCTCCTCGACATGAGGAGGCTCGATTGGTTGAGTCGCCTCGCCATCTTCCGCCGGCGGCGGTAGGCTGGTAGGCCGCCGTGTCGAGACCTTGACGTTCCAGAACTAATACAGAACAATGAGGGCCCTGGCCGTTCGGGGCCATTGAATAACGTACCTTATTGATCATGTAGCATTCCGGATGCCAACATTCGTCCCGCGAGTTTCGGTTGATCTCAACGAACTGCTTCAGAATCGCGCTGCTGCAACCCGCGCACTTGGTCGCGTATCGTGTCGAGTAGTGGAAATGGCAATATACGTCCCCTTCGTGCTCGTAGTAGGAGTCCTGGGGACCAAAAAGTGTCGGGCATATTGAGCACGTGAAGTGCTCGACATGGAACTTTTTGTCTGCAATGCGCGTTCAATCTCCACGCCGTCTTAAGAACGACAAGGCGAACTCACTGCATGCTGTGATATAGCTTCCGCGCAATGCCATCCCGCACTTCGCGCAAATCAGGTTCAGGCGCCGGAAGTAGTCCCGTTCGCAAAGCGGGTGTTGCTTCCCATCCTGCCCGTCGATCGGGAAGAACTTTGACGCTACGACGGTACCGCAGTCCTGCGCGGATGTGAGCGGGACTGTGGTCAAACCGAGCAGCAGCAACAACCCCTTACCATGCACTTGAAACATTGAAGGTGGTATACAGCGCCAAGAGCCCGTACAAACGCGCCTTGCATGGCTTTCCCGCAGGCCGCACATGGTCTAGTGGATCCACCAAGGTTAGACACCGTAGCTGAAAATCATGCACCCCCGGATGCCCGGCAGTAAACAAGGGGGCGAGATTCCACAAGAGGGGGTGGGATCCCGCCGTTAACCCCGCCTCACAGCTATTGTGAAAGGTCAAAGGCGCGGAATTTGACCACAGTACATGACTCTATCCCATGGCCTCCATACGTCCAGTAGCGGCCCAGCCATTAGGTCAGAAGAAGGGGAGAACTCACATAGAAGCGACGCTCGTACTGGTATGCGTCGTCGTCGATCCGCCCCCTAGCTGGCTGCCGCCGGGCGTGGGGGGATCAGAACCGAGAGATGAGTCCGAGTGCACGCTGCGGGGCCGGTTCCGCGACGATTCTGAGTGATCGGAGAAGGATGGGGGGAGGGGCTGGTGGGTAGAGCTGCTGCTGGGCGTGCCTGGGCGACTGGAGGCCATGTAAGCGGGAGCGGGGGACTGGGTGTGCGCGCGGTCGGTGAACGTAGGATCGTGTGCGGCCCAGGACGAGGAGTGGTTGAGGTCCTCGCTGCGAGCATGGGGCCGGTCGTCCACCCGCGGAGGCGGTCGCTGATCGAGGTCGTGCGGGGTGCCAAGCGTAGCGGCCTTGACTGGGCCATTGCGATCTGGAGGACGAAGGTCTGTGCGAGATGAAGAGGAGGAGCCGCCATTGAACTGAGCGGTGGGAGGTGGGTCAAGATCATGGTCTGAACCCTGGTCAGAAGCCATGGCTATGTAGGCGAGGGTAGCGGAGTCGCTGCCAGTGCTCGACGACTGGGAGGAGACGGAGAGGTGCTGTTTCTGGTGGTCAGGCCCGCTCATGGCTGCGACGGCGGCGCTCTGAGAGGGCTAGCGGGCGGAGGGCGGGCGTCGAGGGCGGGCGAGGGTAGCCAGAGGGTATTAGCGGACGGAAACCAGCTCAATCTCGACGTCGATGAATTCGGAACTCCAATTTCGCTACACCGGCCTCCGTGACTCCCCCACGTGGCACCGTGTCACATCCGCCGCGCTCCACCTCGCATGTCCCGCACACCGCACGTCCACTGCCCCCAGATGGCAACCTCCAAGGGCCAAGTTAATACTTTCAGGCATGCAAATACACCCGGAGGTTTTCTGTAGCAAAAGCAGCGCAATTACATTCATTCGGCAGTGCTACTACCAAGAATTTTACACAGCAATCGGCCGTATTTGAACACGCGATTCCTGTATCCTCGCCCCGGAGCATGGACGAGGGGGACTCGCTCTCCTTAGGCCTGGAACTCGTCCGCATTCAGGATCAGAGTCGTGAAGAACCTGATCTGCTCCAAGAAACCATCGACCACAAGGACTGCAAATTTCAACGCCCCTGTCAGCTCGGAAAATCGACATCTCCGAGCCGGTAAGCACTCACATTCATTGATCGTGTGCACACCGTTGGCCAAGGACGTTGCGTTGCCAGAGTTGTGATGATTGTAGCGGTAGATGTGTTCCGTGAGTGCCCAATACCACCGAGTGTCTGTGCGAGCCAAACGGGGATCGCTGTCAGCCGCTGTAATATTGCGGTGTAGCTCGGAGACATAACATGGCACGCACCCGTGTTCCCTGACATAATGCCCGGGGCGACGGCGACGTTGTCATCCCCAGTGAGGCTGCGGTGCGCGTTGTATGTTGCCTTAATCGTCCCGGAGAGCAGAGCATACTCTGGCGCATCGATCGGGCTAATCGGAGCAGGCTCGAGCGCGGCGCCCCATGCATCGCTGATTGTAAGTGTGCCGTAAGCTGGCGCGCCTTGTTCGGACACTTGAGCACCAAACGCAGTGTATGACAGGTTGAACTGTTGAGCAAGCTTCTTCAGAAGTTTCGTGTCCTGTGCCTGAACGGCTGTGACCGAGCTGCACCCTCACAGTTAGTTGGCTTGGGGAAGGACGCGTGATCGAAAGAACCAACCTATCAGTGGCAATCCGATGATTGACAACAGCCCAGGCGAGCTCAGGCAGCGCGTTGGTCTTGACGCCGCCATTCACCAGGTCGATTGCTTGTGTTGTTCCGACAAGCGCGTGGAAGGGTTTGCTCTTGAACAATTCTTTTTGGGCCGCCTTGAGCGCCTTGTCAGATTTGACAGACTTCTTGAGCTCCTTGCGGAGCTTGTGAGGGAGATCAGGGGCATAGGCGGCGAGGCATTGCGCCTTCCAGTACATCGGGGTGCCGCGGGAAAGCTGCGCCTCATAAGGGTTCTCCTCATAATGCACAAGGAGTTGCGAAAGGATGCCAATGGTCTGTAGTCAGGTGAGTGCATGACATCGACTTGAAGGAAAGAAATGATTATACCGTGTGGTCAGGAGGAATACTAGAGTGACCTCCAGGGGAGGTAACCTCGACTCGAACATCGAGGTACCCCTTCTCAGCAACAGCAGGCGTGGCAATGACACCGCCGTACTCGTTGGCAAATCCTCCTGTCGTCAGAGTGGGTCATTGCTTCCTCTGGGATAGTTACTGAACACGTACCACCCTCGTCAACAATAAGCAGGAACGAGTTCTCACCGTACGCCTTCTCCAAGTACTTGCCGATGGAAGCCGCACCCTGTGAGCTCCAATGTCAGCAAGGAACAACATTTAGCAAGCGAGTCATCAGAATGAGCAGTCCTACTGCCTCCCACGCTGGTTGCCTGATTCGTAATGCCCTAGACATCAACCGTGGCTGAATGCCCGCTTATGCCGAGTGTACTGGCTTTGGGCAGCATGACAACGTCGCTTCGAAGCAAAGCAAAAGACGGCCTGAAACACTCACCTGCAAACCGCTAGTCTCCTCGTCGAAGCCAAAGGCGAGGACAACACCACGAGTTGGCTGGAAGCCAGTCTCAAGCAAAGACTCAATCGATGACCTGTGCTTATAAATCAGTGAGTGGACAAGCCATGTCGTGAAGTGGCCTACAGGATGCCAATCAAGCCGCTCTTGTCGTCAGAGCTCCCGCGGCCCCAAATACGCTCGCCTGTCGACACGGTTAGATGCCAACTCGGAACTTTAGACTGACCTCGACTGACCGTCGAAGTAGCCAGAGTACGGGGGGTGAGTCCATTCCTCCACGGTGTCGGGGTTGACGGGAACGACGTCTTGGTGAGCCAACAAGAGGAGGGGCTTTAGGGACTCGTCGGAGCCCTTCCATACATACACCAAGCCATAGGTGTTAACCTTCGTAAGCTCAAGTGACGAATGGCTGCGTATCCGTTTCTGTCAGATTCAGACTCGCACATACTAGACTCGAAATGAAACACGTACCTCAAGGGGAACGCATTGAGCAGATAATTATGGAAGGGGCCAAAGGCCTCCCAACGCTCATCCTCGCCTACTGGCCCCATCTTATCATACGACTCGGTGCTGCAAAGGCACGTTCAGCTCGAATCGCTTGCCTTACGAGGAAACAAACGGCTACACTCACGGTACACGAACTGCTCCACCAAGCCATTCAACCGCACGCGACTTGAACGCGTCGGTACCGTAAATATCACCCAGAGAACTCCACAACTCTGCGTTCCTCGTAGGGACGACTGCGGTCGCTTGAGGGCACTGCTCCCCGACCTTCCAGTGATGCTCCGACGCCAGGCTCTCGGTCACACAACGAGGGAAGGAAGCGAGGCCGGCTGCGTTCAAGCAGACCCAGAGGCCGATACCAAACAGGAGAGCCTTCACGACGGCGAGCCCTGCACGACAGGTGCCCTTCTTGCGTGGCGCGGCGTCCGACGCGGTCGACGGGAGAAGGGGTATGGCGGTATACTCGTCCTTGAGGGTCATGGTGGTGGTATGGGTGAGAAGAGAAACCGAGCGAGGGTGTCAAGTGCTAGTCACGGAAGACCGGCGCCGGCGGCAGATTGGTCTCCCATATAATATAAGTATACCCGAGACCATGTGAGCATCGTGGATGAGGTGGAAGAATAAGAAGTTGACGACGTAAGACGTTATCCGGAAAATACCTGAACGGTGCCGAGGCTGGCTGGACACCTCGAGCCTCGATACCGCGAAGAAGTTAATGAGAGGCCTGGGCTGGGGATCCGGAAGAGCGCTGGGTTTCTACGAAGCCATGTCGGACGAGAGATAGGCCCCAAGGAAACTCAGGCCTTGGTGTACATGGGTGGTTATGAATGCCGCATGTAGAATGTCCATGTTTGTTACTAGCGTAGTGCGAGCTCGCTCGAGGAGGGAATGATTTCCCCTGGGCCTTAGTATGATGGGTTGAACGCCCGGCATGTGGCATCCGGGGGTGTCCGGGGTCCCGGAGTTGGCGTCCCGCGTCAAGAGTCGCTCTCGAGTCTCTGTCCAAAATTTGGACAGTGAGCTTCGTAGAGCGCGTGCTGGCGGAGGTCGACATCCACTCATGGGCTATGCACAGCGCAAGGTCGCGTCCACGGCTTCTAAGCTCGCCCATGTCTCCTCTTCACACCTAAAAGCTCTTCCTCTGAAGCAGTCCCTCCTCTCCGCTGGCAGGGCCGTCCCACCAACCGTCTTCGACGCAGAGTCATGGGCCGCGTCACAACCCCCTCCCCAATCGACTCTCGCAACCTTCGCACATAGGGTAGGCCTCGGCAAGGTCGTGCCATCCACCGAGATCATCCAGCAGGCGTGCACCCACCCTTCCTTCGTCCAGTTGCACAACCAGCAGCATCCCGAGCAACCCTTACCTGCCACCAATGCATCCCTCGCGACTCTCGGCAACTCTCTTCTCGGCTTGTTTGCCACCGAGTTCGTCAACTCGTCCTACCCGCATCTCCCCACCCGCGTCATGAAGGCCGCAGTCAGCGCACACGTCGGTCCCACGACCTGCGCGAACCTCGCGCGTGAGATGGGTGCCATGCCCATTTTGCGTTGGCATCGCTCTGTACGTGTCATTTGTATTCCATGATGATTCATCTTATTGACATGCAGCGTATAGCCCGGGAGCTCAACGCAGTCCGCCGTGCTTCATAGCGACGCGCTGGCATCCGTGCCAAGAGCGCTCACCGCTTTGGTCTACCAATACAGGTCATTGTGCTCAGCACGAAGATTTGCAGAGAAGTTCTTCTTCAGTAGGGTGGTCGACTTGCGGGGGATGATGAAGTTCAGGGACCCGAAGCAGACACTTCTGGCGACGGTCGCGAAGTTTGGGAGGGAACGTCCGGTTTCAAGGTATGTGTCTGCCCTGTTGTCCTACTTCTATCCTTTTGGTCTCGTGCGAAGTCTTCCGCGCACTGTCTGCGACATTTGTGCACAGTAGCTGGGGAAAGACCCGCGCAAGTGGGCACGCGGAACGTGCTGGCACATCCCAAGGCGACATACCGAGCTCATTGCATGAGCCCGCAATGTTCTGTCGTCATCAGTGTGTCTTTGCCATGGAGCACAATCGTCTCTCTCGCTTTCGGGGCACCTTGTAATGGCCGTCTGTGGAGGGTTACCCGCTGTCCATGTCGATCGACCCTTGGCAAAGACATTCTGTCGGCGTGACGCCCAACTGCGAATAGAGGCACATGCGATGTTTCGTTATGCAGTCCGCCACAGAGTCTGAATCTGAATGCGACCGCTGTTCAACGTCAACGTGCACCATCATTTGGCGCTGACGTTACGATCCTTGGGGTGCAGACCCGCCTCCCCGTGAGAGGTTGAACCGTATGTTTACGGATGAATACGGGGTCTGCGCGCTCATGCACCATGTGTTATCGGCATAGGTTGGCTTCGGAGGGGGAGCCACAAATTGTCAAAGTGCTTGCTGGTAAAACACCATTTCCATTCCTCGATTGCATCGTCCAATACTTGTATGAGAATATGGGAGTCTGACTACATGTTCTCAGATTGCTCAAGGAGACTGGCCGATTCTCAAATTCGCCCGTCTTCGTCGTTGGGATCTTTTCGGGCGCTGACAAGCTCGGTGAAGGGTTCGGCAGCTCCCTGAAAATGGCTGAATACCGGGTAAACACATCTGTGCTTTCTCTTTTTCTGGACCGCGAGTTGATACAGACCGGTGCATTTATAGGCGGCAGAAGACTCGTTATTGAGGCTTTACCTGACGCGACAGCCACCACACCTGATGCAGCTTCCAACGTCGACATTTCCTGACGCGCCAGGCAACGTGTTCGAGGCGAAGGGCGCTGAGAGTCCATATTCGCCTGTGTCGCTCGGCGACTCGGAGGTTATGTATGGCAGTGCAGGTCGGACGGGTGTTCGTACACCTGGAGCGCGCTCGCGGGCTGCTGAGGCTGAGGATGACTTAGAGGACTACGTACTGTAATACAGACATGCTTAATATTCCAGGACCACCACCCGTCGCACGCTATCACATAATTCAACTGGCCACCACAACAGCGGTGTTAAGCATAAGTGCGGTTGCCTGCTGGTAGTCTGTGTTCAAACCACGATCCATATTTCCGGACGGGTGCTTTCCGTCGGACCGATAGTATCTGCTCAAGCTATGTATGTAAATAAGTACGCGAATCCGGTGCGATCGGGGACCGCGCGTGGTTCTGTGTTGAGCCAATGATGAGCGCATCGATGAGCCCTGTACCGTCGTTTATTTAAACGTTCACTCATGGTGTTCTACTGGTGCACCTTCTACTGTAATTGGACATAGCCGAAAATATGAGGCGGTGAGGACGGCGCACTCGGATGTGAAACAGCGCTCCCCAGCCAGTGCTGCACCGCACCGTTCCTGCGCGTTTGTCTCGGTACCACCACCATCCCAATCCTGCCAACGGCGCCCTTCACACCCCTGCGGACGGCCGTATAACACGCCAGCTCAACGCGTCCGTATCCTGTCTTCCGCTGCGGCACCGGACGCAGGCCCCCACTCACTCCTCAGTGCTATATCTTCCCTGGGCTCTCACGCACGCTCACGACTCCCTCCTCTCGGGACCCCATTACTGTGATTTTCAGTTGCCTGGGGCTCTCTGACTATACCCGTACCCTCGTTTTGCGCGCCTGCGACACACGATGGCCGTCCTTTCGCTCCCGCTCACGTTCTCGAACTCGTTCTGGTCGGAGGACTATCGGAAGGGGTTGGAGGTCCTTTATGCTGAATTGGAGAAGGTACGTCGGCCTGTTCCTTCCCATGGCTAATTAATGGCTTATGGTGGCGTTGCAACTGCAGGGGATTGCAGAGAACTCTGAGATCGCCAACTTCATACGCGTGAGTCTCGTTCTCTCTCAGATCTGGCTTCGAATGTTCGCGTGGCGCATGGAAGACTCTCGGGAAATTAGCGAGCTTGTAGTGCTTGCGCGTCCGCTAGTCCTGCAGACTCTGCCATTTCGGCGCGTCGATGCAAGGGCACGCATTACGCAGGTCCCGCGAGAGGCTCGACGTGTTTGCACCTTGAACTCGAACTCAATCGTCAGAGAGGCAGGTTTTCGACCTTGTCCACCAGGCGGTCAGAGGGTGGGATACGCAGCTATCCATTGCTCTCATCGAGGTTAGGCCGCCTCGCGTACTCCGCCCGACCCAGCGGAACTCGGTTTAATTACCTAGGATCTGCGTCGCTATTGGTGGATATGTGTGATGTGATTGAGGCTGTCCTCACTTCATGGCCATGGACAGCAAGCATGAGGCGCAAGTGTCCAAAAGGCGCGAGGTCTATTTTGGTCACGTCCCTGCGACATAGTCTGTCGGGTGCCCATAACATCCTTTTCAAACTTCTTGCGATCGTTATTCTGGGTGTTATCATATACTGACGTGGGTTTATAGCAACGGGCTGCCGCGGAGCTAACGATTGGCGCGACTTTGAAGGCTGACCCGCCCGCTGGTACGTGAATAGTATTTTTGCGCATGTGTGTGTCTTCTAATATCCTGATTTCTAGATTCGGTCTTTGAGCTGGACGATGGCGCGTCGTTACTTATGACTTTCAAGGGCATGCGCGAAGAGACGGCCGCGCAAGGTGCCCTACACGAGAGCGTTGCGAAAGAGTTGCAAGGCGTTGTCGTGGAGCCGTTCGAGACGTGGGCCACCGGTCACAAGGTGCGAGGTCGCCGTTCGAGCAAGCAATTGAGGACTTGGTTAACGTGTGTGTATAGGAACGTCTTCTTACGAGCAAGGCAAACCTGCTTGAGGGCTACATTTACAACTACGAAATTGGCCAAGCCGAGGTACGGGAACCAAAGGCGCACTTTTGTTTTATAATACTCACTCGTACGTCCAGGTCACGAAGCTTAAGAACGACTACTTGAGCAAGACCCGCAAAGCGGACGAGGCGGACGATGAGTGCGTGTCCTTTTGTATCAACTCCATTCTGGTACTGATTGTTATTGTTATTGCAGCGCTCGTTTTGCGCCAATCACCCATCCTGTCGGTGACCAGTATACATCGCCTAAGCTGAAGCCCCTCGGCGCGAACCCTGCTGCAGTACGCACGCCCCAGAGGCAAGCCACGATGTCTGAGCGCATCACAGCGCGTCTCAAAGAGTTCAGGTTGAACGCGTCCACTGGCGTTCAGCAGGCGCCTGCCAAGCCTGAAGTACAGTTCGACGCAGACGAAGAAGAGAAGCGCACACCGAAGGTAGACAAGGGCAAAGGCCGCGCGAGTGATGTCGGGTCTGGGGGAACCACACCCCAGCGCATGATGTCCCCACCCCCGCTTGACCCGCCGATGCCCCCCGCAAAGACGGTGCCGCCGAAGCTCGAGACTGATCCGGTCCCTCCACCACCGCTGCCCCCGATGGACATTGCGGGCGTGTTGATGACCCCTTCCGAGGTCACTGCGATGCTCAAGAAGGCGAAGGAAGAGCTGCATCTCCGCCCTGTTCGCTTCCCTCTCATCGGCGAGTACCAGGACTGCTTTTCCGGCGAGGAGTTCGCGAGCTGGCTCAAGGACAACGTCGAGGCCTTCAACGGCAACCTCGACCACGCCGAGATCGCGGGGCGGGTGTTGACCGAGAAGTACAACCTCCTCCGTCGTCTGGGAGAGCTCGGCAACGACTTTGAGAACGCCGACGACGCGTTTTTCCAGTTCCGCCCGCGTGCTTTCAGCCTCGACGCCCCGCCCGCTGCTGCCGCCAACAAGTCATCAGTGTCTGGCACGCCCGCTCAAGTTTTGACCCCGATTGAGCAACGCTTGACCCCACTGGCGCAGAACGTCGCCGCTCGTACTGGCGGCCTCGCTAGCCTGGTTTCCAAGGCGTTCGCGGCTAGCGGCGAGCCTGCTCACGTCCGTGCCCGTCGTGAAGCCGACAACGCAGACAAGGAGTACCGCACTGCCGTCCGCAAGCTCGACAGGCAGCGTCTCGGACTGGAGGAGCGTATCGAGGAGACGCTCAAGGCCCTGCAGAAGTGGGAGCTCGACAGGCTGCGCGCCGTCAAGACGGTGCTCACGCAGTACCAGGCCGCGCTAGCGAAGCTCTCCGGGAACTACAAGACGTCGAGCGAGACCGTCGAGATGCTCGTCGCCGCGTACCAGCCCGAGCAGGACATCAAGGTCCTCATCGAGCGCTACCGCACGGGGCCGTTCCGCCCTGTCGCGCAGGTGTATGAGTCCATCTCGCACGACGAGAACGATGTCGTGTTTGGCATCGACTTGCGCAGGTGGGCGGACGGCGCGTACTGGAACGCGGCTAGCCCTGGTGAGAGGAAGGAGGAACTCCCTCCTGTTCTGCTTGCGCTCCTTGCTGCACTCGACGAGGCGTATGGCAGGCTCCCCAACGACATGGGTAGGTGCATTGCCTCGGATCGTGTGCCAATTCTAACTGATGGTAATTGGTCGCGCAGAGAAGCGCAAGACGTGGATCTACGAGGTCCCGCTCCCGGCCGTGCATCACTTGCGCGAGACCCTCAACGCCGTACCGCCTGAGGAGGATATCCCGCACGACCTGCTGCAGAAGTACGATGCGCCTGTGCTCGCCAGCGGCGTGAAGCTGTGGGCGCTCGAGCTCGATCCGCCGCTCTGCATGTACGAGGGCTGGGACGAACTGCGAAAGGTGTACCCCACTGTTGGCAGCAACAAAGGAGACGCCAAGCCTTCGGACGAGCAGCACATCCAGGACGTTCAGGCTGCGCTCCTTAAGCTGCCGAAGATTCATTTGCTCGTGTTGGATGCCCTCATCAAGCACCTGAAGGGGTGAGTGGTCATCTGGTGTGTGCAAGCATGAAGCAAATGTTGACCGCCTTGTAGTTTGATCAAGTCAACGTCGGAGTCTGAGACCGAGTCTAACGAGGTCTACGTCACGAAGCTGGCGTTGAGCATGAGTCGCAGTATGTGGTTTAATGCTTCAGGACAAGTCTCGTCGCTGATTCATCGTCTGTTTAGCTATCCTTCGGCCCAAACAGGAGAACACCTACTCCATCCAGGATCGTCACCCTGCGTGTATGCGTTGTATTTTTTCTTTGGTTATGATTGCCATCTCACGTATCCCTTCAGTGCTGTTCATCGATCTGGTTAACAAGTACGACCAAATCTTGCCTCCTGCCATCCTCAAAAAGAAACGCGAGTCGGACCGCAAGGTTCCAGTCCGCCGCCGTACGCGCCCTGTCGACATGCGCATGTCGCGTTCGCGCATCTCAGCTGGCGCTGACCTTAAGGAGCTCCATGTCCAGCAGCTTCAGCAGCGGGGCATCAAGGTCAACAAGACGCCTGCCGCTAGCGTTACATCGCAGTCGCCACCTCCTTCGTCCACCGGCTCACACGCAAGCGTCTTGCCTCGAGTTCCGGAGAGCCCAGCCCAATTCGTCGACGGGCCCAAGGCCGTCCACGATGAGCCCCAGTCTTTCACGGCGGAGCCCGAGGAGTTCACCATACCTCCTCCGCACCCGCCTCAGCCCGGAGACATCGCCTTGAATGACAAGAGGTCCACACTTGACTACAGCAGCATCCCCCCGCCGCCGCCTCTCCCCAAGAACATCCCTCCCCCTCCTCCGCTCCCTACCCAGACCGCCACGCCTCCCCCGCCTGCGGGTGTCCCAACATTCAAAGAGCCGCCTCCGGAAACCGACGGCCTCCCACCCCGCCCGCAGTTCAAGGAGCCCCCGCCTGAGCCCTTGTCGCCACCGCCCACGCGCCCTGCGCACTTCGTCGAGCCCTCCACGGACGACTCGCCCGCGGTCACGCAGCCGCCCACCGCTGTCCCCTCCTCGCTCCGCCGCTCGGTGTCGCCCCGCACCGCCACGCCCACGGGCTCGCGCAGCCCCTCGCCGTCGAAGAGCATGACTGGCGCCGCCGCCAGCACCGACGCCAGCCGCCTCCGCGGGCCGCGCATCTCGCGGGGCCCGCGCGCGTCCGGCGCAGGCGCGAGCCCAATTCTCCGCCAGTTCCCAGGCCGCGCGAGCTCCCCCGGCTCGCCCCCCGGCAGCCAGGGCGTGTTCCCGAGCAGCAACGGCGGCGGGGGCGCGAACCTGAAGCGCGCGGGGTCGGGGACGCGGACCATGAACAAGCGGAGCAGCATCAGCAGGGTGTCGGAGCTCTCGCGCAGGACGATGGCGAGTGACGCGGAGGATGATATCATTGAGTGAATGGAAGGGATTCGGGGGTGAAGATGGCGGAGGCCGAGGGCGTTGGAATAGCTAGGACTTGGTAGCGGTCGCGGGGTGCGAAGGCGAGTTATCTATGATATCCTATCTAGTCTATCTGGGCGGACTCTTGAGATGTTTTTCCTTGAGGACGCGTACTGGCCTTACTTACTCCTCAGGATGCTGGTAGTCTTCCGGGAGATGGCTTTTGTTATGTGTTGACGATACCTCCACGTTATAATGTCCAATCTTACAGCGGAAGTTGACAAACAATTGGGAGCGCACAGTTACACGCCCTTTAAAGTGACCTTCTATATATCAAAGAGGCTCATCTTGGTTCACGAATGGCTGCCTGAAAACCCTGGACGATGGTAGCACGAAACTCTTGGTTGTGATTTCACATACACACGATGAGGTTTGCAACACAGTCATAGTTCATAATACATGGCGTGGAGTACGGATTAAGAGGCACATACGTGAAGTAATACACTGTACAAATCCCGACAAAATACGAGACAAACGAAATGAGGAGACCAACAGGACAACAGCACGAAGATTTACACCTCTTGCGAGGCGCCCTCCTTCTTGCCCTTGTTGGATTTTGAGGGGAGGAGCTCGGGGTTGATGTGAGGGACGACACCACCTTGAGAGATGACAACATCACCGAGAAGCTTGTTCAACCTAAGTTGAACGACAAATGAGTTAGATGCGCAAGGGGAGGTGAAACCGTGCACGTACTCCTCGTCGTTGCGGATAGCGAGCTGCAGGTGACGAGGGACGATACGCTGCTTCTTGTTGTCACGCGCCGCGTTCCCCGCAAGCTCCAGGATCTCGGCGGCAAGGTACTCAAGGACAGCGGCGAGGTAGACTATGCGACAGATGCGGTATCAGCTACATGCTTGGACCGAGATAAGAAACAGACGTACCAGGGGCACCAGCACCAACACGCTGAGCGTAGTTGCCCTTCTTCAAGAGACGGTGGACACGACCGACGGGGAACTGGAGGCCGGCCTTCGCGGAGCGGGACTGGGACTTGCCAGGCTCACCGCCAGCCTTGCCAGAAGAGGACTTGCCACTGTATTAGGTGGGGTATGAGTATAGGACGCGTCAAGTTGTAGTACTCGGATGCATACGCCTTTCCCTTGCCAGACTGCGAATTCTGAGTGAGTATACGGCGGCGTACAACGGATGCGATGAGTGTATGCGTACCATATTTACTCGTTAGAGGTGCGTAGGGCGGGTTACGAGGTGAGGATAGTGGTGGAAGAGGAGAGGGACGAGTGGTGGATGAACGCGAAGCCGAGAGTGGGTTATATAGCGCGGTTGTCAGATTGAAACTCCGCCGAGAGAGAGTCAACAAAGTGGTTGGGTGTGCACGTGACTGACGCGTCTGGGATATGGGCGGCTGTGGAAAGACGCGCTTTGCACACGCCTCGTGGCCGGGTTGAACCTCAGGGTCGTGTGAGGACTGTGCAAGGCCAAGTCAAGGCTTGCATGGCCGTGGTTCCCCCGCGAGGGCGACTTCGACGTGCTGGTCGCCGGCGAGCAGGAAACCCTCTGTATTAATACTAGGCCCCCACTCTCGCAGCCATGTCTTACCCTTCCTACGTGCCCCGTCCTCCCCTCGCTCCCCCGGCCCCGCACATGAGCCCCATTGCCCCGACTCACGACCAGGTCCGTCCTCTCCTCTTCCGTCCCTTCGACCGAACTTGAGCTGATCTCCTCCTTATCTTGTGATAGGTGCCAGTGCTCTATGTCGTATGTCCCCTTCTCTGTCTGATCCACCAACTCGCCCTCCTTACTCCTCGCATAGATCGTTGTCTACGCCGTTGTCATCTTTGCTGCATGGGTCATGCCTGGAGCTAGGATTCTCATCACCCCCCTCAAGCTATTCACCATAGGATGGCATGAGCTCTGTCACATATCCATGGTCCGTGTTTACTATTTTCCATATCTTCCTTCGTCCCAGACCGAAGTCCCCAGGCCGTCTTAACCGGAGGGTCGGTCGTGAAAGTCTCCATAGACCCCGATGCCGGCGGGGCAACCATCGTCTCCGGCGGTCACCCCCCAACAATACTTGCCGCGGGCTACATCGGCTCCACCATCTTCGGTGGTCTCTTCATCATGGCCGGGTTCGACACCCTCGTTTCCAAGATCATGAGCTTCGTCATTGGTATCGGACTCGTCGCACCCCTTGCCCTTGTGCGCGACAAGTTGTGCGTTCCCTTCATCCCAGTTGTCGTTATGCTTGCACTCACTCTCTAACCGCGCCATCGACGTCTCGCTCCAAATATCCTATCGTCCGCGCGCTCACTACCATGCGTGTCCTCGTTTTTCTTCATGGACAATGCGGTGTCGCACTGCCGTTCCACGATTCTGTGCAAAAGAACCATCCTACTCACGGTCCTTTACGAGGGTCTCCTCATCGGATTCTGGTTCATCGACCATGCGTGCGTGCATTTACTTCACACCTTCGAAGAAATTCAATGGGCGAGACGTACATCTACATCTTTAGACAAGCACTACGTTGGTACTGTCTGCTTATTGGCGTGATGAAGTACGTCTTGATTTGGCTTCATCCTGTTCAGTTATAAGACATTATTTTGACTGAAATTTGTCCTCTGCAACAGCGCACTCTATGTTGTCTGTACGTGTCCAAGGATCCCAATTACACACTGGGGGGGCCATGTGCTCACGACTCTCGCAGGGGACATCGCGGACGACAAGTACTTCCACAAAGCCAACGACTCGGATGCGAGCCAATGGGCGATAATGTACCCCAAGACACGCGCACACCTCTGGGCCATCGCCTGGATCATATTCGAGATCGCCGTCCTCATCGGCTTCGTCTTTCTCGGCATCGTTGCGTTCAAGCGCACGCCTGACGAAATGTCCGCCGAGGCCGCCCAGTTCCTCCCCACATAGCCCAAGAGCCCATCGACCTTTCGCCTTCTTGTTTGCAAGCACCGTCCCTGCCCTCATCGCTGTCAACACCTGTGTTAACACCATCGTCTTTCATATTGTCGTATACACACACTGTAGCATCTTCATCGCACTGCTGTTTTCCCGTTGTTGTTTTCTTTGCCATAGGTTATTGGCTTGCTCGCGAGTCTTCCTTCTCTATCCAACGCTTCATCTTTGCCCCCTCCCGGTTTTATCGCAGCATCCACCACGCCGGCCGTGCTGGGTCTTCGCTCAAAACGCCTGCCCTTCACCTTCCCCCACACATCCCCAATTGTTCCCCGCACACCTCGCGCCCCGCCCCGAACCCATGTCTGTGCTACGTCTCACATCGCCCATGCATGCATGCCCCGCATTTCTGCCATAGATCCACACATCTCGACCATCTTCTTTACCTGCGATACCTGCATACATCCATACCTCCTGCGCTCCCCTGACTTTTGCTGTCGTCGTCGATGGACAAATTCCTTAGGATCTCCCTGGCCGTATACTTTTTCTTCTTCCTTAGATGGGCACCACCTCTCCCTGGCATCCATCCATACTGTACTCACGCGTACGCCTCGCGCTACTTGTCAGTGTAACAGTGTGCAAGGGGTGTCATGCTGGGTGGACGGATCCGGAGGGACTCGTGTGGTCACGGTCACTTATTCACTCCTACTCACATATACTCATGCTGTACCGATATCGCCTAAAACGTGTATGAAGTTGCAAACGTCTGACACCTCTTTACAAACGGCTCGGTCTCACCCATTTCGGTCTTGCACCTGTTGAGCCTTCTGGTCTTCGGAGGGCGGATGGGGCGGGCGGTCTTAGGGACGAAGGGTGGTGCGAGCGTGTATAATGTCGAGTTCCGAATACAACTACATTTGAAAATATGGAAGCCGAGAGTTGAGTGCAAGGTGTATAGAGAAGCATTGCCGTCGAAACATCAGGGGCGATTCCTGCAGATGAGCAAAGAAAGCGGCTCAATCGATACCCAGAAACCAAAATAACACAATTAGCAGATAATCGTAGCAAGGTCCAGAACGATAGCGATAGGAAGGCGAAGTCACGGCATGGCACGGAGGATAGCAGCGAAAATGTGGTGATGGGGCGTGAAGGTCGTTATGGACGGTTCGTGTTCGTTATCGGGTGGGTTTTGCCGGTGAGCGGTGGCAGTTCGCGGGGTTCCCAGAGCGCGTAGCGGCACAATGTATAAACGGGAGAAGGAGGAGAGAAGGAGGGGAGAGAAAGCGATGGTCAGACGGTGCGCATGCATACATTTATTTGCGAGAGGCTCGCCGTATGACGGAAGCGAGGACGAGCGTCCCGAGCGCTGCAACGCCTCCGACGAGGGCCATGCCAATGTATCCATCTGGGTAGCGTTATGTGGATGAGTTTCGGACGGTTTAATGGGCTCTAGAGGCGTACCTCTCGTCACTCGCGTGTCGATGAGCCCGGCCAGACTCTGCGCCTGGAGATTTGTCGGCTCCTTGTCAAGAAGCAAGGCTACGTGGGACAAGGATGGGTTGAAGGGATCGAAGAAGGGGAGGAATGGAAAGCAAGGACGTTACTCAAACATGGCTGCGGAGCGCAATGTAGAAAGTACACACCGTTGAACCGCCGAGCCTCCTCATAGTTGCCCATCTTATAGTGCCCGAGCGCGAGGTAGTACAGGCATTCCCTCCTCCGTGTGGGTTCAGCGCGGTATATCTCTGCACAGGCCCCGAAATGTAAGAGTTCCGGTTTAAAGCGGGTGCGAAAGACAGAGAGCTGTAGGCGGAACGGACGAAGCGGATGTGGAACTGAAACACACCTTGCAGGAGGCGGACGCCCTCGACCTGGTGTTCCCTCAGCGGGCTCTTGACAAGGCCCCACGCATAATTGAACTTGGTCTGGACGGTGACATGAGACTGTGAGAGCTCCTTCTGATACTGCAGCCGGAGGACCTAGACGGGCGGACATTGGGAAGCGCGTTTCAGTGTCCAACTCTGAGTGTATTGCGAGAAGCCGCGTGGTTGCCGCATGACGGTGTGCTCACCTCGAGCTCATCGTAGGACAAGGCTTCCTCGGCGTCGGCAGCGTATGGCAGTTCTGTTGGCATTTCGCTGGGAAGTCGAATGGTGAAGCAAGGAGACACTGAAAGCGAGTGGAAGCAGTGTGAGGACAAGAGCTGAGTCTGGACGCGAGAGGCTCCGGCACAGTCCGGCACACGGCACAAACGCCGCCCTAACTGTAGCCGCCCATGAGTAGGTTGCGGAGCGGAGGCTCCCGAGACTGCACTCAGTGCTTCCGCTGAACCGTCTTCCGACTCCGAGTCCTCCCTGTTTGTCCCCTTGTGGCCTCCACCTAGCCATGGTTTCGCGGACGACCGACGCACCAGAGTCCGACAAGGACGTCACACTCCCCGATCCCCAGATCAACGCGCAGCCCGAGCCCTACCTCAAGCACTTCAAAGTACGCCCTGTCCCTCGTATGTCGCATCCCCGGGAAACACCCGCGGGCTGATGCTCTCTACTGCTGAATGACCAGGACAAGGAGATTTCCAAGTTCGTGGAGTACGTGTGGTCCTGACCTCTTTCGACGTCATTCACTCACACTCACCTCGCTGGCACGCCTCCGTCGCGTTGCCGTTAGCCCATGTGCGCACGCGACCAAGGCGTCTCTCGACTGCATGAACAAGCATGACTATGAACGTGACAAGTGCTTGGACTACTTCCAGGCGTACCGCGAATGCAAGAAGGCCTGGGTGAGTTGGGTCGCAACACAATGTGTGGTTATTGTTGTTCGACTGATGCCGTATCTGAAGATGGAGCAACGTAGAGCTGACCGTCGAGCCGGCAAGAAGGTAGACTAGCTTTGTTCGTGATCAAGCTAGCCACTTCCTGCGCTGCTCGTGTGCAGGCCACAGCACACTTAATGTCCGTCTGCTTTCCCATGCCCGCCCTACTGTAGTCCCGGGTCGGGTCATTCTGTCACCGTTTTATCCTAGGTCCCTTGCTTTCGGTCGAGGAGCTCCAATGCAGGTAGTTTTGGCCCGCAAGGGACTTCATGCTGGCCATCCGGAACTACACCTGGGATTTGGGGTGTACCTTCCTATGCAGTCGCGCGCGCATGGCAGGGCATGGTCGCAACCCGTTTTCTTCCGACATCCCGCACCAGTGTTCTAGAACTTGAAAGTTCGAGATGTAAAGATTCAGGCGAGTCGGTTCCATTGCCGCTCGTATCTGGAACCAAATGGCGTCCAATCCCGAGGGCCCTAGGAGCTGAGCCGATGACACGGTAGCCAATTGCACGGTGCTTGGTGCGTGGAAGGAAGATGCGACCAGATACCTCGTGTAGGCAGCAAACTGTAAAGTCCTCCACATGAACACGTTGCAATAGTGTCTGCTCGAAGAAGCCCTCAGGAAGCATCCCCGCACTTCGCAGTCCGACTAAAGTCGTGCACGCCAAACGAGCTCCCCCGATACGCCTTCCCAAATTCGCACCCAAACCACACGTCCAGAAAGAAGTCCGAATAACCTCGTAAATCGCAGCGCGAATAATTGAAAACATACATATGTTACACCAGGGACGCCGCCGTCAGAATCCCCCGTCTCCAGGGAATTCGTACCAAGTCCATTCTCAATGTCCAAGCCTCGCCCACAAGCTCGCTTCAAGCTCACTTCCTCTGCCCCGTCCAGCTGAGCGGCCCGAAGTCCCTCGGGCCCAGCGCGTGGTCGAGCACCTTCATCATCTCTACGACCTTCTCCTCCTCCCATCTGCGCCCGACGACCTGAACGCCCACGGGGATGCCCGCCATCTTGCCCGCGTCGTAGAACCCGCACGCCCCGTGCCCCGTCCGCCTGCTAAGCGTGCCGTAGAGGAGGCGCTCGAGCAGCCACGAGCCGTGCCCAGGCCCGACGGACGGGTCAGTCCATTCGGCGGTCGCGATGTCGGTGGGGCGGACGCGCGTGACGGGGACGACGCCCGCGGGGAGGTTCATGATGTTGTAGGGGAGGGCCGCTGCGGCGAGGGGGGAGAGGTACCTGCACGCGCTGGGGAGGAGGAGGGGGAGGGGGAGAGAGGCGGGTTGACGAGTCAGCGAGCGTCGGGGGTAGGGGATGGGGATCATGGTCTTACTTGTGGGACAGCGCAGGCAATGCGAGGACAGGACCGATGATCCCGTCGAAGTTGTGTTTGTTCCATACCTAGATTGAATATCGGTGTACACACAGAGATAATCGCCGACCACTGTCAGTGCTGTGTCTGCATCCCGTTGTAAGCGGGACGAACCTCCTGGTGGAACATGCGGGTGTACGCGTCCCGCCGGACTGATGCCTGGTGGTACTCGTGCACTGTTGACGGACGTGTGTCGAGCAGGGTGCGGGCGAAGGTGACGTCGCCCAAAACGTGCTTCAAAACCCAGCCCATGATCTTGCGCGCAAGTTCTATTGTGATTCGGATCGATCATCGTTAGACTCCGGAAGCTCGTCAGGTTAGAAACAAGAATGGATGGAGTACATACTAGGGATGGATGCACTGAGTATGGTCCCGGAGACCCCCGGTTCCTGCCAAGGATTCATCGAGGATTATGCCTCCCCGTCAGCGGGCCAGCATTGACATGGAGAACTCACGATCGGATCACCCTTCATTGGTTCCTGTACGGTCTTGAGGCCGTCAGCGGTGGTGATAGACATGTACAGTTGCGTTGCTTCCGCGGCTGTAAGAGACGTTAGGATTACGTGTATGATTGACAAGCACGATCGTCTGGGATCTTACCTTGAGGGAAACGGAACTCGACGCATTCATGGCCGGCTTTGCGGAGCGCCTCTACAGCTTCGAGGACCGCTCGTTGGTTTGCGGGAGAAGCCTTTACGTAGCCGTCTGCAGGGAAGAGTGTCAGCGCCGATGATAAATGAAAGTCTGAATCGTTTATTCAATGGCCAGGGAATTGTCGAGGATGGCAAATTAAAATAAGCGGTGAGGAAGCACATGATGGCTGATTCGAACGGACGGCAACAGCCAGTGGAAGGAAGCAAAGACAAAAGAGAAGGGGGAGACGCACCCGATAGGTAGTACCCGATTCGTAGCTTTTCCGGGAGGCGGACGTCCCGGTACGAGAGGGGCGCAGGGTCGCGCTCTCTGCCCTGCACGCCGAAGACGAGGCGCGCCGCCAACTCGAGGTCTTCCACGGATCTGCGCCGCGTGCCCCGACAGCATTCACGGACACAGACACATACCGACGCAGGCACGAGCATGAGCATGGACGGGGACGATCGTCGGACAACGCCGCCGCTTAGCATCTGCGAGACTATCTGACAAGGCGGCGCTCCGCCGTGTTCACTCACCGAGCGATTGGGCCCAAAGAGGATCGGACGGCTTCGATCCCGGGATACGTGTCTGCGCGACGGGGACGAACAAGTGAGCGAACGACCCATCTGCTTCGACGACGGGCGCCGGCGGCGAAGAGAAGCACGTCCGGTTTCCGGAAAAGTCGGGGGGGAGCGCGTACCTTGGGCTCCGGTCATGCTGATTCGTCCCCAGCCTGGCTTGAGCGAGTAGAGACCACAGAACGATGCGGGAATCCTGAGGGCAAAAATAAGATATGATGTCAGCGTATCGTCCAATCGCGTTGTTGGATTGGCAGGACCGCATGTGAGCGGTCGCCCGTTTTCACTCACCTCAGAGAACCACCGATGTCCGAACCCCATCCCAGAGCAGAGCCGTCGAGTGCGAGTAATGCGCACTCGCCACCGCTTGAGCCGCCAGAAGTATACGACTTGCTGTACGGATTGAGAGTGCGGCCCCAAACGGGGTTTGAGCACTCGAAGAAAAACATTAACTGAGCGAGGTTAGTCTTTGCGATGGGTATGCCCCCCGCTGCTCGGACCATCGCGACAACCTATCACAAGGGAGCATCGGTTAGCATGAGCTGGCGAATGGGATACGTGTGTAAGATGCATATGGTCCCGCGGGACGAGTGCGGGAGCGGCGAAGACGATTCATTTCGGAAAAACCTTACTCACATGCGCGTCTTCGGAGGCGGGCTTGTCGGCGTAGGACGAGTAGCCCATCGTGGTGTCGTAACCCTTAATATCGACTTCCAGGTGGATGAAACGAAAAGCAAGAAACACATGTCAGCTTTGTGCTGCGAGTCTGCCCCGAGAGATGTACAAACAGAGATCCTTGAAGCTCACGGGAACTCCGTGCAGAGGCCCTCGGATTCGGCCTGTTGAAGTGTATTCGTCATCGAGCGCCCTTGCTTCTGCTCGGGCCTGCGAGAAGAAGACTAGGGTCAACGTAAGTGACGACTATCTGTGAGCGTCCCATCTTGAGTTTGAGATATGAACGATGACGCCAACCCTCGGTCAAGCAGTTCGTCAAGTCGTGTGCCAAGGTCGCGCGGGCGAGGTAGGCTTCAAGAACCTGTGACGCGGTCCATTCGCCGTTGGAGATGTGCTCGACGATTTCCGACGCTGTGTCGTTCCCAAGTGTGAGTGGAATGTACTACGGTTGTGGAGGTGAAAGCACTCTTACCTGTCGCTCGCAAGTAGACCTCCGCGCCGTCTGGAACTTGTGTGTTGTCCTGGCTCGCGCCGATGGCCGCCGCACGGGCAGCGTGTTTCCTCCTGGAAACCTGTACGTAGGACGGCGTAGAGAAGGGCCACATGCTGGACGCGCAGGCGTTGAACAAGCTCAGGGGATCAATAGATGGCACAGGAGGACTTTATAGCCGAGACTAGACCAACGGATCGGGGTGCAGCACCTGGCAAATCTCATCTGGAGCGGGACCGGCCGCCAGCTGAGAACGCAACCGACTCTGGGGTGTGTCTAAGACAGGAGGGGTTTAATGGCGACGAGCAGCGGCCATTGGACGACAAGCGGACAGTGTTCATGGCTACACGTGGTGGACACAAGGAGAAGGCGACTCCGAGGGAGGTGTGGCAATCAGCTGCAGGTGTGAGATCCTGCGACGCGGCGTTTCGAGAAGCCTCCCCGGCTTGGCCACCATCCGTCAACGCGCCATCTCCACGAGCTGCTCCCCAAGAATAACTGAAACGCGCATTGACGTCGTTGAGTGCAGTTCGAGTGGGATATTCTGGACGCTTTAGGGGAGCATGTAGAGAGCGATCAACCACCCACTACAAGGATCAGTGGAATGGCCTGCGGCGCCGAAAAGCCACCGCTGACAAGACTCACTTTGGGGCACGGTAAATTCCAGCGAGCGTTGATGGAAGAAAAGAAATCGCGCTGGGACAACGGTTGCGAAGTATACTGGGCTGGCCGCTGCAGAGAGGCTCGACGACTCCAGCCTGAGCCTGAGGCAGGAACACACGCGCGCTTACGACCAAATCCGCCAAGTCCGCGGCCCGCCCGTCCGGCCCGAACCTTCAAGCACTGGCAACTGTTCGCGTCCCCCGGCCAGCACTGGGCTTGTTCGCAGCCTGAACAGGCGAAGAAAGGAAGCCTCGTGCCAGTGTTGTGCTCCCGCGGGCTTCCATAAGTACGTTAGAGTCGGGATGCTCATGCTTCATTGGGGGACGGAGATCAGGTTTGCATCCCCGCATCCGATCGAGGCATCTACCTACCACTCTAGCACTGAAAGTAGTCCTTGATCATAACTCAACGATCGAGGTGGGCTCGCCAACTCGCATACATACGCACCCACAGACCCTTTGTTCGCCGCGCAAATATGTGAAGCGCGTTGTCAATCGCATACTGGATTCCGAAACCGGAAGTACACTCGTGGCATGTACAACCCGGTCAGAACATAAGTACACTATGTACATAGGCATGACTTGAAGCGCGTGGAGTGGTAGTGGTACACAAGAAATGGTAAGCGCGAGAGCATGCGATGCGAGGGAGTACAATGGCAGATGAGCGAGTCAAGAAAGTCCGTGCTGACATGGTCAACTATATACGCTGTAAATTAGGTAAAGTAACGTTAGGCATCCACGATCGCGTAGCATGTCATAGCATGAGGATCGTGAAAATCTACAAGTCCATGGGGCAGTAGTCAGTAGTCGCAATCTATGGAAAGAGAGGAGAAGTACGTTAGCGACAGACAACAAATCAAAACCACACACAAAGACAACCAACTCACATCCACATAGAAGGGGCAAGCCCTACAACTTGCACCGGGACTTCATGGGCCCTGCTGCTGCCACGACAGGGGTCCGAACGGCCGTGGCCCGAGCGCGCCGTCCACGACCTTCATCATCTCGATGACCTTCTCCTCCTCCCACTTGCGCCCGATCACCTGCACGCCCACCGGGATGCCGGCCATCTGGTCCGCGTCGTAGAACCCGCCCCTGCCGACGCCCCGGTCGTCCGGAGTCCCGTACAGCAGCTTCTCAACGACATGCGACCCGTGGCCAGCGCCGACGCGCGGGTTCGTCCACTCTGTCGTCGCGACGTCCGAGGGTCGCACGTGCGTGACGGGGACGACGCCGACGGGGCTGTCGACGGTGTTGTAGAGCAACGTGGCCGCCGCGAGCGAGGAGAGGTACTTGCACGACCTGTAGTGGACCGCCCCCCTCTCTCAGTAAACATGCGATGGAGCGGAAAATAGTGTGATGGACGCTTACCCGTGAGGCAATGCCGGTATAGCGAGGACGGGTGCGAGGATACCGTCAAACCCGTTCTTGTCCCAGACCTACACAGCAGCGTCGAGGATGGGGATTAGAACTCCAACTTCACGCGTACGTCTGACAAGGCCAAGAGGCACGCACCTCGCGGTAGAACATACGGGCGTACTCGTCGCGTTGGTTGACCCACTTATGGAACTCCTGCACCGACTTGGTCCCTGCCGCGCGCACGGTGCCTGGCAGCTTGTCGTCCTTGACGAACTGCGCCAGCATCCACGCCGCGCCGTTTCGCACCCAGCCTGAGAGACAGATGCGCGTTGCATCAGGATCCCGAATACACCGCAACCGCAAGACATGAACATGGAACGCACCATACAGCCACGGACCAAGTAGAAGGGACGAGACTCCCGGTTCCTGTCGTCGCCGGAACGCATTCAGCATGCCACATTCTTTCCGTCCCGGGGGCAGTGCACGCAACGGAAACTCACCACGGGGTCACTTCCCATGTCTGCCGTGAGGGTTTTGTATCCGTCGGCGGCCGTGAGACCAATGAAGATCTCCATGGCGCGGTTGGCTGCCATCGCAATTTAGTGTCGGCCTTGGCGCATGAGGGCAAGGAAACACTACCTTGTGGCACCGAGAACTCAATGCATTCGTGGCCGGCGCGACGCAGGGCTTCGACGGTTTCGAGCACCGCGCGCTGGTTCGCGGGGGAGGGCTTGACGTAGTTATCTGTACCCCTGATGTGAGCGCCACGTTCCTCCCGTTGTGCAATTCATCTCCGGGAACGCGCAAGAATAACCGGTGAAAGCGTCTGTCCGCTTCTACAGGCAGCGAGATTCATTGCAGGTGATACGAGCCGCGAAATCAGAGCCCCGGGATGTGGCCACGCCATGCACAGAACACGAAGACGCGACCCCGGAAGCCCCGAATGCGTCGGCCCCAACTCTATCGGAGACGGAGGGAGGGGGGGGGGAACAGCGGGAGGGAGGAAGACACGCACCTGAGAGGTAGAACCCGAAGCGAAGCTTCCGCGGCATGTCCGGCTCACGATACGGAATCGGTGCGGGGTCGTGCTCGGTGCCTTGTTTCCCAAAGACGATCCGTGAGCCCAGCTCGATGTCCTCCACGCACCTGCCGTGGGAAAGGACGTGGTTCGTGCGCGAGTCGCGGGGTGATCCCGTGGAGCCATCGTGGCAGCACGAGGTGCAGTGAATCGGAGCAACAACGTGGCCGCGTTGCAGCGTTATGTCATTGGTCAGAGGGTTTTCATATGTCCGCGGCGGTCAGCAAGCGCACTCTTATTGGACAAGCTCATGTCTGCACTCACCGTCCCATTGGCCCTGCTACCGTGCGGATGGCTTCAAACCCTGGCCAAGTACCTGTACAACATAGAGGTCAGCGTCTCTGTAAAGCGACTGATGCGACTCGACGCTAGAAGACGATTGGGCGTCGCGAAATGAATGTATGTATGCTAAGAAAGACGCGTACCGACTGCGCCGGCGGTGCTAATCCTACCCCAACCAGGCTTCAACGAATAGACACCGCAGAACGAAGCAGGGATTCTATGGGCAGGGACAGATGTATGTCAGCAGACATGTTGGAAACATATGACACTTGGCGGGTAAACTGTTTACTGACCTGAGAGAGCCGCCGATGTCGCTGCCCCACCCAAGAGCAGCACCGTCCATGCTAAGGAGAGCAGCTTCGCCGCCGCTTGTTCCTCCTGACGAGCACGACCGGCTAAACGGGTTAAGAGTGCGGCCCCAAACAGGGTTAACACACTCGAAGAAGAAGACGAGCTGCGCGACATTGGTCTTAGCGATCGGAATTCCGCCGGCTTGACGAACAAGGTCGACGACCTAAGTTAGTCAAAGTTGAGTCAGTGATTAGAAAAGGAAGGTGGGTTGCAATGCGTTGGGAGACACAACGTGCAATCACTTGTGATAAGGAAGCGGTTGTCGGGCATCCAGTAATATCACTCGCCCGACGATCAACCGCTATTCTAATTGCCATAGCGCCTACCGCTGAATGAAAAGCGCAGCCCATATAATGAAGGGTAGACGCTAAGGCTAAAGCCGCGCGAGCAGACCCTTGGCGGGCCGCTCAGAGGTAGGGGTGGGTATACCGAACGCACCTCAGAATCTTCGAAACTGGGCTTGTAGGCACGAGAGGAGAAACCCATGGTGGTGTCGTATCCCTTAACGTCGTCTGCAAAAAGAGACAGGGGACCTGTCAGAACACGACAGTCAGGGCGTGGATGCAGAGCCGACTCACAGACATCCTTGAAGCTGACAGGGACGCCGTGCAGCGGCCCTCGAATCTTTCCGGTTGAGGCAAATTCAGCATCCAGCGCTTTTGCCTGGGCACGCGCCTCGCGGAAGAAGACTAGAAGCAGGATGATGCTGGTCAGCCAAGTCCTCTATGTTAAGCAATGGGGTAAGCGAGGTGGGCCCACCCTCAGTCAGGCAGTTGGTGAGGTCTTGTGCGAAGACGGCGCGGGCGACATAGGCTTCGAGGACCTCGGACGCGGTCCACTCGCCCTTGGAGATGTGGTCTACGATCTCCTTGGCTGTAGATTGGGAGAGAAGGCGGATAAGGTTCAGTATGGTGCGACCGCGAACGTTGATAGAAGGCCGAACACGAACCCGTTGCGCGCAGGTATCGATCTTCTGCGCCCTTGTAATCGGGAACGAAAGGTCGGGCACGGCCCACACGGAGGGCGTCCTCGCGCTCGGCGAGCTTCCTGGTGGAGACTTCGATGTAGGAGGGAGTGGAGAAAGGCCACATGATCTGAGTCGGTGCCGTGGATGAACTTGTGCGGGAGCTTGAGAAGGCGAATAGGAGATGACAAAGAAGAGGAGGAGAGGAATAGATGTATATATGTGCGCGCGCTGCCGGGCGTTACAAGGGAGGAGGGGGGGGGGATGTCCGCGGAGCGAGCAAGGACGAGGCAAGGAGAATGCTGGATTCTCGTCCAATCGTCGTGCTTGACGCAGGGTCGCGGTCGGGGATCGGCGGCCATTGGACCCTCGACAGTTCACCGCTCGAAAGGGAATGTGGGGAGTGCTTCCTGCGGCGTTGAACTAGTGGCAGCCAATAGCCTGAGAAGGCCGCGCGTGAGTGCCGTCACGCAGGTCTGTGCAACACCAGAGCCGTGCCCGGGAATGGATGATGCAAGGTGCGATGGCCTGTGAGTGCCGGCTCGGGTGCAGAAGGGCATGCAGATGGCAAGATGCGCGAGTCGCGGACCAACCAATGTCCCTTTCGTCCACAATTCACGCACAGACGCCCACGCCCGGACACCGACATCCACCTCATCGCTGCGACATCGGACGTGGGCTCCCTGCAAGAAAATTGCGTCTCCTTGCAGGATGCATCGCACCTGTCGTATCCTCGCATCCGGTCGGGCAGGATCAGGCTAGAATCCAGGTCGTTTCAGTGAGTAATGGGCACTGAGGGGAAATGGAAGCGTACAGACCGTTTGGGAAAGCAGAGCGTGGGTCGCGGTATGGTGGACTGCGATAGGCTGCCCCGTGTTGGGAGAGACGGGGACGAATGCGGCGTGAATGTGGTAAACTGACCAATCCGCCGCGTCGTTTGCCAGATTGTATTGCCATCCAATCGCATTCCATCGCGTCCCAATACAAATGTGCACGGACACGGCGAAAGGATAGAGTAAAAGACAAGCGGAGGAAGGACAAGAAACTCTGCCCACGGACTTTGTACGGCGGAACATGACGTCGACCGTTCCGTCGGTGCACAGCACTTCCCCAGCCAATCGCGCTGCCCGCTCGCCATTGGCCAGCAGACAACCTCTGCCGAAGCCCAATTAATCCATGTCGAGGAGCTCCGACCATCCAGCATTGGCCAGTCGGACACACGAGGCCGATTGGCCATGGGCACAGAACGTTCACAGTTCTTCTTCTTTCCCGCTTTCCAGACGTGTCCAATCGCCAGCCAGCGTCCATGTGTCCCTCCACGGAGCGCTAACCTCGGAAAACATGACTGGACGACCTTCCACAGTTTTCACATCCTGCGCTGATAGGCCACCTTCGGTCTCTCGACTTTACCGACACTGACTTTGCCCTCCCTCCCTTCCCATCGCTTGCCGTGATAAGCAGGACGCCGAGTGACGGGTGCACGAATAGCCAATCTCCAGTGAATAACAAACTTTGTGCAGTACCAGCACGGAAAGATACATACATGCACAACCCAATTGCGAACATATTCAGAACCAGCACACCGGCGACAACGTCATAGAACAAGAACCGGAATACACTAACTCCACCTTCACCGCGAACGCGGCGAAGGATCGAGAGCTTATGAGCTCGCCATCGACACTAACCACCTCCAGGCGCTGCTGAATTCAGTTGTGTAACGTTAGTCCTGTGGCAAAGGGGGAGGCGAATCGGGCTGTGGGGCGAAGATCAGATTCAACGGCGGCGTCGTGTTCGCGTCGTCGCTCAGAAGCGTCGCGATGATGCTCCTCCCCGCGAAGCTCCGTCCCGCCAGCGCCTTGAGCGCGTTCCCCGCGCTCCGAGGCGAGACAAACTTGACGTACACGCGCCCGACCCCCGCCGCCTCGTCCGCGCGCTGTTGCGCCAGTGCGCTCTCGCGCCCGCCCTCGCCCCACTTCGCCTTGTCCTTCTTGCCCGGCCGTGGGATGCGCAGGTCCTCCACCTCGCCGTACTTGCCACATTCCTCTTTGACGTCTTCGAGGATGTCCGCGTATTCCTGGTCGTCGTGCAACTCCTCGGGGACGACCATGTTTAGCATCAACAGGATGCGGTCCTGCGAGTCGTTCAGATCGCCGACGGGCAAGATCGGCTTGGGAATCTCGGGGTTGTCGTCGAAGAGTCCTGGAATAGGCGGCTGACCCGGCTTTGCGCCGACGGATGCACGTTGCACGACCAGATATTTGTCACCGAGCTCCATCCCGCTCAGCGATTGGATGGCGACGTCCGTGCCGCTTGGGTCGACGTATTCGAAGAACGCGAAGCCCTGGAGGAGCAATACAGTCCATGGGATCAGTACCTGAAAACGTATAACTTGCTACTTTGCTAAATTGAAAACACACCTTTGAGGGGCCGTTGCCGTTATCTCTCACCAGATTGAACGCCTTGAGTTCGCCGAAACTGCTCAGCAACTCCATCACCTGCTCTTCGTTGAGATATGTCGGCAGTCCGCCCACGAAGATCTTGTTCGCGGAATCTGGGACATTGGTCGACACCACGCCCGGGACGTGCATATTGGGAGCCATGACGTCGGGTCCGCCATAGTCCTTCGGACGCCGAATTTTGAGAGGGCCATTGAGGAAAATGATCCCGTCAAAGGCCATCGCCGCGGTTGCATCTTCTGCGCTACGGAACTGTTACGGAAAGTTAGGCGGAGCGGACCGAGGAAAACAAAAAACATGGCGTAAACGAAGCTCACCTCTACAAATGCATAATTCTTCTCGTAGTTGCATTGCACAGCCAAGACCGGGTTGCCCGGCGCGCCGGTTCCCAGGTTCATCTCCTTCATCTTCGAGTTGAAGAAGTCCGTCAGGTTTTGCTCGTTGATATCTGGGGTGATGCTGCCAATGTACAGCCGGCGGGACTGTCTCGACAGGTTGGGGTTCACGCCAGTACCCATGCCAAACGTCGAAACTGGCATCGGGGGTGGAAGTCCTGGGATCGCTAGGATCGGTGGTATCTGCGTGCGGTTCGCGCCGGGCAGATTGAACAATCCTACAGCCGCGGAGAACATGGTCAGCGCTTCTGATGAGACGTCATGACCCCTCCGCTTGTCGTTAGAGTGTCAAGATCACGCAACAAGCAAAGCGGGGGCAACTGCATGCAACGAAGTTGCGGGAAACGCCGTGGCCGCATGTCGACCAATGACCACAGGTTTTCGAGAGAGCATTCTCCGAAGCCGTGAAGGTTATCGGCAATGGTGATGGGTGATTGCTCGTGACTGCACCCATATGAGAGATCTCCTCGACCTCAAATCAATCTCCAGTCCCATCCAACTGGAGCCAGCGTTTCCACACAAACACGGAGATTTGGGGTTCCAGTGAAGTCCCTCCACAGCGAATTGCATCACTGCCCGCTGGCACAAGTATAACCATCTGGATAACTGACGGCGTCACTCACCTGTTTGCTTCGCCTGCATGGCCGTGTACTGCTCGTACCCAGGAGCGTGCACGTCCCATCCACTCGCCTTCCGCTTCCTCTGCGACAGAGGCGCCGCTTCCGGCGGCGTCGGAGACCTCCTCTCGGGTGTCCCCAGTCCGTCTCGGTGCTTCCCCCTCCCCTTCCGCTCGCCTCGGTCGTCGTCGCCGCCGCGCGGGGGCCGGCGGAACCCTCCTGCGTGGTCCTCGTCACCTCCGCCGCCTCCGACGCCTCCAGCGCCTCCAGCGCCTCCACCACCTCCACCACCTCCAGCGCCTCCCCCGCGGCGCTCGCGCCTGCGGTCGTCGTCACGATGACGTCTCGAGTACTCGTCGTAGTCTTCACGTCCCCCACGCCCTCCGTAGCGGTCGCGCTCACGGTCCCTGTCGCGCGGCTCGCGTTCCCTGTCCCGGTCGGAGTGGCGGCGAGACTCGTAACGCTCGCGATCTCCGCGGTCTCCTCGTTCTCTTCCGTGCTCGCGGTCGTCGCGGTGCCTGCGCTCTCGGTCCCGGTCCCGGTCGTGGTCACGGGAAGAGTGGTGACGTTCGCCGTAGCGGTCTGCTAGAGTAGAAACGGCGCGTGAGTACGGTGCAGCTGCTCGGGGGTCTGGGGGCCGTCAGTAGCCGGAACATGCGGGGTGGTCAGGTCTGTCTTTCTGTGCGTGGGACCGTGCGCAAAAACACAATACGAACATCCCGGGACACGAGGAGCGGGGGAGCTAGCTGTAAAAGCTGTAAAAAGAAACGTGTATATGGGGGGCGTGCACGATGTACACTGTGTCTCTGCCTCTGTCTGTACGCCCGATTCTGTGCTAGGAAAAACCAGGATGAGGTGGCCGGGAGTTGCGCTTCTCGTCGACTCGCCTGTCATCCCTGCCTCCAGAATGGAATGGGAAGGACGAAAAACGATGAGAACGTCCGTACTCACCATTTTCCTCTCCTGTTGTCGCCATGCTTCGTAATGAGGTTGAGGTCGTGGTCGTCGCAGGGAACAAGCTTGGTGCTTGGCGCTTCTCTCCGAAAGGTGGGAATTTACGGGCATCAACAAGCCTGCATACTTAAGGGACATATCAGTAATCGTTCAGATCAATATTAATGTTATCCCACCTGAGGGCAAGGTCATGATCTGTAAATTCCGAGGAGAGATACATGGCGTTGTTTTGATTCAGCCTAGTGTACTTTTCCGTGACTAACATACCTACAGTATGTAGACATTCAAGGTCGGATGAGCGAGGCCAATCTGAGTTACGGCATGGGGTGGGAATTGGTGGTCAATAACCCCTTAGTCGGTCATAAATATCAGCCACAAAGCCAAAGCCAGGCAGGGTTTAAACCCAAATAAGGCTAACCGATAACAAATAGACGCAGACGATGGAGTCCAGTTCCAGATCACCAGTTACAATGCAGAACATCGAGGTTTTCTGTCCTCCTCCGACAGGGCCTGGTTCTCCTCGCCGCCCGGCACCGTCGCTTTTCTGTTTCTGAAAAGCCCGCAATCGGCCTTTGACCCTCCTGGATTCCTCGTCAAGTTGTCCACTAAGTACCATGGCCACACCCACTACCAGCAATACCATGGCGCAGCAGGTTCGGGACATCAAGAAGACGGAGGTCGACCAGCAGCCTCCACCTTACGAGGCCGGCCCGTCACGGTTGAATCAAGAACGCTCAGCGTCGAGCCTATCCTTGGAGCACAAGGTCTCAGAGCCGGAGCCAGAAAACGACCTGGGGAACCCGGCCGCGGCGGCACGACCGCCGCTCGACTACTCGTCCGCGGGCGCATTCACCGCAAGCGTGTGGAGGCGATTCGAGAGCATCTGGACGAAGCGGTTCGTGTGGTCGCTGCTTGCCGGCCAGGTCGTCTCGCTTTGCATCACCTGCACGAACGTGACGACGACGGAGCTGGTCGGTCGGAACTGGGCGCTGCCGACCACACAGACGTTCTTCTTGTGAGTGTATTCCCCTCTCAGGCTGGTCTGGACGTTTAAGAATGGGGCTGGGCACTGACTTGCAGGGCAGGTACTTCTCTTTATTCATTATATATACCCCGTACACGATCTACCGGTACGGGTTTGTGGGATGGTTAAAGATGATCCTCAGGGATGGATGGAAGTGTACGTCTGTCCTCCCTCCTTCCCGAACATATCAAAGACCTTGCATCGGACCCTTTCACCGCCAGACTTCATCCTTGCCGCGTGCGACGTCGAGGGCAACTTCCTAGTCGTCAAGGCGTACCAGTACACCACGCTGCTCTCCTGCATGCTGCTCGACGCGTGGGCCATCCCCGTCTGCCTGTTCTTCTGCTGGATATACATGCGCCCGAAGTACCACTGGACGCAGCTCCTCGTACGTCCACCCATCGCATCGCTTCCTTGCTTCGCCTGTCCCCTTCCACCGTCCTCCTGCTAAACAGCGCGCGGTTCTTCCGTTTCGCAGGGCATCTTCATCTGCATCGGGGGCCTCGGCATGCTCGTCGCCTCGGACGAGATCACGGACAAGGACTGGCCCGCGCTCAGCCGCGCCAAGGGCGATGTCTTCATGCTCGTCGGCGCGTCGCTCTACGGCTTCAGTGCGTACCCCTCTCCTCCTCGCCATTCCCTGCCTGACCCCAATCCCAATCCACAGCTAACGCGACGGAGGAGTTCTTCGTCCGCAAGTCGCCCCTGTACGAGGTCGTCGGGCAGCTGGGCATGTGGGGCGTGCTCATCAACGGCATCCAGGCCGCCGGCCTCGAGCACAAGGATATGACCACCGCGAGCTGGAACGGCACGACCAGTCAGTCGCTTCTCCCTGTGGCGGATGGCAGCAGTCGCTAACGGATTCGCATACGCGCAGTCGGGCTGCTCGTCGCATACACGGCAGCGATGTTCATCCTCTACACGGTCGCGCCGATCCTGTACCGCATGGCGTCGTCGGCGTACTACAACCTCAGCCTGCTCTCGTCCGACTTTTACGGACTGCTGTTCGGGCTGTTCCTCTTCGTGCGTCTCTATTTGCCCCTCCATTCGCTTGGCTTGGTGCTGATCCTGTGAGGTTGTGTAGCACTACACGGTGTACTGGCTGTACTTCATCGCGTTCGCGGTCGTCATCCTCGGGCTTGTGATCTACTTCTGGCATGCGACACGTACGTTCCCCTTCGTCCCGTTGGCATGCATGTCCTGACTCAGGTGCTTGGCTTGGCAGCGGAAGAGCAGGGCAAGCTCGACGTTCGCGCACCAGAGTATGTCAACCAGCGGGAAGACAACAATTTGAATATCGTCGCTGGCCAGGTATAATATATAACCCCTTCGCGCGGGCGACTTTTTTTTTCATGGGGCATGAGAGATTTAAAAAGACTATTTACGATGCGCATTGCAATGTATAAACGGGATAGCCTGGGCCGAGGGGTCATTGTAGGACTATGCAGATGTCACGCCTGCTGTTTTAGATAAGTCTGCATTATGTAGACTGGACATGGGATGAGACCAGGATGTGCGAAGGGTGCGAAGTGAGAAGTGAGACGAATCAAAATGGGGTGAGCAAGGATTGGAAAAATCCCAGAATAACGATAAATGACGAAAAGGGGAAAGGAGTGGATGTATGAGTGTAACAGTCGAAGGGGGGCTGGGCAAGGATACAACGGGAGACTCCAATGGCTAGGTGCTAGTAGTACACAGCATGTACAATCCTGTTCTATCCGGGATGCTTGAAGAGCGGGGGATATTAATGGTGCGTACAGCGTCAGGGTGAATTTCGGGGATCAGACGAGGCGGCGCGAGCCCTGGTCCTTCTTCTGCTCTTGCTCCTGCTGGCGCTGCCACTCCTCGAACTGCTTGAACTTGGCCTCGCGGGCCTCGCGAAACGCCTGAAGTTCACTCTCCTGCTGTTCGCGCTGCGTGCGGTGCTCGGCAAGTTTCTGGGGGGAACGCGGCGCGCGACGGTGTCAGCGTTCCGAGATTCAGCAACGAAGAAAGAGACTTACAGCCTTGAGGCTCTCGACGGTGACCAGGAGGTTGTTGAGCGTCGCCTCGGACAGGTCCGCGATCTGCTACCGCCAACCGGACGATCGGTCAGCACTCACTCGCCGGCTCAAGCCAAAGGCTAACAGGGTTGAGCACTCACGGTGTCAGTCGCCTGCTCCATGATGTCCTTCTCCGGGACCTTCTCGTTCGAGGTCGGCATGGGGGGACCCCATGCGCCCTCTGGCCTCGAGTTCGGCCCTCGGTTGCCCCTCCCCCACCTGTCCCAGTTCCCGTTCCCGTTCCCGTTCCCGTTCCCACCGGAGTTCTCCTGGCCGGGCCAGGGTCCCCTGCCCCAGTGTCCCCAGCCCCAGCGATCCCACTTGTCGACGGTGCCGGGCGTCGGGCCTTGCGCGTCCGTGGCGGCGGTGGCGGTGGGAGACGGGGGCGGGGGGGCGGCGCCGGGGGCGGGGTAGGCGTGCTGGGGGATGCGGTCGCGGCCGCAGTGGTGAGTGTTCTGCCAGGCGTGGTAGTCCTTATGACAGTGCCACCAGGTCGCGGTGGCGGCGCCGGCGACAAACCAGAAGAGGCGGGAGGTGGCGCGGCCGCAGCGTTGGGCGTGGTGCCAGTGGTGGTACATGGAGAGCTAAGAATGTAGCGGTTGTGAGATGAGAAGGACTTGGGGTCGGTTGCACTAGTTGTGTGCAAGGGCGGATAAGGTCGGGTGATGGGGAACTCACTCCAGGGGCCAATTGACGGGAATTTATAAGTAAGGATGGGCGGAGAGAGTGGTGTGCCGCGCCGTGTAGAGTCGTAAGGTCGGGGCAGCCGAGGACATGCGCATGCAGACGGAGCAACAGGGCAGGCAGCCGGAGGCCGGGAGCCGAACGGGCAAGGATTCTCGGCGGGGCTACTTACTGGAATTGAGGAGGAGGGACTTTTGCTGGACGAGGCCGGGGGGATGCGTCAACTGGTGGCCATGTCCCGAACGGACTTGACAAACGCCATGCGTCGCGGAAAGAGTCCTCTCCAGCGCTCCGACGCGTGTGTCCTCGGCTGCAATGCCGAGTTCGCGCTGGCTGTCACAGCGTGACGCGACGCGCCCACGCCTTTCGATTCCCAAGTCCAGCCTGAGATCGCGTCGAGGTCCGACCATCTTCAAAATCACCGCTCTTCTGCTCCGGATCCGGAGGTAAGTAACCGTCAGTGCACCGTCCTCCACTGGCAAAGCGTGACCAGATCCCTCTCGCCCAGGGCAATTACATATGACACCAGACACCCAGAGAACACCCATCCAAGACAGCCCGGTGAGTCAGCCCGATGACAGTGGCAGCGGCGTGGTTCCTGCCCGTAGACAGTGCATCCGTACAAAGCTTCTACACGACCATCTCCAATCCGCCGTCCGTCATACGCCATCCACCAAGGTCAGTGTCCCATCCGCTTACCTTCAGACCGACAAGAGCCTGAGGTTTCCCATAGATCCTTCCCCAGAGTCTGGCTCTCGCCAGTGCGCTCGGCGCGTTAGCCACTGGCACGCGCGACGTCTCGGACGGCGAGGATGCGTGTACACCCGGCGGCTTATCCTCAGATGATCTCAGCAAGCTATCGCCTGTCCCGCCTCCTGTAAGATCTTCCTGTGATTACTTGACGACCTGCAGCTGAAGGATGGATCCGACCCGACTTCCAAAGGTTCTCAGTCCCCGGTTGTGTCGACAACTTGAGAATGAATTGCGACGCACTTTGTTATCCGTCGCCGACTATTGGTCTGCGGGAGAGGGTAAGCCGGATGACCAACCTTGTGCTCAGCCGCAGCGCAGGCTACTCAACTGCAGGCCGTTATTATTATTAAGTAGACCCTGATTTGGAAGAGGACGAGCGAATACGCGCGGCCGCAGAGCTGTCGGCTCGCATACAAGAACGGCAGGATGCTCTGGCACGAGACAAAGCCACCTTCCAGGAATGTCGCGCCCGGGTGCTCCGCCTCGTCGAGAAAATCAACCAAGTATGTATCTGCTCGTTTCAATCAGGTGCTGTCGCGGTCCCACTCATTCAAATTGCACCTCAGGTGCACCCAGCCCTCGAGGAGAAGCTCATCGACGCCTTGACGACAATTCCGCCGCAGCTGCACGCAACGCGCTCCGCTCAAGCGGACGTCATCGCGGCCACGATCGAGGCTGCGCTCCTCAAGCTTTCCCTCGTGCGCGCCCGCGCGCATCGAGCTCTGTACGGCTACGCGCTCTCGAGCAACCCCGATGCGACGGTGGCCAGCGCTGTCACCGCGGCGCACTCCAAGCTCAAGGAAAGACGGCGGGCGCAAGACGTGGAAATGCACATGCTCGATAGCCAGATCGATGTCTATGAGAGCATGTTGAGTTTGGTGGATGGGCGGGACGGAAGCTTCGCGCAGCTCGTGAAGGACATGGCGAGGGTGAAGCGGGAGACGGAGGAGTGCAGGAAGGACTTGCGGAGGTTGGGCTGGACTGGAGATTGAAGCTGCAGTGGGTATGTAGCACTTATCCAAGGTAGGAGTTGCATCAGCATCTGAGACGTTCCGCGCACCGTTAAGGACAACCACACATTGAACCATAGCAATGTAAGGTTAGGAAGCGAACAATGTTAAAGGTGCTCGTCGCAATTGAGAATGAACTTGGTCAAGAAGCGGATCGACTCAATCCACCCTTCCGCTCGAATGGCTAGTTATATCACAAAGGGGCGTTAGATTCCCTTCCACAGTGTCCGGAGCACACGGTAATTCTCGCTCACCTTCGTTGACCGTATGTGCGCCGTTGAAAGCATCCTTGTCGGTCAGATGCCTGTACCGGAAGATATTCTTCGTGAGTCCCCAGTAGTACCGCGTATCTGCACACCACCAGTCAGGATGCAAGACTCGGCGCATATACTCAAGGTAGTTCTTCACGTACCGGTGTTCCCGAGAATCAACTGGGGTGCAACGACGACCCCACTCGCGTTGTACTCCCCCGCGCTCTCCACCGTCGCCTTGATCGTCCCCGCCAGCACCTGGTACGGGTCCCCCGCGCCCGTCGGCGTGACCGGTGACGGCTCCAGCGCGGTCCCAAACGCGTCCGACAGCCGCACGTGTCCCCTGCCTCCCTCCCCTGCGCCCAACTGCTCCCCGAACGCGTCCATGGTCAGGTTGAACCGGCGCGCGACGGGCAGGACGACCGCCATCAGGTGCGCCTGGACGTCCGCGACACCGCCGTGCTGCGCGATGCGGTGGTTCACGAGCGCGCTCGCGAGCTCAGGCAGCGCGTTCACCTTCACGCCCCCGGACACGACGTCGACCGCCTGCGTCGTGCCCAGCACGGCGTGGGCGAGCGGGGTCGCCGTGAGCAGCGCGTCGCGGAGCCGCTCGAGCGCCTCGTTGTCGTCGGGGCTGGCGGCGGCCTTGAACGCGAGCGCGCGGAGCGGCTTGGGGAACGCGGGGCCGTACGTCGCGGCGCAGAGCGTGGAGCGGTACGGGCTGCCGCCGCGGACAAGCGCGGGCGCGTGCGGGTGCGCCTCGATCTCGACGAGCAGCGCGGAGAGGATGCCGATCGCGGTGTGTGGCGGGGGCACGGAGGAGTGGCCGCCTGCGGTGCTCACTTCGAGGCGGACGTCGAGGTAGCCTTTTTCGGCAAGGGACGGCGTGGCGAAGATGACGGAGGGGCCGTAGGGCGTGCTGTAGCTACCTAGAGGAGCGGGGAGGGGCGCGTTGAGGTGCAGTAAAGGGAACCGGGGTGGGGTGCTTACCGCCTTCGTCGAGCAGGGCTGCGAAGCCGTTGGTTCCGTATTCCTTCTCAAGGAAGTCTGCGATGTGGCCAGCGCCCTGGAGTGATGTTTCGTGTCTGAGGATGAACGGCCAAGGAGTCATCCGTTGGAGGACTCACCTCGCTGCCAGACGCCTCTTCATCGAACCCAAATGCCCAGACGAAAGTGCGCGTTGGGTTAAATTCCTGCTCGATGAGCGCGGTGATGGCATGTCTGCGATTGAATTTGCATCCGATCAGAACATGCCCTATAGTTGGGAGAGGAAGGGGGTAATCACAGAGATGCAATGAGGTCCGACTTGTCGTCGCAGCTCCCTCTTCCCCAGATCCATTTGCCTGTGAACCGAACATCATTAACCAAGTAACCGCTATAATCAACTAATGTCGCCACCGTCATAGTGCCCAGAGTACGGAGGGTGTATCCAGTCCTTCTCAGTGGCAGGTTCCACTGGCACGACGTCTGCATTAAAGCATCAGCGAATTATTGACGGGCACAGAAGAGTCGTCGTTGTGTTCACCTTGATGGGCCGCCATGAGGACAGGCAACAATGATGGATCGGACCCTTGCCAGCGTAGGACGATGCCGTGCGTATTAATCTTGAACACCTCAAGCGTCTGGAAACTGCAGCAAGCGAGTTCGGATAATGGGTCACTTCGTGCCTCGGAGAATGGATCACTTACACTTTCGGGAACGTTTCCTCTAAGTATTCGTGGAGCTTGGGGAAGGTGTCCCAGCGAAGGTCTACTCCGACCGGGCCGAGGTCATCGTAGGACTCAGTCCTGTGTTGCGTAGTTTTGAAGCATTAGCACCGCCGCCCAGATACACTGGAGTAACAAACGCACGGGACTTGGACGGCACCACTCAACCTCTTGTATGCGGCAAGCTTGAACTGTTCATCGGCGTAGACCGCATCGAGCTGCTTTGCGAGGCCAGCATACTTGACAGGAAGGAGTGGCTCGGCCTGCGGACAGTATTCCGAATTTTCGTTGGGAGGTATGGGGCCGACTTGCGTGTACTGGTCGGCTACACGGTTGTCGCTTCCCCATGGCCAATGGATGTAAGTGATAGCCAGCACCACACAAAAGAAAACGATCGCCCGTAAGACGCGGATTGCTGGACTGCTCGTAGGTCGGGTTTCTTCCTGCGCGGACGGTCCGCTATCAGGCTTTTCGCCATCGTTGTAGGAGACTGTGAGGACACGGTCTTTCTGCGAGTGGAAATGCGAGGGGAGTATTGGCATCTTGTCCGCGATATGCTGTGCCACTCGAGACTCCATTGGGGCCGGGGGACCTTGCGCACGAAACCTGTTATGAGGCAGTACTATCAGATCCGGTCGAGGAAGATGTCAGTCAACAAAAGGTGTAACCAAACCAACCACGCACTGGCACCTGAGTGACCCTCTGTTCACAGTGAGCCCGCTTGATCTGAGTACCACAACGCGGATCCGGAGGTAGTTACGTGGTGAGATAAGCACTCACTTTAGTAAATCGTGTCAGGGATCAACGCAGTCTCGGATGAGGGACCGCGGTTTGGACCAGACGTTGATACAGTTAGCAACTCTCGTGGGAGTCCAAGGTGGGTGGGAGGACGTCGGCCCCTATAATCCTGCTTATCTATATTTGATATCCGGTAGTGGCGGCATCGTCGGGAAGGGCAGGAAAAGCCCGATCGCATGTAAGTAAGTCACTCAACCCGGCGCTGGCCATGGGCCGAAGGCCACCGTCGGCCGCGGGGCAACTGACGGTGTATATCCCTGGACCTCCCATAGGCGGACGTAGTAACCTACGACGACCAGAGGCTCAGGTTAGGTCCCGCACACCTTCCTTGAACAGACGGGGGAATCTCTCTCCACTTACGATACATTATCTACACCGTACATACATACATCACTTGCATAGCACTAGGTAGCAGCCACATAGGCCGTAACCGGCCTGAGCGCTGCTATATAAAATCGGATTTCATCGTCATCATAAGTTAAAGTACAGGCCCCAGGGTATACGTTGGCTACGTACTGCGCAATAGGGATTAGTGCTCCCATAAAGACTCTTCCTCAATTTAAAGGAGTGGCGGTTTGTCAACGATGAACATACTTACGAGTAGGTTTCAATTCTCCCTAGGCTGCGACAGAGATGTCGGGACAAAGAATAAGATAGCTAGGCGCATAGCTAGACTGTGGAGTCTACCAGAAAAACCGACGATGAATGTATGGAATATATTCTGTTGAGGGCAAGCCAAGAGTACGATTGCCGCGGCCTCCGGAGGGACTGGTTTGCGTTGGCGTAGCGCCCAATGTGGGACAATGATCCGGGACAGCCACTTCCGCAACATGAACAAACAGGAGTCTCGTCGTATCAAGAACCTCCGAAGCGGCTTCAACGTTTCCCATAGTGGCGGCGGCCAAGTATACTATAAGTATAGTCAATTCACCATCTCGCCCACTTACATGTTTGGAATGTTGAGTGACTGTTACCAGTCAGCACCGCCAACGAAGTATGGAGTTAGACTCACGTCACTCAGTCTGTGTCCCAACTTCGACCTTTCATTCATCCGGTCCAACAATGCTCAGCGGCGAAAACTACACTAAGTTCATCATCAAGAATCTTGACACTGACAGTGGTCCGCGTCCACATCGCATTCTTGTACTTCACCTCAGTTTCTCTTGACGTTCCGTGTAGGGCTTCGCGATGGGTTGGTTACCCTGCCAGTGGCGTTCCCCTGGCATTACTGATGATGTGGCCATCGAACATGACTATGGTCTTCTGGTGAGTCCACATCGCATTTCCATATCTGATGATACACGCACTGAGATGAATGTTATTGTCATGGACGCACGACACGGCGCTCGGGCTTCGTCATAGTGCACACCCTCTGAACGATCCGACGAACTCACCGTCTCCTGTGGAACCTGACTCCGACACATATTACTCGCTCCCGCAAACCGAAACTACCATGGTCTCGTCTGCTATATCCTGGGCACGCATTCGGCTGTTTGGTATGTCTTTCCCTCAAGATTCTCCATCGGCACTGACGGCAGCACCCCATATAGCGCAGCCCCTCGTGCTTTTCTTCTCCCTCTTCTTCGTCCCTACAACCTCGCGCCTAGTGAATATCACTATCGATGATCGACTCGGAGACCCCAATACCGGTTTGTCTCCGGTGTATTTACCGACCGAGCCGATGACGTGGAACGTCGGTTCCCCACACGAGAACTGTACCCGGTGCAGAATTCAGCCTTGGACACTGGACTTTAACCAGATTCATGATCAGACCTGGCACGACGCAACTAGCACCCCCACTCTCACCCCCGCAACGATAACCGTTTCCTTCACTGGCTCCGCCGTATATGTGTTCAACATAGTCCCCAACACGCTCCCTGGCACTACCACATTTGCCAACATCTCCTTTACCATCGACAGAGAGTACGTCGGTTCATTCACCCGTGCTCCTGATTCCAGCTCGACCATCCTGTACAACTACCTCGTGTACAGGAACACGACGCTGGAGAACGGCCTTCATACCCTTGTCATGTCTGCGGGGGGTGGTACCGAGTCCCTCGTTCTGTTCGACTACCTGCTCTACACCACTGAAATCAACGGCACGACGTCGACTTCCCCTCAGCCCTCATCTTCCGGCGCACCAGTCGGCGCCATCCTTGGGGCTGTAGCCGGCGGGGTCGCTCTCTCTCTTCTCGGGGTCGTAATTGGGATATCTATCCTCCGTATCCGAAGGCGTACCAGGCTCGAACCGACGCCGAAGCGAATAATCTTTCCCAATGGAGGGCATGAGGACGAACGGGACGGTCACCCGGGAGTCTACCGTGGCAGGGGAGGGAGCGGCGCACACTTCGCACAGCCCATGATTCCCGCATCCCCGATCTTCTCGCCCATGATGCGACCGCTGAACCGCTCAGCAACACACAGTCCACCTCATCTGGCACCCGTGGTGTATTACGGTTCTGACGCACGTCCGTCGCTCTTCGACACAGATGTGGAACCCCATTCTACGGCGGGATGGTCGTCCAAACGCCGCGCGGAGCTCACACGAACACTAGGGGCCCTGCATCGGAGGATGTCGTTGCTCTCATCTTCCACCGCCCCCTCTCGATCACGAGTCAGCGGCGGGAGTGGAACTGAGACGGAGATCCGGGAGCTGGAGGCCGAAATCGGCGAGCTCCGTCGTGTGCTTGCGAGCTTGGGCGAGCAGTTTGCAGACGAGCGTGTCAGCCGTTCTGATCCGCTGCCTGTGTATACAGCGTAGTAGGAATCAACGTGAGTAATCTCACTTGCCAACTTCGAGAGATAGGTCCGCTTATGCACCAGAACATGTTGTGTAGGCTCCAGTCGACTGGTCTGTCGTGCGATTGTCATTGTGACCCGTTGATTTGAGAATATTCTGGAGCTACACGCTCTATTAAAGTACAGCGTATAATTATGTGTTTCGAGCTCTCGCCGGACCTACACACACTGCAGACATGCTAAACAAGCTTGCCGTTAACCTTCGAGTGCCCCTAGCTCATCGACGACTCGAGCCAGCGTCTGCTCCTACGATCGCCGGCCGGTCGTCCGTATCCCCTCCAGCTGAACTGTGGAACGTGAACACGACAGTGCTTCTCGTCCCTTCTTCAACCGGACCGGCGCCGTCTCGCTCTCGCTGTGCTTGATGGACTTGCGACAGTCCGCCGTTGTCAATGGGCGCTCGTTTGAGTGCTACCAAAACGATGATGATGGTGGGGTAGATGGCCTGGCAAGGATGCATGAGACCTCGAACACCCCGCCTCGAGATATGGCACACGGCATTGACCACAAGAGGTACGAGGCACCTATAGATAAAGTACGTGGCCACTTTGGTGAACGTCAATCCAGCGCCGGCTTGGGATGGCTCCGTTCGGGTCTGGTAGATAATGACGACTACCTGGATTCCCGTTGTAACGAACCAGTAGTAAGGACTATCGGGAGAGCAATGTTACCATGAGTGCGCAGTAAATGCTGCCAGACTCGACGAGTAGAGCGAGGGCCTTCAAGACTTCAAGTGGGACCTCGTTCCAGCTTGGGTGAAGTATTTCTTGACCAACCGCCTATGTTGCCTGTTGAATTTTGGCGTCCGTTAGGAGTCACCCTTCAAATAGGCGAAAGGTACGGGTACGTGGCACCATGTCTTGTAAGCGATGAGAGAAGTCGCGAGGGCGTTGACGGCCAGGGATAGCATCACAGACCACTTGGCGTATACGTTGTCTACAGCCTGTCTGTCGCCTGCATGCTTTGGCGTTCGTGCATGTGCATTCTGATGACGCCGGAGAGGGTAGGGAAATCAGACGGTCGGCCGCAGACAATCATACAAACACGACCAATTTGAACACACCTAGAATGACGGCCATGAGCAGCCTGAGCGGTCCAACGCAGTAGACGACTGTGTTCCGCCAGATGACGCACGTGCGCCACCAGACGATGGCATCCCCAATGATAAACTACAGCAATGAGATGAGCCCATTGGTGACCGGCTCATTTCATTCCCAATGGCTGCACTTACGTTTATCCCAAGCGCGATCGTCAGCATCTAGGTTTGTTTGCACGTGGCCTGATCCAAGGTTGCGAGCTCCTCATGCCGGGCCCTTCGTAGGATGGGGAGAACCGTCCCTTGCCCTGACGATTTGCGCTCCACTGGTTCCACATGAGTGCAGCCATGTACATCCCGGTGGACGTGTACAGAAGCACGATGCTGACGAGGAGCACCCTGCAATTGGTCTGTGAGGGTGGACCCCGATGGCTGCCTCGGGGGCCATTAGCGTAGAATCATTCAAAGGAAAGAGTCCTTTCTGACATGAGAAAGTATAAGGAAGTGAAAGGATCGACAGGACTCCTATGCTCTTGTGAGGACGGGAAACGGGAAACCAAATGGGACACCTCACCGAATGATAAACTTGCAAGCGAGGACTGGATTATCGTGTCTCCCCAGCTGGTAGCAGAGTTCCGCATGGTTTCGAGTGCCAACGTGTTGACTTCAATTGCACGGAAGTCGGGCACTGTCGAATTATCGAGAAACATTGCACCTGGAAAACGAAATACTATGGGCGTGAGGGATAGGGAGCGGCAGCTGGTGGGAAGGACTCACCCGACTGTCAACGTCTTCCACACGATTATATTTCGTGCGCATAGCATGAAGAAGTTAGAAATCCTGCGGTCTATCAGATTGTATCCACAGCCGGGCCCATTTGTGGCCCGCATAGTGGTGGAACTCGAATGCATATGGATGCAACGGCATTAATCGACGCTCGAATGTTCATCTTTCATGGAATAGAGTTGTGACTTGAATTTTGATAATCGCGTCGAACATGCACATGAAACTATGGAAATATAATACCATAGAGCGGCGTACGACGCAACGACTATTGGCTCATGATGGACTTCAGACTTCCTGGTAGGTGCCTGCGTACTTAGTATGGGATGCGTAGGGCACTCACTGTTCGTGGCGTAGCGAGTGCTCAGAAGTTCCCGAGCCTGAGGTGCTCGTCGCAGTTGAGAATGAACCTTGTGTAGAAGCGAATCGACTGGATCCACCCCTCTGCCCTCACAGCTGGCAGGTTCATATGGAAGAAGAGGTGAGTGTCATATCGCCATGGTAGAATGCAAAATCACCTTCATTGACTGTATGCAGGCCATTATATAGATCCTTGTCACTTAGATGGCTGTACCGAATGATGTTCTTCGTCAACTCCCAGTAGAACTGTGTATCTGTATATGCCAAGCCCGAATGAGCCCTCGACGCCACGAGCATATCAGCGAAAGGAGGTGCCCCACTTACCTGTGTTCCCAAGCGCAAGTTGAGGCGCAACCACCACTCCGCGCGCGTTATATCCCTCTGCGCTCTGCAGCGTCGCTTTGATCGTCCCCGCCAAAATTTGATAAGGGTCCTCCGGGCCCGTGGGCGTAACGGGAGAAGGCAGCAGACCAGAATCCCAAGAATCTGAGAGTCTAACGTGTCCTCCACTCCCATCTCCGGCCGGCTCCCAATACCCAAACGCATCCATGGTGAGATTGAACTGCGCTGCAACGGGGAGAATGACGGTCTTGACGTGCGCCTGGACATCGACGAGTCCGCTGTGTTGCGCGATCCGATGGTTGACAACAGCAGCCGCAAGCTCCGGGAGCGCGTTCACCTTGACACCCCCTGAGATGAGATCGACGGCTTGTGTCGTGCGTAGGACAGCATCGTACATAGGGTACGCCCGGATAAGACGTCCATGCTACTCGGAAATTTTCTCCGCTGCTTCTGGCTGAACATGGAGACGATGTTGGTGAAGACAAGCTCGAGCTCATCCTTGAGCCGTTCGATGAGATCATTCCACTCTTCCTTCATCTCCAGCCAGTGTTCCTTGAAATCCTGTACATCCTCGTTCCAGTCGTCGCGCGCCCCTTGCATGGCCCCCTGCATCGTCATTGTCGCACGATTCCGCACCTTCCGCGCCGTGTATTTGGCCCACAACCCCTCACGTCGTGCTTCGCGCGCCGTCCGGCGAGCGGCTCGAGCATCTTGCCTGACTTGCAACTCATCCTGTTCGCGCTCGGACTCGTCAGCCGAGATGCCGCTGTCGTCTGGGTCGAGGTTCTGCGCCGCGGCCTTGAATGCGAGCTGGCGAACGTCCTCGGGGAAGGTGGGGCCATACGTAGCAGCGCACATCGTCGAGTTGTAGGGGCTCCCACCCCGCTCGAGCACTGCTGGGTGCGGATGAGCCTCTAGGGCAACAACCATAGCGGAGAGAGCGCCAATCGCAGTGTGGGGTGGAGGTACGCTGGAGTGCCCGCCTTTGGCAGTAACCTCGATACGGACGTCGATATAGCCCTTCTCCGCCAGGGATGGCGTCGCGAAGATCACGTCATCTCCGTAAGGCGTACCGTAGTAGTCTAGATCGGGTTTGTTATCGTCCGATGACAGTTCCAGGCGGGAATGACGCTCACCGCCTTCGTCGAGCAAGATGGCGAAACCATCACGGCCAAATTCTCGTTCAAGGTATTTTGCGAGTTGACCGGCACCCTGAGTTAACAGCGTCGCCAGTCGGTGAGCCCAAAGGTATTACTGAGTACAGGAACTCGTACCTCCATGCCAGACGCTTCTTCGTCAAAACCAAAGGCCCACACGAAGGTACGCGTCGGCTTGAATCCTTGCTCGAGAAGAGCACTGATGGCATGCCTGCAACCATCCGTCAGATTGTACTGTGGACAGTACGTGACATTAAAGCACTTGCAATGAAGCGATGAGGTCCGCCTTGTCATCACCACTGCCACGACCCCAGATCCAAGTCCCTAGAAGATAGTCAGAGTGGGTTCTAAGGGAGCCGGTTATCCAATCATTTGCTTACCGTCGTAATAGCCTGAATATGGCGGGTGGACCCAGTCCTTTTCCGTGGCGGGGTCCACAGGAACAACGTCTGAAAACCGGTATTAGAAAGAATGGGTAACGCTAGAGTCTTCGGATATCACCTTGGTGGGCCGTTATCAAAACGGGATACAGAAAGGGGTCTGAGCCTTCCCAACGCAACACGATCCCGTACGTATTGACCTTGGTCACTTCAAGAGTCGAAAAACTAATGGCAGTCAATTAGTTCATTACAGACGCATCTGTCGGTAGCATCTGTCGGTAGCATGGCACTTGCATTGTAGGAAACGTCCTCTCCAGGTAATCGTGGAACTTTGCGAAAACATCCCATCGCGGATCTATGCCCACCGGTCCCAAATCATCGTATGATTCGGTCCTGAATAGATTTCAAGCGTGATGAGAGTCGGCGCCACGACGAATGCGCGAGGAAGATATGCTTACGGGATCTGAATGGCACCCCCAAGCACCCCGTACGCCTTCAGCTTGTAATCATCGCGAGCGTAGAGAGCGTCCAGCGTCTTCGAGATGTCGGCGTGACGCACGGGGAGCAGCGCCGGCACTTGCGGGCACAGTTCCGAAGACTCGTTTGGAGGTAGAGCTCCCAATTGAGTCGACCGGGGCGCTTCCGAAACCCGCCGATCCCAGAGCCAGCCAAGGCAGGCGATGCTGCTCAGCACCAGCAAGGAGAGGGAGAGGAGCATGGCCCAGGAAACATGACACTTCTGGTGATACTGGGCCGTGAGCGTCTGGGGCCCATGTTTGGGGGAAGATGCAGGGGAACAATGCTTTGAGTTTTTCTTCGAGCCTGACTGCAAGTTGTTCGAGGTCACGGTCAGAAACGGCTCCCCTCGCCATTGCATTAAATGGCTGAGCTACCTCAGACGGATCCATACAGGCCCGTATATCAGCTTAAAATCGTCAACCTGCGAGGATGGTGAGCATCTAAAGGCACGAAGACGACACTCGCTGCGCCAATGGCAACGTTCACACTTGCCTTTCGCTTTGCGATGCTCAAACCGACCGACGTGTCGTGTTTGAGCGTTTCAATGTCGAAACTGTTTCAGCCTGACCGTCTATCTACTCTGCAGCCGGCGAGGAAAGTGACGACTGCCAATGGGTATGAGGAGAAGTGTTTGCATAGTGTGAGACGGTGAGGTTGGGGCTGCGTGGCCTGGGCCGACAGAAGCCAAACCTTCTCACCCGCATTTGGCAGGTGGCGGTGATTCCCGGTTGCCCGGACCAGATCCCCAGGGAGAGGTTCCCACAAACAGTCAGTCCCGAAAACATGATTTGGATGCATGCGGGTATGTAACGACCCGCTCACAATGTAGAGTAGTATATAATACATGGTGATGCCAGTATGCAAAGTATACAGAGACTACTGGGGGAGAGCGTCAAGTCAGTGTTCATAATGATGAATATTGAATCGTAAAGATCATGGTTCGGCGAAGGACGGCGGTTCGTCGAGGTCAAATAGGACGACATGAGGATACGGAGGAAAGATAAGCTGGGAACTGTGCCGCACGTGGATGCACCGAAAACCACTAGCCGGCGGCCACGGCTGCGGCCGCGGATTCGGTAGCTTTCCTCTTGTGTACGTTCATGTGCCGTGCCAGTTGGTCGGGGCGTGCGAAGGATTTGTTGCAACCAGGTTCGGTGCACGAGTACGGACGTGCGCCGGTATGCGTTCGCAACTGTTTTGTGTTACCCAAGTGAGCCACCATGCCCATATAAGTACGCAGGACCCACACTCACATGCTTCGACAAATTAGAGGACTCCGAGAAAGCCCTGAAGGCAGACGAACAGACGTCAACAACGAGCGGGCCGCGAGCAAACTGTCAGCTTACCTGTCGCAATACGTGCACTTGAACGGCTTGCTCCCGTTGTGCGTCCGCTTGTGTATCGTCAATGCACCGGCGATCGCGAATGCTTTGCCGCATCCCGGAAAGTCGCAGGCGTACGGTTCTGACGAACGGAGCCCATCAGTCCCATCGCGGAGATGCGAACGTGCGCGACTCACTTTCTTGCGTATGCCGACGCATATGTTGCGCCAACGTCGCAGCCTCGGAGAAGTTCTGCCCACATACACTACACTGGAACGGTCGATGTCCCGTGTGGCTCTAAACAGCCATCGTAAACACCTCATCTCACGTCTGGAGGGGAGCGATGCCACGCACCTGCATGTGCCGTGAGATCTTCTGCTTGCTCGCGAACCCGTTATCGCCATTCCTCGCGCAGCCCTCCCAGAAGCAGTCGTAATGCGCGCGACCGCTACCGATGTGTGCAGAGGCGATGTGCTCCGTGAGGGCATCGCAGGACGCGAAGGTCTGCTCGCACCCTGTCCAGCGACATACGTGGGACGCGTCGTTCGAGCAGTCGTGCTCGGGGACAGGCGTGGGAGGGCCCCCGTGTAGGATGCCGTCGTTCGTCGTCGTCGGGGAAGACGCTGCCGGCGGCGTGAGGGCTGGCGTATGTGGATGTGCGTGGTGGTGAGAAGGGGTGTGCGCGCCGTTGTGGGCGTTCGTGGGGAAACTGGGTGTCCGCATCGAGAGCCCGAGGTGGTCTTGGAGCAGATGGCTCACGAGCATGTCCGCCAGATTGAACGAGTTCCCAGAGGAAGGCCCCGGAACAGACTGCGAACTGGGGTAGACCTGGCAATCACCCCAAAGACATGCCAAGGAGTCCATTTCAGCCTGCTGGGACTGGAACTCATGGCGGCTTTCCGGGCCCGGGGGCGTCAGGTAAGATGAGGACGCTGCAGTTGGAGGAAGCCGGAGATGCTGTAGATTGACGTGCCCGACTAGATCTGACAGCGAGCTGTACGTAGCAAAACACCCGCTCCACCTGCATTGCAACACTGGCGCAGGCTGTCGGGCATGCAGCGAGGGTGGTGGCAAGGAGGGTACGCTAGGTGAAGGAAGGGTATTGTGCGCTCGTGTGTGTGGGAAGGGAGACGGAGACGGTTCAAACGCGGGGCTTGGCACCAGCTGTGGCGTCGATGTCGCGGAGTCGAGCGGAGGAAACTGGAGGGGGTCCTGTGACCGAGTTGCCGGAGGTTGTGAAGATCCAGGAAGCTGGAAATCAATGGCCTGGTCGGCCATGAACGTGTAATCGGTGCTTCCACCTGAGGGCACGTAGTTCCTCATGTCCGAGTGATCGAAGTGGTAATCGTTGCAGCACTGAAACTGATGACGTCGGTTAACATCCCACTCGCCACGTTTGTGTGACACAGCCCCCCCACCAGACAGTGGAAACAATAAATAAAAAAGTATTAAAAAAAGACAACTCACAAGCTGGTCGAAGACCGTGCAGTCAAACTCGTCAGGACATTGCTCTCCAGGACACTCTTTGACACATGGTTGCGCGGCGACGAACTGCTCGCACGAGGGTGCATCATGGTGATCGTCGTTGCACGCGACCACGACGCATTGGTCGGTGCACTGTGAGGTTAACTGAAGGGTACAGGACCCGTCGTCGCACTGCGGCTCCGTGCAGTCTTGAGCGCATTCCTGACAATCGTCACTGTAGTCGCTGTTAGCCGCTGTAAAGGCCCAGTCGTCTATGCCGTCGTAGACAGGTTGAAACGTAGAGGGCGCAGTCATTGACGACGGCGCCTCGTGGGTGCTCCTCAAGGCCGAGAAGTGTTCGTAGTAGAGAATGGAGGGAGGTCGGAGGGGCTCCTGTACTAGGGGTCGGCGACGAAGGGTAGGCGACCCAGACTTGCTGTAGTCGGAACGAGGGTACGAGGGTTGGGGGTTCAACTGGCCATGAGGGGGCGCTGAGGGAGGAGGAGATAGGCTGGGACGGGCCATCGTCGCCATCGACTGTATGGATAGGCACTGAAGGGAGTACCCTCCCAGTCGCAGTCTCTCAGCTTCACCCTTACCTAAGCACGACTGTGTATTTGAATAGACGCCCGTATTCTATCCTCCTATTGGCTCGGCTGCAGCCCCGGCGGCACGCCCGTTGTGCCGGACGTGCTTCTCGGTCAAGAATCGTCCACGACTCTGCGCGTGCCCCCATAAGCAACCAATTGGCCTGCCCATCTCAAAGGCGTTCAATAACAGCAGATCCGCTCCAGTCAGATAAGCTCAGGCTAATCGCAGAGCCACCATGGCCGTGGATGGTGAGAGCTCTCTCCGCTAGCCGCGTGGTAAGTTGCATCCAACTTTGGACATCAAGACCGTGACGTACGTATGGTCGTAACCTACAGCGTCACCGGCCGGGTGAACCATATCTCGGACACGAACAGCGTAAATCGTGGTAGAGTGTTCGAGGCAAATATTTGTTTCTCGATTGATTTGCATGGGATTCATCCGGAGGTGGAACTACATAAAACATATACACATCATTGGACACTGAACGGAAACTAGGCCCGGCATGCCGGATTTAAAGTTTCCTTCAACCTTGGATGCCACGAACCGGGGCCAGCGTCCAACTTATGCGTGGCGGTCTTGTTCACTTTGCCAGTTCATGCTGCATGCCAGTACCAAAGTCCCGACGGTCAGGAGCAGAAACAGACGAAAATTTTACTTCATTTTTAAAGGTCCAGTAAGAGCTCGTTCAAAAAGATATACAATTCCCATTCGTGCTAACATGATCGCCTCGAAGAATCATCATGTTCATGCACAACCTCAGCACCGAAACGCTTGCAACTCCGTGTTAGCTCCATGAACGCGATGGGATCGGGCGTGCCCGAACGGACAACAATCAGCGGCTTCGTACCCCTGCGAAAGAGCCCGTCCTCCAAAGCTGGGACCAACGCCCATGACCTCATCTTCTCCCTGCGCAAGGCGACGCCTGGATCGTGCAGAACCAAAGTCCGAACGGACGGAGGAAGGGTCCTGAGCATGAACAGCCCCGCTGGGTGTGTGATCTCCAGTGTCTCAACGTTCGGGCAGACCCGAAGCATGTTCACCATAAACCGGGTTGTCACGCCGGACAACGACAGGTGTCGCACGTTCGGGATTGTGACGCGGGCCGCTGCCTCGCGCTCGTATATCGACCTCAGGTACTCCGCGAAAGGCGTCATCGCAGAAGCCGTGAACGAATAGTCGATGGAGAGGTGGGTGACCTGCGGTGGGAACGTCTGCGCGTCAAGTTGTTCGAAGACGTCGTCGTAGCTCCGGTCCGTGTACCGGAACGAGACATGTCGGAGGTTAGGGAGACAGTCGAGCGTCGTGACCTTGTCCAGGATTGTCGAAACGGCCATAGACGCGTCATCCGTTTGAGGACACAGCCAAAGGCGGACGGCGGCCGGGTCTTCGGACAAGCGACTGGGCGGGACGCTCCTAGACACATGAAACGTGATGGAGCGACACATTTCGCCGGCGACTCTGTTTGCCTCCATGGTGAACAGATCGTACGAGTCTTGCGTGGGTGTGCGTTTGGGGAGGAGTCGGAGGAAGCCCTCCGCGCTCTGAGGGTTCGGGATGTGGACATCCCGTGAGGTGATACAGGCGGCGAGCGCAAGCCAAGTGCGGTTGACCAGAGCGATGTTCTTCAGCAAAGCTGATCGCTCCTGCGGTGTTTGTGGTGCTTTCCAGAGCTCGGCGAGGATGAGGGAGGTGAGTTCCGGGGGAATCCATGGTGGCGAGCAAGACTTTGCGGATGAAATCGCTGGTTGTGTGGAGGGAGACATTGGTGTGGTGGTTCTGTGGAGGTTTGGCGACAATGGTAAGGCAGAGGACCATGGACTTACAAGTGTTTTATGTGCGCGCGCGAGCCGCCCCTTAATGGTGCCTCGGCTCACGCGAGACCCGAGAGCAGGCGGATGTTGCGAAAAAGGTAGGCGTTACCTGGGCCTGCGGGCGGGACTGAGAGTTGGGCATGCAGAACTGTCCGTGAGAATCGCACATGTCGGATATGTGTCAAGTCCGGTCCAAAGTCAAATGACAGGTGAGGGCGTTGAGCTGTGGCAGAGTTGCAACTTAAACAGACGCCCGTGCTTCGACGGGCCAGCGCTTAATGCCCTCGAGCTGTTCTTTATTTGCTCTGGCAGCCGTGCCACCCGGACGATGGACTCATTGTTCCGCTCTCCATTCCTCCGCGATCATAGGACTGGTCTCGCATTGTCTTGGGTTTCTGTCCTTGCGTCCAGTTAGGCTACACTGTCGAGTGGTCATAATGATGCATGGACTGTAGTCGTAGTATAGCACGATGACTTATGTCACTGATCATGAAGCACATACAGGTCAAACCCCGGACCCTGTTCCAAATTCGTCCACCCTTGGTTCCTCGAACCGCGTCGTGTCTTTAGGCTCTTCGAACGGTGTCTCGAGCGCTTCATTCATTCCTGCTGCCAGCTCGGTGTCCTCCAAATCCATGGGCGGCCCTCTGAGGGTCCCCAGAGCGGATGGCGGCTCCCTCTCATTTTTCATCGAGTCCCTGCCCTCCTGTGCCCTTGTTTTCTCAGCCATCTGCGGCGGCTGCTTCGGGCGGAATGGGTCGTGGTGCTTCGGCATGGGCGTCGACACGTTCGTCCTCCGCGTTGGAATCGACTTTCCTGTGCAACGATCGGTATCGGTCATTCCTATTCCGCCCCGCCGTTGGAGACTTGTGCGAAACTCACGGAGTCCCTTGACGAGGTCGTACCCCTTGAGCCGGTCCCGATCGCAATCCGGGTCGATGGACGTCCCCTCGTCGATGGCGACGAAGTCGATCTGGCGCGCGCGGAGGAACCGCTCGTGCAGCGTCCACAGCGCGTCCGGCACGACCTCGTCCACCCACCTGCAATGCCGGAGCACTTCGCACCGGTCTTCGTACGCGAACGGCGTTGGGGCGCCGTGTTCGTCGCACAGCTCGTCCGAGAAGACGCCGACTAGGAGATGTACGGAAGGGAAGGAGAGCTTGGCTTGCCGCAGCTGCAGCACGTCTCTGCTTGCGCATCGCGTATAGGTGAGCACTCTTGGCCAGCTATTCAAGTTGACCCAGGCAACTGCGCGCACCTCGGCGTCAGTGGTCCGAATACACCATCCACATAGACCCTCCATGTCCGCGCGTCGTCTCCTCGCCCTCCTACCAGTGACGCATTGAGCGAGCGTTGCACATACGCTTGGATATCCTCCGCGGTCAGCGTCACAGTGTCGAACCTCTCCCGTGCAGCCGGCAGCGGGGCGGGCTCCCCGCCAGCGAACCGCGGTGGTGTCCCCAGGTCCGCTATGCTGGACTCCATGGACCGCGGGCCGTCCGAGATGACGTCGTAGTCTGCGAGGTCGTCCGTCGAGAGCACGGAGAGCGCGTCGAGTGACCGGCGCATCGTTATGCTTCCAGGCGTACGCGGGTGGAGGTGGATGACGAGGATCGCGCTGGAGTGGCCCGCGCCGGGAGGATTAGAGGTGTCAGACAACAAGCTTGACGAACTATATGACTGGGAACCTTAGGACGGAGACTTCGTGATGGACGGGCCTCGTGTTGGCCGCTGCGCTGCAAATGGCACCACGTACGCCTCTTTGCTCCCGTTGCGCTCCCACCTTCCGGACGGGCTGCCCGAATGCCTGGGCATGTAGCCGAGGTAGATCGAGCTTTGCTCTGCGCGAAGAATCAACTGTCAGTGCGCCATGGAAGGCCACCATGGATTGACTCTCGAGGTCCAGGGGCAGAGATGGGAACGCGAGGTAAGTAAGTACATAGATCAGATCAGATCCATGTATGTACATACGCAGTTGGGATTAACATGGCTCCACGTCGGTGGCTGTTCTTGGTTCAGACCATACCTCATCATCCCGCCTGCCATGCGTAGCTGGATACACTCCGTCAAACCACTGGGTAACTTCAACGCACCCAACCCGTCTGGAGCGGACGGCGCTGCCCTCCCGCCGCTGGCGGAGGCCATCACCGATACATCTGCAGACAAAGACGGCCCACTCGCCAGGGCGCTCGCGCTCCTCTTCGAGGCCTCCCCTGTCCTACACAGCGACCTCGTCCCTGGGGTAGCATCGCGCATACAGAACGCACACCCCATCCTCTCCTACTTCGCCCTCATCGACACATCGCTATTGGTGATATCCGCGTGGAGCGACGATCTCAAGGCGCAGTTCATCGCTGGCCACCCGCGCATCGGCGAGGTCAAGGGGCTGTCCAAGCTCAGCGAGCAGGAGCAGGCGGCGAAGGCGACGCCCCCAGACGTCCTTGCGCGCCTGGCGCACCTGAATGCGCTCTATGAGCGGAAGTACCCAGGTTTGGTGTATATCACCTTCGTGAATGGGAGGTCGCGTGCGGAGATCAAGGACGAGATGGAGGATAAGCTGGGACTGGAGCACTCCGTGAGTGCGGACGAGCCATCGGCGGTGAGTATCGTGAGTGTAGAAAAAGGTAGCGAGGAGTGGAAGGGTCAGCTGGAACGAGCGGTGAGCGATGTAGGAGAAATCGCGAAGAGCAGGCTGCGGTCGTTGGGTGTAGGGGGCTCAGAAGGTGAGTGCACTGCGCTCGTCTCCACACTTACCTGATGTATGTACGTCGGGGATATAGCGTGACAGTGCAGAGATCTACGAGCAAGAGATCTATCCAGGTTACACGAACGACAAATACGCCATAGCATGTGCCAGCGGAGTCCATGTTTAACGTACAGCAACAGACATCCGTTAAATACCCGAATAAGAACGAAAACGTGGGGACGACAACAGGGAGAGCGATATAGCACACCGGAAACAAGCCGGACAGTGGACTTCTTCTCATTTCGCTATGCAACAGAAGTCGCCGACGCGGTGCTGTTCACCCGCTCCGCTCGTTGCTAACCCGCAGGCCCAGTCAGCAACCCTCTTGACGGGGAGTTGCGCATATAGTTGAGAGGACACTCACCCCAAGCACCTTCTGTTTGCGGACCTCCCACTCGGGGGCGCGTCGGCGGAGGTCGCTGAGCATCTCGTCCACGAGCGTGTACGGCCCCTCCGGCTTCTCTTCCGCAGCCGCAGCCGCAACTTCCGCCTTATGGTTCACCTGAAGCTGCTCCTCCATGGCTTTCATCTTCTCTTGGTATCGCAGTTCGGCCTGAGCCTTCGTGTCCTGGTACCGCTTCTGGCTCGCGAGGATCTCTTCGCGGAGAACGCGCATCCGCTCCTGGTGCCGGAGCTCGGCTTGTCGCTGCCAGTCGGCACGCTCTCGTGCTAGTTTGGCCTGCACGTCGTCTGGGTTCACCCGGCGACGGATGAAGTTGAGGCCATTGTCGTATGCCTGCCGAGGCAAGCGGGATGTCAGGGAATGGGGGTACAGTTTGCATAAGACGACATGCGGTCGCAAGGAGGCGAATAGCTTACCTTGCGCTTGGCTGGGTCGCTGAGGACGTCAAATGCGGTACGGACCTGTCGAGAAGTTGGATGAGCGCCTCGGTAGAACTCGACGCTTGGAGGGGATCAACAGACATCTCTAAACCTGCCTTCTGCGGCTGCAATCTCTCGCTCGTCAGCACCAGCACCAAGTTTGTCTGTAGGCGATCAATCAGGTCATGGACTCTTGTAGTAGGGCATGCACCACATACCAGGGTGGGTCTCCAACGCCTTTAACTTATACGCCTTCCGAACTGGATTCGCACACCAGGTTCATGCCCGCACCAGACTCGAGGAAGATAAGGAAGACGTACTGTCATCGGCGGTGGCATTCTGAGGAACGCCTAAGATATCGTACAAATTTCGTCTTGAGGCCATATGGCCTGGGCACGGCTAGGGATGATCCAGGATGGGAGTAGTGTTAAGAGGCGGATGCCGGACGACGGTGAGCAACGTGACGGTGCAGGCGTCGTGCACAGTGACACTGGGAAAGCGCAGGGCCGTGTTCGACATGCGGCGTCACGTGGGGCGCGTACCGTGCTCAAATCGGCGCTTCCGACGCGTCTCATGGCAGTTTCAAGTACTGTATATAAAAAGGCCCGGGGCCGATCGCGAGTTCTCAGAATCTCAGCGATCAGCGCTGCGGGAGCGCGACGGATGTGTTTTAACGCTTTAGACAGACCAGTAACAACATATGTAACCATTAATGTACATATACAGTGCTGTATGCCCAGATCGAGAGTGCAGACCCGCGGCCGGTTAATGTGCATACAGGAACTTCCCCATCGTTGCCAGGGTCAGTTGTGGTCAAATCTCCCATCGGGCTTGGCTTCTTATCTCCTTCATGAATCCACAATACGAGATGAGCTTCATGATGACGCAGAGCCAGTCTGACCTGCATGCGTTGTATATATGCATTGCATGGGAGTCAGCTCGACTGGGAGGAAGACCAGACAATGTGATGAGCATCCAGACCATTAATGTGCCAACCATAAGGTTACACATGAGAGAGTTGTGTCGTGCTGTGTCGCACTGTGACAGCGTTGCATGGCCGCAGACTTGAATCATGCCCAAATGGATGATGCTGCTTCTTGTGCACTTCCTAGCTTCATGGGCCTCTACCAGCATCTCATGAACTGCTTGCTCCTGAGGTGTACAACCCTCAAGATGCACAAATCTACAACTCTGGAAGATGATCAGGTGAAGTGGATGATCAGACTCACCTCATGATCAGGCTCATGCTGTTCATCCACCTGAGGTTCAACCCACTTCGTGGACCAAGATACCCATGGGTGGTCCTAGCCAAGATATGTGTGGGTGCACCATGCATTGAGCAAACATCTGCTCACCATGTGAATTGGACACCACGGCAGATGTCCAATTCACGCGGTGGTCAGTTGTTCGCTCAACGCCTTCGTGCCATACGCGACGTACGGCAGTTGCAGCAGCACACTGATACAGTGATACTTATACAGATTACGGAGAGCGAGGCAGCGCAAAGCACTGTATGATGGACGATCGCATGACGACAGTCGGCGTGGTGGCTACCCGATGAGTTACGCCGTTCTGTGGTAACGCCCCGTCGCCCGCTTCGTAGCGAGATCAAAGACGGATTGGACCTCGCCCCAGCACGCTCACGTGTCGCCCCCATTGTCCCTCGAGTCAGGCCTTCGATCGCGTCCCATCTTCATTCCCCTCCCCTCCCAGCCACAGCCATCCCTAGCCTGAACCCCCCTTTCCTTTCAGACGCGTACCTCTCATTTTACGGCGCGTCATACGGGTGTTCACTCTCATTAGCACGTCGACGACATGTCACGGACACGCGTCGGATCGTCAGGGACTCAACGTAGACGACGCTCTGCCACTGGAGCTCGCTCAGCCGTCCTTGGAAAGAAGAAGATCGCTCCTCCCAAGGTCGTCACCATTGCCGGTCAAAAGGTGAAACCCACCGTGATCCTCGACACGTTTTTCGCATTTGTGTCAGAACGCTACAGGATACACTCCAAGCGTTTGGCCGGAATACCCCAATCGGAATGGACCGATGATCCCATCCTGCAACAAAACCCGTTCACGAATGTCTTCCGCGTCTTCGACCGCGTTACCCAGTATATCCTCCAACATGTCATCCGAAAAGGCGACCAAACGCTGCACGAACAATGCTTCCGCCTGATGCTCTTCCGCTCGTTCAATAAAGTCGAAACATGGGAATATCTCACCGACGAGTTCGGCGCGTTGACCTGGAGCAAGTTCGACCTCCTCGCAATCGAACACGCCCTGCTCGATCGGCAAAAGCAGGCCCCCCTCTATAACCCCGCCTATATCATACCGCCATCGAAGCTTGGAGCGAGCGCAAACGCGTCGAATCACCTGAGGCTCATTCAGCTCATGATGGAAGAAGACCTCCCATCGCAGCTCCAGAAGCTCGAGCACCTCAAAGACGCGCATGGGAGAATCATGCTTTTCCCAGGCATGGGCGAATTTATGGCCCTTCAGTACGCGAATCCCCCCTTTGCTTCCGTCGCCCCGCCCTCAGCTGATCTTCATGCTTCCATCCAGGCTCCTCCTCGATCTGAACATGACCGCCCACTTCAACTTCTCAGAAGACGAGTGGGTCGCGCTCGGCCCCGGCTCGCTCGAGTGCCTCCGGAAGATGTTCGGCAACGAGGTCCGCGGGAACGAGCTCGACGCGCTCCACTGGCTGCACCGCACGCAACACGACCACTTCGCGCGTCTGTGCACGCCCCTCGAGGGCATCCCCAAGCTCATCGAGGGGCGCGTGGAGGGCTTGAGCATGGTCGACATGGAGCACGCGCTGTGCGAGTGCGAGAAGTACTCGCGCGCGGCGCACCCGACCATCGTCGGCCGTCGCCAGAAGGTCGGCAAGCGCCAGTTCGTCCCGCGCCCCGGGCCCATCACCGCGGAGGTGCCCGACCACTGGCGCGACCCGGACAGCAGGAGGCGGACGGTGTTCGAAGAGCCGCCGGCCATGGAGGTCGACGGGGAGATCGTCTACGAGGTGTCGCACATCGTGGCTGAGAAGAAGAACTCGCAGGCAGGGGACCCGTTGTATCTCATCCGTTGGGTTGGCTATCGCCCCGATGACGATACGTGGGAGCGCGAGAGCAAGCTTGTCGACGGGGCGCCAGATGTGCTCAGAGACTGGACATCGAAGAAGAAGAGAATTCAAGCACGCGTGCAGGAATTCCAGCGGATGGGCGATAATTACATACCGACGCCTCGGGCGAAGTCCAAGAGGAAAGGCAGGAAGTCAGTCCAGGAACTCTGATGTTCAGACACATATTTCCGCGAGTTTCACCTTTTCAGTTTTCGGATTGCTTTCGTGTCGCTTCTGTCCGTCGATTTGCTGTCTTTGCTTCTACCAGGTTTTTGTCGCCGTTGGCTACCGCATCGTGTTACCCCGGAATACTTTAGGATTACGCCTGTAATATGGTTCCTAACTCGACCAGTAGAAAACAAGTAGAACTCACGTTTTGAAGTCGGACGTACCGGGTCGGCGTGTCAAGCCCTGGTCCAATTGTACCGATCATCTTGAACAAAGAGTATACAAACGAAGATAATTTACACCGTGCCAGCAAGCAACAGCTCCCGTGAAACCAATGTATCATACAACACTCCGACTATAGTCCCTCAAAGAACGACAGATCCTGCGCAGACAACCCGCCGGCCTTCGCCCCGTTCGCCGGTTGCGCCCCACCCCGAACGCCAAACGCACTCCCATTCCCATTCGGCGCACTCAAAGGAGACGTCGTCCTCCCAAAGTCCCATGCATCAAACAGAGGATCCGACGCAGGCGCACTCGCGCTTGTAGCAGACGAGCTCGTGTGCATAGGCGCGAGACTTGCAGGTGGTGGAGCCGGGGACGGAGCACTGGGAGCAGCACTGCGACTGCGGGCTGTCACGCCGATCATGCCCAAACCACTTGATGGCCGCGTGGGGTTTAACGGGAAGCTCGAGCCTGAAGGTGTCAGTGGCTGTGCGGCCGCTGTCGTTGGAGCAGGTGGGTCCGAGTCCTCCTCGTCCATAATGTTGAGCAGCTTCGACGGTGCTCCGTCTCCGCCTGGTCCCGGTATGGCGGCGGGGAGGGGCGAGGCTGGGGCTGGCCACCGCTGGCCTTGTTTCGTGGCCGCGAGCTCGAGGAGGCTGAGGGTGTGCATGTGCTCTGCTGCGTGGGACCGTCTGCGGCCGAACAGGGAGGAGGAGCTGGCGCCATTCGTCGGGGAGATCGGTGTCGTTGTGGATGGTGAGCGCGCTGATTGGCTCGATGGACCCTGGAACTGCGGCGGTGGCTGCAGAGGTGGTGGCTGCAAGGGCGGCACTGCCCTCACAAACGACTGTCCCGGTGGGGGTTGCAGTGGAGGAGGCTGGAGGGCGGGAACCGCCTTCGTAGGTGGGTCCAGCCGAGGAGGTTGCGACGCTGTTGGGGGCTTCGTCGGCACGCGTGGTGGCGAGGGCGTGGCAAGCGAGCTTCCGAATGAATCGTCAAATCCACTAGAGCTGGAGGGGTTGTGCTTCGGAGCGAGCAACGCCTTGTCTGATGTGCTGTTACTGAACAGCGAAGTGCTTGACGTTGACTGTGGTGAAAAATTGGATGATGGAGAGGAGTGGAAGTCTGAAAAGTCATCATCGTCGAGGGTAGCTAGATTGGGCTTCAACAAAGCAGCCGAAGCACCAAGCGACGACGTAGGAGGGGGCGACATTACGTAGGGTGATAACATCGGCAAGGTCTGTGATCGTGAAGGGGGGCTGCGTAACTTGGCAGTGGCGGCGTTCGCTGCAGCGAGTGTGCGAGGGGACTTCGCTATTGGAGGGGGTACCGGAGGAGAAGGATGCGCATGCGATAGTTGCTCCACTGGGGATTGGAAGGCGGAGAAATCGTCGTCGTCGTCGAAGAGGTTCGACGTTAACGGGCTCGTCGTCGGCGACTTTGAATTGTGGGCCTGTGATGGCGGACGTAGCATCGGGCTCGAAAGCGATGACTTCGAGAAAACCGTGGCCATCGGTGTCTCACCACCAAGCGAGCTAGATGCAAAAGTGGACTCCTTGCCTTGGGCCGAACGCTGAGGTGTGCTGGCGGGCGTGACAAGGTGAGGGTATAACTCGCCCAGGGGCAAAGCAGATGAGGGTGAGGGCGGCGAATTCTCAGCAGCGGTTTGATACGAAGTCCGAGACGATGTCGAAGACGCCGACATCGGACCAGGCTCAACCTGAGCAGCTATTGGAGGACGAGCGAATGGCGATGATAGCGTGGGTTTCGACTTGGGCAGCACAGATGGGGCGATCGGCTTGAATGATGGAGGCGGCGGTAATGCAAAGCTGTTCAAACGCGGTGGCGATGTCTGCAAGGGGGAAATTGGGCGAGAGGAGGGCTGTGAGGAGGATACGGAGGCAGAAGAGGGTTTCGAGGATCCAGCCCCCGGGGTGCTCGAAGGTGTAGTCGACCATGCGAGCTCAAATGGTGCACCAAGTGAAGGAACGGATGGCTGACTCGCGTTAGGTGGTGCTGAGGTTGCGAATCCGAATGTGAATAGCGCATCGAAATCGTTTGCTGCACTAGTCGTAGGTGAGCCGAGCTTCGATCCAGCGCTAGACGAATTACTTGCAGCACTGATTGGTCGTAGCGGTGGTACTTTCGGTGGTGGAGCTAATGGTGGAGGTAGAACAGGAACCACGGGTTCGTGTTTCGTGCTAACAAACTTCTCCAATGCATCCGTAGGATCGTCTTCCACATCGTCGTTCGCACTTGGTACGATGTCCGACAGGAACTCCAAGTCGTCAGAAGATAACGCAAGAGAGCTGCGAGGACTTGCCCCACCACCTCGCCGCGAGAACCTGTTGAGGAATCGTGAGACCGCAGACGGAGGTGGAGGTGTCGCCGAGCGTGGCACTACTGGGTCGGGAGCAGAACTGTAGGACGACATCGGAGCAGCAGCGGGGGGAGGTATGTTTGCGGTAGGCTCCGTCAGAGGAGAAGGGAGTTGGGCGACGCTACTGGCGGCCGATGACCGCACACTATCCTGGCTGGCACGTTTCGACTCCCCCTTGACCTCGCTGCCAATGGGACTCTCGGGTTTATCCATTGAAGTCGATCGACTACCGTTATCCTCTCCCAGGACGGTGGATGCGGTTGTCGCAACTTGCGACTGACGACGACCCCAGAAGGCGAACAACCCCCCTGACTTCTTGTCCTTCGCTGTATCCGTGGTCAGCGTAGTAGGGGCCTTCTCGACGATCCTCCAACCAACTGGGACATCATCCTCAACCACCTCCTTCCGCTCCTTGACGGAAATCTCCCATGCCGTGGAACCCTTGGCAGCAAGGTAGTGCGACATCGGACTCCCTCGTGTGATGGGGAGGTTCTTCGTCAATTTCACAGAAGAAGCCATCTTCTTCGCCACCTGTGCCTGCGAAAACCGCACGAGCGGCTGTAATGATAAAGGAGGTAGGAAAGAGTCCGAAAAGGTGGACCTAATCATTCCAACGAAGGCAATCATACACGATGCTCAGCGCCGCATTACACCAGCTGTAAGGGGCACACTCACAGGCCCGGAACGCCTTCCATCCCACTGCGTTTGTCGTTGCGCCAAGAATCTTTCTCAGAAATCTGCTCCTTTTCTTTGGGGTCGGGATAGATTTCGCGAGATAGTTCCTCGCTCTGGGACAGGATGTCCGCTAGCAGTTCCGGGGGCTGAGACAAATACGATTCAGCTGAGAGGTTGCGGAGCGAGAGTGTTAGATAAAGAAGTACTCACGACCCGACGATCCTGCTTTGCCTTCTCCTGTTTCGCCCTCTCCCACTCATCCACAACAGGCTCATCCTCGTCTTCCTCCTGTTTCGTGTCGGCCCACGCAGAAGGGCCCCAGGGGTCGGCGTCCGCGTCATTCGCACCAAAACCAGGAGCCTCTTCCGTCGGACCAGATTCAAACGTGCCGAAACCATCCGGACTGTGAGGCGCCGCGAGCTCTGGGGCGATGTCGTAACTCGGAATCACAAGAGACTCCGGAACTGATGTCGAGACATTGAGTGGCAGAAAGGCTTTCGGAGAAGCGGGAGACAGAGAACACTCCGGCGAGGAGGCTTGAACCGGAGAGGATGGTAAACTCGGAGCAGGCCGGTCGGGCGAAGGAGCGAGTGCGACGTAGTCGTTGACATCTTGTGTAGCCGTATGCGACGCATCCTTTACAGCATCAGGTGCAGGTTCTTCCAGAGTCTCATGCTGGATACCTTGCTGTACCACCTCAGCCGGAGATTTCCCAAGCGTTATGCCTTCGTATGTGCTTGGACCCCATCCCGCGTCTCCGTCGGCCAGTGACCACGAAATGCCGGGGCTGCCGGAGGGTTCGTCCCACTGAATGCCGGCACCGGTAGACCAGGAAGGCGCTGCCAAGTCTGCCTCCTCGTCATAGGAACTGGTGATTTTGGATGGGGAGGACCATGATGGACGAGAGTCGGCGTTGAACGTCGGGGTGACATCAGTTGTTTCACTCCATGCGTTTTGATAGAGGTCGTCCATGTGCGTGGCGGTCGTGTATCATCAGTCACGACGACGACGATGTCGAGGCTGGGAGGCGTGGAAGGGGAAGGTGTGAGACACTAGTACTGCTGAGACGGCGAGGCTGAGGCTGAGACGGACTCGGACCCGTTGCGTCTGAGAGATCTGAGCGCTTGAGCGCACACAAGTGCCGTAATTGCGCTGCGGTGTCTGGAGTCTCCCGAGTCCCACGTGGTTGGCGAGGTCCCGGGACACGCCAGGACGAACATCGCCCGAAATGCGCACTGGCTGCTCCCATTCCGACTCCATCCTCGACCTGGCTCAGGCTCCTCTCCGGCTTGTCCCTCCTCACTCCTCTTCGCCATGGACGCGTCGTCCATCGAGCTTAGGCACATCCAAGACTGGGACGAGAACGATGTCCACATCTGGCTCACCAAACTTGGCTTTCCGCAGTACGAGCAGCAGGTTAGAGGTACGCCCGCACCGTTGTCCGTCGATACCAACAGTCGCCGAACACTATCCTAGAGCACAACATATCCGGCGATGTTCTCTGTCTCCTCGATCCAGAAAGCCTCAAGGAGATGGGCATTGCTACCATCGGCCAACGGCTAGCTATTCTCAAGGCCGTGTACAATGTCAAGCTCGCGCAGAACATTCCCATTGAACCCGACCACTACGTTCCCCCTTGTGCGTCTTCACGACTTCTTGTTGGAACTTACTTGACCCTTGGTACAGCGGAAGTAGAGGACCGCCACGAATATGTCAGCGTTGAGCGATTGTACGACTTGCTCAAGGACCAAGGTGTGTCTTCACAACCTTTTTGTCGCTATGATACTCACACCTCCAACAGGCGACCGCCTTCGTTCGCTAGAGGAGGATAACAGAAGATTGAGCGAGACCCTGGGTAGTTGCCTGGAGGACCTCAACTCACTCCGTCATGTATCGCACCGACCATCCACGGTAAGCTCTATCAGTGTTACCTGTTCATCATCCCAATTCTGTCCGCAGGCGGACGCAGAGAGTCCTGTGCAGCGTTCACACTCCTTTAAATGGGCGTCCTTTGTGAAGCCGTCCAAGTCTCCCACCAAAGTTGCCGCCGAAGTCGAGTCTCCCCAACCATCTCCACAACGTATGGAGCACAACATTGGCAATGGCTCGCGACACACCGACTCCACTTACACCGATAAGTCTCGCGCATCCGCCGCTACCCTTGTTGGAAGTGAAGCTTCAACAAGTCAGCATACGTCGTACACCAGTACCAGCACCTTACAGCCCAACCCCATACCTACTCGTCCACAACGTCAGGACAGCCAAGATAATCTCAAGAGCTTCAAAGTCAGCTTGGATGATCCGGCATGGAAAGTCCTTCCTGCGGCTCTGAAGAAGTACAAGATCAACAATGACGATTGGCAAAACTATGCCATGTTTATCTGCTATGGCGCTCCGGGTACGTTGCCAAGCCAGGGTGCTACTTTGTCCTTGTTCTCGGCATTTACGTTATGCCTTGTCCAGGAAACCGTATCGAGCGGTGTCTCAGTTACGACGAGAAGCCTCTGTTGCTCTTCCAGAAGCTCAAGGATGCGAAGAAGAACCCAGTGTTTATGCTCAAACACATCAAGGATATCCGGTCACCCATCGCCGTCGCGCAGCAGAAACAGGCTGCTCGCAAGGCGTCGGCCTCTGCTGACGGTACTCCACCTGCGAAGACCGCCTCTCCGCCTGGAGCCAGCACGTTGCAGACATCACCGGGACCAGCCCGTGGACGTCCACCTAAGTTGCAGGTATCCCACTTACAACATCAGACATCCGGCCTCCTCACGGGTGTCCCGAATGGTCAGTCAGGATGGCCAGAGCTTATGTCACCCTCGGTCGAGAGCAAGGGCGATGCTACTGCCGATACATCCAAGAGCCATGGCGACGCTGGAGCAGGGACATCGGAAGGAGCAGAGGGGGGTACGCCTCCCGTCCTCAGGGAGATGCCCCCAGCCACGGAAGTATCATATTCGGTTGCGATATATCCATATATGGCGGAGCAAGAGGACGAGTTCGATGTGGTTGTGTGCGTGATCTGTTTGACGCGGGCGATTGATCTTGTGCTGACTTAGGAGCAGTGGCGATACTTTCATCATCGTCTCCCGAGCACGAGGTTGGTGGGTCGTGCAACGCGACCCTGCAGGGACGGGCCAGGTGGACCAAGATCCATCGAAGCAGGGTTGGGTACCTGCGGGGTGCCTGCTCGAAACCAAGATCCCTGTAGCGGCAGCGATTGCGGAGGCAACGGCTACTTCCCGTGGTACACCAAGTGCCTCGCCGCCGCCAACAACACCACCAGGGACGACGCCGATTCTACCACTCAGCATCCTGTCCACAAGTTTCCCCGGTATTGCGCTCATGGACTACAAGAAGAAGGGAGACGAGGAGTTGGATCTACAGAAGGACGATTCTCTGCGGGTGTTCAAGCGGTACAACCATTGGTCATATGTGAGTCGCGCCTTCGTCTCGTTTCAGCGCCTGTAGTGTTAAGTACTGTGCACTACAGGCTGTCAAAGAAGAGACAGGGGACAGAGGTTGGGTGCCCTCATGGTTCATCGGGAAGGTTCCCACGTCGGCTTCGGGAGGTACACCTGCGACGCCGAGTGCCGGTACGGGACCTGGCCTCACAGCGGACGCACCAGACGCATCGTACTCCCTCCCTGGGATTCAGGCGGCGCAGGTCTCGCCCATGTCTTCGGCGTTCCCGCCCATACAGTCGCGAGTAACGGCGGTCATCCAGGGATGATCTGCCGGCAGTTCGCGTTGGCAACCCTCTTCCGAATATGTTGTCTTGTCTCGCTTTGCATCGCTACGACCGTAATGACTCGCATCCCATATCGGCTCTCCCCCGCAAACCCCCCTAGACCATGCCGTCTGGGCCTTTCGTTCAACCTACCTGCATCTGGTTCTCTTCGCACTATGTCCATACTGCCTCCGACCACGACGCTCCTTAGCATTCATTGGTTCCCCTCGCCGATCCCCACCATCGGCTCGCTAATTCATTATGGTCCTGTATCGCTCTTTGCGCTCGCCATACGCCCGACGATTGCCATGCACATACGTAGCGGAGCATACATTTGTCGCGCAATCTTCTCCCATTCACGCTCTCGTGGTTACTGTGGATTCTGAGTCGTTCACCGGTCCCCCCCCCGTTCTGTCGTAGTAGTAGGAGTATATACATACATCCCTTGTCTTTTTTCCGCTCGCTGCTCTGAGCATGTCGCATTCGATCGCACGTTAGCCCCCCGTCTAGTACTGTACAAGTAGTATATATTCTCTGACACCTCCATGCTTCGACAGCGTCAATTCAAACGTTTGAGGGAAGGTGAGGGGAAAATAGCTAAGTACATGGTGTGGAAGATGGCATCGTTGGGATACAAGGGAGACAGAGGGGAGACAGTGGTCTACATACATTGTGGGTTAAAGGATGAGAAGCGGGACAGGACAGCAAGCAAATAGCGATGGAAAGCGAGCGATACATACAGGAAGCCGGTGACGTACCGTAGTCCAGTCAAATGTCCTCCAAAGTCCAAAATCCATCATTTCACAAGGCAAGACGACACCTCGACGTAAGGTAGCTCGAAAAAAAAAGCCTTGCGCGACCGCCGTTGACATGAGGGCTGGCGTACGTAGACGTAGGCGCATCGCTACATCTCCTTGTGATTGTGATTGCGCCGGAACGGATGGAGGACGGTACTGAACCTGCGAAGACAAAGACAGCACATTGACAAGACACGGCGCAAGGAAACAAGACCGGCGCGCGGGAGCGGCAGCAACAACAATCGTCAGCATCGCAGTCTAACAACACACAGACACAGACACACGGCGGCGCGGCGCGTGTGTCGCGGACGCTCACCATCCGCGCCATCCTCCTCGCCGGCTCCCGGTCGAGGTCGGGCTGCCAGAGTCCCTGTCCCTGTCTCTGTCTTTGCCGGTAGTATCGCCGTATGCGTGGCTGTGTCGGGAAGAATGGTGGCTACTGTGCTTGTCGCGGACTCGAGCGTCCCCACTGGCGTACGCTCCTGGCATACCGGAGCCAGCAGGCGGGTCGACGTCCATCTGATTGCTGTCCCGCCTCTGTTGGCCGCCGACGGGAACAGTGGCTTTATGCATGGGAACTGGGTGAGCGCTAGTACTAGGAGAGCCCAGGCCGCCCGCTGGGCGGGCACGCAGGCTAGCGGTCAACTTACGCGTGGTGATAAGCGCGACACGACGGCCACGGTGAGGGTCTTCTGTCATGGCGCGCCCACGCTCACGATGGCTGTGGCGAGAGGAGCGGCGCTCGTGGGTGCTAATCAGCATTGGGGGCACGACGGGCTGTGAGCGGGGGTGGGCGTGGCTATCGCGTCGAGAGCCTGCAAGGTGTGGGTGTGAGTGTACTCATTAGAGAAACTTAGCTTCCTTGGGAAAACTCACTGGATATGGGGACGTTGAAGGGTTGCGCAGGGGGTGCGACGTTGACAGGAGACTCGGCGGGTCTGTCTGCGATGACGGGTGGAGGCTGACGGGATATAGGAGTGGTGTTTGAGCGGCGAGGTGCATCATCAATGGTGCCATGAGGCTGCTCGACGCCATTGATAGTGTGCCGTTCACCATCTGGGGAGGAGTATGTGACGTGTTCATTGCCCTGGAAGGATGCTCGATTTCAATGGTGTTCTAAAGAGCTAAAGGGGTATGCACTTACGTCCGCATCAATGCGCTTGGTGATCGACTCCGTACGGCCGTTGATTGTCCGCGACGTCTGGCTGCGGGAGATGAATCGATCGCTGCTCCCGAAGGAGTGTGTCGCGGAGCTGTAAACGCGAGTGTTGGAGGAGTGGAATGCGGGACCGCTGAAGAATGCGCCAAAGGGCGATCCGCCGAACATGCTCCCTCCAAGGGGAGACGGACGAGACAAAGCCCCACCGAAAGGAGTCCCAGCAAACGGATCGCGCGTCTGCCCGAATGGAGTACGGAAGAAAGGGTCATCGAACGGTGAGCGAGTGAACGGAGTGTTCGCAAAGAGCGGGTCGTTCTGGAACGCCGAGTGGAGGTCACCAACCATGGAGTTGAAGAGCTCGAAGGGGTCGGTGAAGGTGAATTGAGGGCCACGGGAGCCGAAACGGGGACCGAAGTGAGCGTTGAAGAAGGGATCGTTGGCGAAGGAGTCCCTCGAGAACCCGAATGGATCTCTGGCTGCATCGCGCCTGATATCTGGCTGCTCTGTTGGAGGAGGCCAGACACCGTGTCTGTCATACAACTGCGTAGATGGCCGCGGTCAGCGTGGACTGCGACACCGGAGATGACGATAGGAGTACTAGTACGCACCTTGCGGTTCTCGGAGTTGTTGAGAACCTCGTAGGCGTTGTTGACTAGTCGAAACTGCTCTTCGGCGGCTGCCTTGTCTGCGGGACTGACATTCTGGGGCAACCTGTCGGGATGTGTCTGGAGCGCTTTCTTCCGGTATGCCTTTCTCACTGTTGCACGCCATGCGAATGAAGGAGGCGTTTCAGAGGGGGACAGGGAAACAGGAACGTACCTTCCTCGGAAGTAGCATCCTTGCTCACGCCGAGAATGTCGTACAGGTTAGCCGGCGTGGACATGACAGGAGGGTCAGATTAGTGTCAGGATAGCAGTAGAGTGAAGCTGGGAGAGACCGAGGAGGGTCGTCGAGCTGCAATGAGGGCTGCAACGAGGGCTGCAACGAGGGCTGCGACGAGGGCTGCAACGAGGACTGCACCGCGACTAAGATGCGTAGAAAAGGGCCGTGCAGAGCCGCGCTCTGTTGTGGAGGTGGGTGGCGGAGGTAAGAACAGTACTGGAACTTTCCTCATGCTTGTACTGTAATCGGGGGACAACCATGTTCCACCAGCGGCCCGCACTCCATGAGGACCCGGCGTCTGCCGCATCGCACAGCCACCATAGACCCTATCCCTAACCACGTGGCACTAGATTTGCTCAAGCGCCCATCAACCTTCCGACCTCAGACTCTCTCGAGGCGCGACGCACGTAGGCTCTGTGCTTTCTCGTCGTTATTCCTTTCCTGCTGCTGCTTGACCATCTCCATATTCTTGGCTACTCTGTGCTTGCCCGTCTGCAACAGGAAGCCAGGATCTGGTTTCCGAACCTCCCCAAATTAGACTGACCATGCTTCTGAACGAGTCTGTTCTCTGCGCAACCGCCCCGTCTGCTTCTAGCTCAGGCTCCGGACCTGGAACAATATCTCTCCATGACATCAAGACAGGCACATCGCTTGCCTCGTGGAAACAGTCGTCCGCAAGCACACATTGTACAGCGGTAGTGCAGTCGAGGGACGGGCTTGGGGGCTTCATGCTTGCTGCTCAGCAGGACAAGTCCGTCCTCAATGTATATAACTTTCAAAAAGTGTGTAGTTTCCTCACGTCATACAACGGCGCCCTGAACGCAAGATACCTGTGTAGGATCAGCTCGCATTGAAGATTGTGCTGCCTGAAAAGCTCTCAGCGATAGCGGTCGACCCGAGGGGAAAGTATTCTGCAGGCTCCACTGCACAAGGGCGGGTATTCCTCTGGGAGGCGCGTACACCCACAAGACGTGTCGGTTCGTGTTCTGACTTCCTTGCACAATATAGTAGACTGCGTCCGGAATCATGTACAACTCATGGGACGCCCACTACCGCCAAATTAACGTCCTTCGTTTCACCCAAGACGGTGCTGCGCTCGTCGCTGGTAGCGAGGACTCTGGTGTAACTGTGTGGTCAATACCGAGGTTCGTTTCCGTCGGACGCATTTTTCATTTGTCGAATGAGATATTGACATTGTGCGCTCACGTTTCGGTGCAGGCTTCTGGACGATAGCCTGCAAAACGAGCTCCCTACTCCTTATTGCAACTTCACCGACCACACGCTCCCTGTAACAGACTCCGTCTGCGGGGTTGGCTCGTTTCCCTCGTGCCGCATCCTAACAGCCTCCGTAGACCATACCGTCAAGGTGCGTCCCCAGTCGCGGTCTGCCTTGTCGTCGTTCGCCTCAATCGGCATTCTAGCTGTGGGACCTTGCGTCAAAATCGCTGCTTACAACGTTCTACTTCCCCCAACCGATATCTTGTATCGCCTGGGACGTCTCAGAGCGACTGTTCTTCGCGGCCTCCGCCGATGGCTCAATACACCAAGTGAACCTCTTCCGCCAACGAGAGGACAAGTTCGGCCGTGCGGCCATGGAGGCGGTCGGCGGCGCAGGCGTGAGCGACGTCAACCGCATCAACGACGCAGACCCAGCTGCTGCACGAAAACGCCTCATCGCCGTAGGGTGAGTCCTACGACCCGCGATCGACTCGTCCTGCGCTCGGTCCCTAGCAGGAAGGACGCTGACTGGCACCAATTTCACGTTTGTGTAGGGAGGCAGTCACGACCCTCGCGATCTCCCTCACGTCGTCCATGCTCCTCGCCGGCACCTCGACGGGCCACATTCATATCTACGACATTGCGTCGCACCAGCTGCTCCGCACGGTGTCGTCACATAAGGGCGCGCAGATCACGCATCTGACGACGATGCTGCGCCCACCAGACCTCATTGGGCATATCAGCCTTTCGCTCACAGTAGGCGGGGGCGGCGAGACGAAGGAGAGCATCCCTGTGCGCCCTGTTGCGCCGTTCCAGCGCATCCGGGACGGGAAGGCGCGAGAAGCGCATGAAGTCTCTTTATTGCTGCCCCAAATTGCTGTCCGTCATAGCTCGTTTCCGTTACTTGGTGAAAGGGAGTTGACTTCGGACCGCAGACAAACATAACCTCGTTCTTTGGGTACTCGCGGGAAGACCTCATCAAGGACCACGCGTACTTCGTCAAGCCTTCCGGGGCCGATCCGGAAGCAAATGGCGTGTCCCTTCAAACTCGGGTGACAGAGCTCGAAAGCGAGGTTACGCGCCTCAAGGAGCAGTTGGGCAAGGCGAAGGGCATTAACGACGTCATGTGGGAGACGGTCGTCCAGAAGCTTGTCGCGGACGGCAAGGAGAAGAAGCCCGACAATGGGGTTCCGATGGTTGAGGATGAAGCGGAACAAGGAGAGGGCGAGCGGAGACGAAAGCGGAATCGTACATGATGTGTATGCCATGGTCGTGTTGCCAGGATCCACACCTTACTGTCCCACTCATCCGACAGAGGAGAATACGGAGAGCAAAAGATCAGGATGACTTTCCAGATGGTATCTACGAGGAACCTTCTTCCTTGGGCTTGTACTTCTCCGGGTCTGTCCCGTGGTGTGGGTGGTTGACCAAGTTAACCCTATATGGTGTCAGTCAATAAATGTTTGGGCCGTGAGCTCGAGAGCGCGCACATGGGGAACAAGTCTAGAACAAGAGGGGTCAGCGTCTCTCGCAACAAGGAAACGAAGGGGGGATGAACATACGGAATTTGAGCTGGGAGAACGCGGAGTTGCGGTACGCGACACCCTGGATCCACTCAGGCTGGTCGGACTCGCCGTAGAGGGGGAGACCGCGCCTGGCACGGTCCGAAAGTTCGGCCAAGTCCTTCTGCTCTTCGCGCTTGTTCTCGGACCAGCCCCAGAACCGGACTTGTTCACCTCCCGTGAGTGACCTCTATCATAGCAGACACAAGAGATACTCACAGCTTGACCTCTGATATGCCATGAGGAACCCGCCGACAAAACCAAGAACACCTCCGAGACGGAGCTGCGTCCTAATCTTCAACTGTGAGGGATCCCACTTGTCTATTACAGTTCGTTATTCTTTTGGTTTTGATTAGGGGCCATAGGTAGGTTGCTGAACGTACCCCAGAGGTACAGCGCTGTCGGGAACCCGCCAGTTGCACCCGCCCAGACGGCGAGGTCTGAGAGGCGCATGTAGCGGAGTACGCGGGAAGCATGGGGGTCTGCGTCGATGAGGGGGTAGGGTGTTTCCACCACCTTGTTGGGCATATTTGTCGTCTACGGCGGCAGCGGTAGCGGCGACGACGAGGACGACGAGGACGAAGGGAGAGGCTGCTGTACGTTAGCGCCCAGACGCCCAGAAAGGCAGGAAGCGCGTGATCGAACGTGTTTAGGGCAGGCCGTGGAATGGCGAGTGGCTCATGCCGGCCACGCTGCTCAGGCAAGAGAACGATCGCCCGGAGCGGGTTCGACTCCCTTCTACTTGCTCTTCCTCCACCTCCTTCCCGACCCTCTCAGTCCCGGCCCCGCCCGTCCAAGGCCGCGCATTCACGCGAGAATCGCCACCATGAGCGGTGGTGTCGTTCGTACGTCCAACACCCGTCGACACGCAAGGAACAATAACGCGTCCCCGTACACCCGCCCTTCGGCGAAGAATTCTTCGGTGCGTGGATCGATGTCCTATCTGTGAGCTTGTTGGCCTCATCTTTCGCCCGTATTGCTGTAGGGGTGGAGTATCACAAGTGTCCTCCACTACCTCAATCCTTTTACCTCGTCGCATTCGAAACAAGAACGTAGCTCACCACCTCCAGAGGGCGAGGCTGTATCACGGTTAACAGCTCGCGGCCAGGAGGTGCGTGCGTCCCTGCCTCTTCTCGCTGATCTCTTGTCAATTCTACCCGAACAGATCCAGACGGAAGGCGCTGCGAGGCGGGATTCCGGTCATTCGATCATCCTGACAGAGCAGCAGCAACCACAACCACAACCTACCTCACAGTCCCCACCCGCCGGTTCCATGAATGGCAATCGCCATCGCGTTTCGCCGCGCAGCGACCACTCCAGCTCTTCCACCGCCGCCAACGTGAAGAAGGTTCGGGAGTTCCTGGACGAGAAGGATGGAGAAGCTTTGAGTGCCGTTGAAGTTGCCGGCCTAGTCCACCTGCTCCAAAACAGTGTCGAAGGTCAGCATCCTCTGTGGCATCCTGTCTGACCCATGTTCTCATTGACTGGCGGAGATAGGCAATGGCGACGAAGTAGAACCGTTCCGCTTTTCCAAGAGCCCGAGTCTTACGCCTGCTCGCGGGATGACTCCAAACTTCAATGTGCACTCCCCGACTGGCCCGGATGAGGCCGGTACCGCAGCGCAGGGTGCGCCAAAGACGTTGTCGAAGAACCCCATGGGCGTTTATCGCTGGCAAGGAGGCGGCAGTGCGCGTCCCCGCAATCGTTACAGATCGCCGAATTTTGGGTCTAAGCCTGTTCAGAATACCATCAAGCTCCAGCCGGAGAAGCCGAAGGCGGACAACAAGAGGAGGCGTGTCGGAGAGGATGCAACGACGTCCTCGCCACAGCGAGCAGGCGCTACCGCAACAGCGCCGAGGGTGAACGGTACTTTGTCGTCCGTTTCCGTTTCGGCTTCCGCCCCTGCTACCCACAACGGATCGCCGTCCGTGAACGGTACGACAGTGAACGGTCGGGCAACCGGAGCTCCTCCGCCGACCACCCCCACACGTCCTGGTATTCGCACCAACGGCATAAAGCCTACTGCTCCTGTCATCCCCTCGCCGCTCCGCCAGACATGGAGCCAGTCAGACTCCCCTCCCCAACCATCATCTCAGGGCAAGCCCACGCGTGCGGCGGCCTTCATGGCGGAGCTCATTAAGGAGGTCACGCCTCCCAAGAAACCCGCCTTCGTGAACCCATACGAGGCAGCGAATCTTATGATCAAGCCTGCGCCGAAGAAGCAGCCTGTCCGGAAGACGCGCGCTGCGGCGAAGCTTGAGGAGCAGAAGAAAGAGCCGGAACTTACTCCGCAGGCGATCATCGAAGCTACTGTGCCTAAGGTACGTGGTCGTATTCCAACGATCTTGCACATTGAGCCGATCGTATCTGCTGTACAGGGAAGCAAACGGTCGCGACCTCCGCCGGAACTGGTTGGCGTCAAGTCCCCGCAGAAAAGAGTTGCGTCTCCGGAATCATCTGCTCCTCGGCGGAGAACGCGGTTGAATGGCGCGGAGCCGGTTGTGAACGGAATTAATGGCACATCGAAGACTGTAGTCGTCGAAGAGGTGTCCGATGAAGAGTCGCCTTCGCCGCCGAAGAAGCAACGCACGGCGCTCAAGTCCCCGCCTCCTGCATCGAGAAAACTCCCCATTGTCACTGTCGAGGAGATTGACGATGTTGAGATGTCCGCGCCTCCTTCGCGGTCCGCACAACCGCCTTCATATACCCTGCCGTCCGAGGTCATCGAGCCCGGAGATGACAAGAGCGACAAGAAGCGGGCGACCTCTCCCACCTCCGCCTTCCAAGGCTTTGGTGCTGCAGGCCGTGCCGCGAAGTCCTCCGCGCCAAAGGCCCCGTCGAAGCTCCGTTTCAGCATTCAAGCTGAAGGTGAAGAGAGGATGGACGTTGCCTCAGCCCCTCCACCCCCTGCTCCTACTACCGCCTCGTTCGCACCTCCCCCCGTGGCTGCACGTGTCGTGCCGACGTTCGGGGCTCCCAAGCCTGCCAAAGTACCTGTGGTGTTGGAAAAGTCCAAGGATCCCCGTGGCTACGTCGCCGCTATGCGCCAGGACGAGCTTCCCACCTATACATTCACCCTTCCGCTCTCTTCCCCGGGTGCCGGTCCCAGCACGCAGAAGGCCCGCGAGAATGCCAAGGCTGCGCCTGTATCATCGCTGCCTGCCTACGACTTCAAGAAGGCACCAGCACCAGCCCCGGCACTTGCTCTTAAGCTGGTGGGCGGGTTCGACTGGAGTGCGGCTGGAATGAAGCCCCCTCCGAAGCCGGCGGGAGACTCGTGGACGTGCTCGGAATGCATGCTGACGAACATGGCGTCTGGCGACAAGTGCACGGTGTGCGACGCGCCGCGGGCGGGCAACCTGAAGTCTGCAGAGGCGGGGCAGGGTTTCAACTGGGCGGCTGCGGGGATCAAGCCGCCTCCTAAGCCGGCTGGGGGACAGTGGACTTGTTCGACGTGCATGTTGCAGAGTCCGAGCGATGCAGTGAAGTGTACAGTGTGCGATACGCCACGGTGAAGCATACAGTGTGCGATACGCCACGGTGAAGCATACATGTGCTTGAGTCTTGACGCCATTTTCCCTGTTGTTTCCGTTTCTTTTTTCTTTTAATTTTACCATTACGTAGTACCCAATTTACACAGTACCTGCGAATCTGCAGTAGCAGTCTCAAGAGCATATCTCACCCTTCCCGCCTGTGTACACGTTGTGTCCTGCATGTAGTTAGCCAGCCGTGTGTCCCGCTATTCCTCATCCACTTGCTCTCAGCTACCGCGATGTGCTGCGAATCTGCTGACCTTACGCGTCAATAGTACTAGTGTTATTACATCCGGTAGTTGTACTTGTACATACGAGTCTGTGTCCTGTAATGGGCCACCTTCGTTGCTGTGATTATTGCTGAACAAGATCTGAAGTGTCGCGCAACGGTGCGCGGCTCTCTCGTAGGACGTTTCCATCGGGCGCCCTGCAGAGTTTTCCGTTATCTTTGCTCTCTAGTGTGCTGTGTGTCTGCGTGCGCGTGTTGGCCGTCCAGAACCGATATCTAAGTGCGTGCTTCGAGCCGCGAGTACGGAGACAGGAAATGTGAGATGCTGGATGCAAGATTGATCGGGGCTGGAATCTGGATCACTGGGTGAAGTCGAGCCGCCGGGCGACGGGCCTGCTGCCAAGGTCCTCGGACGAATGTTTCCGCTTGAGCTTGTTTGGCGGGTTCGCCTTGACGGCGGGCCCCGAGCCGACCATCTCGACATTGCCGTCGACCTCCTCGAGCGGGATGCCGCTGTCTTTCTTCGCCGGCTTGGGCAGCTTGGAGGGGTGGGAGGGGTATGGTAGGGCAAAGAAGTACGGGTGGTTGAGGGCCTACGAGTTGGACTGAGTACAATGACAGGGAGGACGTAGGGATGCTCACGTCTTTAGTGCTGATGCGCCGCTTGGGGTCGTAGATAAGGCACTTGCTGAGTAGGTTGAGACAGTCCGCGCTCGCCGCTGTGAACAGCTCACGCAGCGGGGTCTTGGGGAACTGCCCGACGGGCACGTAGTCGTGCAGTTTCGTGTGACCCTGGCGGCGGCGGCGGCGTCAGCGTCCAGGGGGAGATAGGAAGAATAATGGCAGGATAGGAATGCGTACTGGCCAATCCTCCTCTGTCGGTGTGCCCAATGCTCGGAAGATCGTCTTGAGCTGGTCCATGTCGGTCTCTCCGGGCAGGTAGGGCGTGCGGAGCATCAGCTCGGCGAAGATGCACCCAACCGACCAGATGTCAACCGCGGTACTGTAGTATCTACATCCCCAAAGAAGCTCCGGGGGGCGGTACCAGCTGGGAACAGCATGTCAGTTGGAACGACGGAAGGCATGGATGGTCGCAAGGCAGGCTGACCGTGTAATGACCTGGCATGTCATCTTATAGCCTGGATCGGCGAAGTCGCGCGCCAGACCGAAATCGGCGATTTTCAGCTGACCATCGGAGGCAATGAGCAAGTTGTTGGGCTTGAGATCCTGTGATAAAGCAGTTCACGTCAACGATGATTTGCGTCGCTGGGGGCCTGCACATGGTGTGGCGTCCAGGGTGAAACTCCTTACCCTGTGCAAGATGAAGTTCCGGTGACAGAACTCAAGGCCGCGAAAGGTCATGGCCATCCAGCTCTTGATATCAGCCGGGAGGAAGACAAGGGACCTGTCCTTAATGACGAGTTCCAGGTCGGTGTCAAGGAACTCAAGGACAAGGTTGAGGTTCGTCTTGGATGAGAAGACGTCCAGAAGCTGCTCAAGTGAGCATGCCAGTGTGGAGGTAGACGTGGGAGGAAACCTACTTCTATGACGTTTTGGTGTTTTAATTCGCGCAGGAACTTGACCTCGCGAATGGCGGACATGTCGAGGCCATCTTTGAATTGCCCTACTTTGATTTTCTTTATAGCCACCTTTCTGCCGGTGGCTATCTCTCTTCCTGTTAGAAGCGACCATGAGCGTCCTGACATAATATCGCTGTCCCAGGAACATTACCTCTGTACACCACGGCATAGGTACCCTCACCAATTTTCTGATCCTTGGACCTAGAAGGCATCGTGAAGATTGGCTCTGATAGCAGTTGCAGAGACTTACCATTTTCTCTGCCTCTCAGCATTAGCCTTTTCCACGGCGTCCATTTTTGCTCTTATACAGGAGGATGCACGGAGTAAGTGGGACCAAACAGATCGTGCAGTACTAGTAGATGTACGGACTCTGGAGGGCGATGCTGTAATGAGAGGGGAATTGACGGAATAGTCAGTGGTGGCCGAACAATATGTACCGAGGTCTCTCACTTCTGTCAATGACCCTGCAGATAATAGCAGGGACCTTTGTCAAGCGAGAGTGGAGTTGCGCTAAGGCTTAGGTTGCGCGGTGGCCGCTAACTTACAGTAAGCGTGAGTGAAGGCTGCGGGGTTTGACGCCCATGACGCTTCTATTTTTGGTAATGGTATGAATCGACTCGGCGAAAGCCCGACTCCTCCGGATCCCGGCGGTCGCTTCATGTACAGTCTTATTCGTATGATCATCCTCCTTTCCCATGCTCTATCAAACAACTCTCTGTCACTCTATAGGTCATCTTAGGCCAGCCTTGGGGAAACAACAACTTCCGATGTTGCAGTGTAATATTGCATGTCCATCATCATCGGATCCCCGTCACTGCCTTGGAGCATCTGCACGCTGCGATGCGACCTCGTTTTAGCAGTCCAGCCTCCGACTGGCTTGCCAGTCAACACCTGCACAGTGTGGCTGCTGTCGCGACATGATGGTCCCTGCAGTCATCCCAGAATCCCCAGGTAATAAGTATTCTATCATCTGGTCATCGGTGACCCCGAGGTGACCCTCTTCCATCCCTCTCCCCTCGCTCGCCGGTGCTCGTCCTTCCTTTCCCTATCTACAGTTCTGCGCCGCCGGCAGCCTCCTCTGCCCTCTTCTCTTCCTTTTCATATACAGAGTCTTCCTGCAATTATATCGACCGAGCCGTTCCCTTGCTCCCCTGAGAGCTCACTTCCTCCTCGGTCGTGAACTCTTTCGTACATGGCAAGCACGGATCATGGCAATGTCGTCAATGCCGACGACCTCCTTACATATCTTCCTAACGGCCATCGCTTCCTCACGAGCGTACCTTACACAGCTGGCGAGTCCGGTGGTGTTGCGGTGAGCAAAGGTTCCCCCCTCGGGCCCCCCCGCACTCTCCCATTTTGGTCCGACGTGGAATGTTTATCTTCACTACAGGTTCTCGCAGTCGTATCCTGTATTTCTGCTACCGCACTATTGCTTCTGCTTGTAGCAATCGGCGTGAGTCCGCTAGTTTCCCTCCTGCTTCTGCCCTTCATCTTACTCGAGGTGGAATCGGCTAGATATCTGCCTGGAACACTCGGAAGTCGTCGTCAGCGAATCTGTTCGTGCGCAGTCATGTCGCTACCTACTTCCTGTCTTTGCTATTTTGCGAAGCGGCTCAAAGTGTGTAATCCACGTTGCAGCCTAAGCGGCGTGGAAGGCTTCATGCAAAGCTGACATCACTAGCGATCGGTTCCATCATGAGCATTCGTTGGGTCCAGGAGAAGGCAGTGTCCTACGAGTCTTATTGCACGGTCCAGGGTGCCTTCAAGCATTTGGCAGATGTGGGGACGGCGTGTTGGTACGTGGAACTTGAATGCTCTGTTGTAACATTCTCTCTACTGATACTTGATCCAGGTCTTTGGTACGAATAGATACTTACGACACCATCGCTCCTCGCACACGTGTACTCACTCTACCACACTCTTTAGATCATCGCGTTGAATACGTTTTGGATTTTGTTCCTTGGATGGCAGCCCGGGAGACTCGTGCTCATCTCCACTGTGGTCACTGGTTGGGGCTTCATCGTTGCCATCGTCGCCTCTGGGCCGACGTCCATTCAACGAGAGGATGCGGGACCCTTTTGTGAGTCGTACTCACATGCCGTATCCCACGCCACACTAAGAACGTCCATGGCATAGATGCAATTTCCGGGTATTGGTGCTGGATTTCGGATCAGTATTCTGCTGAACGCATCACGTAAGTCCAACTCCAGCTTTCGCTCGTATTCTGGGGCTGTATGCATGTATCCGGGGTAGACATGAAGGGTCATGAAGTGCAGGACAATATTCAGTGGGTGTCCTGCTAGTCCGGCCCCTTCCGCGTATCCACACACAACCCCAACTCGATTCATCTGAACGCAATCGCTGACTGCATTTCCTGCGCACAGGATGGATTACATGATTGTAAGTGAATGTTCCATACAATTTCCGATCGTTTACTGAGCCCCATCCCGGGCATAGATGTTCCTGTCTGCGTTGCTCAGCTTCGTGATGTACAGTCTAATTTTCTTCCGTCTGCGCGGCGACCTACCGGGTCAGGGTTGGCGCGTTAGGCTCCGACGTCAGCGTGACCTCCCGGAAAATATGCCCGGGAGCGTCGACACGCACGTCATCAACATCACCAGAGGCATGTTGTTGTAAGTGATCACCTCGGCTCAAAGATGTGGGGTAATTACCGACAGCATTATTCAGGTATCCTGTGGCGTACACCGTCCTCTTGCTCCCGATTGCTGTTTGTCGCTTCGCGGAATGGTCTGGGCATTCAGTGCCCTTCGGTGCCACCATCTTCAGGTAAGCAGTCTTGTCAGTTGCGCAGTCGTCTGGCATCACGACGATCTTGCTCCCAGCGACGCCATATTCCTCCTCTCCGGCTTCGTCAACGTCGTCCTATTCCTGACCACGCGACGTGTGCTCCCCATGCACACCGTGCTGCCAAGGCGGGTCAGCACACTATTTCCCTCATTTGGCGGAGAATCGTTCTCGGCGACGGGCACCTACTCGATGGCGAGCTCCACGACCCACTCCGAGAAGCCCGTGCTGTGCGAAGATAGCGACGGCGCGAGGAACACTCAGGTTCCTCCCCTCGCGGCGGCGCACAGTCCGGCCCGAACGCAGTCCACGCCATCCTCGCCTCAGTTCACGGGATCCTTGACGTCCTCAAGGTTTGATCCGACGGCACCGCGCCGCCCGTCTGACAAGGAGGAGGCTGATGTCACGAGCCTTGCAATTTATGACGAGGAACGGGGGTGCCCTCGCGTGGTCTCGGATCCCCCTTCTCTCATGATTTTTATCCCGGCGACCGCACTCAGATAGTGCTAGCGCCTCTCGTTCGCTCGGCTCAGAGGGAAGAAGACTCCTCGACAGGCCGGATTTGAGGTCTCGGAGCGACCTGGAACGGTTTTAAATTCTTTTGACCATTGTTGCGAATCGTCACGACCGAGCAAAGTTTTTTTTATCGTTGTTAGTACGTACTAACTCGAGATATTTATTCGTATTTTAGTAGTAGCATGTCGCGAACGCTGTTGGAGGATGGAGGGGCTGTTCGCATTGTAGGGTAGAGTTGTACGTGTAATAGATGGAATGGACGTCCCTGTATTCATACTTACTTCGCCCCGTGCAGTGGTTTCGCGGTGGCTTGTCGGAACGATTCGGAGTGATAGCGTGGTACCTACACTTACCATCAGCATTCATTGCTGAAATCAGTTCAACATGCCACAATGAGACTCAGAGGCCCTAGGATGAGGCCTGAGGGTCCAAGCTCAAGGCTGCGTGGCGGTGTTGAAGCGCATTGATCAAATCTGAATCTAAGGACGATCGGCCCGGGAGGCACGTGGCTATGACGCCACCGCTGTTCGGAGATGGGACTCGGATGAGTAAGTAATTGATCAAACGAGCACAAGCGTGCACGGACGCCTTGCATGTTTTCCTTTGCGACGATTGTTGCCAGATCCTCCTTATTCGTGCGTCCAGCCGTTAGAGGACACTCCAGCACTAGAATCAGTTTGCAAGCTCGATCGATACTCATCAAACCACGTCGAGATCTCCACATCACCCGAGTTCTAGCCATGGCCGATTCTAGCACGACAAAGAGCGACGCCGAGTGGAGGGCGATCCTTTCTCCGGAGCAAGTGCGCGCGAGACCATGTTGAATACTAGGATAGACACTGACACCGATTTGACGGTTCCAGTTCCGTATCCTTAGACAGAAGGGTACCGAACCCGCTGGGACTGGGAAGTATGACAAGTTCAACGAAGAAGGTGTTTACACCTGCGCAGGTTGCGGCACTCCGCTGTACAAGAGCACGACCAAGTTCAGCAGCGGTTGCGGATGGCCTGCATTCTTTGACGGTATGTTCTCGAGTTGTGGCTTGTGATAGTCGGGCTGACGCTCGCATACAGCCATCCCAGGCGCGGTAAACCGTCATGAGGATCGCTCGTTTGGCATGACGCGCACAGAGATCACTTGCGCTGCTTGTGGTGGGCACCTTGGCCATGTCTTCAAAGGCGAGGGCTTCCCAAACCCGAGTACGTATGAGATCAAGATCACCGGTCCTCAAACGCGAACACTGATTTCTGTCAACCCCTTCCAGTCGACGAGCGACATTGCGTTAATTCCATCTCTCTTAACTTCGCAGAAGAGAAGCATTAATCGATACTCTGTACACGGTCGTTTATACCGATATTATGAATGGAAATGGAGTAACAATGAACCAAACACACTGCAGACTTCGCTAATTCCTGTTATTCAACTTATTGCGGTCACTATACACATGCAAACAGATGGCCTGACAAATCGACGTGTAAAGTAGTTGTAGGACGTATGGGATCGTACTGCGATCATAATGCATCTGGACTAACATCACCAGCGGATGCACATGGCGGGAGTTGTCCAGGATATCGAAGGGTGGTGTATGATACATTGAAGTTCCTGGGGTATTAGAAACGCTCCATGCTGTTGACGAGCTCGTCGAGCTCCCGCTTCGACTCCCGGTACTTCTCGTTCGCTTCCTGGAGACGGGGATTGGTATTAGCGCATTATGACATAGGATGAGTGAGCCGAAACCATGCTGAGCGGTGATAAACCACCCGACGTGAACGAAAGGGAAGATGGGCGAGGCGAGGGTGATGATACGCACCTCGAACTTCTTCTCCCACTGATCACGCTCTTGCTCGAGACGTGTTACCTGCCGCTCGAAGTGCTCCGCCTTGACATCGACCTGTCTCAGCCTAGCCGATGCGCGGATTACGAGTCAGCCCTGGACGGATCGAAGGCGCACGACGATACGTACTTGTCCATGGACTCCTTCAGGTTCTTGTCCGCAGCATCGAGCTCCTCCTCGAGCAGTTGGATCTTGCGCTGGAGCCCCTCGTTCGCAGTCTTGCTCTGTTCGCCATCCTCCTGAGCGGACTTCAAGTCCGACAGCTTCGACTCCGCCTTCTCGAGATCGGCGTCGAGGACAGAAATCTTGTGTTGGAGGGAGGTGATCTCCTGTTCCTTTTCGAGGAGGAGGTGCTCGTACTTCTTGTTCTTCGCTTCCGCCTCCTCTGCGCGCTCGACTGCCTTGTCGGCCTCCGCGCGGAGAGCTTGCATGCGCTGTTTGCATCGATCTGCTCAACAAACTGTGCCAGACACGGGCAGAAAGGGTGGGCACAAACCTCGCGAATCTTGTCCATGGTCGATGGTGTGGTAGTGGGCGGTGGAATGAAGGGCGGAAGCCAAGGCGTGCTGTGCTGCTCGAGGCAAGGGCATGAACAGGGACTGATAAAGTATCAGCCGTGGAAACGACCTTCCTTTCTCGACCAGGATCACGTGGGCGCCTGTAGAGAAAGCCGGAGACGGTTCAAGTTGGGAGACTGTCCTGCTCTGATCTTGGCAAGAGGAGTCACCATCCCCTTCGCCGTCAACGGCCTCGATCTCCAAGGAAATTGCCCCAGACCAGCCGAAAGGCCACCCTTTGACCGACTGATCACGACTCCGACCACCTCGCAGCCATGTCTCCGCCGGTGGCTCAGGAAGGTGGGCACGAGTCCGTTCACGGTAGCCACTGGGCGGAGCTGATCTCCTCATGTTTCGGCATCGGTCAGAGCTGCCTATCCTGGAGGCCGTCATCAAGTGCGTCCTTTCCAGACTTCGCGTTCCTCCGACCAGTCCCGTTCTGATGTGCCCCATCCCCCGCCCGCGCCCTTCGCCTGCCCTCTAGCATCCGGAACCGCCTCACCGCGCTCAAGAAGAACAGAGGCACTTTCATCAAGCCGTCGGACGTCAACCAACTATACCAGATGATCGTGAAGCAAGGTCGGTCCACTCCTTCTTCTCTCATCCGCGATCGCACTCTCAAATTCAAAATCTGCCATGCCAATCTCACGCGCACTCCCGCCCGGACGGACCGCTGTTGCACACCTGAAAATGCTGTCTGACCGCCTGCCTCATGGCCTCGCGCATCGCTGTCACGGATTCGTCTCCGCCAGTAACGCATCTGAACGAAGTCCGCGACGATCACACCACCTACAACAACCGTCTGGACACGACCCTCGCCGACATCTTCAACCTCCTCTCGCTTTTCTTCCTCACCATTGGGAAGACGCGGGAATGTCCGGCTACGTACAGCCAGCTTGCGAGCATGCGGGTGAGTCCTTAACGCTGTTCCATATTGAATCTCTGGGAATGCGCGACATATGCTTCCAATCGCTAAGGGGCGAAACAGCCGTACTTTACGATGGGCAGACATCGTCGTTATCTGGGGCTGGTTCCAGGATTTGTCCAAGTAAGGCAGATTCTCCCAGGTCCTCCGCGCAGGCGGCGAAGGTTATGAGCTTGCCTGTGCGACGTAATACAGTCGCGAAAATCGCTATGCATAGCGACTTCTGCCGCGCGGACCGGAACGCCACTCTCCATTTGAAGGGAACAATTCAGGCTTTGTCACGGCATGTGCATGCCCGCAGAGACTGCATTGTTCTCTTGACGCGTATCGAAGGATCCGAAGCTGGGCTTCGATAATGTAGTATCATCTCAACTGCGATTTAATCCATGGGCGGCATCTTCACGCGCCTCGAACTGTGTGGAAAGATAGGACAGTTCTGACCATCAATTTCTCTCACGTTGTGGACTGGTACTCTCCTGCTCGGGGGAGAGTTGGATATCGCTGCAAAGTTGTTAGATGGGTCCACCACAGTGGCATTCCATCGACACAGCTGCATCCTTACCGCTTCTGTCGTCCCGAGTACCGACGTACGCGACCGAGCGAGATAAGGCCGCGCTAATTGCGACCACCGCGGACTCGTCCAGGCCGTACCCGTACAAGCTTGTTCCTGCCAATCACATCATTCGGAGTTTTTCGGTGGGTTCTGGTGCACACGCGGAGGTATTCTGGGACCCAAACGATTGCCATACTATGACGATCTGCGGACCACGAAGATGTTGCACCCATGTTTAGTCGTCTCGCTTAAAGGGTGCCGGCGCTTCTCATGCCTTCTGTGGCCTTGCGATTCGGAAGAACGGATGAGAGGCCGATGTCTGCGCTTTGTTTGGATGGTGAGAGGCATTGCGGCCAGGTTTGATGGAGGCCTGCGGGTATAAAGAGGCCTGCGGTTGTGAACGGATGGCAAATTTCTCTTGTCCCGCTATGCAGCTCTCATTTTTCATCACTTTCCCCCGGATACTGTCGCCATGTTGCGCTCCTGCTCAAAATGCCCCTCGGTATCACCGACTGGCAATGCTAACTGTCTCATGTCAGGGTATCCTTGACCACATGGACGAGTCGGGGGTCTACAACGAGTCCGACCTTGCCCCCTTCCATCGACGGTTGGCCGAACTACGGTGAGTGTCATGCTTTCCCTTAAAATACTCTGTGTACGAGCCTTCTTTTACCGAGTTGCCTGTTCTGCGTTGAGAAACGATCTGCGCAGGCCAGGCAAATGTCGGATAGCGGTTACGTGACCATTCAGATTTTCGGCACTACAACTAAATTTGCCCAACAGGAACATCGTACACGCCGACGTGGAGAGCGGCAAGCACCCTCCAGCAATGACCAAGCTCCTTGAGCGACAACTCAACGATTGTGGTGAGTGGTTGTACCCAACCGTTCTCCTAGTTTCATGCGGTGCTCCGCCCATATTATGTGGAATGTCTTCCTTGTCCGTCGCTGCTTCTACGTCACGTTGTCGTTGTCTCTTGGAGTTCTGATCTCACAGGTGCCTTTGGAACTCCAATCATTAGTTCATCTCACCGTGCTCTCGCTGTAATAAACCTTGAAGGTTGCACCCATGTTTCCAGGTCCTCCCCCTTTGACTAGATTTTACTTGTCCGGGATGCTGACAATCATTGCGCGCGCAGATAACCTCCTGCAGAAGTTGCAGGACTCGCTCGCGGTTCTCTCGCCAGAGCTCATTCCCATCCATGAACGATTGGTCAACATTCGGCGACAACTTGTTGCGCTCGCGACTAAGGAGACTGCGAGAGAGGTCGCTTTGGCTCAGGCGAAGGCCGAACTAGGGCTCAACAACAAGGGCAAGTCCGTTCATACGGAGTTCGACGGTTCCGTAAGTGAACCGAACTCGAAGACGCCGACACGCGAGAGTACGCCTACTCTCAAGTCCGCGTCACTGGAGGGACACAGCAATAACAAAGATAAAGATGGCCTCCGCGTCAAAGCGGAATTGAAGCCCATCCAGGAGGAGTTGCGGAAAATCGACTCGTTGAGTTGATTCATTTCCTTTGCATTGTCACGTGAATCCTGACGTCGTATATGTCTTTTCTTTTCTTACCATCACCACCACCACCTGGGCACGTATCTGCGCGCCATTCAGGAAACGGGTGGATGGCAAGTTCCTGGGTCCAGGAGGCATGGTTCCTGCATCCCAGGCTGTTTGCTCCTCTCTCCTCGAGGAGTGTTTCGATATTGTACAAGAGATTCGAGCGCAGGACGAGTCGAAGAACGTTGCGTCATCCCTCAGACCCATCTACGACAGATTAAGCGAGATCCGGAAAGAGCTTGAGCAACTGGTGAGTATGCGTATCCAGCGCGTTTTCAATTTGGATTTGTCACGTCCGCGAACCTTCGTGCTGATGCACGTCGGCGTTTGCCTTGCTATCATTAGGTCCTGACGCACAGGTGGAGTCTCCGCGAGACGGATCTGTGGAACTACAGCCTCAGTCTCCAGGAGATCGACAAGATGCGCGTGGATGGCAAGTTCGTCGACGCCGACGGCAACCGGCCAGAGGGACAATACGTGAGTGATCACTACATGCAATGTCCCCGCCGATTCTGATTCGAGGGGGTAGGTCCTGCTATACCTCCTTCGTCGATGTTATGGCCTCATCTACCGGTTGCTCTCGTCGAGCGAGCCTGTATCCGAGGAGCTGATGCCAATAGTCAGTAGTGTGCTCTCCCTTCTGAGCCCTCGCTGATGCCGGTGTCCCGTAGGCTAACAAGCTGTCGACGGTGAAGAAGTGTCTCAACGAGGTTCTGAAGTATGGCGGCCCGTTCAGCCCCCGCGACCTCTATCCAGTACGTATCCGTTTCGCCTGGCGAACCCGCACCGAGCCTAGACATGTGCTGACAATGACAACAGTATCAGCTTGCGCTGCACCAGATAGACTCGATGCGCAAGGAGGGCAAGTTCGTCGGCCTGGATGGGACCATCCCTGAAGGTCAGGGTATCGTCATGGCCCATCTCAACGAATGCCATGAGCTGCTCGAGATGGTAAGACGGGCTTCGTCCCCTTCCGTTTGGACCCAGCTGACGGTCCGCCACCCCCACAGCTCAAGGAGTCGATGGACGATGCCGACGAGGACGACTACATCGACGGTGACGAATATGACTTTGACGACCCGTCGTCAGAAGAGGATCAGGAACAGTAACAGTGGCGACGCCGGATTTGGGGACATCGGAGCCGACCAGGAACTGAAATGGACAGTGCGATTGCCATGTGTAGCAGGTTTTTCAGTTTGTACGAGTGCACCATTATACTAGAGGTTTTGGACGGAACGATACGTTCCTCTCCACACTCGTCTATCATCTTCATCTATTCGACAGCATCATCCCCTATCCTTCCGTCGGCAGGCGAGAATCGCACACGAAAAACAAATGAAGTTCACCCGAATGAAGGAGTTGCCAGATACGGTGCGGTCAAACTACAAAATCTGATCCCTGACTTCACTGCACCATTGAAAGAAATATGGCAGCTATGGTCAACCGTTCTGCTCACATAGGTCAGATCAGACTTGCGGTCGCACGGGCATGGCACACATAACCGTTTTGCGATTAGGCGACTACGCATAGGTGTCTTTACTGCTCATAAGACGTGGTAGTGGGGTAAGATATGCAGTGCTAATAACATTTTATCACCGGTCTACCGTCTAGCTTACGAAGTGAAGGACGAAACATGGTCCTCGACCACCTTCTTGATCTGCGACTCGATCTCAGGGGTGATCTGGCCCTTGGAGATCTCCTGCAGGAGGGCGCCGTGAGTGGAGGTGAGGTGGCCGCGGAACTCTGCTTCCCAGCGGGTGATTTGGTCAACCGGGATGGAGTCGAGCTGCAAGTATGCGGCGTTAGTGCGTAATTACGGTGAGCGGAGGATGTCATCGTACCAGACCGTTGACACCGGCGTAGATGATGGGGACCTGGATCTCCATCGACAAGGGCTGGTACTGACCCTGCTCTGTAAGGAAGTCAGTCCCTGTCTCCGGCAGCGAATGAACGTGTAGACGTACTGAGGAGCTCCGTGAGACGGGCACCACGCGAGAGCAGGAAGCGAGTGGATGCGTCGAGGTCGGAACCGAACTGGGCGAAGGCCGCAACTTCACGGTACTGAGCGAGGTACAGCTTGAGCGAACCAGCGAACTTCTTCATGATCTTGCTGTAAACATCATCCGTTAGCATATGGAAAACAGTGAAGAGTGAGCGTTCCACGTACGTCTGGGCAGCCGAGCCGACACGGGAGACGGAAAGACCGACGTTGATGGCGGGACGGACACCACGGAAGAAGAGCTCAGCCTCCAAGAAGATCTGACCGTCGGTGATGGAAATGACGTTGGTCGGGATGTAGGCAGACACATCACCACCCTGGGTCTCAATGATGGGCAGGGCAGTGAGGGAACCACCACCGAACTTCTCGTTCATCTTCGCAGCACGCTCGAGGAGACGAGAGTGGAGGTAGAAGACGTCACCAGGGTAAGCCTCACGACCGGGGGGACGACGGAGGAGCAGGGACATCTGACGGTACGCAACAGCCTGCTTCGACAAGTCGTCGTAGATGATGAGAGCTATGATGCAAAGTAATAAGCATCCTCCACTGTGGGTGCGTTAAAAGGTTACTTACCGTGCTTGCCGTTGTCACGGAACCATTCACCCATGGCGCAGCCAGAGAAGGGCGCGAGGTACTGAAGGGGAGCTGCCTCCGAGGCGGTGGCAGCAACGATGATAGTGTACTTCATAGCGTCGTTCTCCTCAAGCGTCTTGACGAGCTGAGCGACAGTGGAACGCTTCTGGCCGATGGCGACATAGACACAGTAAAGCTTCTTGTCCTCGTCGTTGCCGTCGTTCCAGCGCTTCTGGTTGAGGATAGTGTCGATAGCGACGGCGGTCTTACCAGTCTGACGGTCACCGATGATAAGCTCACGCTGGCCACGACCGATGGGGACCATGGCGTCGATGGGCTTAATACCGGTCATCATGGGCTGGTTGACCGAGCGACGAGGGAGGATACCGGGTGCCTTGAGCTGAGCACGGCGACGCTCAGTGGTCTTGATGGGGCCCTTGCCGTCGATGGGGTTACCGAGGGCGTCGACGACGCGGCCAAGGATCTCGGGGCCGACGGGGACATCGACAATCTGGCCGGTACGCTTGACAGTGTCGCCCTCCTTGATGGCACGGTCGTTACCGAAGATAGAGACACCGACGTTGTCGGCCTCCAAGTTCAAGCACATGCCGCGGATGCCAGAAGAGAACTCAACCATCTCTTCGGCTGGAGAGACGCACGCTGTCAGTGCGCTGGCAACATTCCAAGGATGAGGCAAGACGCACCCTGGACGTTCTTGAGGCCCCAAACACGTGCGATACCGTCACCGACGCCTTACGGAGGTCAAGTTACTCAGCTGTACCACAGACCGTGGTCCCCAACGCGTTGCACTCACTCAGAACGCGTCCAGTTTCCTCCACATTTGCGCCCACGGAAGTGCCAGCTATGCGGGACTCGAGAATCGAAGAGACCTCAGACGCAGCTGCGCGTGACGTGTCACGAGTGCCCAGACGAAAAGTTGCAGCGCGTCGGTGGAAGGGGGAGAAAAACCGGGTCGTTAGACGTGAACGGAGCAGGGATGGAGTAGCCAATACATACCGGCCTTTGCTGTCGCGTATGAGCGAGAAACAGCAGGCGAGCTGCGGGCAGCGCTCTGGATTGTAGAGGACCGTTGAGCACGCGAAAAAAGCAGGAAAATGGAGTGGAAGAGCGCACTTTGGAGGCGGCCAGCGCGGCGGCGCGGACGGAGTTCCTGAGGGCGACTCTGTGCATGGTGTGAGGAGGAGGGAAGGAAAGTGAGAGGGAGTGAGATGAGATGAGTTCGGCCGTAGGGACAGACCGGCCACCAATCTTTGCCTTACATAACTGCTTTTCAGGCGCCGCCCCAATCTCCCCATTCCGGCTTTTCCGAACTCATCCTTACCCTCACGGTCCCCGCCGTCACGCTCGTCGGCATTAATGGCTTCCCTCCTGCGACGTGAGTGCTCTCTCCTCATCATCTCTGTGTCCAATGCTCATGGCTCCATTCGTCCCACAGCAACCCTGCGCGCGGCCGCAACCCGCGCTCTGCACACGCAGGCCGTCCCCCCGCCCTCCTCGGCACCAAATGCCCTCTCCCTCATCCGTTCACAACCGTCACAGTACATTATCGCCAGCCTGGCCGGAAGAAAATACCTCCTCACGCCTCGCGACCTCCTCACCGTGCCACGTCTCAAAGACGTAAACGTCGGCGACGTGCTCAAGCTGTCTGACATCCACGAGATCGGCTCTCGCGAGTACACTCTTCGTGGTAGCCCCACTATACCCCCGGAGCAGGTCCGCGTCGAGGCGACGGTCGTGGAACACACCAAGGGCAAGATGGAGGTCATCTTCAAGAAGAAGAGGAGAAAGGGTTACGAGCGTACGGTTTACCACAAGCAGACGTATACCCGTTTGCGCATCGGTTCCATCGACCTTGTAGAAAGTCCATCGTCATAGCATTACTCGCGTTCATGGATCTCTTAGCATAACATACATGGCATACTAATCTAATGACCGCATCGAGCAAACGTCCAGACGTCATATCTCGCCCTCCTCAGGAGTCTCAGCGCGCGGAGGCGGCTCAACAGGTTCGGGTTTAGCTGGGGGAGCTTCTGGAGGAATGCTGTATCGTGCCCTCTGCAACAAGCGATAATATGTAAGACAACAGTATCAGCACGTAAGGCAAACGAGATGCACACCTTTTGATCCCGCTCCTCATGCGGCCGTTCCTCGTACGTGCCACGGTCGCGTTTTTCGCGTGGGTCCTGCTCGCGGTAGAGCGAGTCGCCTCGCTCCCGCTCCCGCTCCTTGTACGGCGGTACGCTGTCATGCCCACTGTGGCCGTCATCCCAATCACGCGTGCTTCTGTGCTCAATACGCCGACGGTCCTCTCTGTCGTGGTCTCGGTGTCTAGAAGACTTGTTGTAGTGCTCCCTGTCCCGGTCCCGATCCCTGTCCCGGTCGCGTTCACGCTCCCTGTCCTTGTAGTACTTGTCTTTGGAATAATCCCGGTCTCGAGCGTAGTCCCTGTCGCGTGTATGGCTGCTCTCGTGGTCATGCGGCCTTCGGTCCCGATCCCGATCACTCCTACTGTCACGGTCGTGGTACCGGTCGCGTTCCGACTCCTTGTCGCGGTCGCGGTCGCGATGGTCCTTGTCTCGGTCGCGTTCGCGCTCACGATCGGCGTCCCGCTCCCGCTCTCTCGCAGGCTCCTTCCTTCTGCGGCTCGCGGCGGAACCGCCATCTTCGGAAGCTTCACGTTCACGCTCTCGCAAGCGTTCCTGTGAATGTGCGAAACGGAGATGAGTCAAACAACTTACGAGCAACACTTGGCGTCAACCTGCCTTCTGCCTCTTGACAAACTTCGCGAACGCCGCCTTCCGTCCCTCTTCGTCCTCGATCGCCTTGTACTCGGGGAGATCCTGCATGAAGGGAACCGCCTGCGAAGATATCAGTCAGGAGATGATGTCTTCCTAAATGCACTGGTAACTCACCTCCTCGTAGGCCAAGGTTGCATCATGAAGCTCGGGTACCTTTTTGAGGGCGTAGCGAAGGTCATCTTGAAGGTGACGCTGCTTCCGTTCCGCTCGACGCCTCTCGTCTGCCTGCTTCTTGACAGCAACATCGTGCAGCTGAAGACAATAATCCCCGTTAGCCGACGTATCGTAAACGAAGACGATGTAACGCGTACGGAGTGGTAGATCTCGCTCAAGTCCTCGTCAGCCAGTGTCTTAATGCTCTCGTCCGAGTCTGCCTTCACAATGCCGAGGAACTCCTCCTCGGTTGTCTCCGGGCCGACCTCAAATGGCTTCGGCTCCGCGGTCGCACCATCAGCAGGGGCAGTGTCACCGTCTTCCTTCATCTTGTCCTCAAGGGTCTTGTTGTACCGCTTGATAGCACCTTCGGCAATAGCTATCTTGGTATCGAGCTTCTGGTCAAGGGCGTCGACAATGTCCCAAAATAACTCAATCGGGTTCGAGCCGGGATTACCAAGCATATCAAGGTAGCGGTTGTCGTTCGCAAAACTGGGGTAGACTTCCTTCCACTTGGTGCGGGCCTTGATCTTGCGGGCCTTGACAAGCTCGTTGAGCGATTCCTGCATCATAGGAGTTGAGACACCTTGTTACCGTTCAAACAGTGACGACAATTGCTCACCCTGAAGGCCTCCCTGGCCTTCCGCTCTTTGCGAGTTTTCTCAACCTGACGGCGTCGCATTTGCTCCTCGAACTCACGCTCGCGCACACGACTGTAGTCTTCAAAGGCCAGCAGGATATCTAGCGTCGGAATCTTTTGCAGCTCATCGTCATCCTTCCACTCGTCGGAGTCGACCACCAGACGATGCGCTTGCCGCCACTTCGTGAGGACGTCCACGTCAAGGCGCTTGAACAACGCTACGATCTTGGAGATGCTGCGTGAGCGGGCAGCACGGCTTTCTTGCTGTGAAGGTAAGGAAATTTGATGAGGTTGTACCATATGTAATTGGATCAAAACAGCCACACACCACTTCGCGCTGCTTGAGTTCTGTTACGTACTCCTCGAAGATGAGTCTCCGTTCAGCCTCAATCTTAGCCTGCTGCCAGATAGGATGCTGAGCAAATAGCTTGTCAGCAGTAGCGAAAGTCGTGTAGTGGAACACGTTGGGGTTTCCTTTGAGCATGTTACGCAGGGAGGGACGGAGTTTGGACAGGCGAGCATCTCGTTCTTCTTGTTCTTTCGCCCTAAGCCCATCCACATGCTGAACGCGATGCTTTTAACCCATGAAACTCGGGATGTATAACATAGGAGACTTACCTTCTGCCATGCAGCCTTTTTCTCCGCCAACGTGTTTAGCGCCTTGTAGAGAGGATCGGTGATGATGGTCCTCATGGTTTGGTCCCACGTCCAGTTCGCATCTACCCCCGCTTTCCTGAGTAGATGCACAAAGGCCTTCTCGCCTTCCTCCACAGTAACGAACCCGTTGTGGGGAATGACCGGGTCGTCAGGCAGGTTGGGGCGCGCAGGGAGCACGCTCGACGGGGCAAAGGGGAGTGCACCCGTGTGGAGGCCCACGGCCCCGTTCTGACCGTTGAGCTGCATTTGCGGCTGGGAACCGGGCGGGAATGAGGATGGGTCAGTCCCAGCGAGAGCGTTGGGGGCACCTTGTGTCGGAGCGGCGCCGCCTGCTGCGGCAAAGCCTCCCGGGGCGGCAGTGGGACTGTAGCGGATAAGTGAGACATCGAGGGACGGGAGAAGGGGATATATGCGTACACAAGTGCTGAGGCAGGCTGGGATACTGCCTTCCCCTCTTTCTCAACCTTCTCTAGAAGCAAGAGCAACTCATCTGGCATGTCCCATTTCGACTCCTTCGTATCAGTCTGTGGGTGTTAGGAACGGTGAGACGTCGGTTCCTCGCAAACACGAGGAAAACGTACGTTGTAGTAGTACTTTCGTCCTCCCGAGAAATACTCTTTCCACCTAGTCTGATTGAGGGCTTTCTGTACATGCAAGAGACACTTCGTAAGACGCTCCAAACTGATCAATGCCACACAAACCTCGAAAGGAGTTTTCAGATCTGCTCGGGACGGTTAGTGCTGGAATTGACACTGCTTGTGCCCACTCACCATCTGGCTTTTCCCATACACTCTCCCTCGTGTTGGTGTTGAACCAGTAGGTGCGACCCTCCGGGTTGCGATGCTCTGTCTGAACATGCAATGAGAAGAGGGTGCCATGGGGTATAATGATGTGCAATACGAGCCCAAACGTTCATCCTAATCCCCCTCTTGCCAGTCTGTGTTACTTGGTGTATCGCAGGTCGAAAGGGTGGAGCGAAGCGGATGAGGTGAAAGAGAAGAACAGCGAACAGACTCCGAAGGTAAAGTAGACGCCCAACCTGAGGACTATCAGGCGTCAACCACGTTGTTGGCGCCCAATGTACGGCGCTGCCATAGCCTGAGCTCGCAGACCTCCCAATTGCATGGGATACCACTCTAATCCCTACACCCACCAGGCTACAGTCGTGTCCGACGAGCAGCAGGAACCTTAACTACAGTGATATCATGCAATTTCTCTCGACCTGTGCAGCACAGGGCCGGGGCACTGGCAAGTCTCGGACCTGAAGCTCGGACCGACCAAAGATCCATATGCAATATGGTGCCTGCAATACGAGGTCTGAGGCACCGTTGTTCAGCATATCTGGCCTTACACTGTCATTTGTAGGGCATAGGGGAGCAGTAGGCATCTTGTGAGACTGCCTTACCTTCTACTCTGCAAGATGATCCTTTTGCAACCCTTTTCCTAGAACACGACAATCCATCGTTGATTTTTCGGGTCCTCTAGAGACGCTTTGTCGAGCAACATTCAACGCAAGTCTGGCACGATAAGCCCATTACTCTGTTGCAATACTCATCGAGGACAGCCATGCACCGCGTACACCTGCATGGTCGCGCCACGGGAGAAGTGAGTGACCTTTGCAAAGTATTCCCAAAGTTCTTCCTCAGAACCATATAAGTTTCCCTATGTGACCAACGCTAAGACAACCCTCGTTCGGTGATTGTAGGTCCCAGAATAGATTGAATGGGATCTTGGTGACCCAATATAGCCCCCGACTGCGAATTCAATCGGGGCCAAACAAGCATTGGCAATAATAGACTGCCGTCTAAGAGTCAATCATCCTACTTATGTGCCTTCATCTAATGCCAGCTCTATGCATCTTGTGGTGTGAAGCATGACTATTCCGTTGTACTGGACGCATGGACGAGCAACTTGTTGCTTTTCTAGTATCTCACCGGTGTCTCCGATAACATTTTTACGGCATCAGCGCCGAAAGGAGGGACTCCGGTAGCTGTCGCCCAAGCGGCGTGTTGGTGGGGTACTTAGGTGGGGTCGATGCAAGTCAGCCAGGCGGCACCATGTTCATCTTTGTCTACATAGGAACCGAATTTTTACCGTTCTGACCTGAATGGCGATTGTTGCAGGCTTTTGGATTCGCACAACCATGCAGGAGCGCCATACATAGATACAGAATCCGGAGTCCAACGCCCCACAGCCCTTCCTTGTATAGGTCATGCTGTTATTCCCCATCATTGATCCAAGTTCAACCGGGGTAGCCGATATCTTTCACGGGTACTCGTCGGTCATATTCGAACCAAATTTACACCACTTGCATCACGTCTCTGTACGTCTATGGCTAACGCATCTGTCTTCTGCGAAGACTACACCCAACTACCGCTATGTCTCTCCCATGTGCGCAGCGGCTCACGGGCTCTCTTCGGTTCATGAACAATCACTGGTCTAGTCTTGCTCTGTTTCAAGGTGGCTTCGTCGCTCACCCTCACAGTGGGTGCTCGGATCCACTTCGGCTGCCGACGTCCTTACCCTCAAGGTCGTAGCAGCGCTAGCGCGACCTCTGGATGTACGGAGCCGTACGGGAAAATCGTAACCTGCCCCTACATGCCAGAACGATAATTTGGTCCGCATCCACCCGGATATTATCCGTATACGAAAGATATAAAAGCAATGCTACGAGGACCACCAACCTGCATCGACTCGGCAGTCGCTCTCTCAACAACAGCAGTTCAGGCAGTCAGTCGACTAACATGTTCCCCTCCGTCGCCCTCCTCTCCCTCTCCTTCGCTGCGATCGCTTACGGTCAGCAAGCTGGCACCCTCACCACCGAGACGCATCCCAAGCTCAGCGTTTCGCAATGCTCCACCGGCGGTAGCTGCCAGACCCTTCAGCGTTCTGTCGTGCTCGACTCCAACTGGCGTTGGCTCCATGAAACGTCGGGCAGCACCAACTGCTATACCGGAAACACTTGGGACACGTCCCTCTGTCCTGACCCTGTCACTTGTGCACAGAACTGCGCCCTCGATGGCGCGGACTACTCTGGTATGTCTCGAACATACAATTCGCGAGGAACATATCGATTGATTATTATTGACACCAGGCACCTACGGTATCACGACCAGCGACAACGCCCTCACCCTCAAGTTCGTGACCGATGGTCCGTACTCCACTAACATCGGCTCTCGTGTCTACCTCCTCTCCGATGACGATGAGAACTACGAGATGTTCAGCCTGAAGAACCAGGAGTTCACCTTCGACGTCGACATGTCGCAGCTCCCCTGCGGTCTCAACGGTGCGCTCTACTTCGTGGAGATGGACCAGGACGGTGGCCAGTCCCGCTTCCCCAACAACAAGGCGGGTTCCAAGTATGGAACTGGTTACTGCGACACTCAGTGCCCTCAGGACATCAAATTCATCAACGGCGAGGTGGGTTGACAGCCCAGCAACTGCATAGTTTACATTAACCTGACTCTTTTCATCCAACCTAGGCCAACATTCTCAACTGGACCGGCTCCGCAAACGACCCGAACGCGGGTACCGGTCAATACGGAACGTGTTGTAACGAGATGGACATCTGGGAGGCCAACTCCAACGGCGCGGCCGTGACCCCCCACGTCTGCAACGTCCAGGGCCAGACCCGCTGCGAGGGCACCGACTGCGGTGACGGCAACGAGCGTTACGACGGCATCTGCGATAAGGACGGATGCGACTTCAACTCATGGCGCATGGGCGACCAGACCTTCCTCGGGCCCGGCCTGACGGTCGACACCTCCTCCAAGTTCACCGTTGTCACCCAGTTCATGAGCTCGGACAACACCACCTCCGGCACCCTCTCCGAGATCCGCCGCCTCTACGTCCAGAACGGCAAGGTCATCGCCAACTCGAAGACAACCATCTCGGGCATGGACGCGTACGACTCCATCACCGACGACTTCTGCAACGCACAGAAGACCGCGTTCGGCGACACTAACTCGTTTGAGAAGCTCGGCGGTCTCCCGACCATGGGCGAGGCGTTCGACCAGGGTATGGTCCTCGTCATGTCCATCTGGGACGACCACGAGGCGAACATGCTCTGGCTCGACTCCGACTACCCCACCGACGCCGACGCGTCTAGCCCCGGTGTCTCCCGTGGTCCCTGCCCCACGAGTTCTGGTGTCCCTGCTACCGTCGAATCCCAGAGCCCTGGCGCGACGGTCGTCTTCTCCAACATCAAGTTTGGTCCCATCGGCTCGACTTACGCTTCTTAGGTGAGTATTCCGCGTATATCCAACATTCGAGCGACGATTGATGTGCTTCCTCATTCAGGCGAGCTTAGATATGGTGGGCGAAAGATTGGCTTCCCGAAAAGGCTCTTGGTCGAATGTTTCGTAGTGTCCGATGTCACGGTGTATGTTCGAAGACTGGCAGTATCTATCCTCGCACTTGTCTCGTACGACGTCCGTATGACGTGGCAGAAAAACTTCTGATTGTCTTCCTCGAAAAGTTGCAATTATCGTCGCAAAGTCTCGTTGCGCTAACCTTTGTCTCTCAGCTCGCTCTGGCATCCCAAAAACCGCAGATGTAAAGCGTAAGCACCGTGGCCTACCAAGAGACTAGATGAGACCTTTGGATCCTGTAAAACCGCATCCGCAAATTCACTTCCGTACAGAGAGCCCAGCTGCTTCATTGTTCAGCACGCCCAACTAATTCCTGGTAGTCGCCTTCGCCTTCTTGCTAACAATCTTCCCCTCCTCTCCCTCTGCCCCCCTACCATCATCTGCTTCCATCTCTTCCCGCACACGTTTACCCATTGTCTTTATAGACACGTCCATCCCATCTGCTCCAACAGCCTCCACAGAAGGTGCACATGGGGCCCCGCTCGGACGCGGTGCCGTAAGTGGCGGCACACGCGATCCAATCACATCTTCCACCCCACACTTGTCCAAGACGTCCAAGTCCCGGCTGCCACCTCTCAAGACGCAATCTCCGCAGAAGGAAGAGATATCCAGGAACTGGACAAACACCTTTCCCCGTTGCGCTTCAAATTCCACCGGTAAACGCCACTCGACGTCGAACCGTGAGTCCTGGCGCTGGCACTGAGGATTGTGCGGGACGACGAGGACATACTTGACCTCCACGTCAACTAGCCCCGGCGTGCTTTGCCATGCCCGGCGGGCGCGCTCGCGCAACTGCCTAATTGTGTCGAAGTCCGACTTCGTGGGATTTGAGTCATTGCTTGTGCGTAGGGGTGTACAGGCCCAGTCTGGATCTCGCTTGGCAATGACCTGAAGGACCCAGAGGGTGACAATAACCGTAGCGTCACGCCGCGGAACAACTTGGAAGAAGAACGCATTGAAGGAGGCGTTGCGCTCACGGACGGCCGCGGTGGGGAGGTAATATGAGGCATCATCAATGGCGAGATCGTGGATATTCTCGTATAGAACAAGCCGGCGTGCACACCACGGCGCGGCAGCCTCAGGAAGGTGGAAAGTTGATGGGGCAATAACTTGGGGTTGGGGAGGAGATGACATCTGCCATGAGGTCGTCTGGTCGTCGTGGACGACAAGCACCAATGGGCAGCCTCGGTATCCATACGCATCCTCAGGCTGTCGGTAGATGAACCGGGTCTGGGAAGTTGTGTTGCCTGACTCGGACTCCGGCGAAGCGGACGTCATAGGCGCAAATGGGTAACGCAATGCGTCTGCAGGGAATTGGCCCAGTGTATAGCCAGCAGCAAACTGGTCATATAGGAAAGGCACGGAGCCAACCCCTGCACGACCCATGATGGTGCTAGAGTCATGCAGCCACCATGCTCCCATAACCCCACTGGGTCCGGAAAAAGGCAGGAGGGCATCCAGCATCTGCTCGTAAATTGCGCGTGTTTTGAAAACGATGGCACAACTGTCGCTAGTGAACACGAAGGGCGAAAGCGGGCTCATCCTTATGGTGAAGGTGATGGTGTGACCGTCACGGTTCTCATGCGATGCATGATAGAGGGGGCGGGTGACTGTCCTGGGCTGGGCGTGGTAGGATTTCACGGCTTGACGAACAGTGGCTCTGTGACCATCAGGATCGGCCAAAAACTCGAATATATCACGGGGGCAGGGTCCTGCCTCCGATACTAGGGACTTGACCGCAGCAGCGTTGATCACCCGGTAGTTACGGTCGCGTTGTGCTGTACGTAGACTGGTTGATGTCCGCTTAGTCCAAACCGATCACAGACCTATAACAGTGTACGTACAGTGCAAGGATTTCGTCGTTGTTCCAATATGACATCCACCAGCAGTGAACGGAGGGTTTCTTTAGCAGGTGTCGGTAGCGTGAGTCGTCCGCAGAGGAAGCAGCTACGAAGAATAGTTGCGGAGCGTGGATGGAAACACGTGATGGTACAAGCTCCTTCTTTTCCGGGCAGTCGACTAACGACCATATCCGGGACGCGTTGTCGACGAAATCCGGAAGGTAATCCTCGGGGATGAAGTTCGCTGTCATCACCCTTGCTACACCATCCCGGTCGAACAGGTAGGTCTTGCCGGACGTCGTGGTGAAGAGGACGGGCTCCTCCCGTGTCATACAGTCCATCAGCAAGAAGAGGAGGTAAAGAGACTTCCCTGAAACGACAGACAACATGAGTAACACGTAACAAGCATCAGCGGATGAAAAGGATAGAACGACGCACCGATGCCGGGCTGTCCGAGAAGCACGACGCCTTTGAGCGGCTCTGCGCGAGCATTCCGAAAACGTTCGGTGAAGATCAGGTGCTCCTCTCGCACCAGAAATGAGCTACCGGCTTCAAAGGCCACTTCGAGATACTGTGCGACAGCATCTAGCCCATCAACGAGGAAACGCTCGTGAAGTTGTTTGTCGACGACGCCCTTGAGGCGACTCTCGCCACCCCACCATAGCCTATGGAAGTTAGACCATTTGGGATGGGTCACCCGCTCCCACCGTTCCCAGTATGAGGGCTGGGAAATCGGACATCATGAGCTCAATTAGGAACGTTGGGTGGATTGGCATGACACTCACCGTCAGGACCTGGTTGCTTGTCTGCGGCGAAAAAAGAGACGGGGGCATCGAGCTGGATGTGGTGGGTGAGGAACGAGAGAAATAATGAGACAAGGCATTGCATTCCGTGCTTTATATGTAAAAACTTGTGGTCCAAGTCGAGACACCCGCTGCTCGGGTCGGCAATGGACCGTCCAGGACAAAATGTCGTCAGTCGCATTCGCAGCGGAGTAAAGGGGCACCGTGGGAGTACCGTAGGCGCCGTGGCAAACCCCATGGGTCTGGAGCAAGCAGCACACAACAACATTTTCTTCCGAGAAGGCCACCTCTTGGGCGTAGCCAGGCCCCGCTGGAGGGCCAATGTGTATTAATTTGCTATAAATTGTTACCCTAGAGAGCTGAAGAGATCTCAGCATCGGTGATCCATGCCATAATGCTTCTTCGATTCTGAGCGTCTTGCCCGTTAGTCCACAACCGTAACAACATTGACGGACGTGAGCAGGAACTCACGCCTTGGATTGTGGTAGTGCCGAATCACCATCTGCGGACCCTGGACGAGCAGTTCGCCGACGCGCTGTTGCTCGCCGCGGACGATTGGTACCACGGATGTGAAAGCTACGGTGAGGACGCCAAACTGGACAACTTGGATTGAGACTCTTCGCCTCTTCGCCGTGACAGAAGTAGTGTCTGTTTGGAAGCTAAGGCTTAGGCTTCGATAAAAATGCCATCATGCGGTAGACCAAAAAACCATCATATATAGTGGCTCACACAAGGCACGTCTACAAGAAGAACGTTCGCCTGGTCGTCTCCAACTCCGGCTGTGGCTTATGTTAGCGCATAAGATGCGAGAAACGTATGCATTACTGACCTTCCAAGTCCAAAGGAACTCGTCCTCGGTTGGCGGGACGACCTCCTTCCTTTCAGGCTCCTGCTGCTCGTCCACGGCCATCTCTTGCCCCAGTACGTCCGTGGGCGCAGCCTCTTCGTCCTCGCCAGCTTCGAACTCCAGGGGTTTGCTGGGTGCGCCGAGGTTCTTGACAGCAGGAAGTCCCTTCTTCAGCGACCGTAACTTAAGAGTGAATCGGGGCCCGATCTCTTGCAGTGCAACCTTCTCTGGAGATCGGAATGCGTATCTACACGTTCGGCATTCGCGGTGCATGAATTGTTGAGGAACCAGGCACAACGAAGCAAATGCATACCGGTGTCTCCTAAAGAAGAGGAAGTCTCGCTGATTGTGCAGCGTCACCACTTGTCGGCCCTGGAACTCCGGCATCGGCGGGAAGAACGTTTGGAAAAGGCGACCGACGGTGTGGCCGAGACGGGTGACGAACCCGTTCAGGACGAGTTCGGGGAAATGGGCAGTTGCACGTGCGTGGCCCTAAAGGCACCGGAACGGAACGTAAGTATGAAATTTCACTGTTCGGAGTAGTTGCTCGTTGCCTCACCGAAATTTGTTGAGAGAGCTGGATGGATGTAAGCTTAAAGTAGGCGGTGGGTCCTTCGGGGAGGTTCACCACGGTCAAAGCATCTGGGCTGCTATGTAAACGGTTTCGTTCCGCATGATGACTACTTTGGAAACTTACTAGGCGTTTTCATATCCTCGTTCACGACCACAAGATGGGAGTAACCTCGATTCGCAGCCCAGCCCGCAATCCTTCCCATCTCGAAACCCTTGCCCTTCTTCCTCCTAATGAATTCTGCTCCCGGAAACACTCCGACGAGCTCATCGCAGAAGTCATACGTCAGGCGCGTTGCCTTTGGCGAAGTCGTGACCAGGACTTTTGGTGGGAGGCTGGGGTCGAGAACACCAGAGAAGTACTCGGCGAAAGGGTCAGCGGCAATGTCGGCAGCGGACTCATCTTGAGGTTGGACAGCCGGTTGCGATGCCGTATCTCCGTCTTGAGCGAGCGTGGAAGGACCGGCTTCGGCGTCGGTGTTAGGATTCGCCGTGAGCATGGATGGGTCATATTCGCGAGTATTATCGAGCGTGCGCGGCACATTCTGCGCAAGACGCTTCTGTAAACGTGAGGGATGTTCAAAACATATCTCTCGTGTACCGTTCGTGGGTAACGTACTTTCTTGACGAGAGGGTCATCGGCCTCCGCCTTCGCCTGAGCAAGCCTCTTTTGCAGCTTGCCTTGCCGCTTCTCCTTCTTTTGCTTGCGGGCAATCTCCTCGCGCTTGATTTTATTTTTGATGGAGGACGGCTCAAATCGACCAGAGGGCATGGTGGGCGATGTATCAGGACAAGGGGGGGTCGGAGAACGCTGCGAGATCCACAGGCAGCAGCAGGGCAGCAGCCGCGGCTAAGGCCAAGTGGGAAGGGCGGCCAAAATCGAAATCTATAAGCAGAGATCTGGCAGTGAGGCTAGTTCCCACGGTACATCCCTCTTCCTCGTCACGACCACCGACGACCACGACACGTCCCGCCATGGCCCTCCTGCGGAGGCCCCCTCTTCTTTCGCTATTTCTGCTCCTGGTGTTCTCCGCTGCTGCCAATGCCCTACACTTCTATCTGGACACCGACGAGAAACGATGTTTCGTTGAGGAGCTTCCAACAGAGACGATCGTAGAGGGTGTGTGCTATGTGGCACTCCGACGCGACACCCTCTGTACTTATGCCTCCTTCTCGTCCCACAGGACACTACAAGGCCCTCGAGTGGTCAGAAAGTGATCAGAAGTATATCGAGAACCCTAACCTCGGTATCCTGGTGGAAGTTGACGTGAGTCTCATGACCATACCTTCTCCATACATCCTCATATGCGTTAACTCGCCTCCTACCTGCCCACCGTGTTTATAGGAGCTGGACACTGGGCATAATGTTGTCAAGACCCGCGGGCCCTCGGACGGCCGGTTCACCTTCACGTCGCACGACTCCGGAGATCACTCCATTTGCCTTTCCAGCAACTACGGCACGTCGTGGTTCTCGACCACCCACATCCGCCTGCACCTCGACATTGTCATCGGCAAGACGAAAGCGGACGCCGAACACGACCGGTCGCACGTATCTGAGCTGTCCCAGAAACTCCGGGACCTGAACATGAAGCTCGAGGACGTCCAGCGGGAGCAGCAATATCAGCGCGAGCGCGAGTCTGCGTTCCGCGACCTGAGCGAGTCGACGAACTCGAAGGCTGTATGGTACACCGTGGTGCAGATGAGCGTGTTGATTGCCACGTGTGCGTGGCAGATGAGGCATCTTAAGGTGAATCCTGGTTCTTGCACTCTGAGGATGACTGACGCTGACTATACAACGAATAGCGGTTCTTCGAGGAGAGGAAAATGCACTAATGCACTAATGCCTGCGCTGTTGATATGACTATATATATTAGGCTATTTCCGAACTGTCGATTCAGTGCATGTCGATTCAGTGCAGTCTGGTTTTGCGACTTCGAAGGCATACAACTCTACGCTTAAGTAATCTATGTTACAGAAGGATGTGCTACTGGCAGCAGCGGAGAAGCGTGTTATGGATTTCCGAGTGCCTTCGTTAAAGCCGAAGCAGTATCTTTTTACTGAAACCCGTCTCCATCCTAATGAGGGTCTCCTGTAGCTTCTTGGTTGCAGCCTCGTCGCCCGTTTCGCCGGAGAGGTCCAATATCTCGTGTTCCGGCTCTTTCAGCTGTCGAGTATTGAAGCAGCCACGTCAGTACACGTCAGCTCGTGCTGCGGACGAAAGTCGCTGACCTTCAACTTGGTGAGCGTTCCCATAAGGTTCTCACGTTGTCGTCGCGAATGGTCCTGGTACCAGCGGTGCTGCCAGTAGCCGTGGGTACAAAGGTTCTTGAAGATGAACAACGAAGTGGGCAAGGAAAGCGGCCTCTTAGACATGGCTCCATACGAGAGGAGATGGGCGTTCTCGCCGAGGAACCGTGTCATAGCCGTCGTATCAGGCCCACCCACACAGTTCAGCATAAGCCGTATGGGCTGTTGGATAGAAGAGGTATGTCAAACGCGCTTTCAAACCAGAGGGACAGAGACTTACTCTCTTGGATGTCCATTGCTTGACATGGTTGACCAATGCCTTGTCTGTTAGCGCCTCGTACGTGAACACATGTGTCGCGCCGAGTTGGGTGAGGGAGGAAATGAGGTTGTCAAGGCCGGGTCTGCGGTCTTCAATAATAGTCGTCGAAGCTTACTGACAAGGACATACCTGTTGCGGACAAAGTTGATGGTTTTGATGCCCCTGCGCGCAGCGATTTGGATTACTGCTTGGCCAACCTTCGAAACGGGGACGATGAGCCGTTGGTGTTATAATCTAGTTGTTACCTAACCAACCGCGCTATTAGCCCCTGCAAATGTATGGATGTCCTGGTTTAGTCGAAGAACAGGGAGGCCATTACGCGCAAGGTGTTTCACCGTTTTGTAGCACCCAATCGTCCTCCTTGAGGTCTACGAATTCGTGCAGCATATTATACGCTGTAGCAGGATTCACCTACAAAGATGCATTATGAATACGGAACAAGACCGACAGGGGTAGCTCACGGTGATCGTAGCGGCGTTCACTTCACTGAGTCCACTCGCGGGCAACTTGATCACGTCTTCCGCATTGATGGTACGGGTGGAGGACCAAGTTCCGAACTGAGATTTCCCCAGTGTGACCCAATCTCCTTTCTGGAGGTCTCGGACATTGCTTCCGACATCTACAACCTCGGCAAGACCTTCATTACCGCCGATGAAGACATCTTGTCCTGCAAGGTGCTGGAGAGCAGGCTTTGCTGGGTACACGCCTTGTATAACGTTTATGTCGGCCGGATTGATTGGAGAGAGACGGAAGCGAATGCTTATAGAGCCGGGGGGAGGTGGGGGAAAGGGATCATAAGACTGAACTCGGAGGACCTCAGCAGGATTTCCGTTATCGGTGTAGACCACAGCACGGTTAGCATAGCAAGCGGAGGTGGTTGAGAAGCATCCTTCCTGTATCAAACTCGTCCGCAGAAGAGCCGAGCGCGATAGTCGCGTAGCATACCGACGAAGCATGTTTGGGGACTGTGGTAGTCGACGACCAGGGATGGCAGAATCCCGAGCCACCAGTGCCAGGCCCAATGACGCAGTGCCCACCAGCGCCTCGCCATCCCACGTGGCCGAGTTCCGGGCGCTCAATGCCATTGCCAGAATCTTTGTGCAAAGGCTGACACTTCAAGGTCACCAACACCCTCCTCCCCGCCAAATCTCTCTCGCCCGATGCTCCCTCGCCATCTGCGCCGCGCGGTCGTGACCCCCGCCGCCCCTGCGCAAATCCGTGCCCTCCTGCTCAGCAGACAGTCCCTTCGATCCGTTACTCTCCCTCTCCATCCAGCTGTCTCAGCTCGCGTATCCTCTGCGTCATTCCACTCCTCCACCCGTCGTCAGAATGAACTCCCCAAATCGCCGTTCCAGACCTTCGTAGAGGTCCTCAAGGAGGAATTGAGGAAAAATAGGGAACTTCAGGACAACGTGAAGCAACTCCAGGGAGATGTGGAGAAGTTCCAGGACTCAGAGGCCATGAAGCGCGCCAAGGAGGCGTACGAGCGTGCAAGGGTGCGTACGACATGTTGGGGACGCGCATGGGAATGCTGCATCTGACATATTGGTGTTTGCAGTTGACCTCGAGCATTCAAGAGAACCCTCGACTGCGAGCCGCTGCCGAGGAGCTCCGTAACGCCGGCATCAAGGTCGGTGACGCGGTCGGCGAGGCCCTGAGGACTGTGGAAGAGAGCGAGCTCGTGCGCGCGGTATGTGTATCTGTCTTCCGTCCATTCTGTGCACTGAATGTGCTCGTAACGTTAGATTTCCCGTGCGTCGGCTGCTGTGTCATCGACCATCGAGAAGACCACTGAGCCAATACGCAACACCGCTGCGTACAAGTCGCTCTCCGATACCATCGCAGACGCGCTGGACGACAGTGGTTCCTCGAAGCACGGCGGGTTCGAGGAGAAGGAGGCTCGTCGGAGACGAAGGCAGCTCCGGTTGGCCAAGGCTGGCAAGGACAGCATGAGTCGTGTCAAGGCGAACCCAGAGTATGTGCCGATAGTTCTCTTTCCAAACAAAATGTCCTCATGTCACATGAACGCGTAGAGCGGGTCAGGCCATGGTCCTGCACAAGGATTCGCCGCGACAAGAGAAGTGGAACCAGTTGAAGGAGTCGAACCCTCTCCTTCGTCAGTTCGCTGAGCTCAAACAGCAATATGACGAGAGTGAAAACCCCGTCGTCTCCTCCTTGCGGAGTGTCACTTCTACCATCGGCGGCTGGTTCGATGAGAACGAGAGTGCAATGGTGCACCGGTACATGAAGGCGATGGACCCCACCTTCAATATTGGCACCTTCGAGCGCGAGCTCCGAGAGTACATCGTTCCCGAAGTCGTCGACGCGTATCTCTGCGCGGACCGAGAGGCCCTGCAAGCGTGGTGTGGCGAGAAGGTGTGGCCAATACGGTCAACAGACGAGCGCGTCAGCTGATGAGGAGAATAGACCTACAACGTGCTTTGGGCAACTATGGAGCAATACTTGAAGCAAGGTCTTGTCAGCGACAGCAAGGTCCTCGACATCCGCTCAGTCGAGGTATGTAGTCCCCACCTCTATGTATGATTTGTGCGCCTCAGTCATGTCTGTATAGATCTTGCACGGCAAGATTCTCGAGGACGAGATTCCTGTCTACGTGGTCACCTTCGCAACGCAAGAAATCCTCCTTTTCCGCAACGCGAAGTCAGGTGAGGTCGTGGTCGGTGCCGAAAACCGTGTGGAGCAGTGTCACTACGCTGCTGTCATCACCCGCATCGAGGAGGAGCTTGACAACGAGCTCACCGGAGGCTGGAAGGTCGTCGAGGTACGTGCCACGGCTTTGAGTAAGCTCTACCTGTAGCTGAGTATTCTTTCTAGATGGGTCGGAGATCTTCCCGCCAGTACTTGTAGACCAGTCGCAGTCCTCCCTCAAAAGTTGCTGCCCATCTTGGACTAATCCATACTCAATGCATGCCCCGCTCACGTCCACTTACACGCACCCTCACCGCTCATATCTACATAATACCGTACTCACTCGCAATGCTCACTCCGTGTAATCTTAGACAGCACACACGATTGGCATGGGGAGGGGTATTACGCTAATCCATTATAGATATCCATTACTACATCCGGGAGGGTTCAACTTTTTGGGGGTAGTCGTCAATGTTTAATGTAAGTCATAAAGGAAACGGGTATGCCTGGTGATGTCGTCCAAGCGACCCGACATGGGGAGGGTGCTCTATATGAGGGTCTATGTAAGACAAAATCCAAGTACACAAACAAGTCTGTCAATGGGTGCTTTGGGAGCTATTACGCGCGTTTTCTTCACGGAATGCCGCCCAGGCATCCTCAGTGGCTGCTTGTATCCGCTGCTTGATGCTTCCAACACTGTCGAGGGCAGGGCGGACGTCCAGGGAAAAAACGGGGGAGCCATCGGGCTCTGGGGGCGCAGAGTAGTAGTCAATGACATAGCGAACTTCCTCGCCCCCGTGTCTGCGGACAATCCAGTCGTGACGGTCGAATGGCGGTTCGGAGCTACGGCACTTGTCAGACCCGTTCTCTCGGACACTGATGGGTAGGACACGTACTTGAATCGCGACGGGAGCAGCCACCCCGCCAACAACCAGAAGCGAGCCTTTGGAGACAGCTCCCCAGGACGTCCCTTGAAGCGTGCCAGCTGGGGCTGGGCCGCAAGACTGCAAAACGCATGAGCAAGGCCAGCAATGCTGAAGAGGATGGACTACTAAAGTACAACTCACGGGTCCTTCTTATGCTCCCACTTGAGGATCTCCTCCCACGCCTGCTCGTTGAGCCAATTGTGGATCTGCACCATCGTCTCGACGTGCTCCTCCGGCGTCTCCCACCCCTTCCGCACCAGCGCGTTGTAGAACTGTTGGGGCGAGGGGTACTCCCACTTGGTGCCGCCCTCGTCGCGCGGGATGTTGGACGTCTCGCGCTCGGTCGGGAGCGCGGACAGCTGCTGCTCGGCGGGCTGCTGCGAGAGCGTAGGCATCTGGTTCAGCGGGTTGACCCCGCCCACGTCGTGCGAGATGGGGCATTGCGCGGGGCCAGAGGAAGAGGAGGAAGAGGCCGCCGCCACGGGCTTGTCATGGGAGATGGGGCACTTCGCGGGTGCGGACTTGCGTGCTGAGTGATCGATTGGACACTGTGCTGGGGCTGCTGGAGATGATGCGAGGGACTGGGAAGCTGCCTGGCCCATAGCGACGAAGAGGGCGACTCTTAGGTGACAATGGAGCCTTTGAGACGGAGGAGGCGGGACGGGTGGTGGCCAGGAGGCGAGCGGGAATGGGGTGAGGAGGATACACAACGGAGCAGGACGGAGGAAGTCCAGTCCTAGCCTCAATGCTTTCCGATATGTCCGGGTGTCACCCACCCACGTGGCACGGCAAAATTAAAATCACCCGCGACTGACCGCCCTCGGGTTGTCTCGGACGAGCTCGCTCGACATTGGGAGTGTTTGACCCTGGTTTGACCCCATGAGGACATGTACATATGCGTTACATAAGTTAGGTCAGTGGTACTATTACAACATACACAAAGGTAAGGAGCGATGATGATGAGTAAGGTCCGTGTGCAGCGATAGCATGAGAGCAATATTGAGCATGTAAGGAGATCGTGTATGAGCAGAGATGCAGTACGTAGAGTGAGAGGTCAATAGCGCGAGCTTCCACCATCTAGGTGTTCCTCGCCCACCCCACCGAACAACGGTTGTGTTGGATAACGCGAAGCCGCTTTCAGCGGGTTGAACATGCTCGAGTAGCTGTCCAGTGCCGAGGGTTGCGGTACTGGAAGTGCGGCAAGGAGGGCTGAGGCAGGCGGTGTCGCGGCAAAAGGATCTCGGTCGCCGTTGAGTACAATTTGGCTAGTTGACGATGGACCGCCGAGGGAGAGCGCAGAAAGTGTCGCGTCGATAGAGCCCGTGGGAGGCCGCCGCCTTCCGAACCCTGGTTTGGGCAGGGATGTGCGGAGCGTCGAGCTGAGGTTTGCCATCCCGAACCTACTCTCCTTCTCCTTCTCAGAGAAGGTAAATCCTTGCTTTTCCTTTTTCTTGAAGATGTTCGTAAACACCTTTTTGAAGTTCCCGGAGGAGACAGGAAAGCGAGGAGGTTTGTCGCTCTTCTCGAAGGCAGTTGACCGGCGAGGCGATGTCCGTGGCGAGGATATAGACGTGAACGTGCGGGGAAGGCTAGAGAAAAGGGATGAGATGGAGCTGGAAGCGGAATGACTTGAACGGGGCGATTTAGTGTCGCTCAGGGTCAGCGATGGGGGACGGCGGGCAGGGGACAGGCCGCCGAATGTAACAGGAGAAGAGAATGGCCGAGGGACTGTGGTCTGTCCGGATGTTGGTCGTGGTCGAGGTGAAAGGGGCGACTATTCCAACCAAGATCATCATTAGCTTCACTCCTCCACTGGAATTACCGGGCACATACCCGTCGGGGCTGGCCGTTGTCACCGTATGGGGAATACGCGCTATAGTCTACAATGCTCTTCGACGACCAGCTGTCCTCCGCAGATGTAGGTGTTTCCTGGAGCAACGTGAGCGACCCGCAAACGGAGAGAAACGCCGAGAACGCACGTCACCGTAGACCGCGTACGCTCTATGCTTCCTCAGTACGTCCTGTTTACCCCTACGCTCGATGTCATCCGTCCTCTCTGAGAACCGGTTCACTGCTCCGACGCTCTGTTTTCTTGACTGTGGCAAACGTGCTTGGAGCAGAACGACGTCGCTCGTGGATAGCTTCAGGGATGGCGGCCGATCTCGTGGCCGTCGCGCACCCATCGGTGAGGGAGGAACCTCGATTTCCAGCGCCACAAGGGCTTCCGCGACTTCTTCATCGGGGAGATTCGCTGCGGACTCTATTATCTCCTTCATGTCGCTTTCCGAGAAGGACGCACGGGGAAGAATGCGGACAGGTGCGAGATTGGCCTGCTGCTCGCCGAATAGTAACGCCTCCACGTACTTGCTGAAGTTCGTAAGCTCCGTGGCGACGTCTTGGCAGTCGCTCGCGAAGATGTTGAGTGCCTCAATGACCCAGAACAAAGTGTCCTCGTCCGTGTCGGCAGGAAGCTGCTCCGAGGGAGCCGCCCGGGACAACGCAGACTCGAGCTCTGAGAACGCGTCGGCCGCAGAGGCGAGTTGGTCGACGACCTCCCACATAGTGAACACTTCCTGCTCCAACGGCGAGTACTCCGGAAACTCTCCTGGGATAAACACCGGGGTGTTGATCACAGGAATATTTCCTTCGGTATATTCCATCATGTCGATTGCTTCATCTCCCATGTCCAAAATAGAGCCCAGCGATGGAGGCCGAGGAGGTCGTGGGGGAGCGTTCAATGGGGGCGGTCGGTGAGCAGCGGTGGGTTCCTTGATAAGGGGAACGTTACTTAGGGGGACAAAGCCGACGGTCGTGGGGGGCAAGCTGATTGAGCGGTTGTGTGAGGGTGTGGTTGGTGTCCGAGGATAGCTTCCTGGTGAGCCTGTGTCTTGCGAGCTATAGCAATCGTAAATCCAGAGGTCGTCCATGGTCGCGTCATACTTCGAGTTGACAGATGTGCCCTGCACAGACAATGGACTCGAACTGCCGCTGACTATGGTTTTGCGCCTCGTGAGCACACCGCCGCCATGAAACGCAATAGAGTTGAGTACGCACTCGGTGACCTCTGGCCGGGGTACCGGACATAACTAAAGCGCGACCGATACGGGCTGAATTCCTCCGCTTCGCTTATTGGAGTTAGCAGCGAAACGGCATGCATGGTGGCCTATAGCGACGGGAAGAAGGGATCGTCGTACTGAATATTGGAAGAGGACCTTGATTTGACGCAACTCAGTTCAATAACCTGGGTTCACTCAATCCCGGAAAAGCGGCGGTTTCTGCTCACCATGAAAAGCGGTTTGGGTCGTTCGTGTCTGGTTCGCAGGCCAAGTGGCTCCTAAGGAGGTGGAGATGTGGGAGACGAAGGGAGCGCGTCGGGGCTGGTAAATGGGGAGGCCTCCGAGACGCGCTGCCGTCCATGGTTGCAGTCTTCGCCGCCTCGAACATTATGAGGAGATGGGGAAGGGGTAGATTGGCGCTAGATCATGTCATGACAATGATGGAATCACCCCCGACGTGAACATTTTGCCGCAAGCACTGTGGCGTCGACTTCCGAGGAGGTCATACTTACTTGGGGCAATGTTGACATGACTAGAATCCAGAGGCGCCGCTGCGCATGAAGTCGCAAGACCCTGATTGCGAGACGAGAGCAATTGCAACAAAGTACTACATAGTAACTACATGTAAACCAGTCTGCCAATGGGACCTATTACCTAGTACCGCACAGACCCCAGTGCCGGTTTCAAGTCCGAGACCAATATTGCAAGTCCATGACGTCGATCAGTAGAACGCAGCTAAGTTAGAACGTTAAGTAGACTCTAGAGAACATTCCACAGAGGACCCCAGATCCCCGATTAACGTTTCTGGCGATCAAATCCATACGCATAAGCACTAGTTTAACTCGGCCATGGCAAGGACTCGCAAGAATACTTATCGCTTCCGCACTTGGAGGAAAAAAGGCTGTAGACACGGGCACAAGCGTCTGACACTAGTTGAAGACAGATGCCGCCGGGGTAGTCGACTGGTACGATGCAGTCGAGACCAGTGTTGGAAGTCATGATGAGCCCTTACCCGAGCCGAGCCGCAGCCATGACTAGCCATTGTTACACTCTGACCGTGTCTGACGTCGACCATCTCACCAGGCCCCGCGCCCGTACTGTATGTAAAGCCGCCATGAGATCAGTGGCCTCGGTCATACTCTCACGGGGCAACACCGAAGTAGCGTAACATGACAACATCCCGTGGGTAGCAGAAACGTCCAACAGACTTTGCGGTCTACGGGTCTGTTTTCCGAGACCGCAGTGCCGCTGCGTGAATACAATGAGCGATCTTGAGAAGCATGATAGTGATACCGCATCCGGCGATTCTATGTAGCTGACGCCGAGCCAAAGCAACGAGAGACACATCTTGCAGAAGACAGCAAGAACCAACTATTTAGGTTAATGGTAAGGTTCAAAGAGACACAAGGCGGTCAACCACCCATGGCACAGAAGCAGACGTACAACTACCATCCAAAGATAAGATCGGAGACCTGTCCAAGCATTCCCTTGGTGGGAGACTGTTGGGGTCCGCCGGAAGCCGGATGCGATGGAGTGGGTTGGATGGCGGCAGCGGGGGTCACAGGCACACCCACCCCTGGACGGCGGAAAGCTGACGCTGATGGGGCAAGCTTGATAGGCGTGCCGACGGCGGGTGTGGATGGCTCAACCGTCCGAAGGGTGCCCTGACGAGGACCTAACTCGTCGACGCTCATACGAGCCGGAGACGGAGCTCCAAATAGATTGGGTGAATGAGACGGACTCTCATTCCCCCCACCAGAGCTGATGAAGTCGGGAGACTGCGCGGTGCTTCGGATGAGCGACGAGCCCAGGAGCGCTTCAGCTTGCGCAACGTCCTGGGCGAAGGAGGCACCAACACCTGTCAGCACGCAAAGCAACAAAAACCGTCATGATATACGCACAGCCCACTTAGCGCCGACCATCCAAAAGCCGCCCAGGATTTCACCGTTTTTGCGCACTGCCCGGATCGCTTCTGCAGGATTCAGGTAGCCGATTCTGAAGCAGTTCATGACCTCAGAACTTTGCTCCGCTTCAGTTGTCTCCCCAAGGGAGCGGAAGTATTCCACAGTGACGCTATACTTGTCGGGAGGATAGCCGAACACAACGATATACAACGGCTGTGTGTTCTGTTGGGGTGCAGGTGCTGCAGCTTTTGGCGTAGCGGGATGTGAGGGGCGGAATAAGGAGGATCGGATTTGCGATTGTTCGAAGGCTTTCTGATATGGACTCCTAGGTAAGCGTGCTGAACAACAGACATGTAGGATGGTTTAGACTCACCCGTTGCGAGAAGCGGGAAGACGCAGCCTCAGGTGTCTCATTCACGATATCGTTGACGGAAGCTGTCGGTGGCGCGTCTTCGTCCGCAAGCGTTTGCCTGGGTCTTTGCCTGTCACAAAAGTGAGTCTCTCTCTCGGCAGGTTTCCATAAGATATAGGCATACCTTGAACTTTCAAACATAGAATCCATACCAAAGTCGGAGACCGTGCCTCCGGAGAACGTGTGGTTGAGCTTGGCCTTGGTTGGTACCAAAGGCGGTTCCTCGCGTGGTCCACCCGGCGGCGACGACTATGACACGGTAATGAATTTCATTTGCACCGGAACGTCAGCTCCCATGCCGACTTACGCTACTCTGGTTTGCGGACTATAACCGTGAGACATGTCAGCCAATGCATCGGCCGCGTGAAGGACGGCATACGCACCATCAAGTAGCCCGACTGGTAATGACTTCGGGACTGAGACAGACTCTCGTTCAAGGGAGAACCCATCCCCAAGGAGGATCCCATGCTCATGCCCAACGCGCCGCCACGGACGCTGGGGCTCGCAGTCGACTGGTTCAAATTGGACATTCCAGCGACGTTGAAAGAGGAGCCATTGTACTGCACCGGGTGCGAGTGGGAATGCGGGAACTGCTGGCGTTGGTCCGGTCCGGTCCCGGCCGATGTCGTTGGGAAGGTGCTGCTCGAGGGGAACATGGTGGTCAAGGAAGAAGAGGGAGATGCGAAGAGCCTGAGGCCAATGCGAGACAGGACAAACGCGACTTGCCTCTCGGCAAACAAAAGCGCGCAGGCGGGTTCGAACCCCACGCGACAGGGCCACGTGATGTAATCTCGTCGATCGCGCACCGAGATCTGCTTTCAGCCACACCATCGGAAGACTCGGACATGACTCAGGTTTCCCTCTGCTAGTCTGTACTTTTACCTCTGCTGGGCATCTAGACTTGTTTTATATCTCATATACCCTCACGACCGCTCCGCGATAGAAAACTACAGCTCTTAATGTCTGCAAATCCCGAACTTTTCCCTGCCATCGGATCGGTCGCAGACCAGACCGAAAAACTTTCGGTGGAGGCTCAGACTGTGGATGTCACTCTTGATGAGGAGAGGCCTGTGCAGGAGATTGATTCACTATGCATGCGGTGCGAAGAACAGGTGCGCAGACATGCTCTTGATCAGTCCGCCAAGGGTCTAACTTTGCGCAGGGAGTTACAAGACTTCTTTTGACGTCTATCCCTTACTTCAAGGAGGTCATCGTTATGTCCTTCCGATGTGAGCACTGTGGCTTCTCAAATAACGAAGTACAGTCTGCTGGATCCATCCGCCGTGAGCAATTGTTTGCTCTGTAGGTATTTTCATGTCTGACCGCCGACCCATGTAGCGGATGGCGCGGTGTACACTGTCCGGGTACTCTCAAGAGACGACCTAGACCGACAAATCGTCAAGTCCAACACGTGCACGATCTCTATCCCCGAATTCGAGCTTACGATCCCTCCAGGGCGCGGCCAGCTGACGACGATTGAAGGGCTCATCCGCGACATCGTTACCGACCTCAGCGCGGACCAGCCGTTGCGCCGTGTACAGAGCCCCGTGGCTTACGAGAAGATCGAGGGCATTTTGAAGAGGTGTAGGGAGGTCGTTCCAGGGGGTGATGACGAGGACGCGGACATGGATGCGGATGCGAACGCCGCTGGGCCAGTCAAGACCCCGAAGCGTGCTTCCGAGATCGATATTCCTTTGAAGCCCTTCACCATCCGCTTGGACGACCCAGCTGGGAACTCGTTCGTGGAGTTCGTAGGAAGCATGTCGGACCCGAAGTGGAACATGCGTACCTACCACCGCACCCGGGAGCACAATGTTCAGCTCGGCCTCGTCGCGGCAGACGAGCCCCCGAAGGAGGTGCAGAAGGAGGAAGACGCTGAGGATCAACTCGGTGGGGGTGCAGAAGGGCATAACGAGGAGATCTACAAGTTCCCTGGAACTTGTTCTAGCTGTGGACACCCTTCGGACACCTTGATCAAGAAGGTCAACATCCCGTACTTCAAAGTAAGCATCCGACCGCGTTTAAATGCGAAGTTGCTGACTTTTTTTTTGCTAGGATATCCTGATCATGTCGACCAACTGCGACAGATGCGGATATCGTGATAACGAGGTCAAATCTGGTGCAGCCATATCTTCTCAAGGTAAACGCATCACCCTGAAGGTGGAAGATCGCGAGGATCTGAGCCGTGACATCCTGAAGGTTCGTGGTAGCCGAGTTCCATTTGTATTGCCAGTTGCTGAATATTCTCTCAGAGCGAGTCGTGCGGCCTCAGCATCCCAGAGATCGAGCTCGTACTTCAAGCAGGAACACTGGGTGGTCGCTTCACGACTCTTGAGGGTATCCTGGACCAAGTGTACGAGGAGCTGTCGGAGAAGGTGATCGCTTCTGGGGATGCTGTGGGCGACCACCGCGCGTTCGAGACGTTCTTGACGAAACTGAAGGCGGTACGTATTGCCCGCATAGTTGATTACCCCAGCATCGACTCATCAAGCAACAAACAGGTCAAAAACGCGGAGCACCCGTTCACTTTGATCCTCGATGATCCTCTGGCCAACTCGTACCTTCAGAGCCTCTATGCCCCCGACCCGGACCCGAACATGACAATCGAGTCGTATGATCGTACGTGGGACCAAAACGAGGAGCTCGGTCTCAACGACATGAAAGTTGAGAACTACGAGGAGGACGCAGAGATTGCTGAGGCGAAGAACGAGGGTGGCGAGGCTGCATAATATATCCTTATCTAGTGAGGGAAAAGAGAGATGGACTGTACGTTACTGCTGGATACTGTATCAATTAGAAGGCATTGTCGTCATTGGATATAGTTTACTACAGCTCGCGGTCGGATGGGTGGACGAGGGATAAGTAAACGCGTTCGACAGGCGCTTGTACATACCTGCGATGACGTCGTCCAAGACAATGCAAAGATCGATCATAGTATAAGTATGTGGGGACGCGCGTACCGCCATCTCCACCCTCTACTAACACTTACTACCATACAACTTCATCCCGTCTCTAACACAAGTGTAGACCGACCAGCCTCAATCATGGCAGCATCTGAAGGCACCTCGAACAGTCGCTGGATTCCCTTGGAAAGCAACCCTGAGGTACCGTGTAGTCAGTCCTTCACGCGAGTGGTGGCTCAAAGGTGAAGCATCCTACGTATTGCTTTAGGTCCTCACCGAGGTGGGCACAAGGACCATTGCGTAACCCTTAGACCAGGTCTGACTTGTCTGTAGTGGGCAGTGAGTGCAGGCCTTGTGGGGAGCCTGGCCCATTTTGAGGATATCTATGGCCTCGATTCGGAGGTGAGTGCGCCGTATATGTCACCAAGCGGCACTTTTTGATGCTTCGTGCCAAAGCTCCTCGGCATGGTATCGCAACCCGTGAAGGCCGTAATACTACTTTTCCCCACCACCGATGTCTATGAACAGAAAAGGCGAGAGGAAGATGAAAGGATCGCTGCGGAAGGCCAACCCGGACTCGACCCTACCATCTTCTGGATGAAACAGACGGTAAGCTCCTTCAAGGGCCTTGCCAGCTTCCAGCCATAGGTTGATCAGACTTGACACAGATTTCCAATGCGTGTGGCACTATGGCCCTCCTGCATGCACTCATCAACGTAAGCTACTGTTGTTTCAGCGCCCTATTGAGCTGACTCGTTCTTCAGTCGGATGTGACGTTTGGTCCAGAAAGTCCCATCGAACAGTTCATTGACATCTGTAAAGGTGGGAAGCCATCAACACAACACAGATTTCCGTCCACCAATATCTAATGTTTTTGCAGACAAGACCCCCCTTGAACGAGCGAAGATCCTGGAAACAACGTCCTTGTTTGCGAACATCCATGCCGACGCTGCGTCCGGCGGACAGACAGCCGTACCAGCTAATCTGGACACCGACCTGCACTTCACTTGCTTCGTTCGGGCCCCGAGCGCGGGGTCTAACATACCGGTCGGGCCGACGCACCTCGTCGAACTTGATGGACGTCGTGCGGGCCCCATCGATAGGGGCGTGTCTGAGAACTTCTTGAGCGTGAGTCTTGTGCTCCTATTGTGCTCCTCGGACACATTCTAATCACCGAAGACGACGTAGGATGTTGCGAAGATCGTTAAAGAGAAATATATTGCACACACCGCGAGCATGCAGTTCAGTCTAATTGCACTCTCTGGGGGTCCAAGCCTCGAGTGAAAACCGATGATATTGGCTTTCTATGTCGTAGTTGCCTGTACGATGTGTTTTGGTATGCGATCGCCGGACTAATGATCAGCTTGAAGTCGCCCAGTAGAGATCAGGTACGCTTCGAGGGAAAGGAGCGTTTCTTGTGTTCTATGTAGGCACGCACGAATTCAAGGACCAATCGGACGCGTCAAAACGCGGTCCCGTGAGCGGCGCGTCGTGAGTAATAAGTTAGTGAGTAACATGCATTCCATTTCCGCAGTATCATGTATATGGGGCTTAATGCGGTCCATAATGCCGACCGGGAGAGGATTAGTCAGAAGGCTGCAGCGCCGGCGAACAAGCCTTGAAGAGCGTGTCGCCCAGGTGTCGCCTGAGTACTGAGTGCGCAATCGCTGAGTCCCCACGCGTGCTCGCTGTCGCCATCCTCTCTCACCGCCGATGTCGACCTCGACCAGGACGATAGTCGCATGTTGCGGTGACCCTGAGGGCTGGGGTCCCCTATCTCAGATTCGTCCCTTCGACCTTACATCATGTTTTGAAGAAGCGGCCATCTTCTCTCCACTCCTCACTGTCTTCCTTGTCCTCGCTGTTGTCGCATGCTGGAGGACCCGGACGCACGAGATTCTCGAGAGATGCAGGAAAAGCGTGTGGATACTACGGGCTAAACTGGTGCGCAAATAACTACATTCATTCCCGGTATATCCGTTCTCATCTTCTCCCTTTACAGCTCCTTATTTCCATTGCGTTCATTGCGAGCTGTGCCAACTTAATCTTTATTCTCAGCACACGGAGACAAATCGCCTTCCTTCCGTCCTACGCGCTCGAAGTCGTAGCATTGTTTCTTGCACCATTCCTTTGCTGGCAGAACCACTATCGAAGTCGCACTTCCTCCTCGCTTCTCTTGCTCTTCTGGCCCGTGTACAGCATAGCAGTGTTGGTATGGGCGCGAACTGTCCTTGCGATCTCCCCCAATGGTTTGCCGCTCGTCGTTATCGGCAGAAGCGTCATGGTCCTGCTTGGTCTTACCGCCTTCACGCTGGAATGCCTTGGGCCGGAGTTCTTACCCGAAGATGGCCCCCAGGACTCTGTTATGGGTCGCGCGGAAAGCCCCCTTCTCACGGCGAACATATTCAGTCGATGGAGCTTCGGTTGGATGAACAAGTTAATGAACAAGGGTGCGACAGAATACATCACGGAAAACGACCTTCCAGGCCTGGTGCCAAGCAATGAGGCGAGCGCGCTGGGGAGCAGGCTCACAAAGGCCATGGACAAACAGTTCGTACCTACATCCGTCAAGCTCTCGCTTCTTCCTTACTTTCGTGCAGCTCCTCTCTTTGGGTCGCACTCTTTGTTGCATACGGCGGTCCTTGTGCGTTCGCATTAGGTCTCAAGGTCATTCAAGATTCCCTAGCGTACCTTCAGCCCCAGCTGTTGCGCTGGCTTCTGTCGTACATCTCGACATACCAGTCATCTCGCTTTTCCAATGACGGCCCGACGACGATTGAAGGGTTTGCAATTGCCGTGATTATGTTTGGCACGTCCATCACCCAGACCATCGTCCTTCACCAGGTGTGTACTGATATATGCTAGATTCAAATCATTTGACTGACACGTTCTCCCTTGAAGTACTTCCAAAACTGCCTCGAGACGGGTATGAGGGTACGATCAGGGCTGATTACCGCCATCTACCAGAAGGCTCTTGTGCTGTCAAACGACGGGCGGAGCAGTGCCTCCGGAGACATCGTGAACCTGATGTCCGTCGATGCCGCCCGTCTTCAGGATCTCTGTACATATGGCCTCATTGCAATTTCTGGTCCATTCCAGGTATGCGTTCCATATCCTGCCCCTCGGATTCACATTGCTTACCAGTGAACTAGATTGTCCTCGCGTTCGTGTCGCTATACAATATCATGGGCTGGCCGGCATTCGTTGGTGTGGCGGTCATGATTGTGTCGATCCCGCTCAACACCTGGATCGCGCGCTTCTTGAAAAGGCTTCAGGAGCAGCAGATGAAGACTCGAGACAAGCGGACGCGCCTTATGTCCGAGTTACTTGCCAACATCCGCAGGTTTGAGCATTTCAGTGATATACTGACCTTTCACGGCTGACGTCTCGTGCATAGCATCAAGTTGTATGCTTGGGAAAACGCGTTCATCCGTTGGATCTCCAAGGTCAGGAATGATCAAGAGCTGGTGATGCTTAGGAAGATCGGGATCGTCAGCGTAAGCTTGTCTGTCCCTCGTCATTTGAGTATGGGGTTAACATACCAAACATAGTCGTTGAACAATTCGCTTTGGAGCGGTGTGCCATGTGGGTAAACGTGAGACCTTGCGAGGGGACAATGCTGATGACTGCATTTCTAGTGCTTGTGGCATTCAGTTCATTCGCTGTTGCGGCGTACACCTCGGGTTCACCCTTGACATCTGACAAGATTTTCCCCGCCATCTCGCTCTATATGTTACTCCAGTTCCCCCTCGCCATGGTAGATCAGTCTCGCGCACAGGGTTTTGTCATGCTTGCTAACATGATGCACAGCTCAGTACGGTCACCTCAAATATCATCGAGGCGATGGTTTCCGTTCAGCGACTTTCCGCCTTCTTCGGCGCCGATGAGCTCCAGCCTGATGTCCGAGAGGTCGTAGAGAAGGCTCGCCTAGAGCATGGCGATGTCGTCGTTTCTGTTACCGACGGCGAGTTCTCCTGGGACAAGGACGCCGTGTCACCGGCTCTGGAAGGCATCAACTTCACTGTTCGCAAGGGCGAGCTGGTGGGCATTTTGGGCCGCGTTGGTGCGGGGAAGGTGGGGGCTGGCACTTTGCTTCATCGACATAGCTAAGCATTGACCGTCCTGTAGACAAGCCTGCTCTCGGCGATCATTGGTGAGATGAGGCGCGTGGACGGTGAGGTGAAGGTGTTTGGCGCGATATCTTACGCCCCTCAGAATCCTTGGTAAGTATATGTTGACGTATTCGGTGGTATGTTCCCTGACATTTCCCTGTAGGATCATGAGCGCAACGATTAGAGACAATATCCTATTCTCGCATAAATATGACGAAGTATTCTACAACCTTGTATTGGATGGTTAGTCTTTCCGCCCACTGTGCCCTGCTGATGTTGTCTGACCGTTGATATGCAGCATGCGCTCTCCGCCAAGACCTTTCCTTGCTGTCCGAAGGAGATATGACAGAAGTCGGAGAAAAGGGTATCACTGTAAGGCGACTTCAATCGAGTTGGTCAGGACCATACTCATTCGCGCCATTTGCAGTTGAGTGGTGGTCAACGTGCTCGCGTCGCGCTAGCGCGTGCTGTCTACGCCAGAGCTGATATGTAAGCTATTTGATCACACATTCATTTGACCGAAAACTTATGTACTATCCTACAGTGTAATGCTGGATGATGTCCTTGCCGCTCTCGATTCTCACGTTGCAAAGCATGTCTTCGGTGAGTAATGTGAAGTAGATAAACAGTGTTGTTGGCCTAACGTGTATACTAGACCATGTAATCGGACCCAACGGTCTTCTCGCCACCAAGGCGAGGATTGTCGTTACGAACAGCATTCACTTCCTCAAGCACTTCGACAACATCTGCTACGTCCGTCGTGGTGTCATTTTAGAGTGCGGTACATATGCGGAGCTGGTCACGAACCCTCAACGCGAGTTGCACAAGCTCGTGTATGTTTCCTCTATGCCAGTCCTCGCGCGGTTTACTGACTATCAATGCCCATAGTAAGGGACATGGAAACCTGAACACTTCGTTGACTTCCGGTTCGTCTACGCCATTCATTACATGCGACTCGGTAACACCGGATTCCTCCGAGGGCGACAGCAAGACCGCAGTGGAGTCGTCCGCATACGAACTTACAGAGGAGAAACTCGACGACGTCAACAAGACCCTCATCCGCCGCAAGTCATATGCCAAGGCTGTCATCGATGACAGTTTTCCCACACGCGCCGTGTCGGATGGACCGACGAAGGAGCATTCTGAACAGGGGCGAGTAAAGCGCGAAGTGTACCTTCGTTACATCGAGGCAGCATCGAAGGCTGGGTTCGTCTCGTTTGTCGTGGCGCTCCTAATGCAGCAGATCGCGGGTCTCTTGGGTAACAACATGCTCCGCGAGTGGGGCAACCACAACACCGAAGTGAGCGGTAATGAGGGCGCTGGATGGTACCTACTGGGATACGGGCTATTCTCCCTCTCCTCGACTTTGCTCGGTGGAGTCGCGGCCATATTGATTTGGGTCCTCTGTTCGGTGAGGAGTTCGCAGAGGCTACATGACGCGGTGAGTGTTCTCACTGCAAGGACTGCGGACGTGGCTGACGGCTTTATTTGTTGGAAGATGCTCAACGCCGTCATGCACTCTCCCTTGACATTCTTTGAGCTCACCCCAAGTGGACGGTACGCTCATTTGCCCCGAGTCCTGACACGGGATTAATTCTGACAGGCTTGGCAGTATTCTAAACCTGTTTTCCCGTGACACCTACGTGGTCGATATGATTCTCGCACGAGTATGTACATTCAGCTCGAGTGTGATGGTCAAATTGCTGACCGCTTTAAAGGTCATCCAAAACACTGTGAGGACACTTGCAGTCACGTCAATGATTGTCATCGTCATCGGTTACAGCTTCCCGCTCTTCGTAAGCCATGCTCCAGATCGGCTCGAAGGATGTTGAAACTGAAAGTTTTTTCATCAGCTGGTCGCAGTTCCTCCTCTGGCATGGTTCTACCTCCGTGTCATGGCGTGAGTGACAGCTTCTGGTACATCACTCCGCAATTGCTAATTTGATCATCAGTTACTACTTGGCCACCTCGCGTGAGCTCAAGCGTCTCGATGCCGTGTCGCGGTCGCCCATCTTCGCATGGTTCTCCGAGTCATTGAACGGCCTGTCCACAATCCGTGCTTTCGGCCAGCAGAAGGTGTTCATCGAAAACAACGAGCGTCGCGTTGACAGGAATCAGATCTGCTATCTCCCAAGGTATGTCCCTGCCTATGACTTACTTCACGCTTAGTCCGTTCATGAAGTTCATGTGTAGTATCTCTGTGAACCGTTGGCTCGCCGTCCGACTCGAGTTCGTTGGCGCGACCATCATCTTTGTCACCGCAATGTTATCCGTTGCGGCGCTTGTGACCACCGGTGTGGACGCTGGTCTCGTCGGCTTTGTCCTCTCATACGCACTGAACACTACAGGTTCGCTGGTGCGCAGCGTTATCTCAACTCTTCGCATGTGACTGTGTTGCTGACCGCGCTTGCTTCTAGAACTGGCTCGTGCGATCTGCCAGCGAGGTAGAGCAGAATATCGTCAGCGTGGAGCGTATCCTGCACTATACCGAGCTCAAGCCGGAGGGTCCTTGGGAAGTTCCCGGTACAGTGCCGGAGGACTGGCCTGCGAAGGGCGAGGTTGAGTTCAGGCAGTACTCGACGAGGTACCGCCCTGAGCTTGATCTCGTCCTCAAAGACCTCAACATCAAGATTGTGGGTGTGGTTTCCAGACTGATTACACAGCGTCAACTGATTTTCTGTCAGAACCCTCACGAAAAGATTGGTATCGTCGGTCGGACAGGGTCGGGCAAGTCTTCGGTAAGTAGAGTGCTGTCTCTCAAGCTACCGTCCGTATCTTACATGGAGCACAGACGCTCCTCTCCCTCTTCCGTGTCATCGAGCCCGCATCAGGTGCGATCTACATTGACGGGGTGGACATCACTAAGATAGGTCTCCATGACCGTGAGTGGTTAAACCCTCTCCATGGGGTGCTCTAGGACCGTCGCTCATGATCATTGTTATTCAGTTCGGTCGGCCGTTTCTATTGTGCCACAGAGCCCCGACCTCTTCGAGGGGACGATCCGCGAGAACATCGACCCTATGGGGATATCAACGGATGCTGATATCTGGGTGGCACTCGAGCAGGTGAGTCGGTCATGCACCTATCGCGTTGACATCGCTAAGGTTGTTCTGGTGGCAGACACACTTGAAGGCGTTCGTGGAATCGTTGCAGGGTGGGCTAGATGCCACGGTCAAGGAAGGCGGCTCTTCCCTTTCGGCGGGGCAAAGGCAGCTGTTGTGCTTCGCCAGGGCGCTTTTGCGAAAATCGAAGATTCTAGTCCTCGATGAAGGTGTGTAGCTGAGCTCAGCTCCTTGACGAGCGGCCTGAGTGGGACAAACCCTGACGTTCCCTTTACAGCCACGTCCGCTGTAGACCTTGACACAGACCTAGCAATTCAGGAGATCATCCGAGGGCCACAGTTTGCACACGTTACGATGCTCACCATTGCGTAAGTGGAGCTCTTCGACTAGTCCGGCCCACGTCGTTGATATATCTGACTTTGCAGCCACCGCGTGAATACTATTCTTGAATCCGACCGAGTGCTCGTCCTGGATGCAGGAAGAGTTGTCGAGTTCGATACACCGAAGAACTTGCTCGCGAACAAGGAGAGCTCGTTCTACTCACTCGCTGCAGAAGCGGGTTTGGCGTGACGGTTGTAAGTGGTGGAAGGGAACTTGGAACCTTGATACTAGAGAGAAGCTACTTAGAATAACTTACTGTGCACTCTCCCTTAATGTGGTGGCTGCTTAGCACCACAATCAACGGTCGAATAGAGCGTGCATACATGGAGCATCACGCATCCAGGCCATCATGTACCTAAGCTAGCAATGTGGGACTGGGAAGTTGTGGAGCATACAGGCGGCCGCTCAAAGTTAGTAGAGGGATGACATCATAGAGCGCGACTCGTCCTTGGACGAGGGCGACCAGTGTTTTACGAGTTATGCTCAGCATTATATATCAGTGCGGCCGGTATGTTGGTGTAAATAAGTAAGAGCAGCCTACCACTGGACAAATAGAACGGGACTCGACCACTTGAAGGAGAGGAGACAAGACGCATATGTGCAAAACGCCGGCAATTGGAACATGGCTAGGCGGCGGCAGAACATTGGACAGAAATGGGGTTCTGACTGGTGCAATTGTGTCGAGGTCGTCCCAATGTCATCCCCGGTCTCGCTTCACACAGTCGCATCCTCTCTCTCCTCAAGACCTTTGTCCTCCTACTAATTACCTGTCCTCTCTCTCCCTTCCTCGCCTATCCTGTTCCCTGCCACCTGGCACCGAACCCGTGCTCTTGAGGCTTACGCTCCGTCTCTTCCGGCCCTTCTCATGCCTGGTACGCGCCAAGAGCAAGAGACGATCGACCTGACGCCAATCATCGACCAGAGCGACCCCCGTCCGTTCGTAGACAGGATCGTGCCAGAGATAGTCCACCCCCCTCATGAGGATGTCGACCGCGACGAGATCGTAAAGCAGGTTGACAGAGACTCGGACACAGACGACACCGCGACGGACTCGGAGGACGAATTTGACTGGGACGCGGAGGACGACGCGAAATCGGCGCACGTTGCGGCGTCCGTCAAGGCCAAGCGCGGCCGCCTCATCTATCGCGCCTTCTTGAGCCTTCCTCGCATCTTCCGTGCACTCCTCCTCGGTGCGATCGGCGCGGGCATCCTCATCACTCCCTTGCTCGTCGTCCACCTCCGCTTCAACACGAGCGTAGTCAAGACCCAAGTCTACGTGTGGTCGTTATGGCTCTCAATCACTTGGGCTGCCGGTGTCGCTACGTATGTTGTGGTCGACGCTATCCCTCATCTAATTCTCGTGCTACTTCGGATGTCCAATTTCAAGATCGAAAGGACAAGAGTAACCATCGAGGTGAGCACGGACCTCTGATTGCGCTTCGTGTTCATTAAGGGCCGTCACAGCTCGTGGCCGCCATTCGAGGATGGCTCAAGCTCGCGCTCGACATTGCCTGGATGTGGATCGTGCTATCGGTCGTTCGCGTGACCTACAAGCCCCCCGGGTCGTACTGGGTCATCATCAACCGCGTCATGCAGGCCTTGTTCTCTGGTGGTCTCCTTGTCCTCGCTGAGAAGGCGTTCCTACGCTACGTCGCGATCAACTTCCACCGGAAAGCCCTCGCAGATCGCATCGCGGAGAACCAGCTCGGCCTCCGTGCCCTCGACCGCCTTTCAAATGCCCATCCCGCCCCGAAGAAGAATATGTACTCGGGCAAGAAGGGCCACCGCTCGCGCGGTTCGAGCCTCGACATGCTCGGCATGGGAGGCGAGAAGGGCGGTGTCAGCGGGTCCACTTCTGGGTCGTCGTCCCCGACGGAGAAGAAGCAGACGAAGAAGCAGGCGAAGAAGCAGCGGCGCAACCTCGTCGCGTCGGTCATCGTCGATCAACTCGGAGGCGCGCTAGAGCAGGTCACCCATAGCCAGTTCGGGAGCTTGGCGAGTGCGGGGAGGCTGGCGCGGAAGCTGTTCAGCACACTGAGCGATGTGCACCCGTCGAGGAAGTATCTCATCGTCGACGGTATGTGGAATTCTTATTGTTTGGTACGCTTTGAAGACCGATGCAAAAATGGTTCCGGTGTAGACTTCTATCCGTACTTCCCAAGTAGTGCCGACGCTGTGCGTCACCGCTGTCCTCGATTGAGCCACTATTTATGCTAACGTATTCACTACAGCGTGCAGCGTTTGTCCTCTTCGACAAGGATGGGAACGGTGATATCTCGAAGAAGGAGATGCGTGAAGCCGTGCGGCGGATCTATCGCGAGCGGAAGGCTCTGACAGCCAGCTTGAAGGTGCGTTTTAAGCCCTTGCATCGTTTGTGTCGTACTTAACGAATCGAGTAATGGTAGGATGTTGGTTCTGCGGTGGCTAAGCTCGATGCGGTTATGATCTCCGTCGTAGCATTGATCTTCGTCTTTATTTGCCTGCTCATATTCAACCGTAAGAACACCTTGACATCCCTTGTCCCGCTCGCGACTATCATCGTCGGGTTCTCCTTCATCTTCGGGCATTCCGCACAGACACTGTTCGAGTCGGTCAGTTTATGCGCTGTTTTGTGTCCGGTATGCGGATGCTCATGTCCTCATAGCTCATCTTTATCTTTTCCACCCATGTCTTTGACGTCGGAGACCTTGTGATGATCGACGAACAGCCTCTGTTCGTTCGCGAGTTTGGCCTGTTTTCGACCACCTTCCGCCGTGTTGATGGCATGGAGATCATCGCTCCCAACTCGCTGCTGGCCTCTTCGAAGCTCGTCCACAACCTCCGCCGTAGCAACTCGATGTGGGAGTCTACGACCGTCACCGTGGCGTACGACACGCCGCTGGAGGTGATCGAGCAGCTCCGCACCCGTCTGCAGGCCTACGTGAACGCGAACAGCCGCGAGTGGTCCGGGCTCGGCGTCAACATTGACAAGATGGAGTACCAGAACGCGATCTCGCTCGTCGTCGCGATGGAACACCGCCCGAACTGGCAGGACTGGGGCGGGCGCTGGGTCCGCCGCACCGCGTTCATGCGCAACCTCAAGGCCGTCCTCGAGGACCTCGACGTGCGGTACACGAAGCCCATCCAGCCCATCATCATGCCCCGCGGGACCGGGGGGCTCCCGTCGCCGTACCTCGACCTTCCGCCATCGCCGCGGTCGGCGGGCGGGCGGCGGGCCGGTGGGGCGGAGTCGAGGGAGACCCTTGGGAACGCGGGATACCTGGACCTCGACCCGCTTGGCCGGTCGCCTTCGCGCAGTCTCCGCGCTAGGGGAGACAGGTTCTGAGCGCATATATCCATCGGCACACGAGGCGCGCCGGGCTGGCACGGGTGCACTGGGTCGTTGCCGTGATATAGAAGGTTTTTCTTGCTTTGCTTCATGCATTCCGAGTCCCTCGCTGTGGCACGGGTGGTTGTCTTGCCCCGTTGCAAAACCTCGGTCCGGCTGGGTCCCAGGGGACGTGGCCGTGCTGGCCGACTGGATATAGAGTACTGATCTCAACATCATATATTAGATTCACGTCTCCTGCATATATGTCTGCCGGATTCTCTTCACAAAGTACAAGTATTGATATACCAATACCACCCCACCCCGCATCACGTTCGCGCCTCGGCCTGTACCTGTCTGTTTGTCGCACAGCCAATCATGATATGTACGTACCAAGATTTTGGTCATGGACGCGTTTGCTGCTGAATTGATATTAATGTTGACGAATGGCACGTCTCATACTCAACTGGACACGAATGGGTCCTTTTGGCGATCGAAACTTGGAATATCAGTTCTGCGCAGGGTACGTTGAGGCTTGGGTCGTCGAGAGTGACCATCGGTCTTCTTTATGTGATGCAGAACCCTGAGAATATGGCTAGACACGATATCGAAGCTTCGACTCGTTAGGTATGCTGTCCAGTGTACTGCTAACTTGAATACATTAGATCTATTCTTCGGGGTGTGCTCCTCATAAGGCAGAATGCTTCCTTCGTTGAACACTAGGTTCCCTTCTCGTGAAAGGCGTATGATAGGGTCGGTTTGGCTTCACCGGTATTGTACCCAAGTGCCGTTACGCGGGTTGGGACAGAACTGCATCCGCCAACGCACGTGTCTCTCGCGAACCCGGGCCACCTCGGAACTTGGACAGGCCCCCCTTCGTTTCCAACCACCAACTGTGTTGTTAACCTCCTAACTCCAGCAGGGGCTTGCGCCAAGGTAGACCATCTCTGGTCCCGGATGATTCCTCCATGTCAGCTCACGAAAGTGTTTTCGCCACAGGGTGTGCCCATGACGACCCACAGCGTCGGTGGCCACACCACCTTCGTTTTAGACCCGACATCGTTCCATTCCCGCAGCGAAACCCCAGACTCTTCCTGCGGCTTTACGAAAGATATTGTCGCATCCGACGATGTTAGATTCGACAAGGCAAAGTCCGCCATTGTCGACCTGGTCTCCACGCCTCTACCTGATCCACCGCGCCATGCAGTTCAGCTCAAGGTTGAAGTCGGCGCGACCGCATCCGAGGCTGACAGCGATAACACTTCCGACGACAGCCCCACTGGGCTCCGAGTCGGTACCACCATTCGGCCTGGCTTAGACACCACTCTCAGCTCTTCCATCGCTTCTCCGCCGTTGGGTCAATCTCTTTCTGATGGTGCCGAGGCATCCACAGGCGGCGGCCAGCCCATCAAAGCGACAGAAACCGTCGATCCATATTCTGTGAAGGGCTATTGTCTGGATGGGCTGTCGCCTCTAGAGACGGTCGTGCCGGATGAGCTGATGCCCGAGGAGCTCGTCGTGCACGACCTTTTCAACCTCACACGTCGCCACCATTACTCTCCTATCAAACCCACGGTGCGCTACCGCCGCGCCATGCCTCTCACAGACGGGCCAACGCAGCTGGTGCGTCCTGCCACAGAACCCACAGAGCGTCTTTCGCAACACCGGGTTGCCCACCTGTATCTTCCAGAAAATCGCTTGGGCGTGGGTAATCACTCGACCGTGTTCCGTGCACCGTTCGAGTTGAGGCTGGACCTGACGTCGGGGGAGTGCGCTCGGGTGACGGTCGCGGTGAAGACGGTGGCTGCCGATTGTGTCTCGCATCGCATGCTTCACCAGGAAGCGTTGATGTATACCGCGTTCCCTAGGACATTTATGGAGGAGAGTCCCCAGGGACTCTCGGGTGCACATGTAGGCGTCGGTCACGGGCAATCTCAATGTTCGAACGTCAAAGGACGCTGCCGTCGCGGCGCCAAGATATTACCTGCAGTAGTGCCCAAGTTTTACGGTTACTATTTGCCCCTTGAAGACGATGGAAACATCATGTGGAGCACGCACCGTGAGTGCGGCGAAGAGAGTAAGCCATGTCGGGTCGATTGGCCCAGCGGTTTACTTCTGGTAGAGGAATGCGGGAAGCCGATCCACCCCTACCAGCACACGCGCGAGGAGCGGTATGTAAACAACCGTCTTTTCTATAGAGGGAGATGAAACCTACGCTGAACGTCCTGTCGTGCTGCAGGCAAAAATGATTCGAGCTGTTCGAACGGCTGCACGAGGCAGGCTTCAGCCAGGGCTCGCCGTTGGAGCGAAATATCCTTGTGCAGCCTGGCCCGTTGTCGGAGCCGCGAGAAAGGCGCTCTCTCGACAGGCCACGCTTTCGTTTGATTGACTTTGGCCGAGGGGAAAGAGGTCCAGTGTCGGGAAAGGCAGACGGCGATGGACCTCGGTTTGCGAACTGTGTGGGATCTGATAAGACGCACGCTAGACGTGCCCTGAGGTTGCATGCGCAGCCATATTATTTAGGATGTGGGAAGCCCTGACTGGTTTCTACTTGTTGTACTCGTAGAGGACAAGCGTATACATACTTATTTATGAGACGGGGGTTTGGAGAGAGCACGCTAAGCTTCGAACATGTTGCTGTCTTGTCGGCAGCCGGGCCGGGTTGTGGGGAGGTTGAGACGTTCTGGGGATGGACAGTGACACCCGTTCCCAGAGACATCCTCGAGGGAGGCTATATATGTATGCCCCTCATTCTTTTCCATGTCCCCCGCTCTGAGCTTCACTCCTTCTCTGCACATTCTCTGTTTCCCCTCTTCTTCCTGACCTCACCATGCCCACTAGAACAAGGATCTCCAGAACCGACTCTTCCAAGGCAAGACACGCCGCCAACTCCAACAAAACATTGGGTTTCTCGCCTGGGAACGGCGCCGTGGCCACCGCTTCGGACAAAACTACAGGGAAGGGGAAGGGGAAAGCCAACGGCGGGGACGTCTCGAAGGCAGTCGTGTTGTCCGTGGTGGATTACTCCTTGATGCTAAGTCTCGTCCTCGGGGGATGCTGCTCGTCAGTGCATGTTGTCACCTTCAGCCACGTATGCAATTTCAGTTGAGTTTTTCGTAACCAGAAACGTGTGGTCGTACGAGCAGCTGCTCAAGATGGATGCGCATGTTGGTGAGCGAGACTCGTTGACATCCTTGCCCCGCAACACGACTGACATGCCTCAGGGACTACGCTCACGTTCTCCCAGATGCTGTTCATTACGGTGCAATCATTGCCATCCTTCCTTACGTTCCACAAGGATGCTTGGATACCGCGTTTGAAGCCTCGGCACGTCCCTCTCCGGAGCTGGGCATTGCAAGTCCTCGTCCTCACTTCGGGCTCCTTGATGAATAACTGGGTGTTCGCCTTCTCGGTCCCCCTGACTATTCAAATCGTGTTCCGTTCCGCCGGTGAGACCTATTCCCGCTGTCAGTGCAGTGTTTGATACTAAAGGACGCCACCAGGCTTGGCAGTGTCGATGGTATTCGGATACCTCGCCATGAACAAGAGGTATTCATTAGCGCAGCTGGTACGTCGAGAGAGTAGTATTTCCGCGTACCCCAGACTTATTCCCGTGCTCCAGGCTGCAGTCTCATTCGTATCCACCGGAGTAATATTGGCAACCCTGTCCCGGCCTTCGTCGTCCAAGTCTGCCGACGTTCCGATGGACATTGGAAAGTACACCGTCGGCGTCACCATGCTCATCTTCTCCCTCTTCCTCACCGCCACCCTCGGCGTGCTGCAAGAGCGCACCTACACCCAGTACGGCCCACATTGGAAAGAGGGCGTATTCTACACAGTGAGCTTTACTGTTCCAACTCAACTTTGCGTGTCACCCGGGGCTTTAAACTGTGGTGTTCGTGTTCTCAGCATTGCCTGTCGCTGCCCATATTCCTGTTCTTCGTGTCCGATCTCAAGCGTGGGTTCCGCGGCCTGGCGCAACCTGCGTCCCTGGCCCCCTTCACGGAAGACGCACTGGGCAGCCTCGCGCCTTACGTTCCATACGCCGTCCTGGCGGCGAACATGATCACTCAGCTGGCGTGCGTCTCTGGCGTGAACCAGCTCAGCTCGGTACGTCCTTCCCTTCGCCCGCCCTCCTCGCCCCCCTGCTGAATTGCTGAATTCCATCCTGCCATCCCGTCCGCATGTCTCGACCAGCGCGTCTCCTCGGTGTCGACGAACCTCGTCCTGACGGCCCGGAAGGCGATCAGCCTCTGCTTCAGCGTGTGGTGGTTCGGCAACGGCTGGAACGCGCAGCTGGGCGTCGGCGCAGGCATGGTGTTCCTCGGCTCCCTGCTCTACACCGCGGTCACCTCGAGCCAGAACCAGAACCAAGGCCGGACGGGAAGCAGCACGGTCGTCATCGCGAACGGGAACGGGACGACCAAGGCGAAGAAGCAGCGGAAGGCGAAGGCAGAGTGATTTCCCCTCAGCCCCGCCCCCGAACATCGTTTACGTTCACGGTTTGGGCTGATGATGGACTCGATTGGGGCCTTATTTATACCGATACAGATACAGGCACAGCAGACCAGGCGCACCTCCACGTGCGGCCTGCGTAACTTATTATGCAACGGAACGTGTCTTCTTGGCTTTTCTTGGGGGTCCTAAGTGTTGGTTAACGGGGCGATTCTGACTTCCCGTAGCGCTGCGGTATCGAGATCGATATTAGGCTGTCAGCACATGGTGGTCACACGCAAGTAGATAATAGAGCGGAATTGCAATGTATCGAGTGTCGACGATGATCCTCTTGCCCAGCCGAGTAACCTCCGAGGGGTTGGCTTTAAGTATGGATGGTTCACGATTGCGATCGAGTCAGGTCAGGATGAGGTGCGTATAAGTATATTTGTTTGTGTAGGTATGAACAACATCACGAGACTTCTTTTACTTGGTTATGGAAATTGTAAAAATATCCCAAAGTGCGTATGCATGGACAGGAGACAGTGTGGTCTCGGGGGGAAAGAGTAGGGAGAAAGAGGAGAGGGGAGAATCAGGGAGTGTGAGGTGATATACAACGTAACCGGCGAAAACGACCAACATCCATGCGACGAAATGAACGGACCAATCCGACCGCGGCGCCATGTCCTGCTCCAGGGGTCGATGTTAATGACCAAGGGGTAAATAACGACAATAAAAAGGCAGAAGAATGGATAGGGTATGGTGAACGGAGGGATGAGTAGGGACGATGTTGGTTGGCCGACACGCATAGCACGATGCACGGGGGACCAACACAGGGACCTGTAACGGGCACGAAACGGATGGTATTGGAGGCTCCTGCTGCAACGTGCTATGTATGGCACAACCCTAGATAAAAAATTCGAGTAGGGAAATAAAAGTCAAGCAGAGAGAAACGAAACGAGACGCGCCGAAGGGAGAATTATGAACTTGGGTAACATATGTAGCGCGAAAGGAGAGAGAGGGAGGGGTTCTCTGCGGAATAGAGAAGCTACGTAGGATATACGGGATGCGTGAGGAAGAGCGTGAGGGCATGACGTGAGGGATCATAAGATCGGAACGTGGATCCAGGACATGGCATGCGTGAGGGTCGGTGGGCGCGGGGGGAAGGGGAAGGGGAGACCGAACCCAAATGTCGACAGAGCGGGTCGGATACAGGTAGGATAGGTAAACTGATATGGACATGTTGGCGGATAGTGGCGGCAGATGAGCGGGGAACGGAGATGCCAGGAGGAGCGTACGGAAATGAGTCGAGGATATCGATAAATGAAGCGTGGACTACACCAGAAAAAGCAGACGATGAACCAAACAAGACCGTGTACAAATGAGATGGGAAGACAGCGCAGTGAAGTCCGCTTCAGACCGTATTCGAAACCGGTACTGGGATCGCGCCGCCTCTGGCACACCCTGTGAGCAGAGCCATGCTGTCGCAGAAGGGCGAGCTGCGTCGGATGTCAGAGCGCGGGTATGTAGGCCTTAATGGCCCTTTTCGCTCATGTCTTCCATCTCGACGACGGGCGACTCGGCGATAGCGATGCCAGATTCTGTGTGCTTCTGGTTGAAGGGGTAATCCTGCGGGTCGTTTCCGATCGTCATCGGGGTTGCTGGCCGTGAGGACGCGGGCCCTGTTGACGAAGTCGCGGTGACGGTGGAGATGATCTGCGTCTGCGGGTAATATGACCGGCGCTGCATCTTCTTGAAATCGTATGGGGTGAATCTAGATGTGTCGGGAGCGGTAAGTAAAGAACAAAGTCATGATGATAAGGTTGGCTGATAGAGAATCCAGCCTGGATGACAATGACGCACTGCTCTTCCATCTGCCGCATCTCGGCGCTCAAACTACTGATATCCCGCTCTTTCCGCTGCCTCGCTCGCAACGGGTTATCCTCCAGTAGCAGCTCTTCAAGCTCATGGGACGCATCGAAGTTGGCCTTCTTGTTCTAAAAATGATGATACACTCAGCACACACACAGATAATGAGTGGCATGATACGCACGTCAGGGATGAATGGGGCGGTTTGCTCCTTTGTCTCCAAGGTGTCCCAATCAATGCTCTGGAACCACGGATGTCTCTTCACCTCCCCGAAGTCCTCCCCACCTGGTTTACATGCCAGCCGCCTCGAAGGATCTCGTTCAAGGAACTGTGCGTGAGACATCAGTCATCAACAAATTCAGGGATAGGACCAAGTCGACGAGGGCGTCACGGTGGATTGTATATGATACCCGTATATCAACACGCATTTGCGCGTACGGTGACGATGGGGGAAAGAACAAGACATTGTACTCACGCCCTTCAAAGCCTGCAAGCCAGCCCTACTACACTTCGACTCGGCATCCTCCGGGAACCGCAAGGAATCCTTCGAGATACTGTGGGTGAGGTCGCTGTTCGTCTTGCCGCGGAACGGTCGACGGCCGAAAATCAGCTCGTAAGCGCATACTCCAAGTGACCACCAGTCGATGGTATATGTGTATCCACGCTTAGCAAGGATTTCGGGTGCCATGTAGGCCATCGAGCCTGCAACCCCAGTCAACAGGCGCCGTTCAGAATAGTGGACAGCGATGTTGAAGTCGGTGAGATGGGCGTGTCCACGCTCGTCAAGAAGGATGTTGTCCGGCTTGAGGTCACTATAGAGCGTCATGTATCCTCAGTAGATGACAGGAGAGTGGGAAGGAATGAGTCGAATTACCGATGGATGATGCGGTGTTCATGGAGGAAAGCAAGGGCGGAACCGATCTCAGCGACAAAGAACCTTACGACCTCCTCAGGCAATGCTCCTAATCTCTCCAAATGGACTGTCGAGGCGTTCACGAGGATGAGTTCAATCGCAAAACGGCGCAGAGAGCGGAGAGCTCACATCTCAAGTCCCCTCCAAGCATTAGATCCAAAACGAAGAAGCAGTTTTCGTCATCTTGGAAAGCATAACGCATGTTGACAATAAATGGGTGATCGATCTAGGGCGACGAACGGCTATTAGCTTCACTGCTTAATCAATGACGTCCGGACGATGGCGTTACCTCTTCGAGCAACCGGCGCTCCTGGATGATGTTTGCGACCGCCTTCATCTTGACACACTTTGCTTTGTTGATGTACTTCAACGCATAGAGATCGCGGGTCTGCTTGTGCTGGACAACGCGGACCTGCAGAGGGGGGTGGGTTGGCGTTGGCGTGGTAGGAGATGGGCCGGGGTATGGCGACGCACCTTTCCAAAGGCACCCTTGCCGACGCATCGTAGGAGGATGAAGTGAAACAGGTTGGCGTCTCCATCAAAGTCTATGGGCTGTAGGAGAGGGGATGGGGACGGGAGCGACAGGGTATCAAGAAAGGAGGATCGTACCTGGGGTCGACAGCAGACAGCGCCCATTATGCGAAAGCAGCGATGAGAGACAGGATGGAGAGACGAGGGAAGGTGAGGATAAAGGAAGGAATGCGGGCGCGGGGGAAGACAGCTGGGGGCGGGCGGAGGAGGAGGCCTGACGGCGGGAAGAGAAGAGGACTTGGACGATGGCACCGACGCTCGCTGCGACACCATCAAATCCCAGCGCCTCCAATCCACCAACATCTAATTAGTACTAGTATTTACATTACATAATACTTATCCCTTTGACTTATTGTTTCCCCTGGCCCTGGCACGCGGCGTCCCCGTCCAGGCCAAGTTCCCTCCCATTCCGTTCCTTTGTTCTCCTCCCTCGGCCTCCGCGATGCCGCCCCCTGCAGACTTTCTCCGTCCCCTCGTCATCTCTGGCCCCTCCGGTGTCGGGAAGAGCACCCTCCTTAAACGCCTCTTTGCCGACCACCCCGATAAATTCGGATTCAGCGTCTCCCGTGAGCACCCATTTCGTTCATACTCTTCTTGCACATGCTGACAGCCAGCCTGCACCTGTCACGCTTGCCCGTCCGACCCTGGACGCCAGACACCACACGCTCGCCGCGCGTAGGCGAGGTCGACGGCAAGGACTACCATTTCGTCCCCCAGGAAAAGTTCAAGGAGCTCATCTCCCAGGCCGCTTTCATCGAGCATGCCCAGTTCTCCGGCAACTTCTACGGCACCAGCTTCATGGCCGTCCGCGAGATCGAGAAGTCGGGCAGAAGGTGTCTGCTTGATATCGAGGCGCAGGTATGTTCGACATGACACTTGCCTGCCCCTACGCTTCCCCGCCGGACAAACACCCCTTCCAGGGCGTCCGCCAAGTGAAGGCCACGGATTTGGACCCCGTCTACCTCTTCGTCTCTCCGCCTTCCCTCGCCGAACTTCGCGCGCGGCTCCAAGGTCGCGGCACAGAGACGGAGGCCGCTGTCGCCAAGCGCCTCGCCACCGCACTCAAGGAGATCGAATATGCAAAAGAGGGAGCGCACGATCTCGTCATTATCAACGATGACTTGAACCGCGCCTACGAGATGTTTCAGGGCGTCGCGCTCGGACAACCTGTCGAATCGGATACTCTGCCTCCTCTCGACGATTAGATGACCATTATATACCATGGTGCAATATCGACGTTAGAAATACAGGTATAAATACATAGATCTGGCAGGCGCAATGTCATTGTTCGACCAAGCCACCGGTGAGAAACGGATGCACTCACAAGGTATTATCCCACCGTGTCCCGGGTGTCTTCTGTAATCGTGTAATACCGCTAAGGCTTAGAAGCTCCTGTCCGCCTGTCTGTAATTGTCTCACCCACATAAGTAGGAGAAACGGCGATGTGCTGCGAAATTGATCCGCAAACAAACGTTCTGCTAATAGCGGAAGCGCATGTAGGCCATGAGAAGTGCGGAGCAACCGGTCACTAAGGTACAGTATATCCGCGATTAGAGTAACACAAGGTATTCACGCGAGCATGACGACGCACCGAAACCGACAAGGTATTGAAGCGTTGTGGCCTGTGTGCAGAAGCGAGCGCACTTAGATCCGCTTTCGCTGCCAAAGTAACGCCCCTTCGCCGCTGATGCGGCAAGCGGGGCTGACGGCAGAGCACACGCACCTTCGAGACTTGGATGGAGGTGCGGAGGGCCGCGATCTCCTGCTCAATGCGGGTGTCGACCTCCTTGATCTTCAGCTCCTGCTTGCCCGTCTCCTCGCGCATGCGGCCCTTCTCGAGGTTGAGATCGAGGCGGACCCCGGCCTGAGTGCGCGTGATTTCCTCGCGGAGGCGCTGCTTGAGTTTGTCGATGTCGGTCACGAGCCGGTCGTTCTCGGCCTTGATCATGGCAAGCTCGTTCTTCTCCATGAGCTGCAGCTCCGACTTGAGCTGCGCGAAGTCGACTTGTTGCGTGTAGTGGTGCTAGAGTGGGGCGGAGAAGAGAACGCCAAGCGGACCCGCGGCAGTACGTGCGGTCGGAAGGACGACGCGAGTTCGACTGTGAGCCCTAATGTGCGGGCAATGGAAGCGGTGGGGGGCGGACCTTCTCCTGGTCGGCCTTCGTGACCATGTTGCTCGTCATGTTCCGTATGCTCTCGTCGATGATTTCGGACATGGCGGACATGATGCCCTCGGCCTGGGCGCGGTTGAGCCCCTCGCGTTCTAATCGCCGCACGAAATGGTGCGTATCGAAGTGGAAGTCCCTCCGCCTAGCCCTCGAGTCCAGTGTCCGACTGTACGAAGAACTGACTCGATCAAGGGCCAGCCGAGATATCCGCGGTGGGTGAGAAGTCCAAGAGGATGCTCGGGCGGCGTTTGCAAGGTTGGAAGAAAAGGAGCGTAGCATCGTCAGAGCTGAAGTCGAAGTCGGTAAAACGAGAGCAGAAAGCAGAAGAGGGAGCGGACAGAGCGGTAAGTAGTTGGAAGATAATGCGACGACGCCATCCTCAGCCTCGAGACGCCCATGAATGCCCGTGGGAATCGATCAAGAGCCAATCAGGGAGTGCGTACTTACCAGATTTTCTAGGTGAACCGACTCTACCGTGACCCGCCTATACCCCTGCTGCTCGGACACCATGCAGAGCGACGACGTGATTTGGTCTGTCATAAACACACAGTTCTGCTCCTATAAAGTCAAGTGCGTATCTTCGGCCTTCACACTTTAAGCCACCGCTCGTTGGAACTCACCCCGGCTTCGTTTACGCGCAGAACAACAACACAGAACTTCTGTAGGAATGAATACAACGTGACGGGTCTGTGCAACAGGCAGAGCTGCCCACTTGCGAACTCGAGATATGCGACAGTCCGGGAAAAGGAAGGTGCGTATCCCCCCGACAATGACACGGACTAGGCTAACTCTGCTGCCGCGCCCTGTGATAGGTGTGCTGTACCTCTATGTCAAGACCATAGAACGCGCGCACTCCCCCGCCCACATGTGGGAGAAGATCAGACTCTCAAACAATTACAGCAAGGCTCTGGAGCAGGTACGCTTCGCGTCGTCTGAGACTGTCTCGATTCAAATCGTCGCTCCATGACAGATTGACAAGGAGCTCATTCACTGGCCGAACTTCATGATCCACAAGTGCAAGCAGCGCGTCACCAAGATCACCCAGTACCTCATCAAAATGCGCCGACTCGCACTCCGGCAGCAGTGCGTACCCCCTCCCTCGCCCTTCTCGTCTCATCATCTTCTTCCTCTTTCCTGGTGCACGCGTTGATGCTTGCTATCCGCACCGCAGACCAAAACTTATTGGAGTGAAGAAAAAGCTCGAACGGCGCGAGGCCGTGCGCGAGCGCAAGGCCCTCTCCGCCGCGAAGCTGGAGCGCTCGATCGAGGCCGAGCTCATCGAGCGCCTCAAGTCCAAGGCGTACGGCGACATGCCGCTCAACGTGAACGAGGCCGTCTGGCAAGCTGTGCTAGACCGCGAGCGCGGCGTCGAGAAGGAGGGCGAGACGGGCAAGGGCAAGGGCAAGGTGCTCGACCTGGTGGACGACGAGACGGACGAGGAGGAGGAAGAGGATGAAGAGGAGGGCTGGGGCGAGCGCGAGTTCGTGAGCGACCTCAGTGGGGAGGAGGACGGGCTGAGCGATCTGGAGGACGCTGTGGTGAGTGGCGCTTCTGTGAGAGGGGGCGGGACGTCCAAGCTGACTGGGCTTGATAGTCGGGAGAGGAGGACGACGAGGATGAGGAAAGTGAGGACAACGAAGATGAGGAAGGGAGCGAGGAAGAGGCCCTGTCAAAGAAGGCATCGCTTGGCAAGAGGAAAGCACCGTCAAAACCTCAAAAGCCTCCAAGGAAAGGCCCAGAAAAGAAAGCCAGACGTGGGTCATGCTCGTGTTTTGTCCAACTCACTGTACTGACTGTATTTCCATTCAGGGGGACCGAGGGTGGAAGTCGAGTACGAGCAGGAGATGGAAAGCGTACCGCTCACTAAGGAGGTACTTGCGAATTGGTAGAAGTACCATCGTGCACACTGCATGTGCTTATAACGCGTGCAGCACATCTATCATTACTATTTCATTTTTCATTATACCTTTATCCAGGCCAAGCTACTGGTGAGTGGAGTTACGAAGGTAGCAAAACACGGGTACGTCACGAACATGGAGAGGAGATATCCATAACGACATTATAAAACACTGTACGGTATCCAAGACATCCTGCGTATCACAGAGCAAAAAGCGTGAGAAGGTATCAGTACAACGAATCGATGACAATGCAGATATCTGCATGGTTTTACTGCATCTTGGATTTCTGTTTCGCGCGACGCTCCTCGATGTCTTTGCGCGTCATTCGGGTTCCGAGAATGGTATCCCAGTGGATGAAGAACGGCTGGGAGAAGTTGGACTTGATTCCGATCACCTGTCAGACGGGGAAACGTGTCAGGATGCATTTGCAACAGTCCTATTGGCAATTGTGCGTGGGGACATGGACAGACCTGGTGGTGTATATCGTGGTAATCGGCGTTGTTGGGGCTCGCGAGCTGGAGCGGGTCCCATGGCAGCCTGTAGCCGCAATGGTCATCGACGGTCTTGAGCGTGGATATGGCGAAGAGGAGCATGGCCTCGCGGGTGCTGAGTTGGGCGAGCCATTCGGCGACGCCAGCGCCAGCAGTATCGAGGAGGAAGCCCTCGACGGGGTGGTTATAGAGTGCGCCGAATGCGTAGGGGACGTAGAGGCGGTGGTGCCATGAGTGGAACTGCTTGTAGAGGAAGGTGTTCGTATGCATTGCGCGGTGCAAGAAGTATTGCCATGTGTCGATGAAAAACCTGGATATTCCCCGGCACAACGAAATGAGCAACCGACGCACACGACAGAGAGTGAGGTACTCACATGCCAAAGAAGAACTTGGCAAGAGGGATTGCCCACCAGTATAGAGTATACAAGCTGACCGCGCCCCAGTTGGCGAGCAACTGCTGTCCCGAACCCTCCCCAAGGATGAATGTCACCAGGCGAGCGAACGTTGGGGCAAGCTGGAGCATGTTGGCGACATGGTCGATCTGGGTGCCGGTCGGCTTCTCCTCGATCCACCAGAATCCCATGACAGTCTGCACTATGTGCTGGAAGATGACGGCCATCAGGACGTCCGTACGGGAGACCAAATTGCGCGACTTGGCTTCTTCGCTTTCGTGGATGCGGTACTTGTCGAGCCATTTGATTGTGGATATATCGAGGAGGTGGAAGAAGCAGCTAAGACTCCAGTAGGCAATGACGGGAACCGCCAAGGCGAGAACATGGTCTGCGATGCCAGGGACAAGGTCGACCCAAGGGGCAAAGTAGAAGGGGTATTGGGTCGAGAGGTACCGGAGGTGGCTGGGGTCGAGAAATGTAGTTGTTGTGTTCATGACAGTCATAGCGGGAAGAAAGAGGAAGGGTCGTCGTCGTCTGCTGTACCTGTGTGAAAATAAAGACGAGCGGTGAGTCGAGGGAGGTCGATGGTGCAGGTGGGGATAGAGAGTCCGCCACGGTCTCGAGCAAACCGAGAGCTTGAGGCTTGAGCAGACCACTCTCACTCGGGTCTAGCCGGAACCGGGCCAGCGCGCTCACCTCTCCCTCTCCCCTAGCTGTTCTCCTTTCACACGTTTAATCCCTCATCCTGGCCACCATATCTGTTGGCTTCTCGTAGTCGCGCGGGCGGGGCCGGGTCTTGGTCTGTGAACACACTTGCTTGTAAGTAGTAGTTCAAGTTGGGTCGGCCATCGACGCTGAGCGCTGAGCGCCCATGGCGGATCATATTGCGATGACGTTGTGGCGCACCCGACGCAGCACCCACCTCTCACTTCCGCCTCCTCCTCCTGACACGCACGGCCCGCCTCCCAAATCCCTCCACGATGCAAGCCCAACCAGCGAATGCCACCCAAGCCAAGGACCGCCACTACATGCAGCTTGGGCATAGTTTGGCCAGGGTTTCGCGCGCCATCGCGCAGACAGCAGATCTCTGCGAGCTGATGAAGACCAACCTGGACGCAATGCGCGTTCTGTCTGCTTCCCATGCCGCGCAGTGAGCATGTTGGTCTGCTATCGATTGGCGGTAGCTCATGGCGTCCGCCATACAGGTTCATGACCGTGGCTATGGAGCTCAACCCCGACGACGAAGCTGACGAGAGCCCCGAGTAGATGAAGGCTGGATGTGTTTGTCGGGACTGCTTGGGGGCATTCCGCTGTATGCCCCAGACTTCCAGCCATTGGGAAGACCCAGACTGGTCGGGATCATCGCATATATCGAGCTCGCCACCCCGGTTTGCAATGAGCCCCCGACCACTGGCAGCAGCGGTCGGGAACACATACAGTACGCGCTCTGTTCTATAGTTCTACTCTTGAGTCGTCTCGACCGCCTCAGAGGTTCGGTTCTTCTTTGCAGAATTGCTGAGACGGCGTCGAGCCTTCAACAAATGCCCCACTCCCACCCCCCATATATCCAATCACCCTCCACTCCGACCGTTTGGGCATGCTGCGGACTGACACTGTTCGATCCAATGTTCTACTATCGTTACTCTCTCAGCTGTATTGGTACAGTAATAATGGAACAAAATCCGTTACCCCTACACTTTTTCCTTGTTGGATATACTGCGCACTCTGCGCGCAGTTTGGGCTCGCATGGCGAACCGCTGCGGGGAGAAGTCTCCGAAAGGTGCTTTGTATGTTATGTACGGGCGCTATTATGAATTCGCATTCACTTTCCGCCCGCCAGCACAGGCACTCCCCCTCTCTCATAGCCGTCTTCCGTCCGCTCCTTTTAAACCACGTTGCTCGACATTCTGCCGCTTAGACTCGGTGATAATACTCGGATTCGCACATAGATTGTACAGCACTCTCTTGGAAACGGACACTTTCTCGCTCGCACGGCTCCCCTGCTATCTCCTCGTTGTTTCTCTCTCTCTGGACCCCCGCAGGACTCTGAAGATCGTGGCAAGCATATGGCGAATGAACATCCGTCTCAGAAGGGGGAGGAAGACATCGTAGAGATGAAGAAAGCGTTGGCTACGGGGTCCGCGAGCTCACAGAGCAATGTTGCGCCCGCAGGTATGTATGGTCGTCTCGTACTCCTGCTTCATTCTCGTCTCTAGGTCGGCTGAACATTGCTGCTGTACATCTAGTTGCGCCTATTGTATGTTATTGCATGGCTTCCATTCTGATGACGGTCGTGAACAAGGTGAGTGGTTCGCGTGCGGATGGCGTAGGAGGTCGTTCGGGAGCATGCAATGACCCGTTCTCTTTAGTTTGTGGTCTCAGGACATCAGTTCAACATGAACTTTCTGCTTCTGTGTATACAATCCTTTGTCTGCGTTGCGTGCGTCTACACTGTGAAGAAGCTTGGAATCATTTCGTTCCGCGACTTTGACACAAAAGACGCAAAGATGTGGTTCCCGATCAGCCTCATGCTCGTCGGCGTCATATACACTGGTTCGAAGAGTCTGGTGAGTACAGTTGCTACAGTTTCTCCACGTGTGTGCGGCTGAGAGAGGGGACTTGCTTTTGACATAGCAATATCTGAGTATCCCCGTATACACAATATTCAAGAACTTAACCATTATCCTCATCGTGGGTGGTAATCCTGCGTTATATCTCATATAATGCTTACTTTCCTCTCATAGGCTTATGGCGAAGTGATATGGTTCGGTGGCCGGGTTACCAGTCTTACCTTGGTCTCTTTCATGCTGATGGTCGGTATCGGCGTGGTGTTTGGTTGGGTCGCGACATTCTCACATGGTACATACCCCAGGTTGTATCCTCCGTCATTGCGGCGTGGGCGGATATCAACAGCGCACTCACTGCTAGTGACCCGGCCGCGGCGGGTGCACTTAGCGGATTGTCAAATATGACTGGAATCGTTTCCCAGCTCAACGTCGGCTACTTCTGGATGTTCACGAACTGTGTGACCAGTGCTGCATACGTAACTGAAATTCTCCTCAGATGATAGCAACTTGGAGCTCACCTTCGCTCTAGGTCTTGACATTGAGGAAGAGAATCAAGGGGACCGGGTTCTCGGACTGGGACACCATGTTTTACAACAACCTGCTCTCGATCCCCGTTCTGGCAGTGGCATCGATCATCGCAGAGGATTGGGGGTATGACAACTTGAATCGCAATTTGTACGGGCGTATTTTTGGCGTCTCTCATCGGATGATCCTGACATCCTTGGCAGCCCTCCCGACACTCGGAACTTTTTACTCTCCGCGATTGCTTTCTCGGGAGGGGCAGCGGTCGGTATTTCGTACACGACCGCGTGGTGTATCCGTGCGACGAGTAGCACGACGTACAGGTAAGCACTACGCCGTATCTGTCTCCGGCATTCTCGCAGCTGACGTCCGTCCAAGCATGGTTGGAGCGTTGAACAAGCTGCCTGTTGCGGCGTCGGGGATGATCTTCTTCGGTGACCTGGTCACGTTTGGATCGGTGACCGCGGTCGCGGTCGGGTTCTTCGCAGGATTGGTTTACGCATGGGCGAAGAACAACCAGAAGAAAGCGGAGATGGCAGCGCAGCAAGGCATAATTCCGTTAGCGAACAGGTCGTCGTGACGGCGGGACGCTGAAGGATGTTCACGTGTCGGGGGGTGGACGGGCAGCAATGGTAGCATTGTATCTGGCCAATTGGGAAGACACCATCAATAAGAAGACTATACCGTCTTACCGCGTCGAGTGGGACCGTTGGGTAATCCAAGGACCTTGGCTTCTGGGCCAATGAGGTCGCTACGCTTATGTACGACGACGGGAAAGTTTTAGGGTGCCTTGGCGTTGGGCAGGCGTCCATCGAACGTGCGCCGCCGCTATACGGAAACGTACGATAGCACGGGAGTCTAGTCACGGGGAGGGTGTCCGATGGGGGCACGATCAGTGAGTATTTCTACCACAATCGTTGGCTGAGAGATGTGAATGGGACGCGGGGCGACGTTCACTGGGGTTCGTCTGGTGGACTTTGGCAGAGAAGCCGCAATAACGCCGGTCAGAATCGACATACTCTGGTATGGTGTGGGGCATAGCCAAGGCATAGCACCGCTCGGTGCGGGTTTAGCCTTCGGAAAGATAAGCCGAGTTGATCTATATGAGATCGCTCTAGATCACTTGATATCTCCCTCTGCCCCCGCTATCTACCCGGCTTCATTCGCTTGTCCTCCTTCATCTTCCCCCATCTCCTCCCCCACTTCAGTCCTCGCCAGCTCCATCGACCACATCCACTTTCCCATTCGTTTCATCCGAAAAACCAAACAATGGCGTCCAATCCCGCCGATACCGCGACCCTCCATCCTCCGAGGCTCGCGTCCATCTTCGCCGTCACCCCCAGTGCCCCCGGCACCCCGGTGCACTCCATCCAGACCATGCGGCGTAAGGCCGCTGGCCACCAGGGGCCCCTCACCAAGATCCTCGTCGCAAACCGTGGGGTGCGTCGTCTAATTTGCATCTACTTCCCTTGGCGTACGCCTTTGCTCATCGACCGTGGCGCTCTCCCAGGAAATTGCGATCCGTGTGTTCCGTACTGCCCACGAGCTCGCGATGCACACCGTCGCTATCTTCTCCTTTGAGGATCGGCTCTCCGCACACCGTCAGAAGGTACATCGATCTCCCTGCAGCTTCCGTCTTCCGTTATCCGCGCTCCGTTCTTACCCGCCCTTGTGATTCCACAGGCCGATGAAGCGTACCAGGTCGGAAAGGGCCTTACCCCCGTGGCATCTTACCTCGCACAGGACGACATCATCCGGATTGCACTCGAGCATGGAGTGGATATGATCCACCCCGGGTACGGCATCTCCCCGATAAACGTTTTGAGACGTGATGATCCTCAGAATCGGACGTCCCGGGCTTTCTTGCCGACAGATATGGTTTCCTTTCCGAAAATGCAGAGTTCGCGCGCAAGGTCGAGCAAGCTGGTCTTGCGTTCGTTGGTCCCTCTCCTGAGGTCATCGACCAGCTCGGTGACAAGACCAAGGCTCGTACGATCGGTGAGCGCCTCCTGAATATATGCGGCCCGGTTTATTGCTGAATCGCGTCTCGCAGCAATAAAGATCGGCGTCCCCGTCGTGCCTGGTACTCCCGGAGCCATCGCAAGCTGGACCGAGGCCGATGCGTTCATTAAGGAGTACGGATTCCCCGGTTAGTCTACTTCATCGATATAAGTTAGTGGCACGCGGTCACCTGACCCCCTGACCTTACGTGACAGTCATCGTCAAGGCCGCCATGGGTGGTGGAGGACGTGGAATGCGCGTCGTTCGCGAGCAGTCTGACTTCAAGGACGCCTTCGAGCGCGCCGTTTCCGAGGCCAAGTCTGCCTTTGGCGACGGCACAGTCTTCATCGAGCGCTTCCTTGAGCGCCCACGCCATATTGAGGTTCAGATCCTCGCGGACGCTATTGGCAACACTGTCCACTTGTTCGAGCGTGACTGCTCCGTCCAGCGCCGCCACCAGAAGGTCGTCGAGGTCGCCCCCGCAACGCATCTTCCGGAGGAGGTCCGGAGGGCCATCCTCGCCGATGCCATCAAGCTCGCGAGGAGCGTTGGGTACCGGAATGCAGGCACTGCCGAGTTCTTGGTCGACCAGATGGGCAGGCACTACTTCATTGAGATCAACCCTCGTATCCAGGTCGAGCACACTATCACTGGTAATTATCCTATAGCAAGCTTTTGTGGGATCGGTAAGAACTCACCTCCCTGTAGAGGAGATCACTGGCATCGACATCGTCGCGGCGCAAATTCAGATCGCTGCAGGCGCAACCTTGCCCCAGCTCGGTCTCACTCAGGAGGCCATCACGAAGCGCGGCTTCGCCATTCAGTGCCGTGTCACGACTGAGGATGCCGCACAAAACTTCCAGCCCGACACTGGTAAGATTGAGGTCTACCGCAGTGCCGGTGGAAATGGCGTCCGCCTCGACGCCAGCTCCGGTTTCGCTGGTGCCCAGATCACTGTGAGTGTTGAACAAATGTTACAGACAGCTTCTACTGTGCGATCATCTAAACGTTGGCTCGTTCTAGCCTCATTACGACTCGCTGCTGGTCAAAGTCACTGTTAGCGGTACGACGTACGAGGTTGCCCGGCGTAAAATGCTCCGTGCTCTCGTTGAGTTCCGTATCCGTGGTGTCAAGGTACGTGATGCAGTATGGTGAACGTATGAGTCCAGAATGCTGACACCTCGTTTAGACGAACATCCCATTCCTGTTCCGTCTCCTAACCCACGACGTCTTCATTGGTGGGAAGACTTGGACCACGGTAGGTCGAGAAGACTTTTTGCGAACGAGTCGAATAATTGACACGAATGGGTCACAAGTTCATCGACGACACCCCCGAACTCTTTAAGCTCGTCCAGAGCCAGAACCGTGCCCAGAAGCTCCTTGCCTACCTCGGAGACCTTGCAGTCAACGGCTCCTCCATCAAGGGACAGGTTGGCGAGCCAGGGCTCAAGGAGGAGATTGTTGTTCCTAAGCTTGTCAACCGCGAAGACCCCAACGGGCCCCCGGCCGACACTTCCTTCCCCTGTGAAGTCGGCTGGCGTAACATAATCGTCGAGAAGGGTCCTGAAGCATTTGCGAAGGCCGTCCGCGAGTACCCTGGTGTGCTCATCATGGACACGACGTGGCGCGATGCCCACCAGTCGTTGCTTGCGACGCGGCTCCGTACTATCGATATGGTCAACATTGCGAAGGAGACGAGCTGGGCGCTGGCGAACGCGTACTCGATTGAGTGCTGGGGTGGAGCGACATTCGATGTGGCTATGCGATTCCTGTACGAGGACCCTTGGGAGCGTCTGGTATGTTTTGGGTCCATATATGCGTGTTATGGCGCGGCTGATTCGTCTTTGAGTACAGCGTACGTTGCGTAAGCTCGTTCCCAACGTTCCTTTCCAGGCTCTCGTCCGTGGTGCAAATGGTGTTGGATACACGAGTTACCCGTAAGCATCGCGATGGCACTATGAGGACGGTAGTGGCATTGACTTACTTTGGGGGCTAGCGACAATGCTATCTACGACTTCTCGCGCAAGGCTGTGGAGAACGGTCTCGATATCTTCCGTGTGTTCGACTCCCTGAACTACATCGGTAAGTTCATCATATGGCTTTCACTGAGGCGAATCTGACGGACTGTTTCAGAGAACGTTCGTTATCTTAACTGCTTGAGAAAATGTTCCTCCATTCAACCCTTTGCAGATGAAACTCGGAATCGATGCTGCTAAGAAGGCCGGTGGTGTCGTCGAAGCGGTTGTTTGCTACACGGGCGACGTCGCCAACCCCAAGAAGACCAAGTACACTCTCCAATACTACCTTGACTTCGTCGACCAGCTTGTTGCCGAGGGTATCCATGTCCTCGGTATCAAGGATATGGCTGGCCTGCTCAAGCCTGAAGCAGCTAGGATGTAAGCCTCTACTTATCTTCTACGGAGTATGCTTGCTCATCTCTTTTATCAGCCTCGTTGGAGCAATTAGGAAGAAGTACCCTGATATCCCTATCCATGTCCACTCCCATGATACGGCCGGTATCTCGACCGCCAGTATGCTGGCTGCTGCCGCCGCCGGTGCCGATGTTGTCGATGTCGCCATTGATAGTAAGAACCTGAACGTCTGTTCCCTTGCATCCACCTAACTCTTCCACCTAGGCATGTCTGGCCTTACGTCGCAACCGCCGATGGGTGCTATCTGCGGTGCGCTTGAGCAGACGAGCCTTGGTACTGGGATCCGTTATGAGGACATCCAGGCGCTCAACATGTACTGGTCGCAAGTCCGCATGCTGTACACTTGCTTTGAGGCGAATGTCCGCGCGTCCGACTCGAGTGTCTTCGACCACGAGATGCCTGGTGGACAATACACGAACTTGATGGTAAGGTTGTTAGGATGCTTCTTTCAGTTCGTGCCTTGACATATATGGGGTATCCTGTAGTTCCAGTCTGCGCAACTCGGGCTCGGCACCCAGTGGTCTGGTGAGTTTGAGTCCCAACCCTGACATCGCTGAGATAAGAAGCTGATGTCGGTTGTCAGAGGTGAAGAAGAAGTACATCGAGGCCAATGAGCTTGTGCGTTGTTACGCTCCCTTCTCAGCGTTTCAGAACTGATGGTGCTTCCCAACAGTGCGGAGATGTTATTAAGGTGACCACCTTCCAATGGGGCTGCAATAAGCGGGATCTGAAACATGGTAACTTTCACAGGTCACGCCGTCGTCAAAGGTCGTTGGAGACTTCGCGCAGTGGATGGTCCAGAACAACGTCAGCAAGCAGGACGTTCTGGACCGCGCAGACCAGCTCGACTTCCCGTCGTCAGTTGTGGAGTTCTTCCAAGGTTACCTTGGTCAGCCTGTCGGCGGCTTCCCAGAGCCCCTCCGTAGCAAGATCATCCGCAACAAGCCCAGAATTGATGGCAGGCCTGGTTCCGGCCTTGCGCCCATCGAGTTCAAGAAGGTCAAGGCTGAGCTCCGTAGCAAGTTCGGCAAGCACATCACGGACTCCGATGTCTCATCGTATGTCATGTACCCGAAGGTCAGTCGGTTTTTTCAGTGAAAACAAGAGACATGCATTCATGCCCTCCGAACAGGTCTTCGAGGAGTATCAGGGCTTTGTCGAGAAGTATGGCGACTTGAGCGTCGTACCCACTCGCTACTTCCTTGCTCGGCCGGACACTGGGAAGGAGATGATGTTCGACATCGAGAAGGGCAAGACCCTCATCATCCGTCTCATGGCCGTCGGCCCAGTCATCGAGGGCCATGCACAGCGTGATGTCTGGTTCGAGGTCAACGGCGAGGTATGGGACAGCATACACTGATGGAAACGATGCGACACTGAACTCGCATAGGTCCGCGCGGTCTCTGTCGAGGATAAGAACTCGGCTGTCGAGACTGTGTCCCGTGAAAGGGCTACGAACGATCCAGGCTCTGTTGGCGCGCCCATGTCTGGCGTCGTGGTCGAGGTGCGCGTGAAGGAGGGTGCCGAGATCAAGAAGGGCGACCCAATCTGCGGTGAGTAGCACTAGTATAACGAAGTCACCAGCACACTAACGGCGTGTCCGCTAAAACAGTCATGAGCGCGATGAAGGTGTGTGCTTTGGTCAGCTTGTGATGATCGAACCTTTTCCTGATTCATTTCTCTTTCACAGATGGAGTCCTCCGTCACAGCGCCTGTTTCCGGTCATATCAAGCGTGTTGTGGTGCAGGAAGGTGAGTGTGCTGTCTTGATTGTGGCCCCGACCCCGGCGGGATGTTGACGATGGCGCTACGCAGGCGACTCGATCAACCAAGGCGACCTGGTGGTGGAAATCGTGCACTGAGGTGCACGCTCTGCTGGCAGTCTGTTCAAATATATGGTACGATGTGTATGAATGCGTTAGAAGCCAACTACTTGTCACGATTACGATCATGTACGGATAGAATCCCACTGTTTGTTTCTGGGAAGCGAGGTCATGTGTGCAATTCTATTTCGCAAACGGTTCATTCAACGCCCGGACGAGGCTCCCGATTGCCGAAGGGCCCTGGATGACATGGCGAAATACCGTTCTACTTCTCACAGGGAGCCACCGCGGGCGATTCCCTGCCAGAGTATTTGTCAACGCCACTTCGCCGTTGGTCGAGCGTTCGGATTGCGGCGCCGTGCTTGGAGAGTTCGACTCACACGACTTCGAACTAGTTCTATCGCCGAGCAGAAGCTCCCTGAATTGTGGCCGTACGGATCTTGCAGAGACCGCTTGGAACACCGGCGAAGTGGAAGCGTTACAACAGAGCGGACGGTAAGGGGCCTGTCTAGGAAGCCGAGTGGTCACCTGCGTGAAACCCGGGCCTTCGTAGCATCGACTTGGAGCGGCGTTACACGATTTGCAGAACCAAATGCGTCATCGCTCACTGATTTGGCTAGGATGAAGTTCGGATTGGGACCGTGCGAGGACGTAATGGGCCACACTACCGTCGGCAGAAGCGTGTCTGCGCAAGAAGCCTGGCTGCGAACACACCGCCCCGAACTATAACCCTCCGAGGGAACGTAACTTTGGGGTAGACTGGTAAAATTCGACGTCGTTAAGTCCCGATTACCAGGCGTGACAGAAGCCGGCGGTGAATCGAGTTGGGTTGACGATAAGCTAATGCTACACGAACTTGAACTTCTCTTTTCCGACCGGGCTACCTCCATATGTTCAAGCGGCTCCGGCTCCAAGGTTACGAGTCTTGCAGCAACCGCTGCGACTTCTGCAATTGCCTCACGAGATCCGTGTGCAGCTCTGCCATCACGTCCTGTTCAGCAAGAGTGGGTTAGTTAATCGTCATGGCCGTGCGATCGCGGGAGCACCACACGCGAAGTCACGGAGGCAGCGGCTCGCAGCACTGATACTGACCTTTACGGGTTTGATCTCGTTCATGAGGGACACGCCCTGCCCTGCCCAAACCACCATGTAGCTGGGGTCGTTCGCCGCCGTGCCTTCCTTGCACTTCGCCTGGACGGTGGCGTGGTCGACCCCGGCGTCGATGTCGTCCACGATCCTGTTGCGGAGGCCGCGGCCGTCGATGTGCGTCGGCCAGTACGCCGTGTCGCGCGCGTAGTCGAGCGCCAGCGTCCGGACGGTGGAGCCGGATTTGGCGGCGAGAAGCGCGGCCTTCTGCGCGTCCTTGTACGGGCTCTCGGGCGTCAGGAGGAAGCGGGTGCCCAGGACGGCGCCGGCCGCGCCAAGGGAGAGGTATGCGGCGACTTGGGAGCCTGTCGCCATGCCCCCCGCGGCGACGACGGGCGGCGCGCCGTCCTGCGGGAGAGCCGCGAGGATCTCGGACACAAGCGTGAAGGTGCTGGGCGTGGCGGCGCCCCCGTGACCGCCAGACTCGGTGCCTGCGTGGAAGGATATGGACGCGGGTGAGAACGCTGCAGCTGGGGGAAGGGGGAAAGGGAAAGGGGCCTGCCCACTATCGGGAAATCGGCGCGGGGCAGAAGGCGCAGTGCGCACCTTGGGCCACAATCACGTCGACTTTCCACTCATTCGCCGCGACAAGCGCCTCGTCGACGGAGGTCACCTGGATGAAGATGAGCGGCTTGTGGTGGGCGCGCGCGTTTGCGGGTGAGGTCCGGACGTAATCGACCCAGCGGTGGATATCGTTACCAAAAGCGAGCCATATGGCTTGCACGTCGTTCTCGATGACGATGTCGATCAGCTGCTTGGCGGTGTCTTCGCTCTTGTCGAGGAGCCAACCGATGAAGCCGTACCCGACGGGGAGTGGCTTATTCGCCAGCTCCGGGAAGCTGTTACGAATGAAGGCGAAGTCCTGTCTGAGAGACTCTGGGGTGCTGAACCCTGAAAACAGACATCGGCGTTGGGGGGACGAGCAGGTTTGGAGACGGCGGGAGGCGCACCTGCGCCTACGAAACCGAAGCCTCCGCCTCGGGTCACTTCGACCTGGACCTGGGAGTGTGAGTGGGTGGCATGACCCCAGCATGTTACGTATCAACTGACAGCGGTCTGAGCGTTCGTCCCGAATGCCATGGCGGCGCATACAATTGGCACCCTTATGCCTGTGAACGCACAATTTTAGTGAGGGGGCAATCTATCGCAGGATCAAGGGATTGATCACCAAGGAGGTGGGTTAGGCTCGTCTTCACGGCTTGCATCACGGTGTCGAATCTATCTTCGAAAGATGGGGAACGGTTGTTGTGCTAGCTGAGGAGGAGTTTCGCCAGGGGCTTTTATATAGTTGTGCTTCAGGACCGGGTTCTACCAATTCGAAGGCAGGGTTAAGTTGGGACCGGACAAAGCTCTAAAGGCCGAAGTGTCTCATCCGACTGAGAGCCGAAATATCCAGCTGAACAAGGACGACCTCAGGCGTGACGTGTGAGGGTGGGCGTGCGGACGAAAGAACGTCGAGTGCCTGACTCCGAGTCCAGAGACAGAGACTGTGTGCAACTGTCCGTGCCGGCCGACAATCCCCGAAACGTCCCTTGGACAGCGCTTGACGTCACGTCCGCCTTTCCCTGCGCACTACTGCGTCTTTAATTACGCGTACACACACCAATGTTCTCCCCGTCTTCTCCGTTGTTGCGCAATAATACTTATCGTCACGTCATCGCTATCCAACAGCTGCTTCGGTGTCCCCCACTCTCGTCCCATGCTTTCCAGGCTCAAAGTAGGTACATTGCATTTGACTCCCACTTTGGATGACCCCCACGAGAAGATGTTCAGAGCTGAAGTAGACAATGAGATCAAGTTTTTTGGAAGACCACGAAGGCATCGCTGCAGGATCCCGGAATGTTCGGGAATGGGAACCTTCGTTTCTAGAGATTTGGACGGGCCCGGGTGATTGATAACCACAGAAACCACAGCAACTGGTCCTATTCTCTGTGTTTTCACGTCAGAATTGGTTTATGGATGTAAAAAGTACTCTCCTTTCAAGTTTTTTGCACACCTTTCCGGATGAGGTCGTCCGAAGAACATTGTAAGCTTTACGGACTTGGGTGTAAGCGCGCACATTGCCGCCCACTATTGTTTGGTGTTATTTGGTCTGCGTTGCAGCGACTCGCGCCCATCGTCTGCACCCTTCCGCGCGTTGTCTGCCTCGTTCCACCACCAAAATCTTTGCCCATCATGGTAAGTCCTAGTGTACACATTCACAGTGCTCTCAGAATGCTCATCGGTCGCGCTTTTAGCCTCCGCCAAAGTCCAAGGGCGGCAAAATGCTCAGCCTCATAAACTGGAGGCTCAAGGTCACGATCAACGACGGCCGCGCATTCGTCGGCCAGATGCTCGCCTTTGACCGCCACATGAACCTCGTCATCGCAGAATGCGAAGAGTTCCGCCGCGTCCGCCCAAAGAAGAAGCCCGGAGAGACCGAGGCCGGCCCCATGCAGGAGATGAAGCGGACGCTTGGTTTGGTCATTCTGCGCGGTGAGACCGTCGTCAGTCTCAGTGTCGAGGGGCCGCCGCCTGTTACCGATGACGACAAGAAGAATGCCGTGAGTCCATGCTGTTCGCTCCGTGGCTGGCTTGGGTTTCTGATTGGTGGATCCCGTAGATGCCGTTCGGTCCTGGAAGAGGAGCACCTGCGGGACGTGGTATGGGTATGATGCCCCCAGGTAAATTACAATGTCGCATCTTCATTCCGTACTTACCATCTCATGTCATTTCCAGGCGGCCCCGGAGGTATCGCAAGACCTCCCATGCCATTTGCGCCTCCTGGCATGCCAGGGGCACCACCTCCTGGCTTCCGTCCTCCCGGTTTCCCCGGTGGTCCCCCGGGCATGCCCTTCCCGCCACCCCCTGGCTTCGGCGGTCCCCCTCCTGGGTAGGTTCTTCCTGTGTTGGATTCCATGAGCCTTTGGTTGACGTACTGTTCAACATTAGTTTCCAGCCTCCCCCGCAGTAAATCCGTGTATTACATATAAGGCACCAATCAGTGGCGTTGTACTCTTTGTTTCCTGTTGTCTTTCGTCGATGCTATCTCTCCCGCCGCTTGCCCGCCGCTGACGTGCAGATCGAGAACGCGATCGTCTCGCTTCTGTGCACCATCGCCATCAAACCCTTCGCGGATGAGAGCAAACAAGGCTACGTAGACATCTGGGCCGGTGAATATTGGGAGGCTCCTGATCCAAAGATGCTGTGATAGTGTCCGTCCTGAATGATTGTTGTCGCTACAAGTCAAATGACGATGAGCGCGGATCTTTATTCGATTTCATGCGACGTCGTGAGTTGGTTGTTGGTCTTTCCATAAGTCGGGTTAATCAAAAGCATACACGGTCAGCGGTGGTGTGCAACCTGGTGGCGGATCTTTCATCAGTTTGCCTCTCATGTGCGGGCGCACCATCTGCCGCCTCAGGCCTCAGGTGGTGGTGGAGGCCCGACGATACGGTTCTGTGTGCGAGCTCGATTCCGACAAGTTCGGTGACGCCTTTGCGCCGCCAGCTGGTTCCTGGCACTGGCAGGGACTGCCAGCTGTCTTCCCGCAAGTCTACCAGCGACGTCAGCTGGCAGGACTCGTCGTGATATCCTCTACAGATCCCAACTGATCCCAGTTCCGCCTCACAACTAGCGTGAGCACCACACGAGGCGGGGGCAACTTCAACTTTTAGGGCTCGTCGTACGTACCTGACCGAGCGGTGAGTCTGCCAACCTGGCGCTGGGCCCGGGCGGCATGCTAAATCTCGATTCCTCTCAGCAGTGTTCTATACCTTTACTGCCCGAACATAACAAGGCTCATAACCAGGCTTGCTTCTCGAGAGGATGCTGTCGGGGTACGTTCATTGTATTTACAGTATCATCTCCTGAGGAAGGGAGCGGTTCCGACGATTTTTTCGAATTCGTGCAGGAACCTCCAATGTTCCATTACACCGCCATCTCGCCAGATCCCCCTTGGCAGATGCTTCCGTCCCTTCCTTCACCTTCGGCACCGCGAGGGTCGTAGTGGAACGCGGGAGCGTGATATCATCCCCAACTGCGCGGAGGAGCTGCGAACACGGAAGGCAGGGGCCCTGTCACGCCCGCGGTGGGGAAACGCACCGACCGATGACGTCTTGGGGCCCGGACCTTCTCTCTTGAGACTGGGCGGGAGGAGTGGGGGAAGGGGCGGCGCCATGTGGCAGCATGTGGTCTTCAGAAATCGGAAGGGCGGCGCGACGCCTCCTGCTTATCAGCTTCGGCGGCGCGCTGGGATCCGGAAACGGGGTAGCGCGCTTTGGGTCTCTATGTACTTACTGCTCCCAAGAACGCGCCTCTGGGAGGCGCACTGCGAATCCTTCTTCCCCGCCGGTAGAGACAGTAGCCCATTTGCTTGCAGGGTGGGGGCAAGTTCGACTGTTTCAGGATGTGGTTCAGACCTTCAGACCGCGTTGGAACAGGTTTCAAGTTCGCGCTACATCGACGGTGTGAGGTGCCCAGCAGTATAGGACACGAACGACCTTTGGGCCCGCTTTACACAGCATTTCTTGTGATGGAAGGGCTCCAACAAACGCAGGCTGAAGGGTTGGATAGCTAGCTACCCTCCACTTTGTACGTCAACGTTGGTAAATCGACTCGCTAATAGTGATGCCTCTGACGGCCGCTCGAACGCCTTCGTGCATCTCTACGTGATGGTGCCTGCCCACGGACCTTGTGAATACCATGCCTGTCAGATACGATAGAGCATGGAGCAAATGAACACTCACTGAATTGTTAGAGCGAGATCTCAGAACGCGGGTGGTAGTCTGCCGTGCGAAGAGCTCGGGCGACTCAGGTGGGTGCGGGTCAGGTGGCATGAACGTAAGGCACACAAATATTTGCGGCTGTTCGAAGCAGGGCTTCGAGACGCACGCATCTGCCATCGGAGGACGCATACAGGCGTTAGCAGCAGAGCGCGTGGAGACGGTGCAGAAGGGGAAGACGCAACGAAAGAGTGGAGTCGCGGCGCGAAAGCCAAAACCCTAGTTGCCGCTGGTTTGCGCGCAATTCCTAGCGCGGCGTGACAATTAACCCTGGGCTAGAAGTCAGTTGGCACGATGGCGAGCGCGAAGACGAATGCGGACGTTACGAGAGCATGCCACATATGTTCCTGACATGGCGGGTTGCTGGCTGCATCGGGCTGCGTTGATGATCCCGAGGTGTGCAGATCGTGTGGGGCGTGTGTGACGTGCTAGGTCGTTCCGTGGATGGATCCCACGCTAGATCGGATTGCTGCGAGCACGTCGTGGAGGTAGGGTGGACAGGGTCGCTTCAATTGGCAATGTTTTTGAATGAGGGACGGACGGGCGATACACCTGGAAAAGGTGTGAGTGCTCAAAAGGGCCATAAATATGACGTCTGTTATCACGACAGGCACCCCGGGGTGAAGAACAGGGTCATGGAAATGTGAGAAGTATATGGCTGGGAAGAAGACCAAATGAAATCAAGGGAAAACGGCTCGAGACTTGTCTATCCGCAAGCGCTATTGGGTAGCATGTGCAACTGGAATGACACAAACTGTCGTACAAACGCGGAACCCTTCGGGGACGACGGCGCACGGTCGCCCCGTGCGTGGCCATAACGTCATGCAGCATAAGACGAAGAAGGCACCGAACGCGAGCAGCGTCCAAAGAACGGTGGTTGTAGCAACTTTCGCGGGAGTGCGTGGAATGCTAGACTCGTTCGAGAAGGTGTCGGGGCCTGTGTCGGAGTCGGGGGCGCAGTGAAGGATTGAAATTTGCCCAGAAAGGAGGCGTGACAGAACTGGGCTGGGGGAGCCGATGGGCAGCAGAAGCTGGGGCGGGGAGGCTTCGGCGGCGTTGATCGTCTGAAACGGGGAACGCAGAGGCGGAGTGCGAGTCCAGGCGGGCTTCTAGCCTGGGAGAAGCACGGCTGCTAGTCTGCCATTCACACCGTCTCCACCAAGGGCGTGAGCCGTTTCAATGCATTGACTCGCTCCCGCCCAACTCTTTTGGAGAGCGTCAGTACAAGGAAGTCGCCCAGTGCGTGACAGGGCGCACAATCTGGAAGACCCTGTGCGCAAGTCACGCCCTATGTATGGGCGTGACCGATGACGCATTGGTGGAAAATAGGCGGCTGAGGATGAATGTCAGAAACTGTCAAGAAACTGATAATCAGAGAATATTAATGGTTGCAAAGACTGACATTGGCTGGATGCTTGCAAGATTCCACATTGGCCACTACTTAGCGTCGCAGCCGGAGCGGTGGTTGGCCTCCTCCCACGGTCAGCATTCGCCTGCGGATCGCGTTCGGTCAGCTTGCATCATGCACGGTAACAGCGACGGCAACTTCTGTGAAGACGAGGTGATCCGCGCGCTCATTGGAGGGCTACCGGTTGCACTCGGTGCCAGCTACACAGTCTCAAGTTAGACAACGTGCATGTTTATGTTTTTGGGACGTGTCTTACCTCAAATAGCGTGCAGCACAGGCGCCTTCAAGGGAGTGCACCGGAACCAGATCCCAGTCTTCTCTTCTACCCCGCGGATGCTGTATGTCAGGCATATGTCAGACCTGGTGGCAGCCCGACAGTTGCAAACATACCAGAAAAAGCGGTGGCGGTGGCGTGATCTCTGCCAACCTCCCAATTGCAACTCGGTTGGTGTTAGCGTTTGAACTCCTTCCCGCCAAGTTGTGGGGCCATCGTTGTCCTGGTCGCCCATGCAGAGGCTTCTCAATTTCCCTTGGCTCTCATGGAGCCCGAAAACCGCATCGAGTCAGAGTCAAAAGTGGGCCAAAAGGGCCACTGGGAATACGTCATGCGAAACGGGGATAATCTGAGCGGTACGACGTCGACGTTAGCAGATTCGATATGATGTTAATAAATGTCGGTATCACCAGTCGCCGGATACGAGGGACGTGTTTGGGAATTCGGGCTCACCCCGTCACTGTGGCGGGAGCGAGCACTGGCAGCGTCGGGCGCGCAAAAGTGCGCGGCGGTCGACGACTCGACGTGAGGCTTGCGAAAAGTGCGGACCTGGCAGCGCTGGCAGAGCAGGCACACGCCGAGCCTTCCCCGGGCCTCTCCCCGTCACGACGCACTGCATCGAAGTCCCAGGAGGCAAGGCGGGTGCGCAGGGCGCGCGCAGGTTCGAAAGGAAGCTCGGCAGAACACTGGTGACTGGATGCGTGATCTTTGTGAGACTGTCTCAGAGGCAGGAAGATCAGTAGCGTCGAAAGATGTACGCCATATGATGCGTTAAAACGAAGGAGGGTATTACCTTTAGTAGGTAATACGAGCTACCCATGAGATGCTTGAGAATTGGTTCGGTTCGGGTACTGATGTTCGTCGCCGAATGCACCACGCAACGCACATTAATCGTCGGCGGCGGGCGGGGCGGGATGGCGATGACGATGGGCCATCCGTCGTATCAACGCCTGGTGGGCGTGACGCTCTTCTGATGAAGAAGCTACTAAGGGCGTGAGGGTGCATGTGCGCATTGCTCCGCCAGAAGCCAGACCCGAGAGAGGTTCGTTTGTCGTTCCCCAGGAGGCGGGGTGGCCCGGTGGCCTCAGTCTGGTATACTAACTGGTTAGCAAATCCGAATTCCTGGTCCATTTCAGGTTGCGTTGTTCTTGGCATGGCGACGTCACGACCTCCCAACAGGAGTCCAACAGGCCGAGTCGGCCGCAGAGAGCGTGACGGGGAGGACGTTCCCGACACACCGGGACTGGCAGCTGAGCTGCAAGTTGCACTGATTGCTGGGATCGACGCCACCGCGCTAAGCCGTTTGCGAGAGCACAGCGGGACGAATAATGTCTGCCAAGCCGCTTTCCCCAACCGTGCTACTTAGGATGTCGCGACTTGTCAAAGTCGCGGTCCCCGGAGGCTTTAGAAACAGGCGCTGTCTTTGGCACTGCGCGTCGGCGACCCCGTTCTGCGTCGGGGTGACGTTGTGGCTCCGTGCCCGCTCGGACTCGCGCAACCGACGCATTCTATGCCCGTCCGGCCGGCGGGGGTCAGGGGTGCCGGTGAAGAGCTCATCGAGCCCAGGGACGTCGAAGGTGATCGAGTGCAACCGCTCTGGTTGGCGCGCGGTCTTGTGGGTCGATACCATCGGGGGCTGGCCAACACGAGGCTATCAGCCCTGTCGATTTTCGAGGAGTCGCTCGGGGTGGGTGTCGAAAGAGAAATTCTTCAAATTCAGCGTCGAGTTACGGCAGCGCAGACCCTAAGTCGCAAAACGCTAACGAGCCTCTCGACGGGCTCTCGGTGGGAAAATCCCTGCGATTGGCACCCTTGCTGCGACGCTAGAAGCGTCCGAGCGGGTCGGCGACGGTGACGCAGTAAGTACTAGCACTGTTCGCGCTGGTCAAGGTATGATATGAGCTCACACAGGCTTGATTTCCATCATGCAAGGCGCACCGTACTGGGCGTTCGGGAGGTCGCAACGAAGGGGGTTAACGCCTATGCAAACGCGCGCCTCGGCCTGGGGCAAGCTGGCCGAGGCTTAGACGTATCACACTGCGGGGCGACGTCCGGTCATGACGCATTCGTTGGCATGCTTGCTCGGTGGATTGCAGCTTGCAGTGAAGACCTTCACTCGGTGGGACGCCACAATATTAATAATGATGCACAGCATGTTGAGTACCTCAAGAATCAGGCCGCAGGGCCAAAGTGCATCTCATTATACGTAACGGCGGTAATACAGCAAAAGTCGATTGTACTTAGACGCAGGGTGGACGCGCTCAGGGTCGCAGTCCGATTCCTGCGGGGGACAGCAGGCTGCCGCCGAGTGTGACAACAGGCGCTTGTAGGCGTGACGTCTCAGATAAGGTGCTGAAAAGTCGGCCAGAAAATCAGCAAATATATTCGAACAGTGAGCGTGGCGCTGGACAGGGGCTATGTAGGATGCACTTGTCAGGAACACGAACAAGGACTTTCAGCAGGAGGACTACCAACATGTCAGAACATGTCATAAAACCGAAAAGGAGCTAGTCATAGGACTAGGCCGACCTTCCAGGGAATTTATGAGGCCTGCGGGGAAATAGAGGACGTGTGTCGTGTCCTACCGTCTGAGGTGCATGCGACCCAATCCCTTTTGGAGGTGGAGAAGGTGCAGACCAAGGTCCGTGGGTGGCTCGGCGAAAAGGCGCCAAAGTGTAGATGTGCGCCTATGTAACACGCGATATCGCGGGAGAAGACAGGCGGGTGGCAAGGCGCGCGCGCCCGACTGAAGTCAGCGATTGCGGCGGCCAAGTTGGACCCTCTGGGCGTCTCGTATGGATCTCAGATGACGAGTGCTAGTGATGGGGTGTGACGGGATGCCGAGTCATTTTCACCCAATTGAGCAAGGTCGTCAGCCGCCTTTCTGCCATGTTCGGCATCTGCACCCCCACCGTCCGCGTCTGCTGTTTGCTGGCGGAGCTTGGGCAATAACGCCATGCTGGACTCCATGACACGCAAGCAAGTTATCCAACTGCTTTGAAGGATCCTACACAGCGTCTACTTATATACTTCCCCACCGCGAGTCACAACCATCGTGCTCGTTACATATCCCACCGCGGTGCCCGTTCGTGACCTTTGCGTTCAACAACCCATATCTCTAGTAGCGGGCCTCGTAAGATTGCCCCGACTACTGCAGATGTGGCGCGTGATTGACGTACCTTGTCCGCAGTCGCTAACTTCCTCGCATGAGTGCATGGACAGTAGGCGTCTCCAAAACCCGCACCACCCACTGGCACGAACTCGGAAGCAAATCCAGTCTCGGCCCATGTTTGAAATCGAGACATCAGCGTGGAATCCCCAGACTCCGGTTCTTCGTCTCGTATCTCCGTAGTACACGTACGTCAAGGCATGTGTCCATCTGTCTGTCGCAGGGAGGACCCTCCCTGAGGCCTGTAGGCCTGACTCGTCATTGTGGCCACAATATATAGTCGTCACACAAACATGCAGAATTCGAACACCGCAACCAGAACAGAAGGTGCAGCTTCCGACAGATGCGTCGTCCCGCGGGCGCACTCGCATCATCTCGCCCGACCAAACGAGCGTTCTTTCCTCCCGCGCTCTCATGCAGCCCTGCCGCGCGAACCAAGGGCGGGGGTCATGCCTCTTCGCTTAAGATCATGTTTGCCCCCGAGAGCTGTGATGTGTGGGAGCGGGCCACAACACCGTGCGTCATGGTCCCCCCTTCGCCGACGCTCGAGGCCTTCGGGGACTCGACGCGGAGCTAGCACGAGCACTTCGGATAACTGGTGCTCTCACCGCATGCGGATGCAGCGAACCCTGCTTCTCCACACCGCTCACATGCATCAGGTCCCCTCAAAGATGCCGTTCGCCCGCTTAGCGAACAAAGTTCGAGGGCCGAAAAGCCAAGGGGGCTGTATACTGAATGAACGAGCGGAACCGGCCTCGGACGTGGAGGAAGCGTAAGCGTTTCCAGGGTGCGGTCAGCCCAAGTTTGTCAAAGAGACGTACGCACTTACGCCGGGACCGTCAGCAAAGGAAATTCGTGAGCTGGCGCATCGGGTTCGGGAGGCGGGAGGCGGGCCCAGGCATCTTTCGCCTATAGTCGAGTAGAGTTAAGGCGAAGGGTGACCGGACTAAGAAATGATTCATGAAAGAATGCGAGAAGGCGCGAGCACGACGCGGACGCGTCGACGACGGAGGGCCCTCCGAGAGCTTCTGGGTCCTGGCCTCGGAGCGGAGGAGCGGACGCCAGCGGAACATGGGACTCGGACTTCTGTATGTACGAACACCACTTTACGACACACGCACGGAACGAGGCTGCGGCGGACCTGGGAGGCCTGGAATACCGGACGAGCCGGACATACAGTAGCTGTGGCGCAGAAGCGAGGGATTGCGGAGAAGGGGGATCGCATCACCTTCAGGCCCCCAAGCCTGTGGCCGCCTGACGTCGCGGTCGTATCTGGGGCACCGACCCACCGAGAGGCTGCAGAGAACGCCGCCTTCTTTGCGTAACAAGGTTGGCTGGGCGTTCGGAGTCCCGGTCCTCTCGCCGGGCTTCTTGACGCGGGGAAAGAGGGGGCGGGCGCGCAGGACGGGCACGCGCCCTGCCGTGCGCGGACACGGAAAAGGAGCCGCGGATAGACTTTGTAAAAGGTTATGCCCACGGTCATGTCGCCCGCGCCCGCGCCCGCCCCCCTGTCACGTCGCGCCGTAGGGTTGGGATGGGCATCATGGTGCCCGATTGCACGACGTGAGAGAACAGAACATGGGAGGCCCCGCAGGTTCTAGGGTGCCACCGCCATGGATGCAAATCCTGCTATCGTAGCAGGCCGCACATAACTCCAATTTGACAGATCCACCACCTGGGATAGCAGCGGCGAAGCCCCCTTCGCCGATATTTGTGGAGTGGACCCTGGTGTCCGCAGTCGGCGAGGACGTTCCATATACCACCCCTGTAACCTTGGGGGAAGGGGTTGTCGGGTGACGGACGACCGTAAACAACTCGAAGTGCCTGTTACCTCGGGTGCGCACAGTCACGGTACGAACCCGTTTAAACGGAAACAGGGGGTATAGGGTTTCGGGACGAACCTGAGACGTACACGACGCTGAACGCTGCGTTCGGCTGCATGGCTATAACACTAATGAAGAGGCCTGGTACGTGTGTGGAAGATTGTGCGCCCGACGCGGACGAACACCCGAAGTTTCGAAGTTTCACGTATGGAAGCCCGGAGGGCGCGGAAGTGGTGGCGGAAGTGACATTGACGGGCCTCAGGAGCTACGTCGATACGTCCGAGCGGTCTGTCTCCACGCCTCCGAGCTCGCGTCCGCAGGGCCTCGAACTTCACCGACCTTGTGTTGCGGACGCGTCCGCGTGCCTGCGTGAACGACGTCGACGTAGATCGGTAAGCATTGCGTGGAAAAAGGTAAGCGTAACGTACCGTGGCGGCGAGGGAGTGGCTAAGGCTACACATAGGGACGACCCCGCCGTCCCGCTGGGCGATCGCGCCCCGCAACCAGTGCTGCCGAGTCCGAGATCGTGGCACCGCTGCGATGTGTAGATCCTGCATTGTCGCTGCCTCCCGTTGCCAACTTCAGATCGAGCGAGAGGCCAGGCCTGGAACGCGTGCCGTTCACACCAGCATGGAGGTCGCACGCGCAGGAATGAACACAGAAGAAGAAGGCGGGGCGGGCATGGGCATGGGCATGGGCCGTCGACGGGGAGTGGAACAGCTTCGGAATTCGGAGGATTCGAATGGGGTGCGGGAGCGTATCCATACATACACTGCACGAGCCGCGGGAGGGTGTACCCGAGGGCCCACCGGCTCGCCAAGGTCTGAATGAATGAACCACGATCGCGCGAAGTGGAGGACGGCATGGTCGAGGACTCAGGCGGGCGGCTTTCTTGCGGTTGCGACGACCATGCGGAGGCAATCGGAGCGACGAGGCGTTATCGGCTCCAAGTCTGTATTCTTTGCCGTTCGTCTTGGTTCTAGGGCCTGGTCTGGTAACCTCTGGAGCATTTAGTGTACGTTACTACAGTGTTACTTCCAGGCACATTGTATTCCCTCGGCGACAACGCGGGCGCTCGTTTGTAATCACTCAACGACGAACGGCACGGAAAGAGGTTCTGGGTATCCTTGACTGGGTCTATGTGCATTGACTGCGCATCTATGATTTACTGTGGTACATGTGTGAATAACGTACATCCAAGTGGGAGTGAGATATGGCTGGCGAATATGATGGCTCGATATGGTGTGATGTATGATGTGCGTCGTAAGTATGCGAGAGAGCGGGGGAAACAAGACACGGCGCGAACGAAAAAAGTGGTATTGGTCGTAAGACAAATAGGAGAAAAAAGAGCAAAGCACAACATCAGCTAATCGCGGATCGCAGCGAATGCAAGCATGATCTGGAGCAGCATGAACTGGCGAGTGGGAAACATAAACGTGTGATCAGGTGAGCACGGATTTTGCTAGGACCAGAGCCGAGTGAACCACGAAACATAATGCACAAGATGCAGGATGAACAAAAGACAGCGTGAAGAGAGAGACATGCAATGTAGACGTGAATGAGGGGTGGTATGAGCAATGCTGGGACGTAGTGGGGTAGTGAGAGAGATGAGGGGTGAGCGAACGTGGGCAACGTGCGAGAGGTGGGGGCGAGGGTAATCAGAAGACGCCTGGTGAAGAGATATGATGCGCTATGTGCAAGTCCGTGTGCGAGACAAAACGAGGCAGGCGTCGACTTTTGGAGTCCCGTGCCGGCGAGGACGTAAAGGACGGGGGTTGTGAGGGAGAACGACCTCGGGTCGTAGCCGCAACGAGCGGCGCCGGCAGGGGGGAGGGATTGGGTTCGTATTTACCAATCCCAGTGGCGAGAGGAGAGCAAAAAAACGGAGCGGATGGCGGAGCGGCGAGTGATAAATATTGTACAGGACGCACGACAAGCGCACGTCGTCTATGGGGATATACGAGGGACGGGAGGGGCCCATCATGAGGTTACGCGGGAAGCGTTGCGTCCTCGCGTCCGGTACACCGGATGGTCTTGAGGATAAGCGTTTTCCTCCGTTGCTCCCCTACTCTTCTCTGGCGGGTACTGGTCGGCCATGTGGAAAAAGGGAACTTGGGAGCGTGGCCGCCGCACCTTGGAAACATGGCCGAGGACGGACTCGGCGTCCGAGTCGTCAGCGATGTGGACGGCGGGGGTGCGGGTCAAGGTGCTCGACCGAGTAGCCTCCTTTTGAGGAGTCGAAGACGTAGCCCAAGCTCGAAGTTGGGCCTTAAGACCGCCAAGAAAGTTATGTTGCTGGGCGGCGGGATGAGGAAGGGAAGCATCACGGTACGAACCAACCTCGGAGTTTGTCGCGGGAGTGACAACGGAATAGGAAGAGGAGCCGGTGGTGAGAGAGACCATGCTGGTAGGTATGGACGAGCACTCCCGAGATAGAGAGGGGAGAGACTGTTGAGGGGTGGTGATTGGGCGGGAGGGTTCCGGAGGAGCGGGCTGAGCGCGAGACATGCAAAGCGATGGCCTTACGGGATTGCGAGGTTGGAGGAGAAGCTTGGGCTTCAAAGTGCGGGAGGAGGAGTCCTCGGATTCGGAAGGCGGACCTCGGGGAATGGCTTGTGCCCAAGCACGGATGCCGGCGTCACCACGGCCGATCCAAGTGTTGCGGGCGGGAGAGGATGGCTGGAGATCGGGAAGGGAGTCATCGTGGTAGGAATCGTCGTCTTCGTCGTGGTGGAATGAGTCGCGTTCGTCAAACGACGGAAGGGTACGGTGGGAGGGGTAAGCGGAAGTGGAGGGACTGTCAGAGTTGAGACAGTTCTGGGAGCAGTAAGGGGTGCAGCCGTCCTGGATAGGCGTCAACGGATAGCCGCGGAGGAGGGACGGAAGGGAGCATACCAATTCGATGCGGCATCCACAGGCCAAGCACCAGTTCAAGTCGACGGCGTCCATGGCAGATTGAGTGTGAGAATGGGGCGGGAGGAGGGAGATGTAGTCGTTGTCGGGAGGGGAGGGGAGGCAGGGGGCGTCGGCAGAGGAAGGGGCGGCTGTGGGATGATTATAAGCAGTCTGGCGTACTCGCACTCGATCCGCTCTTCTGGGGCCGATCGCAACCAGATCTCTGAATCGCCCTCCCTTACTTAATTATTTTTCGACTCGCTGTGACCCCCGTGTGACCGGCGCCAGAGCCAGGGGAGTCACAGAGGGGATCTGATTCTGAATGCGGCCGACTGCTGGGAGCGATCGTGATGAGATCGGACCAGGTGAGTGGGATCCTCGCCTGTCGCACTCCTCCGCCGGCCTTATCCCCTTCCCGCCCCCTCACCCCACCTCCCCTTGCAACTCGCCACCCTCGTCAACCTCAACCCCCGCTCTATGACGAGTCCATCTCTGCCTTTCTCAATCAGCATTTTCACCGGCGAGCTCGAGGGTGAATCTTGCTGCGCCCAAATCTCCGTACCCGACGTAATATTAATACGCCCCCTCCACCGCCGCCGCCTGCCACCTGTAGCCCAGTCGTTTACCGACAAGTTGTTGTCCGCCCCTTGTGTGCAACAAAAGCTCGTCGACGTTGCTGTCGAAGCGGCGCACAATAACGAGTCAGAATGGTCGCCAGTGCACCCGATACCCGAGCGCGATTGACAGCGTCATACCCATCGCAGTCGCGCCTCGTCGCCCCTTTGGGCACGTCGGTTGCTCGTTTAGCTGGGACCGTTGCCGAGTTCGCACACCGAGCAATAGAATGCCGCTGGGACCCGGAATCGGCAGAACGAATACGCGATGTCGTACGTTGCCACCACACCTTACAGTACTTAGTACTTATCGCCACACCTCCACCCGCCTTCAAGTTCTCCCCATCGCGCCTTCTTCTGGCCAGGCCCACCGAGTCTCCCGTCGTCGTCCACTGTACAGTCCCATCTGTCACCACCCAACGATTCCTCCAGGGCCCAGATCCCCCTCGCGGGCGCCAGCCCATCTGACGCCCTTAGCGACGCCTCTTCCTCCCAGTCTGTTCCCGAGTCCCACCTTCGAATTCCTCAGGGCGCCGCCGTCATCAGATTGAGATCCAGAAACCTGTCCAATCTCGCCACACTCAACCAGCACATTCCGTGCGCCTTTCTCCAAACTCGGCCACAACCCATCGGGGGTCGTCGGTCCATTCATAATGACTCCGCACAGGAGCGAACGTTCATTGCCCGTTTAGGCAAAGTCGGCGTCCCGAGTACCTGCCATCCCCGCTGCCATAGCCGTGCCCGCTCGCGCCTCACCTACCCCACCATCTCCAACCTGCGCGAGCAGGCTTGTCCAACGATAGCCAGCCGCATGGATCCTAAACGCTAATTTAAAAGAAAATTTCGCCAGCGTTCGCAGCTGAAGAGGCTCTGGCAGGTTCCCGCTGGCGCCCCCTTCCATGGAATCCGTCGGGAACTTGCCAATCTGGGGCTGAAGGATGGGACAAGATTGCACCCAGACCCTGCGCGCGAATGAATGCGCCAACCTCCCGACGTGCGAACGCGAGCACGCTCCCAAGCACCTAAATCGCCGCCTCAGCACGCGCGCTGCGCCCCCTCCCCCGGGCTCGACGCGCTGCATTCGGGATATTGGTAGGCATCGTCGCCCAAGGCCAACCCAAGGCCCAAGGGAACGCGCGGTGGGCCGCAAATTTGTATTGCGGAGTTGGGGTTGCGAATGGAAACTTTTGTGCATGCACCGTCCGCGCGGGCGGCTCCTGCTGAATGCATCGCGACGCGTGCGCAATCGCTCGTCTTTTATTGATTGGGTTTCGCTCGTTTTTCGAACGCGGCTTACGGCCTAGTGTGATGCAGAAGACAGAAACTCTCCCCTCGTCGGAGCTCGACGTTGCCCCCCTCCCCTGATTCCCGCCTGCTCGTTTCAGCTTGTCTGGAAAGCCTAAGTATGTGTGTATGTCGCTTACGGCAGCGCGACGCACGCCCAAGTCTTCGCGTTCCTCCGCTGTTACCCATCCCCGTGGCCAGCAATAGACATTCGCTCTGCGTCGTACCCCTTCATCTCCTCTCTTGCCCTGCCTTCCTCGGGCACCCTTTCTTCCAGCGCACGTCTGCGGCGCCCAGACCCGTGATTCCTAGAACGAACCGGGGGGCTCGTTTGATACCGAGCGGCGGAAGCACAAGTGACGGTAGCCATACCCACAGCTATCGAGCGGCGTAAATATAGTCGTGCTGCTCCTTCTCAGGATCGCCTTCGAATGGCACCTGTGAGGAAGCCAAGAAAGCATCTCGCCACCGCCGCGATTGCGCGATGTATTGCCGCGCGAACCCAACTGAACCGTATCGCTGAATTCGTTGAATGAACGGCGGTCGCCGTCGAAGGGCATATATACTAACGTATACGTATACGTATGCACATCAACCGCGGCGTATCAGGCATATATCACGATCGGAGGCGTTTTCCCCAAATGGTGCGCAGGAAGGGCGGAGGACCAGGCCGTAGGCTGCGTGGGCTGTACAGGACACGACGGGTGCGGGTGCGCAGGCTGGAGGGCGTATGGCTTCGGTACTGTAATTGAAACTGTATGTGAGGATGGGGCAGAAGGATCGAGAAGGCTCGCTCGCTCGCGTTGGCCGGAGCATGACGAACATGCGTACACGGTGCGGCCCCACGGTCACGCCTCCACATGTACAAGTCCACCCTCTTCCCGCCTTTCCACCCGGACGGGGTACACCTGCGGTTCTGAGCTGAATATTCATTCAGCCTTGTGCCCCATGCATCCGCTCCACTAGGGACTCGGGAGGCTGGGGGGTATGCCTTGACGAACCTAGATAACGTACCCATGGTATACGTGCTGCGCCTCTGTATCATTATGCCTTCTGCAGTCAGTTTCGCCATGGCGTCGTTTACAGATGGCGAATACGCGAACAACACGTACAGGATGCGAGTTGGGATGAGAAGCCCGAGTGCGAGCGCCATCGAAGGGGACGGGGGAAGGCAGCGCGGATGGATGCGACGAAGTCTTCTTCGCAGTATTATTGCGCGACGATATGTATGTATCTTCCCCCCGCCCGGATAAGGAGGACAGTGGGAAGCCTACTATCCTGAACCCTTGCATCATTCACCTCCCGTCACAGTAGTGCACGATGAGGTGATGGTGGGGGAGGTTATTGAGGCTGGGCTGTGGGACTATCATGGCCGGTACTTACCGCGAATTCGAAGGGAGCTCAGGACGACTGAGAACGTGCCCGGCCAGTGCTGAGAAAGCGGAGATTTTTGGGCCGGTAGGGGGATGTGCAGGCATGTGCGCTCGGCCTCGGCCTGTCAAGGATAGACTGGGGCTGTCACTGAATAGACTCTAAGGTTTCTGCAGTTCTGGGCGGAAGGTGTTAGTGTTCCGGGGAGGGCACTTGTCACTTGTCCAGCCTCGCGTTCGCGTGCAGGTATAGCCATCCCCATACCTATTTTTGCTGCGGATGTAGAGCGGGCTGTCTTCGACTCTCGAGGAAAATGCACGACGGTGAGGAGAGCCCATCGATATGTCGCCAGAGGGTGCGGTAATCGTCGACGTCGCGCCGAGGAGTTGGCGGGCGGTCCAAGCGCGATGATGTGCGCCTGCCTGCATTTGGCAGAGACGTGACTCGACGTGAAGGATGACGGGGGTGCGAATGGGGAGTAGCAGGGTGTAGAAAGGGAGGATCAGATGCGATTACGGCCTGTCTGTGGAACATTGCACGCGGAGTAGGCTTCTCGGCCATACGAATGGCCGAGCGGACTGCGGCGAGACACCTGGCTTGACTCGAGAATTTGCTGCATGTGCGCCGCTACCGGTTCGTGCGGGTGAGGTCGGAAAGGAGGCCACAGGCAGGATATGCAAGGTATGAGGAATGTCCGACGTATTGGTATTTGATGGTTGACGACACCCACGATCCCTTCGCGCGGTGCAACGTTTACGTAGATATCCACCTAGTGAGAAGCAGTAAACGGAACTGTAGCAGGGTCACGCAAGATGATGGTGGTCTCTTTTGTGAATGGGCACAGGACGCTAGAGATGAGTAGCAGGAACATTCTGTATGTGGGCATGGACCTTACCTCGAGCGGCTACATGTATCAAAAGAAGCGAAGGATTGCTCGCAGCGAACAGTGAAAATTTTTCTGAACGCTGGCAGATCCATCGACCTGATGAGTTGGGGGTGGAGAGAGGGGCGCTCAGATTCGTTGGCGGAGGGGGTTGCTCGGTCGTTCATCGCGCCCGTGCGTGTGGACGAGGCCTGGCATGCACGCAGGGAAGCATGGATGATGATGAGATGGAGACGGATGGGATCTGAGCCATCTCACAGAAGATACGTGGCTGTCAGTGGCGGACGTGGGCAGCGAAATGGGATCTCACAGAACCCGGATAGAGAGCGCTAGGCTGAGGGTGTCCAGCGACAGCAGACAGGGTGACACGGCATCGACAGGCCCGCGTCCGCGCTGAGATCTGAGGGCGGATCCTCGGTTGAGATTCGTGCGCAGTGGAGCACGTTGCACACCCCTACCTCGCGGGAAGGAAGCGGTCGGTTGGGGGCTACGCGGTCACTGGGAAAGCGGAGACTGGCGAAAGATTTCGAGGAAAGGATGCCCGGGGAACCTGAAGCAAGCGATGGGCCTGATGGCGCGTTGCAAGGCCACGACGATCCACGGTGTCTGACGGGCGCTTCAAGTAGGTGAAATTGGGAGGAGGACAGTGGATGTGGATCCTGCATCCGGATGCTGGACGTGGCGCGTGGCCGAGGAGAGGAGAGGCACCCCCAGGAGGCAATTTGGCACGTCTAATCGGCGTGGAAGGTGTCCGCAGGCGCGAGTACGTTGCCACATCATGACGCCCCACGGAGGTCAGAACACAGGTGCGCGCGAGGAGGCGAGAAGGTGTATCTCAAGCTTCGAGCTGGGTCCGCGGCCAAGGTGCGGCGGAGAGCGACTCGGAGTCCCGTGGCGGTGCGGTTACCCTCGGAAGGTGTGAATAATGGGACACTCGACGTCACTGCGCTGATGTCGATGAGGGTGACAGGTGTGGAGGCCTATGTAGGACTCGCAGAGGGTTCCGGACATGAGGCGAGGACGGCCGGCGAAAGCATCCGTCCAAGTCGTGCCGCAGTTTAGGACTTTGACATGGTCCTGCCTTGCCGTGAGTCGCTCATTTTGCGCGAGGCCAAACGAGTGTTTAACGAATGGCAGGTGCGCTATCCAAATGCGAACGACAATAGCAGATCGCACAGAGGTCTGTTGGCACTTGTAATTAAGAGTGGTTGTTGATGAGCGCTTGGGCTCGTGTTCGATATACGCGGTGACATACATACCTCGCTCGGACTCATATCAACCGGAATACGAGACTTGCCAATTCCATCGAACAATGAGAGGAGAAGACGGTGAGACAGGATCTTCCGCGAATTCAGTACGAGACCATTAGCCGGGGCCTGGAGCTAGCACCCGCGTATTACGCCACGAAATCACCAACAGAAAACTGGTTGGAGGCTCGAGTTGAAAACAGCCACGTCGACTAAAATGGCAAACCGAGACCAGACGCCGTGGCTGCCATATGGGGCGAGGGCTGGATGGGGAGATACCGTCGGCATGTGCGAGTCCGACTCTGCAGCCCACCTTCGCGGGAAGCCTCAGCCCACGACCTGACTCTCATCACCCTCTCCCATGTCTACTCTGAACCCGCTTGCAGTCATTAACAGCACCAGCTCCCAGGCGACGTCAGGACGGAAGGAGACGACGTAAGGCCAAGTCCGCCGATGCGTGTGCAACTGCAAGCTGTCCCGGGCGGCTGATTCGCGAGCGTCGGACTCTTTTGCCACGTCCTGCTTCCTCGCAGTCCCCCACAACACAAATCCTGGGAAGCCCCTTCTCCTGGCCATGGCTCACCACCCGCCTCGAGCAAAAGTCCTGAGTGTTCTGCCCGAGTCGTCGGTGACTGTTGCGAACTCGCTGTGACTCAAGCCGGGAGCCGGGAGCCCCGTACCAGAATATCGCCCTTGCCCCATGCCGTCAGCGAGAGTATGCGCATTCCCCGACATTCGGCCACCGTACTCCCACCTCTTCGAGGCTCGTCCCATACAGCACCCTGCCAACGTTATGCACGCCATTATCATGAGCACCGGCGTGGCCTGCGTGTAATCTAACAGCCCCAGACAGCGACGTTCGCGCTCTGTCCGGAGATAAGCAATTGGTTCAGCTGCCAGTGGGGAGAACAACAATCGTGTCCGTCTCTCCCACCCGCTGCACTGCGCGCGGGGTCCAGGCCTCTCACCGACAATGCCGCTCTGCTGCCAACGTCCTCGACGCCGCTTCTCCTTCTTCTCGTCCGGGCTCCCATCTCTCATGCATCATGCGCGAAGCATGTGGCTGGCAGATGGTGTGCCCATCGCGGGCAAATGGACGACGCCACAACGGAGGTGTCAATCACCTATCACGTAGTCCTGCACGACAGGAAATCCGAGTGGACTTTAGAAGTTGCGACTCCCGTCCGAGTCTCGCAATCCAGAGCACATACCGAGACGTGGCCCCGCCCAGGGCGCGCGTGCGGGACATCTTGGAATAAATGTGCGAACCGCATCTCTTCCGCACTCGGGCCCTCGGCTGCCTTCTTCGAAGAGATCGTCCCCTTGCCCTGCCCTCGCTTGCCTGCACCCGGATGCTTTTCTGCGGTGAGATTCGCGTTATCTGAATACTCGTTCGTCCTCCGGCCACGTATGGGCCTTGACGGGTGGTGCCGCTCATCAGACACCGACGCGAGGTCGCCGACCGGCTTCTTTATGCATAGATTACCGACATCGTTCATTACGGTTGACATCGAGACATTGAATCTGTGCTCGTGGAAGACAACTTTGTTCATCTGTGCTCGTGGAAGACAACTTTGTTCGACCGGTCTTGCCCTTTGGCTTGGGCTCAGACCCCTTGCCTCGCAGGTGGGCAAGTCTCCTGCCCAACGTCGCTGCACAGGCACGAAGGGATCGCCAGGACGATGAGCCTGACAAGGAGGTAATGAGACAACTATGGAGGGGACTCGCCCATACAAGGCCCGAAGCATGAGCGTAACCGTAAGTGTTCATCAACGTCGGCGCATCTACTTGTCCTTCTTGCTCTCCGGCGCGGCCTTCTTCTCCGGCGCCGCGGCCTTGGTTTTCTCTGCCGCCGCTTCTGTGGCGATGTTGTGTTCTAGTCGTTGCGCCCACTGCTGCCCGACCTGCGGTGGGACGACACGGTGCATTCCGCGAGCCCGAAATCCGGGCCGAGGCAAGGGAGGGGAACGCGAAGGACGCGACGGCAATCAGCTAGGTGCTACGACGATACGGGAGCCGGAGGTACGCGGAGAATGGAAGGGCGACGTGGGAAGCTCACCTGGAGGGCGAGGATGCCGCCGAGGAGGACGATGATGATCGTATTCCCCGCGGAAAGGACGCGTAGCGCCTCGATCTGGTCGTCCTTCGTGTCCACGTCCGGCACAGGGTCGGCGACGGTGCGGCATGACGGGATGCCCACGGTCATGTACACGGCCAGGGCGAAGATGTATGCCGCTGTGGGAGTTTGGAACGTCGAGGAAGGCCAAAGAGAAAGATGGTACGAGTAAGCGACAGTGACCAGGGCGGGGGAAGTTGCGGGGTGAATTCCGGGGCAGGGCAGCGAGAGATCATGGAGGGAAAACGCACCGAGGGAGGAGCCGTCGAAGAACACCGCGCTTTCGTCCCAGCTGTGCAGCTTGCCGATGAGACCGACCAGTCCTAGGAGGACTATGCCATGGAGCAGCGCCTTCACGTCAGGATACACGTCCGTTTGCATACGTGTATAGGGTCGTGTATGAACGGGTCAATTGCGGTGGAAGGGGGGTACGACAGGTAGGTTCAGGACCTGAGTGGATTGACGATTGGAGTGAACGGAGGAAACTCGCCTTGATAGCGGGGGGCGAGTTGTAAAACGTAGTATAGAACTCAAAGCCATCTCGTACAACGTTGTCGGATAGCGGCGTGAAGAGAATCCGGTAGTCCACGTTCAAGCAGATGGCAAGCACGCCTGAAGATCACCCAAAGCGGGAGCACGACGTGTGAGCGGTAGACGGGGTGCAATTGAGTCAAGCGTCGCTCACCAAGGAAGAAGGACACGGAGACAAGAACAGCGGCTTGCCTGTAGCCCATCGTGTCGTGCGTCGGACGAGACAACAAGGAGGGGTGAGCGCAAGTGAAAGAAGCTGCCTGCCAGTGCCGGTGCTGCTGGCCGCGCGGAGCACAGCAGCCACCGCCCATATCAATATGGGCGCTTCCTGCGCGGGCAGCCACCACAGATGAGACAGCCACATGTACATGTACAGACCCGTCCAGAGCACGGCCAGAGCAGCTGAGACAGTGGGACTTAACCACTCATCCTCACACGATCCTGCAGAGAGAATCGAAGCTCAGAGAGCAGATGATAACTACAACGCAGCAAAACAAACGAATTGGATATGGATATACACCGACGAAAGGGTATCATTGTGTCATGTTGCTGTATACTAGTAGACAATGCATAGGTGAAATGTGAAGAGAAAGAGAGAGCGTCATCGCACAAGACAGTCCTCATCTCCGTTGTCTCCTTCTGAGATACACGTGGAGGGTGTGCGCTATCCCCGGAACAGAACTGAGCTTGCAAGCTCGAAGGTGGTACCGTGCGAATGCGATACTGTGCGCTATGTGCAGTCCCATGCCATGCCGTACGGATTGCCACATGTCCCCATATATGCGCTCGGGGGCGAGACAGTCGATCCCTCACAACGTCTGTCGTTCAACACGAACGGTACGTAGCAATAGGACGGCACTATGTCGGTCGGCGCGGAGAATCGGAAGCTGGCGTGCGAGGAGCTCCTGCACGGCTGTCGCCTGTACGCGGGCTGGAAGAAACGCCTTGCAAATTGGGGTCTTGTGAGGCTGACGGATGTTGCGGAGGGGGTCGGGGTGAAACGGGGAGCCCGATCATCCGACTGTGTCTCCGGCTCGCCTTGTCGGTCGTCACGCTCAACCCGCGAGTCGCGGCCAACTGTGCTGCACGTGAGCGTTGTGCGGCTCCTGCTGCAGGCGATTGCCCACGCGGCGCGGACTCGGGGGTCCCAACGCGATCGACGTAGCCGGTTTGCGGTGGGTGTGTTGAGTTGGAGCCTGCTGACGAGTCTAACAACGACTCGGCGTCCTCGGTCGTCGCTTCTGTCCCGCTTTCCTCGATCATATCGTCCCCTTCGTCCGACTGGGCGTCTTCTTGTTGCACTGCGGGGTGATGTCAAGACCAAGAACGCGGAGAGTATAAGGGCCCGTTACGTACCTGGCAGTGCTCTCCCCGTCAGCCCCAGCATCTGGTCCGCAGCGGCTTCAGAATAGTGCTGACTGTTCCGACGAGCAGAATTCTGAGTTTCAGCTTCCTGCGGGTCGGTGGGAGGCGGGGGCTCCTCCAGGTTCCCGTCAACGTTGAAAACGCGCTTGAACTCTCCTAGCATAAGGCTGAATACCCCCGCGGGGATACCAAGTGTCGGGCTGAACACGATGCCGACGTTCCGCATGGTCATCTTGTTGATGTTCGCGTTCTGGACGATCAGGATAAGGTGAGCCGTGAGTGCACGCAGGAGGCTGTAGTTGACGAGAGGCAACGCGGATATGAGGTGGGACAACTCCAAAATCCTTTCTTGGGGATCGACGAAATCTAGAGCAAACGGGGCCTAGTCAGTCCCCGGGGACCACGCTGCGCTGGGGCGTATGACACACCGATGACGGACAGGAAGCGCACATGCAGATCGCGCGTCAGGATGCTTGCAGGAAGTTCCCGAAGGAAGGTCTTAAGTAGGCCGGCGATGGCGTGTGGGTCCCAGTACTCGTCAGATGCGAGCAAGTCCACGTCACCCTCTGCGAAATAGTTAAGGTCAAAGGTTGCCTTTCTCCGACAGGACACGAGCAGGCCGCACCTGCGTTGAAGCGGTCCTTAAGGCTCTTGATAACGGCCGAGCTGCCGCTCAACCGATAGATACCCTCCTCCAGCTCAGCCTTCTTCGTCTCGAGATACTGTATACATCTGAAGACGATCGCCGGAAGGCTGGCTATCTGCGCAACATCGAGTGACTCCTCCAAGCTCACACCAAACACCGCTCTGGGGATATAGGCCGGTACTGCGTTCGCAGGCGCCTTGTCAGACCCTGCAAGGTCCCGTTAGTATATCCGTTCTCAGTCAAGGCAGGCGCTGATCAACGCACCATGCGACTTTCCGAAGCCCCAATTCTTGAACGACCGGGACTTGGTCTTTTCTCGACGATCGTTCGTGGGCATGGGGGGAGGCAGTTCAGGCGGCGGAGCCTCCTTTGCACCAAACTTGTAACCAGCTGGGATGAGCGTGCCGTTCATGGGAGCAGAGATTTTGACCTTCCCGTGCGCGTCTACCCGAGGTGTATTAACGTCCTTCTCGGGCGATGGAGATCGCTCGGGAATAGAGGGCTGCTTCATGGACATCCGCTTCATCTTGTTCCGCTTCTGTTGTTCCGGAGAACGCGCCACGCTTGCACGCTGTTCGAGGTCGGAGTAATGGCCAAGCTCAGAGTTGGAACGGGGATTGAGCGTTGGTGCAATGTCCGGCTCCTCGACGAGCGGCGAAGAGACGGGTAGCGAACTAGACATTGGCACATCACTGTCTGTGGCAGATGGGCCGACGGAGGACTTCGCCGGGCTGCTCGATACCCCGTCCTCCGGGTACACCAGGGTGTTGAACAGTTTCGCATTGTTGCTGTCCAGCGCAAGTTGCGAAAGCGGTACTGCGGGACCTTTGGCGATGAATGTGTCCTTAGCGGCGCGACGAGTAGGAGTGCTCAGGACATCCGTCGGAGGATTTGAACTTGTGCTTGATCGAGGCTCCCGCATGCTGGTTTGTTGCACGGCGCTAACGGGACTGACGCCATTCGCAGCCATCGCGACTTGCTCCTCATTGTACTGACCGGACACATAGCGCACCAGCTCTTCGACCCACGAGTCCCGCTCCTCATCGCTCTCTGCACAAAGGACATGTCTGGCCGTCGATCCACCAGGACCCTTCCTGGGTTCGATGATGAGGAACGCGTGACGATACTCGTTGTCCTCGTCGCCCTCGCGCTTCTCTAGCTGACGCTGCTGGCGGCCAATTTGGGCATTGGTGATCGTGATGGAGCCTAAGTGAGTTCCGCCACGCTGTGTCACATTGCGGAGGGGAACGTTCAATCAGCGAACGGAAACGAGGGTGGAAAAGACAGCACGAATTGTGCCGAGGTCATGGGCCATGTGAAGACGGCGACCAAGCCATGCCGCCGGCAGCAGGATATCAAAACAAGGTGACACAGTACTCACGCTTTCATAATACTCCAGTGATGGGCCCTGAAGCACGAAATACCGTGTCTTCCAGCCTCCGAAATTCTTGCCACGCTTGGTGAGATAGCCCTCCTTGTATCCTGCTTGTGAGACGGGCTTCTGCGTCTCACGCACAATGTCCGAAGTAAAGAACGCGATAATCTCGTCCTTATTCTTCACCGGGAGAGCGACCAACGACCTGATGTATGTCTCGAGGGCAGCCTGACAATGACATAGAAAAAGGAATCGTCAGCACATGTTTGAACCATGACGACATCGAGGAGACGACGGGATCAGTGGGAACGCAGGGGTGGCAGGAGGTTCGACATCACACCAGAAAGAACAAAAGAAAGGGATGGAAGCAGAGATACGCCGAGGTTACAATGTCAGGGCGCATCAGAAATCCCCTGCCCAACCCAGACTGTAAGAAGCCCCGGCATCGCGGTATTGTGAACAGCAGTCTACAACTTCCCGGATAGCTAGAAAGCAACTGTGCCGGGAAGAACGGCCACCCCAGTCGTAGCCGGAAAGGTGCGGGGAAAACCGAGAAGACGAGAGACGACATCAATAGCACCCGTGAACGCCGACATACCTTACGTTGGTCGACCTTCGCTGGCGCATGATCGCGCCAAAGACGCCCCTCGGGCAAAGCTGCGAGTTTCTTGGACGCGGTCCGCCCAACCGCCCCACGGATGCGGCCATCAAGATTGAGGACGTCGCTGTACAGCTTCTCGACCTTCCAGCCATCCTTGCCCCGGCCGGGCTCGACGGCGATGGTGAAAGACAACACCTCCTTGCCCCTATCGTTCGGTCGGATCGATGAGTTCGCGACGACGACTTCGGTGTAGGGCAGATCTTCGGAGAGCAGCGGCAGCGCACGGAATGACATCGTGGGCGGATTCGCAGGCAGGGGCAAGGGGAACGGCGAGGCGGGCGGTTGCTGGTCCTGAACGAGGGTCTGCGAGGACGCAAGAGACGGCTGATAGGCAGCAGACTCTGGATTGGACTGTAGGGAAGGTCGGCTTTCTCGCGTGATGGTCATCGACTCGGTCACGCTTCCCTGGCGGGATGGCGGGCCGTTGTGTACCTGGACGGGGGGAATGGAGGCAGACGGTGAGGCCGGTGAGGTGTCACGCTGTTGCTGCCTTGGCGGTGGAGGGACACTGGTCGTCCCTGGGGGTAGGGGAAAGTCTTCGACCGCAGGGCCAGAAGGTCGCGCGTTTTTTGTCTTCCCGCGCTTGCGGGCTGCGAGGGCCTCCTCGGTCTCATCATACGATTGATATGACGCATATTGACCGCCATTGCTGCTGTTATTGGATGCGCCGTTGACGCCGATGTCATACGCGCTGTCCTCGTCATCCATATCAAGGAACTCCGCTCCATCCTCGACAGATGCTGCTCGTTGAGAATCTGGAACACGACCGTTGGGTCGCCCGCGCGCCTCAGCTGTCAAACCTCTGGCAGCAGTCTCGGCAGGATCGGGGATCCCTAATCCAACAGTCCGCGGCGCTGTGCCGTTGGTCTCAGCAACTCCATTGGAATCGAAATGGGCAGAAGGTCCTTGGACGACATGCTCCTGACTTAGAGGCGAGTTTGGGTTGGAAGACGAAAATGTGAGCTTCGATCCAGGGCTACCAGCCGGAGACGCCATTGTAGCATAATATCGCCTTGCTTCCTCGGGCAGGGAAATTTGAGAATCGCGAGACGCTCCGACCAGGCGGGCATTCAGATTAGATTCGCCATTCACCGTAATCGTGACAGGCTGCAGCTGGGAAAGAGAGTTGTTGATTGGTGAGGGTCGTGAAGGAGAGCATCGCCCATTCGGTGCAGAACCATTGAGTAATCTTGAAGGCTCGCCTTTGGCGCGGGGCGTAGACATAGTGCTCTCCGGGGTGGCGGGAGTCAACAAAGCAGAACCCTGAGCGTGCGCCTGGGATTGCAACTGCGGCTGAGGCTGCAGTTGCGCTTGAGGTTGTGAGGGCTGAGGAGCAGGACGCGGCGTTCCTTGGGGTTGCCAAGGACCCAGCACGGGATCGGCAGGCTCGCTTGAGGAAATAGACCTAGCCGACCTAGTCGTCGAGGGTGATGGCGTAGGCGTCGAGGAAACGGAAAGCGAATCTGAGCGAGCGGGAACCGTGGTGATCGCTGATGGGTACGCCTCTTCGGTGGGGCTCTGTGACAACGGGGGCGACTTGCGCGGCGTCGCCGGTACCTCGGCGGACCGCCCAACACTGAAAATTGAAAGGGGCGAGGGGGTATGGCTGGCAGAAGACGCCTGGGACGCAGAAAGGTAGTTGTGTGGAGCCTCCCTTTGAACTGGTGATTCCGAACGCGGCACAGCGTTCAAGGTGCCCGAAGAACCCTTGCGCTCAGGTGTCAAGCGAGCACTAGAGCCTAAAATTTGCAAGGGATCGAAGGAACCCGAAGTCGACAGTTGGTGTGAACGGACAGCTAGATAAAACATCAACACCTGTACTGCACGCCACATGCAAGAGAGAATGAACCGTGTACGCACGTAATTCCTCCGAATGGGTCCTGATCATATGAACGCGTGGATCGCTGGCCACAGGAGCACTCCTTGGGGAACTGGTAGACACATTGCTCTCGCTAGGCTTGAGTTGGGAGTGAGACGCGGTCTGCCGGAGAGAAGCGTCCCTGACTTCACCCTTGTCCTTGGCGCGGTGGGCACGAAGGAGTGCTTCGGTGTTTTCGCCGATGGTTTGAAGACGGTTACGGTAGAGGTCACGCTCACCACGGATGCGCTCGACCTCCTTCATGAGGTGGTTGTAACCCGACCTTTGTTTCTCGATGAGCTTCCACAATTGGGTATTCTGGGCTGAGAGAACGTTGCGCTCGTTGACAGCGGCATCCAGAGCGGCGGATATAGAATTGCCATTGCTGGCTAGAAGGCCTTCAACAGTGAGCGGCTGGGTGGTGGGCACTGCAGAGTTGGCGATGGCATGGCTAGAGGCATTGGAAGGGGTTGGAGTCGAAAACGACGCGGCTGGACGCATCGTAGCGGGGGAGGTTGTGGCGGATGGGGCAAGGTCGGCACGGTAGGATCGGTCGCGGACGGGCGTGCTGGTAGTCATGATTCTCGGTGGGTTTGGGGTCGCCATGGCCCACCAAGACCAAGAAGGTCAGAACGAGTCGGGGGATGGGATCTGAGAAATTGGTGGAGATGGGAGAAAGGAGAGCGAGAAAACAAATAAGCGTGGGGAATTGGGTTCGTGTGGGCCGTGATTCGGGCGGGGTGTGAGGACGAAAAGACCGTAAAATCAAGGAAGCCAAGAGCGAGCGGGAGAGGAGAGCTGGCGGGGAAAGGGAGGGAGGATGATGGGGAGAAGAGGCGGGGATGCGGACGAGGTCGAACGGAGCTGGAGGCTGAAGCTGATTGGAGGGCAGCGCCAACGGTTGGGCGTGGCGGTAGATGATTGCAGCCGTCACCGTCAAGTCACCGGTAGTCACCGTCCGGGGTCACTCTCTCCGTCACTCCCTCTCCCAATCATTCGCAACCATCCTCTCTCTCTATTTTGCACACTTGCCCCGTTTCCACACTCGACACCATTTCCCTTTTTCCCTACTCAACTCCACAAACACCAACAGCCATCCCGCACCGACGCCTGCCACCACTGGCATTGGCCCCTCGCCGCCACAGCTTTTCCTCGATCCAGCGTACTCCGATCGCACGACATTTCGGCCTACTCTCATGTCCGCCGTCCCCTTGTGACTAGTATATTTCTGATTTCGACCCCTCCCACTAACATTTGCATTGCGGGGCTTCTGGAGCAGAGAAGGTTTGGGCTTGATCGCAACTTGCTGTTCTCGCCCCTTGACATCGACGTACTTACATACCCTCCAGATCATCATCAATTCGAGTCCGTCATGAGCAAATCATGGGTAACCTCCTGAGATCTTGCAGCTGTCATGACCGAGCCCGAAGAATCGGAAGATATGTCTGTGCGTCGTCGATGAACTTGGATCTAACCAACGTACTTACAGTACTTACTTACTTTAAAATTACTCTACCTCGAGCATCGGCAATCTATTATGTATTTCATTTCGGCATGTGCTCAATGTCGCCGCGTGCCAGTCTGAGTGTTAAGTAATATACCTCCATGCGTTGCGAGAGCGAATAGCCTTCCGCAATTTCCCCTTCGTTCCTACCAGGGTCGTCGATTAGCCTACTTCCGTGGCACACATACTTAACAGATCCTGTCAGCTCCTGCCATCCCTCGCATCTTCACCCCACAACGAGTGCTCATTCGTTCGTCTCGTCTACATTTCGCATTCGGCTCACAGGCCGGTGTGAACGAACTCAGCACCTATGCCCCGGGTTCCTCACACCTACAGCGGCTACATTGGCAACTGAAGTACCAACCCTCCAGTAACTCTTTCTGTCTCATTGACCAAACCATCCCTTCTACGTGTCCATAGCTGATGCATAGCTCTTCATTTTTCTCTACAGCGCATGCCGTCAAGAACCTTAACGTCCGCCCGTCCCGTACTTTACGCACGTTGGGCGAGCAGTCTGACGCATCCACTGGCATGTCAACAAACGTCCTAGGCGTAGCATGTGGGATCCACTCACGGTGATTGAAGAACGAGGCTACGGGATACACCGCGAACCCAAGACACTCGCTCTCATCCATCAAAGGCACCTCCCAGATCCCGAACGAATTCCCTGCGTCAACCCCCAAAGCCCTCCGGACATTGGCGACCGTAATCACGTCCCCCAATTCTGGCCTTCTGCCGCGATCCGCGCTATCGCCTCCTGGTCGGTCCCCGCGCAGATTACGAGCGGCATCCTCCGCCGTCGAGAAAGAACCGTTGGGTGGAGCTAACGCGGAAAGCGGACTGTTTCGCGAAGACGAAGCAGGCATGGGATATGCCGCAACACTAAATCCACAGAATAGGCTCCTCAGAAGGCGATAGACGCGAGTTTGGTGGTCCAGGATCTTGGGACACGCGCGGAGGAGCGACAACTCGTTCGTCTGGAGAGACGCGAAGGTTCCCCACTCTGAATCTTGTTCATAATCCCTTTTGGCTTCTGGGCAATCCACATCTGGGTCACCTGGGACTGTTGCCTCTGCTGCGCGCGTGAGTGCATCTGGCATCCTCGCGTGACTACAACGACTGACCATGACGTAGACGGAGAGAAAGACACGCTCCGCCGGCGTATCGGTCACAGCGTTCGCGGTGGCAGCGAAGGAGTGCGAGGAGAACGTATCGCGCCATGTCCGTCTCGTAGTCGTCCAGAAGGAGGCCCTGCCACCTCCGTACTCCTTTCGCTGACCTCTCCTCCGCGCGTGCAGCATCCCATGCCCCGTCGACGACGTCCCGCGTTATCTCCCTATCCTCGTGCTCCTCGGCGCGCGACCCCGCGCCGGGGTTGGACTTGGACTTGGACTTCCTTTGACGGGCTCCCTCGAGCCGCCTGAGGAGGTTCACCGCGTCGCTTCCTTCCCGGGCGATCCAATTCCGCTGACAAGTCGCGTTGCAAAACCAGAGGCCTGCGCCAACGGTGCTGCCAGCTCTTGTGCCTTGGTCATCTTCCTCCGCAAAGCTCTGTGTTGCACCCGAGGCAAGGACTCCTCCGAAACCTTCATCGTCGCGTCGGGTTAGGAAGGACCTCCTCCCTCGATCGTATCGCCAACATTCTGCGCAAACCTCGTTCCGGAAGCGCTTCCAGATGGTGTAGGCAAAGGGTGCACAGGCACCTAGAACATCGGTGTTCTCGGTGAGGACAGAAGACGCGTGGTATTTCCTGCCTGCGTAGGTATCTGTCCGGATGTGCAATAGTGGTGATGGCGAAGAGATGGGTGGGATGGATGGCGCGGATGCGATTGTTGCGTGTTGCACAGACATGGGGGTGCAGGGTTGATGTGGATAGGGGATGGGCACACTTAAGGGATGATGTCGTTGATGGACTCGATAATCGCTCGAGGTTGGCAATATTGATGAGCTCGACGTCGTGGGTAAATATGACGAATGTATGTACTTGAAGTACAACGTGCGTCGGACGAGGCCAAGACCTGAAGCTTAAGCCTGGTGCAGAGTCTGAACCCATCACGGTCACATGCACCGCACAGGACGCGCATATGGTTAGGGTCTGGAGGTCTCGGACGGGAGGAGCGGAGAACCGCAATGACCATCCCCTCATCCCTTCCCTCATTGCCCCGCTCTGCCCTCCTGGAGCCCCACCAGGCCATCTGAAAGCTCCCCAGATATTGCTCAGTCTACAGAGCCCTGGGTCGCCTCTTAGCTCCGCGTCATGCTCGCAGCCACGGCACGAAAGCACCTCCTTCCGGCACGCTGCTCCGCTAGCCTACTCGCACTTCCTCGTCCGCTCGCCCGGCAAGGGCAAAGGGGGTCCAATGGGCGGGTCTTGACCGCAACATTAGCAGATTGCTCTGGGAATCGCCATTTCATCGCCACCTCCGGGCAGAGGAATGATGACACCAGAGCCGACGTGACTCCACGCCGGAAACGGGACAAGGGAGAAGAGGTAGACGATGGTGTGATCCCCGCGAGCGAGTCGAGTCCCATAGGATCACACGAGCAGAAGCACGAGCACGCCGTCATCTCCGCGTTCGATCTGTTCAGCATTGGAGGTGCGTTTGCCACATCGACGGGATGCGTTGTCAATTGCGCATTCCGGGATTAGGCAAACAGAGTCTGATGACGTGCGTGACAGTTGGCCCCAGTTCATCCCACACTGTCGGTCCCATGCGTGCGGGAAAGATCTTCATTGGTGATTTGGAGGCACTGGGTTTACTGGGCAAGGTAGTGTCGCCAATACAGCACTGTCCGTTGTTCCTCGGCATATGATATTCATATGGTCGCCGTTATCCACTAGGTGAGGACCGTCAAAATCAGCCTGTAAGCATCCTTGGCCATGTCTGGGCTCAGTGTGGCTGACTATAGTGGCAATAAAGCTATGGTTCTCTCGCTGCGACAGGTATGTAGTTGTTTGTACTAGACCGTTTCAATGAGATTGACCGCGGAATGTCTTCTCGCAGGGAAAGGGTATGGATTTTTTTTTAGTTATTATGATGGCCACCCTTCCTTACGACGATATAGTCATCACACGCCTCAAGCTATCCTGCTGGGACTTGAAGGTGTCCGGCTACATTACCTCTATCACACGACCGTTCGCGTCTGATAGCGGATTGTTTGTGGCGCGTCTCACACAGGCTCCGATCCAGAAACTATTGATACCGGGACTATCCCTTCGCGGTACACAGCAATATTGGAAAACAAGACCCTGATGCTCGGCGGACGTCACCGTATCGAATACGACATGGACAAGGACATGGCGTGGCGGTGGGACCAGGTTCTCAAGATACATCCGAATGGTATGCGTTTCTCTGTTTTCGGGGAGAACGGTGATCTCCTCGCGACGAATGAGTATTTCAGGTATGTCAGCAGTTTCCTTGCTGAGCATATGGCACTGCGACATCATTTACGAAATGAACCATCAGCGTCGGTGGCGGATTTGTTGTGAACGAGAAAACCAAAGGTGGGCATGTCGATCTCCGTATCTCCAGTCGCTGAAAACTTACCTTGCGGAGCTAGTGGACGAGAACCTCTTCTACAAAGGCGTGGACAAGAGTGTTGTGCATGGCGCACGGTTGCATCAGCCTTCGCATAATGACTCCGATTCGATGGAGGAGACACAAGCCGCAGACTCCAATCAGCCGCCATATCCATTCGTGGTGCGTTGTTTTCAACCCAATTTTGGCCAAGTGAATACCGACATTGTACCTTACGTTTCTGCGGTATATCCCAATGTGCTATAATGCAATTATCGGCACAGTCGGGCGACAGCCTTCTGACGCTGACGAAGAAGCATAACGTACGCGCCGCTATACTTCTCTTCCTCGTGCTTCGATCGCCATGGATACTAACCCCCTCTTTACCCGCGGACGGTCTAGATGACAATTGCTCAGATCGTATACGACAACGAGTTACACTTCGGGTATTCACACGAAGAGATCCATGAGAAGGTGCCCCATATTTCTGTTTCTATCAACGCACCCTTCCCGTATCCTTTCATCAATACTTCTTGGCCCGCCCGTGATATGGGGCATTCGGGTTACGATGATCCGTTTCTGCCGTCCATTACGCATCATTGGGTGTCTGCCAAGTAGCGAGCAGCATGCTCACCATAACTGTTCTCCCCATAGCTCATGCGTATATGGAGCGTCATGGATGATTGCATACGGACTGGTGTGTCCTCGCCGGAGGACAAACTTCCCGGCCGCCTAGGCCTACGGCGGCGTGCGCCCCTCCTCTACCGCCGCCTTATGCGAGGGTACCTTCCACCTTCACCTTACTTCCGCGCTCCTGCTGAACTAACTTTTTACTACTCTTCCATAGATTCTACCCGGGTCTGGGCACTCCGCCACTTCCTGCGATCGATGGACGGTCATTGCCTGCGGGCAACATCGCCGCTCCAGGAGCGTTCCGCACCTTGCCATCGGCGCGCGCTGAATCTGAAGGCGGCAAGGCAAGTCGCGGCCGCCCCGCGAGCGCCCTGGGTACTGGACGCAGAATTGCAGCCTCTCGCCCTATGCGCGTGGTCGGCGTCCTAGACCATCCAGTCACGCCTGTGCCTCCGGTACGCTACCTCTTCCTCATTTTTCTTGATTTTATGAGGCTAATTCGTGGATGTGATCTGTAGCGCAAAACGGTGATCCCGGCCATGGACTTCCTCTCGTGCTATGCCATTGCTGTGAACGAAGTGAACGCTAGTGGGGGCCGGATCGTCACGTCGCCGACTAATGGCGCCGCTGGTGTGATCCCCGCGGTGCTGAAGTATATTGTGGAGGTGCGCCCTTCGGTTTAGGTTCCAGGCTCCCGCTTTGGGGAAACGAATTCGCTCACTTGATTGTGCGCCTGATAGTTTGTTAGCGATGACCCGGAGAAATCGGTTGTTACGTTCCTGCTCACCGCCGCGGTGCGTGCTTCCATTCAGTTCAGTCAGAACATTGGTGAATTTGTGCTATAACTTTTGAACAGGCCGTTGGCATGCTGTTCAAGCGTGGAAGCACCATCTCTGCCGCAGAAGGTGGATGCCAAGCTGAGGTCGGCGGTACGCCGTAGTCTCGTCTTACGCGTACTCATCCCTGATGAGTCTGATCTGGATGTCTAGTGGCGTGCTCTATGGCGAGCGCAGGATTTGCAGCATGCATGGGAGGTACATATCCTTTCCAATACTCGGTGTTTAATTCGAACTAATCCCGGTCTACAGCATCGCCGGAGACAATCTTGCAAGCGGCCGAGATTGGGATAGGTCAGTCCCCTTCGCAACTGGGACCTGTTTTTGGTCAATGCTGATGTCGAAGTCGATTGTTTCCTCGTCGCGTGCGCACTCAGAACACAATTTGGGTTTGACGTGTGATCCTATCGACGGCCTGGTCCAGGTTCCCTGCATAGTGCGTTACTTTCCTGTCAAAATTTCAGCGCCGTGTTAACAACTTTCCCTCATGAAAGGAGCGGAACAGTCTAGGAGGTTTGCGGTATGCACTCTCCCAGTTTAGGGTCCGCTGACATATCGGTTTCAGCTGTCAAGGCGATCACGGCCGCTCAACTTGCGATGGCCAGCCAGAACGTCTACAGCGTTACGTTAGACGAGGCCATAGAAGCTATGCGGTTAACTGCAGCTGATATGAGTGTGAAATATAAGGAGACTAGTCTCTCGGTGAGTGCCGCGAGTGTCCTGGGGAGATGTTTTAACTGACTGGTCCTTGATGCAGGGCCTTGCTGTGAGTGAACTGATGGGAAACGGTCGCAAGCATGCTGACGAAATTGTTAGACAACGGTTAGGATTCCGCTCACCGTCCCCGCGTGTTAGAAAGGGTCAACAGGCTGGAGTTCCCGCCGCTATTGAGCCAGAGATGAGCTTGGGAATTTAGATGGGCCTCCTAGATCTTGCCGTTATTCGGGCTCTATGACCTGCCCAGCGGACAGTATTTTGCAAGACTTGAATGTACCGATAGAGATGACCTCTGCTTCGCGTAGAATACATTATCACCATTAAATACTTGATATGCATTCATCCGACAAGTAAACGGGTGCATACTAGCGTTTGAGTATGATGTGTTTAACCACTCGCCCTCTTCGGCTCGGTAGAGTATGTGGGCTTACATACGTCTGGTTTTCTGCGAAATAAGTATCAGAGCTTACAGGCTTATACAACCACATCCTCGAATGTTGAGGATCACTCGATTCGGCTCTCCGAGTCGTTGCGTCATACCGTGGTCCTGCTTACACCTCCTGGGGATCAATAGATCATCGACCCCATACAACGACTCGGAGGTGGCACTTCCGAGTCTGCGGTAGCTGGTAGCACTCTTCCTAACCCTCACTTATGAATTCGGAGTACTGGGTAGTTGCAAATCCCATCACCTTGTGCCAGTGGTTTGGTAGTCCGGAGTCCCATAAAGGTTAAAATACAAGTGCCGATACATAGCTGGTCTGAGGCCTGAGTTTGAAGAGGGCTTTTCGGAGTTTAAACATATTGCAAACCTGATATGTAGCTAGGCTTAATCCGAACTTACTTATCTGATAAGCATGACTTCATGACGCGTCCCGGGACCAAGCGCGACGCGTAATCCTTGCCTCACGTCGTCTTGCTCTCTGCCACCACACCCGTCCTCATTCTCTTACCGCTCAGCATCTCAGCTATGGCCGACGTTGAAATGAAACCAGTAGACGAGAAGAAGGAGGAGGAGAAACAGGCGGAGGGCGAGAAGAAGCCCGTACCACTCACGCCAGTGGCTGAAATCAAAGTGAACGTCGCTCTCATCGAGAGGGCCGTCTCGACTCTCGAGCCTCGGTTCACACACCGTGTGCTAAGGTCCCTAGCACAACTACGAAAGAAATTGGACGATAAACTGTTGCAGGATGCCGTCCAGGAGGTTTATACTACGGGTACGTACCTTCGCTTTTCGACTCCATAGTTGTTGGGGTCCTATGGACCTTAAGGTTCAATGCAAGGCGCTTCGTCCAAATGCACCGTGTAATGCGCGGAGGGAAAGCTACTAGTAGACATGTCATGCAATACGTGTAGCGCAAGACAGTGTGCGGTGCTTGACTGTCATTAAGTTGGCACTTCATGGGCCATGGGCAGTCTTGCAGGTGCCTAATTTGTGAATAACATGAGGTACTCACAGTGACTGTGTACAGATTCAGCTTCCAAGAAGGCCCTCCTCTCATGGCTTCCAGAGGCTTCCGCCGACCATTCCATGGATGTCGATTCCGCGACTACTCCTTCTAAACAGGTCTCTCCGGAACCTGTCCCCGAAGTCGAAATCTACTTCTATCTGCTCATCCTCCACCACCTCCTCATCTCACCAACCAACTACCCCAAAGCCGCCAAGCTTGCCCATGAGACCATAGAGAAAATCCAAGCGCTCAATCGCCGGAGCATGGACCCAATTGCGGCCAAAGTGTGGTATGCTGTTGAGCGCACCTACGAACTGGGAGGGGAACTCGCCGACGCTCGACCGTAAGTTATCACACTGTTCTCTTTGACGCAAGACATATGAGTGCTTAACATACTGTCCGTTCGGTAGACTGTTCTTGGCGGCACAACGCACCGCAGCGCTGCGCCACGACGACGAGACGGAGGCTTCGCTAATCAACCGCATCCTGCGTAGCTACCTTCACTACAGCTTGTATGACCAAGCGGACAAGCTCGTCTCTAAGACCACATTCCCCGCCGCCGCCGGCAACCCCCAGCATGCACGGTACCACTACTACCTTGGCCGCATCAAGGCCGTACAGCTCAACTACACCGCCGCGCACACAAACCTTCAACAAGCGATTCGTCGGGCACCCACAGCCAAGACCGCGCCTGGGTTCTACCAGGCGGTCCACAAGCTCTCGATCGTCGTCGAGCTCCTTATGGGCGACATTCCGGAGCGCAGTCTCTTCAGGCATCCCGTCCTCGAAAAGGCTTTGATTGGATACTTCGAGATCGTCAAAGGTAGACTATGCGCATCAACTCTTTTCGCGACGTTGACTTAACCTTACTCCCTCAGCGGTCCGGAACGGGTCGCTGTCCCAGTTTCAAAGCACGCTGTCGCGGTATGCAGCACAGTTCGAGGCCGACAAGACGTACACCCTCATCGTACGACTTCGGCAAAACGTCATCAAGACAGGCATCCGGCGACTGTCGCTCTCGTATTCACGAATCTCGCTCCGGGACATTTGCGTGAAGCTTCACCTGGACTCTGAGGAAGATGCTGAATACATCGTCGGTAAAGCCATCCGTGACGGCGTCATCGAAGGCCGCATCGTGCACGAGAAGGGATGGATGGAGTGCGGTGGCCAGAAGAGCGGATATGGCCCGGAGGTCAGCGATGTGTTCTCGCGCCGTGTTGCCTACTGTCTCGAGCTGCACAACCAGAGCGTCAAGGTACGTTGTCCGTTGACCTCTCTGTTTTGTCGTTTAGCCTCTTTAGTCTGCACGCGTGGAAGTCGGCGTGCGTTCTCCGTCCCAGTCGTTTCACGGTTGTGGGATTGGGATTTTACCACACTGTATAGTGGAATAGTGCTTCACGCACACTGCTCGTTGTTGTCAGACGCGAGCGCGTTATATGAAGACGCGGTCTTCAGTTTCCGCCAAATATACCGCGTCAATTCAGATGTTTCTCCGTCTCTCACGCGTCTCCTGACTATGTGCTGACGAAAGCTCCCCCGACCCGCAGGCCATGCGGTACCCACTCAATGCCCACCGCAAGGAGCTCGCGGCTGCAGAAGGCGCACGGGAACGGGAGAAGGAGCTTGCTAAGGAGATTCAGGAGGGCGGCGACTTGGACGAGGATGGCCCTGATTTGGGGGACGGATTCTAGCCATCTCTCCTATACCAATAGTCGTGTACGGCGTAACACTTCGGACTTTGAATGCATTTTGCTTTCGTCGTGTGGGGCCTAGGGTGACTGTGGGTGCCGTCGCCAGTGCACCGATGCAGCGGTTGTCTTTGAGGTTGTCTGCCGCTCGACAAATGATGTGGGGCCGTTAGTAAAATAACTCTAGATCTTAAAGAGCATAACTGAACGGTCCATGGATCCGGAGGTCGTGTGTTGACGGGACGAGCGTGGCCCTTTCCTCGAACCCGCAGGTCTCGTAAATACCATGTTCCACAATTTCATTGACCGGAGAATGGTGCTCAGAGCCTCGCGCATCCCTAGAGATTCAGACGTTGCAATAATTAGAAAGGACGCTCCGAATGCTTCGTCGCGGCCGCAGCATACAACTCGCGTGACTCGGCGATAGATGCATGTACCAAGTTCCAACGATTACATACAGCTCTAATCTACGACGGGAGAAGCGATGGGAAACCACTAATGAACCACGCCGAGGATGCTTTGCACTCAACCCCCACGTCGTACGGAAGACTTGGGCTGCCAGTTGTGAGGTTCATCGGGTGGCGGAGGCTTCCAGGGCGACGGGTCAGGTTGCTGGTGACTTTGCGACTGTTCTTCAGGAGATTGTGCAGTATTATTCAAAGGGGCCGTTTGTGCCACTCCATGCACGGGGAAGGTCATTCCTTGCCGTTCCGTCGAGTTTGGTTCTGGCGCTCCCCGTGTGGGTGCTCGAAGGCGAGGCGTGGGGGCTTGTTGAGCGGCGATCTGCTCTGCCTCTGCCCTTTCACGTGTTGCAATCATGGCGACGTTCTGTAGTATTCGACGTTGACGTTCAAGGTCAGCCTGTAACTCCTGAACTGTAGAATGAGCGACAGACGAACAAAGTACAGCGACTGCAAGAGCCACGTACCAGTAATGTGGGAGGATGTGGTCGCGTGTGGGTCAACCAAGACGTCCATTGTACTTCGACGACAGAGTGAGATGAGGAAACTAGCAACGTGGATGAATCGTACCCGCGAGCCTGCGATGTCCAGACACATAATCCAGCATGTGCGTCCCTTTGGCATACTTGACCACGCGCTTTGTACGACGTGGGTCTACACCCACCTTCAGCGAAGACGTCGTGAGTTACAGTGGAGTCTTCTCACCATCGGAAGTGCTTGGATATTCGAAAAAGCGATTTCCTTGATGAGGTATTAGAGAGGTTGTTGAGCCAATGTGATGGATGGAACGGTACCTTCAAAGTCCCTGCCTATGAAGCCAGTCTGCACATGTCAGGTGAGCTTTCTTGTCTTGCAAGCCCTTCCTCGACGAATGGACGCACAGGGTGTCTGAACCTTTTGAACCATCGAGCGAAGAAGGACATTGAGGGCAAGTTGAAGCGGTGGGGAGGGATGGAGCGCCGAGGCGGAGAGCGGCCGGCTGAGTAAGCGATGGCGCGTTGTTGCAGTCGCACTTCTCCTTCTCCTTCTCCTTCTCCTTCTCCTTCTCCTTCTCAACCCCCACCACCGACCTCGACCTCGCGCTCGACGAGATTACTGCTCCGCATTACCCCATGGCGGGGCTCATCTCTCCCAAGCCCGTCCCGTACATGCAACACAATCTGCAGTATAATCCGTACCAGCGTGGCGTCCAGGCCTACCCCGACACTCCTGCCAACTCTCTCCCGCCCCTGTCCCATCCTACCCCACACCAGGGCATCTTCCTTTCCGGTGCCAACCCTTCCAACGCTCCTCTCACTGTCAACGAAGAGAGCAAGATCTATGCCCTTGTGATCGACCTTCTCGACTCTCAAACTCGCGAGAGTGCTCTGCTCGAGCTGAGCAAGAAGAGAGAGCAGTATGATGATCTTGCTTTGGTTCTTTGGCACTCCTTCGGTACGTCTCACGTCCTCATGGTTTCACAAATCACGGTCCTGATGTGCACGTCTAGGTATCATGCCCGCGCTCCTTCAGGAAATCGTCTCTGTTTATCCGTTACTCTCCCCGCCTAATCTCACTGCTCATGTATCAAATCGCGTCTGCAATGCTCTCGCTCTCCTGCAATGTGTAGCCTCTCACCCGGAGACTCGTCAACTTTTCCTTAACGGTGCGTCTGCCATTCTCCATGTCATCAATCACTTTGTACTGTTTAGGGGTTTCAGAACGCTCGCTGACTGATTGAATGCCGCAGCTCATATTCCCCTTTTCTTATACCCCTTCCTAAACACAACCTCAAAAACGCGTCCATTCGAATATCTGCGCCTAACTTCTCTTGGAGTAATTGGAGCCTTGGTCAAGGTATGCGCTAAATGTGTTCCGCTCGACCGTGTCTCACGTTCTCCTAGCAAAATGACAACACCCCCGTCATCCACTTCCTATTGTCCACGGAAATCATTCCTCTCTGCTTGCGCATCATGGAGACTGGCTCTGAACTATCCAAAACTGTCGCCATCTTCATTGTCCAGAAGATCCTGTTGGACGAGACCGGGTTGACGTACATTTGCCACACGTACGAGAGGTTCTACGCTGTTGGAACCGTCCTCAGCAACATGGTCAACCAGTTGGTCGAGACCCAGGCCGTGCGTTTGCTCAAGCATGTCGTCCGCTGTTATTTGCGGCTCAGTGACAACTTAAGGTACGTGTGCTCGTTTATTGTGCGTTTAGGGTAGGCACTGAACCGTGTCGTCTGCAGGGCTCGTGAAGCTCTTAGGGCTTGTTTGCCAGAGCCCCTCCGGGACAACACCTTCAATGCGTTGCTCAAGGTACTCCAATCTCCTTCTGGTATGTCGATTTATGTGGACTAAATACTTTGATAGGGTGACATGGTCACGAAGCGATGTTTGACAACCTTGCTCAACAACCTCAACGAACAGTAACGTATATATCGACGCCTCCACGGACCTCGTATTTACCCAGGCTGCTTGTATTTTCTTTTGTCTTACTACGCCCCTGGGTGCAGGCTATCGGTCTGTTGCCCGCTGACCGTGTCATCTCGTCTTCGCGTGTATTGTCGCAACAGGCGGTGAGTATGAGGGGGACCATGGGACATTTTCCATACTACAACCTGTACCTAATCGACAGCAATTTTGGAATCCGTAGATAGAACTCTGCGCCCGTATAATGTCCGCCCAATTGTAAAATACAGTACACTTTTTATGAGCTCAGTCTGCGTAGTGTGATGAGGAATCCTCCACCTGGATCGTCAGCTCCTCCAATCCTGAAATGCGGCCCCTCAGCAGCTTGTCCACACGCTCCACCAATCGATCCACCCTTGCGAAGGTCGGGCGGGCACTTGAATGAGGACCGCCAGGATCCAGCGAGAATGCTGAAGGTGCAACCTGGATGTGGATGGTACCAATCATACTCGCAGAATCCTTGGGCCAGAAACGTGGGGATGAATAGGAGGTGAGGCCTTCGATGGGTGCAAGCTATCAACGGAGTCAGCCCGGATTCAACGACACGGGGCCAAATAGGAAAGCATGCCTCTACTAATGCGTCTCTAATGAACTTCTCCTTGGTGCCCATGTCCAAGGCGAGCACCTTCCCGGTGTCGATCACAAGCGGGATTACGCTCGCCGCGATCAGAACAGCGATGAACAGAGATGCTATGGGGTCAAAGCCTGTCCATCCATAGAACTGGATCAAGAGCGTCGAGGCGATCACACCAACCGAGCCGAGGGTATCCTGTAGATTGCCCTGATGAGCATTTTTGACCACCCTCGATAACGAGAAAGTGACGACTGACAGCCATGACGTGCAGGAACACGCCGCGCATGTTGTCACTGTGCCCTTCGTGTGCGTGGTCATGCACATGGCTGTGGTCGTGGAGATTTGGTGCGTGTCCGGACGAGTGGTGCGTCTCGAAGTGATCGTCGTGACCGAACTTGTAATTCGGCGTGACCGGGGAGATGGCACCTTCGGCTTGCAGACGGGCATGTGCGGGATGGAGGTGTAGATGCGATGGGGGATCCACCTTGATTTCGAGGGACTGATGACGGGAGTGTAACCCCGGAGCCGACCCTGTTGGGGTCACAAGAGGGTGGGCGTCATCAGCATGATTTACGGAATGAGAATGGTCGTGTTCCAGTGAAGAATGGGAGTGCGAATATGGTTCGGAGGGTATATGCGATGTGGCATGAGAGTGGGAATGACTGTGTGCACTTGGCAGTGAAGATGTTTGAGTAAGATGAGAGTCTTCATCGCAGGTGACGGTGTGAGAGTGAGAGTGAGGGTGATCACAGCTATCGCTATGTTCATAGTTGTGGTCATGGGAGTGGCTAAGGTCATAACTATCGTCGGGACTATGGTTATGGCTAGCGGAAATAGGCGTTGGAGGTGCTGACGATCCATGGCTGTGGCCATGGTCATGACCATGAGAATGGGAATGAGAGTGACCGCCCTGGACAGGTGTTCAGCATATGCAATCAAGGGAACAAATGTTTCACTCACATGATGGTGACCCCCCATAGCAAACATGCCAAATAGGTTGACACCCAGACCAAGGGAGCTAACCAGGAGTAGTTGGCTGGTGTTCATTTCTGGGGGGTCCAACCTGGCAGATGATTAGAATGGCGAACCATAGCATCGTTAACAAAGATTGCCAACTTACAGACGTTGGATAGCCTCAAAAACAATGAATACGGATATAAGAATCAGGAATATGCCATTTGCAAACCCAGAGAGTGTCTCTATGCGACCATAGCTAAGCGCTAGTGTCAGTCTCAATGACAAACAGTGCACTTTCATAATAGACGCACCCGTAAGTGAATCGTTCGTTTGGGGGCCAACGGGCCATGACGGATGCAATCAGACCCACGGCAATGGCCATACAATCGAAGGCCATATGGATAGCTGTGCGGGTTCTTGAGAATCGTTTCGTTTCATGAGTCCGCAACGCGCCTTACCATCAGATATGAGGCCTAGACTGTTGGTCCAGATGCCATACAACATCTGGACGAGCATGTAGCACATGTTAAGCATCAAGAAATAAAATATCTTGCGAGACTCCGGATTTGATAGAATATCCTTCAAGTAGGCTTGCACCAGCCGACTTGTCGACTTGTAATAAGAACCAGCTCCCAGCGGAGGCTGATTTGGCCTGGGGTACATTCCTACACACCGAATCAGTCGGTACAGTCATGCAAGCCTTGTTAGGACGCACCGTAGAGCAACAGAACTGGGACAACGAAGTCAGCAGGTTTGGGAGCGTGTCCAAAGCCTAGATATCCGAAAGCAATAGCGGCGGCGTATGTCGTGATGTATGAGAAGGTCACATAACGAGGCGACGTTACCGCGATGTTCGTACTGACAGAGGCTCTAGGTTCGAGGTATAGGACGATATATGCCAAGCAGGGAAGGACTGCAAGCGAAGTGAGGCCTGGCATAAGGTGGCTTGCGTCACCCAACTGCAAGAGACATGAGATCCATTTAGACTGAGACGCGAAACCACATTCAACTGACCAGTATATGCCTCAACATGTACAGTGGAAGACTGAACACGCATGCGCCTAGCATACTAAATGCGGCAGATAGTGGTTGTCCTAAAGAAGGCGATAGAACGCGTTCTGTATGTTCCAGCGCTGCAGACGACACCGCTTCAATGAAGAGGGCGCCATAACCAGGAAAGTAGTCGCTAAAGTTTCCTGGGGAAAACCGGGTATCCCAGAGGAACGATGCAGTCAATGCCAAGATGATGGCGGAGGCTTGCTTCACCTTCACGCGTGTCAGCAGTACGCACGAATGAAAATGATACAATACGGTACTCACAGATGTGAACGAAACCAGCGACTTAAACCAGAACGGGGAGAAATGGACAAAGAGAATGGCGCTGCAAGGACATTAGTCGGTCAATTACGGGGGATGCGTCGTGAACGTACCGGATGGAGGGTAGACGGTATAGTGCCGTGAATAGTCCCGCATGGCGCATGAAGAGTAGTAAGGATGACGTGCCGACGGCCGACCACTACGTCTACTATGAGAGGGGAATGTAAGCATAGAGGAAACGGTATAACACACCTCGGTTGGCCGATTGGTCTGCAATTGTCCCGAAGTCGCCAACCACATTATGACCGCCAGTCCTCCACATGCAAGGACCCTGACCAGCACCCAAAAGACCCCGACCTCGACAAGCAGATAGTCCTTTCCAGCATGGAGTGCAAGTACGAATAACACGTCTGCCACGAGGCGTCTTGATAGAGCGGAGCTGGGTGAGTTTGGAAGTCAGGAGAGCGAAGGCCTCGTACAGCTTGAACGTGTCTGCACTCACGAGGAGTCGGCGGAGCCAGAAGAAGAAGAATGGAGAGATATTTTCCTTCGGGTCCGGGAATCCACAGAATCCATTCTAGTTTATGCAGTCCGTGTGTTGGCCCCGTTCGTGACGTGCGGAATGAACAGGGTCGGCCAGGCAGTCACCGGCACAGAAGCAAGAGAGACCAGAGAACAGACAGATGTTACGGTGCAGCCCAGGGGAAGTTAGCAGACGGGCGTGAGGGTGGTCGTCTGCGAAAGAGGAACGCAACCGACGCGCCGTGCCAGCGCTTCACCTTATTAATAGGCTCAGCAACGGATCACAACTGTACAAGAACAACAACAAGTTCGATTGACTGAGCCTTATACCATGTGCGAACAACAATCATGATACACACTAACTGTACAGTACCGCCGTAATACATAGTATACATAGATAGCCGTCAAGCCAAATGCTGCGAGGACCACCAAGAAATTTAAACCCTGTGATACCCTCATCCGACATGACCGCACGACCTAGACTTGGTTGAACTGCGCGAACAAGACGTTCCACGATGCATGCGGATCAGACGTATGCACATGCCCCTCCGGGTGTACCTGAGGCTGCGAGATGTATTGGTGGGAATGGCTGGCCATGGCCTGTGTATGTCCCAGGTGCTCGTACCCGTGGACGTATTGCACCGGCTCCATGTTCATCGCCATGCTTTGCATCTGCAAATAGGGATGGTCGTCTTGAACATGTGGCTGCGGTTGTGGTTGTGGATGTTGCCAGCCGTTCATTTCTTGAGGGGGGTATGCATAACCATACATATCTGCCGCCGCGACGTACCCACTGTTCCACTGCGTGTTCTCTGCTTGAATCGGAGAGGTGGGCTCGGGGGCGGAAGGCGGGGTCTCGGGAGACATGTGCGATGCTGCAGCGGACTGGTCTATAGGACTCATGGAATGTGTCGACGATGGTTGCGGGGACGATGGTTGGGAGTTGGATCCGGGCGACCTCCTAGAAATAAGTCTGGTCTTCCCGCCGAGCGCAGCGAGCTCATCGTCTTCCTCCTTCACCATATGGTTGTCCGTTGAGCTCTGTGATGTAGAAGCAGAGATAGGGCCAGTGTTCATGGATTGCTTTGCGGCTAACGCCCTAGCCTTGAGCTTGCGCAAGACAGGCTGCGATACGTTCTTAGATGTATTGATCCTCAAGGAGGATATGTATCACTCACTAGAACCTTGGCCGCCCGTGCGTTTCGAGAGACCTGATCAAAGAGGTTCAGGGCCGAGTCGAGATTGGATAGTGCGGAGGGTGCGAGCGCCATATTTGGGCACTTCGTCGCGATGGAGCCCAAAACGATCTAAGGTGACTTTAGCGAGTTGAAAGCGGGCCGATAGATAAGAAGCATACCGAGCAAGAGAATACGTGAGTAAATAGGAACCACATGCGCTCCGTCAAGCCAGGATGTTGAGAGTACAAACTCCTAATGAGCCCAACGAACGAGCAAGCACTGTTATACGCAGCCAACACAGACGGCGCGTACTTGCTGCCGAGCGGATCGCCGGGATGGTCCTCTAGAGCCTTCGCAAAGAAGCCACGGTGCAAGTAAAACAACGCTAAAGGACTTGAATCAGCCAGCGTTGGTGACAGGCGGCGTAACACGTACAAATCTCCTTGATGGCAAAGGCAATATACCGCTGCATCGTGAGTTCGACGGGTGGCGGGATATGCGGACCTTCCATGGATGCTCCACCGAAACCAGGAACACGTAGTGAAGGTGGAATATAGAAATCGCGCACTCTTTTGTCGAGTTCACTAACGGTATGATAGCGGGGAACTTTTGCGCCGAATGCTTGCTCGTGAACGACGCTGAGGCATTTTGAGGAGAAACGATGCTTCCAGGCTGCGACTACGGCGAAGAGACGCGAATAAATGGGCCAAGGGGATACGGACGATCAGTAATACGTTCGCGGTTTAGTACGTCAACTGAGTGCAATTACGAAGGCGATACGGTAGGACGTACAGCTCATCTCATACTCTCCTTGATCATTCTTTGTGGGTTCCTCTGGAATCTGGCAGTCGACAAACGACATTGCAAAGGAAGGTGGCCGGCCATACGTTAAGCTCTAACGGCAGAAGGTGAATACTTTCAGTTATGATCGACGAAAGACCCACACACCTGCCATGAGTCGTAGGTATAGAGCTCGTAGAAGAGCGAACGCCGCCTAAAAGTCTCCCTCGGATCCAAATTCCACTGGCCACTGTCGCGGTCTGAAAATTTTCGGGGCCATGAACAATGGTTGAGAAGAATAGCGGACGAAGAATCATAGAAAAGAATCTTACGGAGACCCAGCTAGCGGCGCAAACAATCAGTCTCTGCCGAAAGAGATCTTCGATCAAGGGACTCACGCTTTGAGCGAGTTTCACAGCGAGGCCCATCAGGGCCCACCGAGGGCCCTCCACGAAGGAGAGGAACATGTAGTGGCACATGAGGATCTACTCACGTGAGATGAGCAAGGATCCGTGGACATCGGCGCGAAGCCAGAAAGGTGACAGGCCGCTCTTGAGGCAGGAACTATAAAGATACGCACCAACGCCTGAATGGCGGGGATTGATTGGGACTCCAGGATGGAATCCAAACTGAGGACCGCCCGGCCAAGCTGGTAGTAGCGCGTCGCGTCTGTGGACAAGGACGGCCTGTCAAGGTCGAGGAGGGCCCCAAGTGCGAGAACCAGGCAGAAGACTGCCAGGCGGTGCGAGTCCTTGGGAGCCGGCTCGGTCTCCATTCGCTGGTCGTAGATTCGGGAGAAGATGGTATCTTCGAATTCTGCTTCTGGAATGGGAGTGTACCTACAGCGTGTAGGGTGGATTAGCCAGAAGCGTTCGGCGAATAAGGAATAGATCGGATGATGTGACGTACATCCACGCAGCGTGTCTGTAGTAAATTGTGACCAGTTCACGGGCTTTCGCTTGATCGGGAAGGGAGGCCAACACGGTCTCGCGGATGCCGACTGCTGTCTCGCTAACCGCGGTATAAAAAGGGAAGGTATGGCTGAGCCAAGGTATTTCTGCTGGCAGCTGCATTTGAGGGCTATCCTCCTCATCGTCACTGCCTGCTTCTTGCTACACAGCCAACCACGAATTCTAAGCCTACGAACTGTATCTACGTTTTGATAGGCGACGCACCTGCAACAAGTACTGCAAGAACAGAGGTCATTGTCAGCAAACGGCCGGAGGGAAACGATCATCGGAGCAGCATACCCAAGCATTGGCCATCCCGCCGAAGAATTGTGTGTGGCCAGACTCGGAGATGGATCTAAACACGGGGTAATCGAAATTAGGCGAGGAGGCTGAAAGATCGGCATGACGAAGATTTACAGTGAGCCAACATTGATGGACTCAACAACCTCATGTTCTTGCTCCTGGGTCTGTTCCTCTGGCGACTCCCTCTCAAGCGGTCGCTTCAAGGCGCGGAGCTCATCGGACAGAAGAGGATGAACTTCACGTGAGAGATTCGAATGGGCTCCTTCGAGCGCATCTTCGAGCGCACGGACACGGTTGGCCAGAATTGTAATTTTGTCGTGGAGTGCTTCGGTGTTGGCGAGCACAAACCTAATAGAAATTGGCATCAGAGGATCCTGGCGACTGCGGAGCTGACGATATGTGTTTGGCACAGTCCTACCTGTTACCCTTGCCTGTGGTGAGGGACCCTGTTGGATGTCGGATTGTTGGTGGATTAACATGGAGTCGCCGGTGTTCAAGCCCGCTATGACGAACGCACCATCAGGGCATATGGCGGCACAGCCTTTCTTGACGCAGCTTGCGCAGGGGAAGACGCGTGAACATCTTTGTGTTCGTCCATTTAGCCTCGCCGAACGGTCTCACGTTCTTCCGAACTGTACGCACCTTAGTTTGAGGCTGGAGATGTGGAGGAGTGACCGTCGGATAAATATTACGCGGCGCTCGAAACTCCGAAAGGGCGCACCGTCGACATTCAGCACATGACAGGGTGGCGTTCCGCCTCTTGTTCTTGGCGGTGAGCTGGCTGTTGCTGGACATTCGCGACTGGAAGACTGTAGAGGGCTGGTGAGAGGGAGGGGAGAGAAGGATTGGATGCGGGATAGGAGGATGAGAGAGCAGGCGGCGCGTGAAGCTGGGTGGACGGGAAGCGGCGGCGGACGTACTCACGGCTGTCGAGCAGACACAGCTTATACACTCTTTCGGCGCGATACTCTCAGAGTGCTCCCGGTGCCCCCCTCTCTGCTTCATGATCACCTCCTCCCCCTCGCCCCATCCACATCATGATCAGCCGGCCGTAGAGCCCTCCCCTGCCATCACCCCGGCGTTGGGAGAGCCCCGCACTATACGCTTCGCAGAAAGGAAAGCATCATTGGCAGACCACAGCTGGATCCTCGTATTCTAAATCTAACCAGCTACGTCTGCAACAATGACGAGAACAGGCCATCAATCTGCGCCTCGTGCCACTCTCCTCCCACGACCGGCACAGGCACCATAAAGTTTTGCAGCTTCGCGTGCACTTCATACCGCAGCTTCCGTCCCTTACTCGCCTTGGTGTCCACCGTCTTTTTCCGTTTTGCCTTCCGCTCCCTCTGCTGGATCAGCCATTGCGCCTCACCCGCCTGCCCATCACTGCCCCCTCGCCCCGAAATTACGTCTCGGAGGAGCTGTTGGTAGTAGTCCGTGTCGTCGAAGACGTCCACGTCCGTCTGCTCTTCCCCCTCCGCTTCTCCTTCGTCGATCGGCGCCGGTGAGCCTTGGCCGATGCGAGTATGCTTGTCCTTCCGTTTCCGTGTACGATCGAGCAGCTTTCTCCCGTCTGACCTCAGGACGTTGTCGATTAAGCTCACGACGCCAATCTGGCTCGACTTGCCGTCCCGCATGAACGAACCGCGGTTGTTGGGGAGAAGAACGTTCGGGGCGACCGCTTGTACCTTCGCAGACCATTTCGAGAGTGTGTCCACCAGCCATGGATGATAGTCCGCCTCGAGCGCAGATGCTGACGCTGAGAGTTCTTCCATCATCGTCCCATACGAACCAACAGGATCTTGGTCTGATGCAGCATCGAGTCGTCGCCGTTTGCTTGGCGGCACTTCGGTCGCCTCGTTGAGATGCAAGAGATCCTATGTATATGAATGGGATATGAACATGTATTCGCAGGAGCCCGTGGAATGAAGGGACAGGATATGTCATCACGTACCCATTGGAGAGTAAACATTTCTTCAGTGAGGCCGCCAGCCACGTCCCGCAGGTTCTCCAACGCCTCACGTGCAGCCGGGTGCGAGGCATACCGCGCTAACTCGCCGGGCTGGTTCAGGATGTGAGTACGAGGGCTTGAGCGGTCCAGGAGGACGTCGCATGTACATACGAGTGGGAGCCGATTGGCAGCAATCACGGCCTTTTGCAATTGAATACGGGCATCCAGCAACGTGTCCCACAAAGCCTGGAACAGTTTGAATCCAGTGACGGTGTATCATCTGAGAATGCCGTTGGCTTGCGCAGTTCAAACGCGAAGACTCACAATCTGACGTGACACGGCCTTTCCTTTTCTCTTGTCTGCCTCGTGGGTTATGCGAAGATTGGACGCGATATCGCCTTCGGGCAGGGATCCGTCAGTTGGCGCCAGGCCAACGAGATCGATGTGGGTGGGCGGCGAAGTGGTCGGATCGTCTTGTTTGGAAGCTGCCGTACGGGGCTGGGACGTTTCGTCCTCGGATCCGGACTCGGACTCGTCTTGAGAATGACCTGCCTCGTGCGGGGTAGATGACTCTTCACCTCCAGCACCACCCTCGCTCGTGTTTTCGATGTCTTCTTCGCCTTGACCGACTTCGTCTTCCGAGGCTTCTTGTGGCTCTGGGTCGTCGTCTTGGGATAGTTGCTTGCGACTTGTGCGGACGCTGTCGTATTTTGGATCGCCCACGCTTTCGTGCAGTTTACGCAGTGTAGAGGGCCTGGAGGGAAATCAGCAATGGGTACGGAGTGGCTGAAGGACAGATGGGAGGGGGAGGGCTAGCGTAAAGCACTCACGCGACATCAATGTAGTGTTCCCTAGCAGCGGAGTGATCGATAGACCATCGATGTTCGGAGGCATCATTTCCTGCGAAAGCGTCCTCAGGGTCGAGGTCTGGTGATCAGGAAGGTCAGGCGGGACTCACATGAGGAGAGGAGGACTTGGAAGGCACGCACCAACGGGAGCTGGTTGCGAGAGTTGGGCGAGCTGGTCCTTCAAGGACAGGACTGGTCGAAAGGTTGGGTTATATGGGGATATGTCGCGAGAACGGGGAGAAAACATACGAGCAGGCATGGTAAGCCGGGACTCGGGAGGGGCTGGGGGTAGTGTTGTGCTGCAGGACAAGTGTAAGATATTTAATTTGCACGGGTGGACGAGGATGTGCCGGTGATGGGATGGGAGAGAAAGGCAGGAGGGAGACAGGCGGATGGGCCAGACGCCCGGTGAGGAAAAGTTGAGAGCGCGGCTCAGGACTTGGTCCAGCCTTCTCACCGAGGCCCCATACGCTTCGACCCCGTCGCACACGCCCTCGCTGCCATCCTGGATTTATCTCCATCGAACAGATGCCCACTCGCCCAGCATGCCAAAGAAGACCTTTGCTCAACGCGGTGAGTCCTGCTCTGAATCTTTTCGCCGCCATCATTTTCGTTCCTGTTGCACTCCCTCATCACCCGACGCCCGAAACCGTTGTCCGACTCTCCCTTCCGGGTCCTTCGTCCCGACCCTGCCTCGGTCAATGCCTCGTGTGCCGTCGCCTTGTCCTCCGCCATTCTTTTTTCTCGCCGAGATCGTCCTCGGTACCTTGACCTTCTACCCTTCTCCTGCCTTCGCTGCCTGTTCATCAACCAAGTAACCGTTCATACTCAACATCTACCCTCCATCCTTCTGCAGATCCCCAGAAAAAGCAGGTTTCAATGTCGCGTCCTCATGCCAATATCATAAACAGTGCCGCTCCCAGGGTTCTCGCACACCGCAGTCCTCTCCAGGACGACGACGACTTGGACCTCGACGACATCTGCCCCGTCTGCGAGAGCGAGTGCACGTGCCGCAAAAAGCCATCCGCCCCCTCCACCTCCTCCGTGCCGACGCCTACTGCGTCCTCTTCGATTTCCTCAGCTCTATCCGATGGCCATCTCCCATCGACTGCCGGGAAGCGTCCGCTCAAGATCAAGCTGACGTTACCCCCAAATCTCAAGTCTCGCAAGCCGCTCGAGACTCACTCTTCTTCCCGCTCAGACGCCCGTCCCGGGACCGCCGCCCATGGTGCGGGTCCGTCCTCGAGAAACGTCCCGCCCGCCCCCAGGCGGCGGGGCCGTCCACCGAAAGCTCTCGCCGCCAAGCACAACCCAAAGAAGAAGGCGGCCGCGGACGACATGGAATACAAGGCCAGAGGCACGACCGGCACCTCGGCCATCGTCCGCAAGACATATCAACCTCCAGTCCCGGTTGCAAGTACGTCTTCTGCCGATCTTAGCGACAGCACCCTCTCGGACTTTCCTACCTTCGTCCCCGCTGCGAGCGAGTCGACACACTCGAGCTCGTCCGAATCGTCCGACTCCTCGATCGACTCGGACTCGGATGGCGACCGTTTTGTCATGCGCAACGAGGGCGAGCGGCACTCGACCAAGCTTCTCCCGAGCCATGTGGGTCACAAGAAGCGCGAGAGGATCGGTGGCAACAGGTGGGAGATCAAACCTCGAAAAAAGTCTGTCGGTGCAGGCGAGGAGGAAGAGGAGGAGAGTTCGACCGAGAGTGGTCAGTCTTCGGACGATTCCTCGGAAGATGGCGATGACGAAAATGAGGAAGACGAAGATGAAGCGGATGTCGAGGTGGACGTGGAGGGGGGAGGATTGCTGGCGGATGGCGATGTGGATTTGGACGACGGAGGCGAAGAGACCCATGGTCGAATCGGAGTATCTTTCCCGGACAACGGCTGGAGCGATGACGAGGAGTCTTCGTTCGATGCCGATGTCTTTTTCGCGAACCTCGACTCGGATTCTGGCGGATCCTCTCCGGAGACGCATTTCGCCGCCTTGCACCCCTTCGGGAATGCAGGAGACCGGGAGCCTGCGGGCGCGTTCTCGGCCGAGGAGGAGGATGCGTTATTGCTGATGGATATCGACCCATCAGTGCAGCTTCGTCGAGGACACGGCGAGCTCGAGATTGGGGTCGATATCGATAACCTTGCCTTCGGTTGGGGTGGACAGCTTCTTTTCTCGCATTCAAGTGACGGGCCTCACGACGGGTTAGGACTCTCGTTCAGTCTTGACACCGCTGACGAGGACGAGGAGATGGCTTATGCCTCTGGCTCGGAGGCTACGGTTTCATGGGAGGGTTCGGGAACGGTCATCTTACAAGAGAGCGACGGTGACACGACCGAGGACGAACTCGTCGACTCAGATGGTCTCCCTAACCCCCGTGCTATGATGCTGTTTAAGTGGCCGAGCACTATCTCTGCGATCAATCCCCTCTCGACGCTGAGCCCGTCCTCGTTCTCGGACCCTCCGCCGAATGCGACTCCGAGCACCCGCATCGCGCTTGCATCTATTTCCGCCCAACGCCGATCGCCCCCACCTACTCCTAGTCCCGCCGACATTCTCGCGGGTCGCCTTTACATGGACGACCTAGATGACATCGAGATGGAGAAGTTGGACAAGCAGAGGTGCACTCCAAGAAGGCGACGAGGAAGCGGTGTGCCGATCATGGGAGAGTTCACCGTTGAGGATGGTCAGGCAGCCAGGAAGGCGGCGGTCGTCGCTGCTGGATATGAAGTCCCCAGTTTCTATCGACGGCCAGTACGTGTGCCAAAGCCCGAACCCTCGGAAGAAATGACACCAGTTGAGGTGCGTTCATGGGCGTTGCTATATGCCGTACCACCCCTAATATATGAGCATGTTTGTTCCACAGGACACAGACATGTCTGCTGTGGTATCTCGACCGATAGCGGACACTTCGGAGGGCAACCTTCGAGAACCGTCTCAACAGTCTTACGCCTCCGACGGTACGACCGAAGCCATCGACCTCGATGACGTGCTCGACTCGTCTTTCCTCGACACTGAGCTGTCCACTCAAGATTGCGAGACTGATATTACAGACTCTCAGTCACAGTCCAGCCCAACGAAGCTCGGTACTAGTACCCACTTGCACAACCTTTCGAGGTGGGATCGCGTCCCCATGGCAACATTCCGCCGCACTCGCGAAAGTGCGACCGCTTCTGGTGTTGACGGAGCTGCTTCGGATAGTGGCCTTAACGCTCTCCAGTATCACAGCGGTATCGGCTCTATGATGGGCGGGATGTCTCTGTTTACCCCTCCGCGTCCGCTTGGGCTTGACAAGATGTCCCGTGCATCGGCGCGCAAGAAGAAAGGGCGCCATTCGTACAACTCGTCACCTACCCTCCTCCCTTCGCGTGATGGCGTGCTTGGGTCTCCGTTCGTGCCTACGGCTGGCCCCTCTCATCAAGGGTACACGAACAAGACCAAGAAGGAGTTGAAGAAAGAGAAGGCCATGATGAAGAGGAAGATGACCACCAAGACGTCGCAGAACCGGTACCATCAGCCTTATCGCGCCCAGCACCATCACCATCCGAATCACAAAAGTAGGGCGACAAACGCGGTGCAGCGCACGGGCTTCTCGTCTGGCGCGAGCTCATCCATTCCTTCCCTTACCATATAGTTGATGTCCTTGCCTTCGCCGAGAAGCGCTATCACTCCCGTACCCTGACCAGACTCCATTCCTCTCACTTCCTCTCGCTCCATGAACCTGTCCACAGCATCTGTTTCTCGTCACCGTCCGAAGCAGTCCCCACGCATTAACTTAACGTATGACAAAAAGCATTGGCGCCTCGTGTATTTGCTTTGTTCAGTGTTACCTTGTGCTGATAGCCACTATCCATTCTCCTTCGTTCAGTCAGTCATCGCGCAGTTTCCCTGTACAACTACCCTAGTTTTCAGTCGTCACACCATCGCTCTCTCCCCCCGATCTTCGATTCAGAGTCCCTTCAACAAGCCTTTTCATGCTATCTGTCCCTCCATGACCATCCACCGTCCACCGTTCTCATCTTGGGTCAAACGCCGCCGCGAAGACTTCCGGTATAGCTCGCACAATGTATGTAGTGTGTACGAGGAATGGCATGAACATGTTCAGAGCTCTTTGAGTGCGTAATTGGGGATGGATGGTGGGATGGGAAGATTCGAACGGGGTGCAAGTTGTTGGACGCGGTAGACGACTTCACGTGTCCTGTCTTGGACTCAAACTCGAACGTTGACAGCCCGCTTGCTCCTGCCCACCTCGTCCTTCCGTCCATACACTCCTTCCCGTTGTCTCTCTAATCATCTCCTCCGTCGGGGACCGGCATACGAAGCGCATAGGCGGTGCGAACGCTTCATGGCCAAGTACAAGAAGTCGGGCATGACGCCACCGTTTGGCCGTCAGCGGGCTGTATGTTTCGTCTCTCCTGGCATGTCCCTCCCGGAGAATTCAGTCTCTCGTCCGTTCTTCAGGTTCAACGGAAGGTGGTTGTATGTGGTGACGGGGCGTGCGGTGAGTCCTATGATGGCTGTCTTTGGAATGGAGGGGTGATGTATGAAGGGCTGCAGGCAAAACGTCCCTCCTTAATGTCTTCACTCGTGGTTGGTTCTCCGCCGTCTAGTAAGTCTCTCCACTCTTGTTCATTCTGTTATCGTGTGAGTAACCATTGCTCGGCCCAGCGAGCCTACGGTATTCGAGAACTATGTCCACGACTTGTACGTCGATGATCAATTGGTGGAACTCAGCTTATGGGACACTGCCGGTACGTCCGCATCTATGATGCCTCGCTGCTCCCCACGTTATGCATAGATTCATCCCCATCTTCATTTTGATGTAGGCCAGGAAGAATTCGATCGGCTGCGTTCGTTAAGCTACGCAGAGACCCATGTCATCATGTTGTGTTTCTCAGTACGTCCACATGGTTTGGACATCCTTCCCTGCAAGACAAGCAATAGTTGAACTTTACTCGTTAGGTTGACAACCCCACGTCGCTGGAGAATGTTGAAGGCAAGGTACGTTACTAGGTTTTCTGCTAAGTGCTCTGAGCTAAACGGTGGTAGTGGATACCGGAAATACTCGAGTACTGTCCTGGAGTGAAGGTACGTAGTTTTGCCTCTGACGATGTATGTCATCAGCTCATGTCGAAGCTCCAGCTCGTTCTCGTTGGTATGCCCAACCTTTTAGCTATGGTTTCCCAGAAAGCCCACCCAGACTCATCCAACAGCGCTCAAGTGTGACCTACGGGAGGATCAAGAGACCCAGAGGCGGTTAGCCCGATATAACATGCACACGGTACAATATGAGGAGGGCCTTGCCGTTGCCCGCCGCATACGGGCATCTAGATATTTAGGTGCGCATTGTGTAGCTGTGTTCTATGCGACGGTCTGTTTAACCTCCAGGACAGAATGCAGTGCAAAGCACAATCGTGGGGTCAATGAGGTCTTTCACGAATCTGCACGGGTGTCTCTCAGTACGCGAGCTAAAGGCTCTGGAAGCTACGGGAGCGGGCGAAGTGGCTGCATCATTGGATAGTTTACCCTCGTCGTTCGCGTTTCCGGTGCCGTGCTGCGTCATCTGTATCCTTGCTCTCCGTCACATCTTCATACCACTACACTTCTACATACACTTAATACTATACACCCTCAGTAATCACTTGATCCCGACACACATGACAAACCGGATGTATTTCATGTATATGTTTGTAAAGAAGCTGATCGCGTCGTACGATACATGTAACTCCGAGGAACTCCGAGGAACTTCAAAAGTAGGTGAGAGAAAAACATGAGATGACATTAACGAAAGCTAAAACATGTATGCACGAATTACGGAAGGTCCGGAATATACAACTATGTTGACAGCAGCTATTTCAGAATCCACCGAAGCCCGTCATTGTAGGAGGAATGCCAAAGCCCGTACCATTGGGCATCATACCAGGGGGAGGCGCTTGCGCTGGGAAGCCGTTCCCTTGCGTCAACATCAGCCTGCCCCCAAACCCTGGCTCGATCAGGGGCCGCTCAGCTTCCTGCTGCTCCTTTTCACTCTCCTTCTTCGACCGTTCCTTGACCTCCTTCTCCAGCACAGCGAGCTTCTCGACCATCGAGCGCGTGCGCTGGATCTTGTACGGCATATAGAAATCGTTGAGACCGTGTTGCCAGGACAATTCCTCCACGACATCAGCGCGCAAAAGGTCAAAGCAGCAGAAGAGAGTAGCAGCGAAACACTCTTTGTTCCCGATGTCGACGAAATACGAGAGGAGGTCCTCGGCAATCTCGGAAGAGTTGGAAGCGGCGGCAGTCACGATCGCGTCCTTGTAAAGCTTGTCCTGCTTGGACAACGCGATGGACTCCTCCCACTTGCTCTTTTTCTGCGAAGAGAACATCAGCTGGGTCTGCAGCACTGTAATATAGAGCACTACCTTGTAGAGATGGGCAGCCAATCGTCGGAACTCGAGGAGTTCATGCGCCTCCAGCCCGCGAAGTAGTTTTGTGCTGTTGAAGTTGTCGAAGCTGTCGATTGAATCCCGCAACGTCTTGTAGTCCTCCTCCTCGATAAGCATTTTGTTATACGCATCGTTAACGGCTTCGAGGTTGAGCTGCATTAGATACCGTCAGCGTCTGTCACTGGTGCAGAAGATCAAATGGACGCACATGTTGCACGGCGATCAGGTATGAACGAACGAGAGGAATGTGATCAATCTGCTCGAACATGCGGACTACCCGGGAATGGTCAATGCGAGGAATCATGACCGAAAGAAGGTCCGTGAGTAGTGTTGGTTGCTCCTGAAGGTAGAACGAAAGAGCCTTGTAGTAGCTATTACTCCAGCATTAGCGTCTGCGTCTTCCATAAGCTACTAAACCCCAAACTTACATTTCGACGTTCGCTACTCGAATAATGACGTCCTTGAATTGGTTGTGTTCCCATGCATCCGCAGACCGCTCAATCATAGCAAGAGCAGCATTGTCCTATGAATCTTGTCAAGGCGCGTGCATCCTACAAGGATGACACAAACTCACAAACTCGTCGTACTTGACGTATAGGAAAACAAGCTCGGGCCAAAGGTGAGCGCGTTCCGCGGCCTTGATCGCCTTAGGAATATTGATGCGGGAAACGAACAGCTTCAAATGCTCCATGACTACTTATTTGTTAATCAATCGAATCGGAACACAGCAAAAGATACTCACGCTTCTCGGGCTTATACTTGCTATACAGAATTGCGAGCTCGGTGAAGATACCCATCTAACGAATGGTTAGGACAGCTGCAATCAAGTCAAAGGGACTACTCACGTGTGCACGTTCTAAGCTCAAACCAGCCTCGAGTAGAGACAATACCTCGTCGAAGTATCCGCGACGCTCATAAGACTGCACGAGCGCTGGAAGTTCCTCCGCATGGACGATAATGTTGAGACCACAGATCTGCGCCAGACGGAACTCGCCCTTCTCAACACACGCAGCGTGAACTTGCTTCCAGACCTGGGTATTGCCAGCCTTGCGTGCGCTCTCGACGGCACCCTGGTTCTCGCCGAGGTAGATGAGCGTGGTGGCCAGGCGCGCCCAGTTGGAGATGCTCGAGAAGAGAATCTTGGCAGCTTGGTAGAGCTCGTCTTCGAAGCACTTCTCTCCAACCTCAAGAACATCCGCTACGTTGGTCATCGACAAGAAATCCTCCATGTCGTGCAAACGATCCGTCTTCGCATAAGCATACGCAAGCTCTGTGTCGATCTTGGGCTCACGCAACGACTTGCGAGCCATCTGGAGGAACCGAACGAGATCGTCCGACTTCCCAGCACGACCTGCGATCTCGATGACCTCGGCGAAATTCGAAGGATCCTCGGCCTTGATGTATGAGTCTACAATCTTCGCTTAGCCAGATGTCTTCTTTCCTGGTTATCTGACACACTTACCAATGGCATCCTTGATACGGAGACCATCGAGCTGTGCCTTCGCAAGGCGGCTCCAGACCGCAGGCTGGTTGACCTTGTTCGCGTAGTCCACCCCACGATCAAGGGAGACGACGTGCTCAACAAGGACGTTGATGGCTTCTGCATGCTGCTCGTACTTCTTGAAAATGAGGAAGGCTTCTTCGTAAAGACCATGCTCGATGGCGATCCGGGGAATTTCGGCGGTATCGTAGTTCTGAAGCTTGTCGATGTAGCCGATGACCTTGCCCTTGTCCGCACGGATGGCTGTGAGCATGAGAAGGTTCTGAAGGTTGCGGTTGTCACTGAAGGGCGACGGTTCGATGATGATCTTCTCAAGCAGCTCAATGAGCTCGAGAGGAAGGTCCGCCGTCAAGAAAGCTTTGACGGTGATAGACACATCATCAGGGTCGGTGCTCTCGGGTAGTGCGGTCGCGACGATCTGGTCGATGAGCTGGCGACGGTACATGTTGTCACCACGAAGAACCTGGGCCCAAAGGTCGGGCTGTCGGCGGCGCACGAGATACCGTGCTTGCTGTTTGAACATGGCGTTCTCGTTCGTGATGTGGATGAGCTCATCGTCGCAGAAGCCCTTCGCGTAGGCGATGTAGGCAAGATATGGATCGCGGGCCTCGCAGAACTTGCCGACCACCAGCGGCTCGTAAAGCTGAAAAGGACGTCAGTATCACGCACTGCCATAGCGAAAATAAGATTTACGTTGTTCTCCTTGAGGAACTGCTCGGGGTTGCTGTTCGAGTCGATGTAGATCTTAGCCAATGCGTTGTAGATCGGGGGATCTTGACTACCGGCCTGTACTCGAGCCTCGAGCCAGGGCAGGATGAGCTTAAGACGGTTCCTAGTCTCAACCTCATGGACAAGCTCATCGATGGGGAAGTTGCCAGGGACCGAGGCGAGAAGCGACTTGATCGTCGCTTCATCGCAGTCAACATCAAGCAGACCGCCGATGACCTGCGGCGTACGAACGGAGTTGACACGGGTGACGTACACCTCGATGAAGTTGGTGAGGCCGCGTTGATACAAGTAGAGGACGAGATCGTGGACGAAGTCGAAACGATCGCATACGATGATAAGGGGAAGCTGGTCTGAGAGCTTGGCCTCCTTGAGGAAGTTCTTGACCTTCTCGGGGTTGTAGTAATTGCTCTCCCTGCAGATACGCTCGACCTCGCGTATTTGACCGGTCCGCGTGGCCGCCTGGATGTACTTGAAGTGTACTTCTGGGTCCGTAGACAGATTGACAATAGAGCCGAGATAGTAGTAGAGACCCTCGAATGTTTTGAACGACTCGAACATTTCGATCAACTTGACAGGTCCAAGGATGTCCGAATACTTCGTCGCGATCTGGACGACAATCTGCAGGTTCTGGCGGATGTTGACCTTGAGCATTTCTTGCATACATGCGAGCGACTGCTCCGTCGTCAGACGGCTAAAGTAATCCACAAGCCACTGTGGTCAGGTTAGCGGGTGAGTGATACTTCCATGAGAGAGACAAACACACATCTGTGGGGAAAGCTGTAGCGTGCACGATGACGCGCTTGATATCCGCGATGTCCTCGTACAGCTCTAACGCCTGCAAACCGATGTTAAATGAGTTCGATGAAAGAGATACAGTCTCACGTACACGCTGCAATAAACCAGCCTTCTCACAAAGGTTCGCAACACGAGGATGGTCGAAGTGTGTCAGAATCTGGTTGACGAGGATTGCATCTGCAACCTGTGGAGCATGGAGCAGGTTCATCTCGAGGAGCCGGGTCTGTAGATGAGCTTGTTCCGGCTTGTTGTCCTTGAGCGCCTCGAGGAGGAAGGACGTCGCTGGCTGAATCATGTTCTGGGACATGAAGATGTCGACAACGCGTTCCACGTCGACTAAAGGGCCGGCTTCGTCCTTGACGAGCTGGGTCGCAAATTCGGCGCCCTTCTCCGGGTTGACGCGCATGATGCTCTGCAGGAGACCGACATAGTCCGGGGTGTAACCAGTCTTCTTCGCGTACAACACGATCTTCTCTGTCTGGCCAGTCTCGGCGAAGCACGCAATGACCTTGTTCGGTATGTTGGCACGAAGGTAGACGGAGAGCGCGAGCGTCATGTCAAATTGCCGGACAACGTCGCCAAGCTGCTCGCTGCACGTAAGCTTGTTCTCCTTCAGCCACTTCTCCAGCAGCTGCTTGCGGCCTTGCTGCAAGACAGGACGAGCAAGTTCAAGGGATTCGAGCTCGTTCAGCTCCCCCTTCTCGAGAAGGATACCGAAATACTGCAAGATCGGAGAAAGACCGCCAGGAGGTGAGGGAGCCGTCTTGAATGCCTCGATGACTTGTGCAGTGCGAAGAATACCCTGCAAAGAAAAGTTAGGACCAGTAGAGTTGGCGGTGTTAGCGGAACGTACCCGAGGCGAGTTCGCAGCAATCTTGGCAGCCTCGCTGTACTGACCACTCTGGAACAGCTGCTGGTACTGCTTGATGTAGAGGTCATCAGCACCAGGAAGGTTCGCACGACTCGCGAGCTTGAACGCAAGCTCGGTGTTGTTGAGCGTCGTGAGGATGTAAGGAATGACGGTCTGCTCGTCCACCGAAACACTCAACACCTGCCCCTTCTTGTTGACACCGATGATACCGTTAGAAAGCTCGTGTTCGGCCGTGACGAAAATGGTCTCGCCCGAGATACGGTTCATGTAGATGCATGCGCCGGACTCGAGGTCATACAGGTGAATGAAACCATACTTCGTCACAAGATAGACAATGCCGTGTTTTTTGGATACCTGCATTGCGACGGGGAAGTCGTTCGTCGCCTCAGGAGGGAAGTAGACATCTACATTCTTCTTGGCGAACGGCGGGTCTGGCGCCTGGTGATCAATCTCGACGATGTGCAGCTGACACAGGAGTAAAGGATTCGTTTCATGCGTTGTGAAAATTCGAAGGAGCCACATACCTTGGCACCCTGGGCAGTCCGTGCACAGAACGTGAACAGATTCGTGGGTTTCGTACATCCATCGATCTTCAATTCGGCGAACGCAGCTGCGTGACCCTCGATGGGCTGGCTGACCCCTCGTTCACGACTGTACAACTGGATGTTGCCCTTGACCTTGAAGGCAGTAGGGTTGGTCGTGTTCCCGGAGATGCCGACTAGGACTAGCCACTTCTCGTCTGCTGTCGTGCGGTAGTTGATAATCTGCGCGCCGACAAGAGTGGGATGGCGGTCGAAGATCTTCTGTGGAGGGGATGTTGCGTCCGAAATCGTCCAATGGTAGACCGCCGTCTCGGTAACCATGCCGAGAGTAGAATCATTGATCCACTTCCAGAAAACGATATCCTCAGCGTTGACATGCGACTTAATCTTCTGCTTGGTCTCCATGTTGAAGACCTGGAGCGTACGACCGGCTAAAGACGATGTCAGAACGTAGATACTCGTGCACAAAAACGTACGCACACTTGAGGGCGAGTATTTTCTGGTGGGGATGCATAATGGCGGAGTCAGCGGTGATTGGTCTCCTGAGGACATTGTTGGCGTCGGCGAGGTCCACGATGACGACTTGGTTGGCTTCATTGACCTTTTCCCGGACGCAAATGAAGTGGTCGGACTCCAACGTGAGGGTCTACGTTAAAGACGCGGCAGGGATATCAACAGGACGGTTTGGGGAAGTTTGCCATGGAAGAAACGAACCTGAAAAGAGATGGAGGCCGGTTGGATACCAATGGCAGAGAGCTGAAGGTGTTCACAGAACGCGATGGGCTTGGAGATATCCATGATTAGGAGATGGTCGTAACGGCCGGTAGGGAGGTGAACCCGTCGCAGATCTGTCCTGCAGCAGGGCGGTGGGGTGAGCAAGGAGGGAGAACGGGTTGAGGTCGAAAGGCAGAGGACAACTCCCAGCGGCGACAGTCGACGTGGGTCTCTTCCGCATTTGGCCATCGACTGTGCCTCACGCGCGTCTCGCTCTCCTCAACTTGCAATTGCGCACTCAGGCTACTGCCACTGGCATCACTCGGACACTCCTCCGGATCCGACTCGCAGCCCAACAGTCCATGGCACACGTGTATTCCCCCACTACATAGTATACTCATATCCTGTCCATGTCCCGGTCACTACCACCCACACCACTACTCCTCGGCCAGCACAAGTGCCTGTTCAACGTCCTCGTCCTCCATCAGCGCCGTTGCAGGCGGCGCGTTCCCGTACCAGACTCGTTGAAGCACAATGACTGCATCCCAATCAGCTACTCTGTCACCAGCAGTCACCCAATTCATTCGGCTTACCGCAGTCAATCGAGAGTTGGAATATCGCACAGACCTTGAACTGCAGTGGGGATTCCTGGAGGAAAAAGTAGACCGTTCTGCACGCAGCTCGTCAACAGTACAACAACGCAGTCGCGTGAAGCCTACTTGAACGAGTCACCACCAAACCAGCCAATCAGAGTGGACATCCTAAAGCCGTAAAGCGACCGTTGTTTGTAGTTGCTGCATCCTCCGGCAGTGAGTCCACAACGAATGCTGTTAAAAAGCGATAGCCACACCTGACGAGTTGCGGAATGGGTAGCGTACTCTCTAACCCAAGTGCCACAAAGCCAAGGGCGGAGATAAAGAAGTCGGAACGTCCGAGAATTAGGAAGAGGATGGCTTGACAGAGGCTGCACGGCACTCGTGAACAGGCGTGCATGGCGCATTTTAAACAACGCACATGAACGCGGCCAGGAATTCGACGTATTGCGTGTATGTAGACCATTGCCAGAAGGAAAATGGTCTCGTCGACACTCCCAAGTTCTCTGGACTTGATCTTGAACGGAAGCGGATGCAAATATATAGAAGAGCTAACTGGGGATGCGGCACTTAGAACAGCAGACGAACGGACGAGTTGAACTCACTTGGGCCAATATCATGAGGATGGACTGCACCAGGAGTGCCAGCTCGAAATGGTTCCCCAACCAAAAGAAACAACGTGTTATGTTGGCCAACAGACTGAATCCAGTCAGGTCGTGACATGTTCAGAAAGTCGATGGGCCCACAGTATTGCGCAGACATCATGAGAGAATCCTGAGGAGTCCCTGCGTGATTTTTTTCAACGAATGGTACTCGGGAGGTGTGGATACGGAGAACGCGCACTGTTTCTTCACAATTGAGTAGGCTTGGTCGGCGTAAACGAGAGGGGGGCCAATGGCCATCCCAATAGAGGCGAGTGAGGACAACCAGCTGACCATTGAATTAGAACAGAGGTGTGGAGTGTCTCAAGAGTAAGTCGATCGGCGAGGAGCATAGGTAACAGGATGAAAGAGAACTGAGAGAAACTCGACCGACTGCTTCTTGGGTACCATCATCCCGCGCTTCCGATTATGGGCGCTCCGAGCTACTCGTGGCCATCTCCAAGGTGAGGCTTGCCGTCGCAGACACAGACGAGTGCGTATACCACCAATTATACAAGTCCATTACTATTACTTACTTGGAGGAGAGTGCATACGTAGAATAGACAGAATTGGGTATCGACCGAAGAATCCTACATGCATATAGTACTACATCTTCCACAGTACCCTCCAAGGCATCCGACCAGACAAGTACAGCACCTCGCATCAACGACTAAGGGTACGCATGCAGCATCTACCCCTCTCTCCGTGCTCCTCATCATGTCGCCAGTCTGCTGCTCAGCAGCGCAAGCAATTTCTCCTGCCGCCAACGGTAAGCAACACTGACGCTCTACTATTGGTGATGTCTCCTTACCTTGTCCTCGCTTGAATCCGTGAACATGGTCCAGGGACCATGGTAACCGCGAATTTCAAGCGCAAATGAGTGCGAGATGCCGGCCAAGTCTTCATAACCATCTTCCCATTCTCGGATCTGGTGGATGCTGGACAACTGGACGGTCTCCACAGGCTTCCCATCGTCCTGGACGCACAAAGATTGCATAAGGAACGATCAACCAGTCGGACAAGGGAGCTTACCTCTGCATCCTTGAACAGTAGCAACGAATCCTCCCTCAACTGGAAGTATCGCCTCCTGTACGATAGGCAGTCTTCACTCTGGACGGTCAACCAGCCCGTCAGGATTATTGTGAGACCTCGACTGTTCTTCATCTTCTGCGTCTCCAGGTCAGCCGCCAGTGTACTGCGCTGCCTGACCACTCGCTCACGCCATGCCTGACGCTCCTGCTCTTTCGCGAGCCGCTGTTCCTCAAGCTCTTGCCGCATTCGCCGTGCCTTTTGCGTCTCCCGCCTCCGCTTCTCACGTTCCTGCTGTTTTTTCTCGGCGGCGACCATACCAGCCAGAGCATCGGCCTCTCGCTCGATCGCTTCGCGCTTCCGCCGCTCCTCAGCTGCGCGGCGCAGCTCCTGCTCGAGCGCAGCCTTGCGTTCTTCCTCCTCGAGCGCAGCCTGAACTAGAAGCTGCTCCTTCTCGTACTTCAGACGAGCTTGACGCAGCGCTTCTTCACGGATAGCCTCGTGCTCCTCCTGCTCTTTGCGACGCGCGAGTTCGCGCCGGCGCGACTCTGCCTCCTCGGGGGTGGAGATGGTCGCAGCACGCCGCTGATGAGCGAGCATGCGCCCAGACGGGATCGGTATCCTGGACGTTGTGGTACGGGTGTGCGAAGGCTTGGGCGGCGTTGTAGGTGGCAGAATGCCCATTTCATCGGCGAGCGGGGGCAGCGGGCGCACCTGCGTCGATAAGGCGACGATGTGTGACTTGTTTGTAGCATCGCTGAGGCCAGGAGGCGAGTGGGAGATCTCGGACACAGGGGGTGCCAGGACGGAGTAGCGGATGTCGCCCCATTCGGTGCCGTTTGGACTGTAAAGGGAATAGGTGCGCGCGACACCCGCGTCCTTCGGGGGCGGGGGTGGAGGGGGAGGCTGAGAATCGACTGATACGGGGAGGATAGCTGGTGGGGGTTTGGATTCAGGGATGTGGCGACGGAACATTTTCTCGCTGAAGTCGGGGTCAATGTCCACGGACGGGCGCTGTCTGCTGAGTCTGCTCAGCGGGAGGACAAACTTGAAGTCGAGCTTGGAACGCAGTTTCTTGGCCGACATGGTTCTGTCAGTGAGGCCGGGTCGCAGTCGTTGGTATGGGCGGTGGAGAGATGGTGAGAGGGAAAGAGGAGAGTTCGGGGGAGGAAGTACCAAGGGAGATAAGTAGAGCTATTGTTGATAGGCGCGAGAGTGAATAGACTCAACGGAGACCAATCTGTTGCCAACCCAGGCGGTGCATTGTTGCCACAGCCCGCGCAGACCTCACCATCGTGACCACAAGTACAATACACTGACGCAGACGCAAACAATCAGATGCACAACCATCCGTGACCCGCGAATGCCCGTTCGAATCTTTGGCCAGCTCCATATACACCGTGAGACATCCTCATTGTGGCACGTTAACGACAATGACACCGACCGGGATAGTAAGTAGCCAGCTGATTTGCCACTGCTGTGTACTATGACGGCCGCCTTACCGGAACATGTTTGTCGGGCTTGGGGTTTCTTCAGTGTATGCACTGTACATGTAGCACACGAGATGGAACACTAAAGTGAAGGGATGCGGCAAGACAGGTGGCCTTTGCGCCATGGGCCGAATCTAATCTCACTCAGATTCCAAAGCACAACACGCCCAGTACGCTTACATCGACGCATCCCACTGTACTAGTACATATTCTTCTCGCCAGGTCGACCCCGCTTCGTGACGCATTGCACAATCTTTCCCACACGAGAAGATCATGCAGGTGCCCCACTCCATTCCTCGGCGTCCTGGGCTGCCCTGCCCCTTCAGTGCCTCGAGCACTTCTGCCCGTCGTTCCTCGTCCGTCATAGTTCTTTCAGCTTCGACCTGATTTGATCCGAGTACATTGATCAGGTTAGGCATCAGTTGGCACTCGAACACTCGTGGAGACCTGCAGTGCGGACAGACGGGCAACGATTCGGGGGCGTAGGTCCGTTTGCTTGCTGGCGTCACCATGAAACTAGACTTCGTAACGGGAAGCGGAGGGGCGAGGGGCATAGGGAAGAGCTTGTTGAAGATTTCGTCGCTTGCATATGGCAGTGGAGTGCCCTGCAATTCGTATCTGTTACTCGATGGTATGAGGTCGAGTTCTGTGACTGGAATAAATATGGCCAGAAGCGTACCGGAGGCACTGCTCCCCTTCGTAGGAGACACGTTTGCTGAATCGCTCGAATGCATGGTCAACTTCCATCGAGTTTTCATAGCCTTCCAAGCCCCATCCTCCGCCGTCCTTCTCCTTCGAATGTCTATCACCATCCAGATCGATAGTCGCTTCGGCGGGCATTTTCACCTTCGCTGGCGCCGGGAGGTATTCGGAAACGGTCGACAGGTAAAGCGGCGGATACTCAGGGGCATCCTTCCAGGGCGAGTCTTCCAAGGAAGTTGACTGGACAGCAGCTGCCAGCGCATCCTCGGTCTCGTCTTCGCTGTCTTCGCCTTCGCTCTCGCTCTCGGTTGAGGCGCGGAGCGAGCCGTCGCGATCGGGTGATTCTGTCCGCGAGTCGAGCGTAGAACTTCCGGAGGGATAATCCAGAGTTGGTCCCCCAAAAATGTGTGAGCCCAGCCCGAGCGGAGTGGGGGAGGATGCTGCACCCAGCTGGGCATGTACACTATCAATAATGCGTGACGCAGACGACGGAAATAATCCAAAACATGAGAAGACGTACAGCAAATGGATTGCTTTGGAATGGAGTTTTCTTCGTCGTAGCGTCTGCAGACGCCTTCGCTTGCTGGGCGTCTTTGTCCTTGAGACGAGCTAGCTTCTTCTCTAGCTTCTCGGCATACTTTCTGTTATAGCGGAGCTCCCGCCATGCTCGGACGCTATGGGGCGCGATCAGTGGATACCTGCCCCTGTAAATGGGAAAGCAGCACTCACCTTCCTTCCTTGCGCTGACAGATACCGTTTGCACAACCCCAGACGAAGAGCGCCCTATCATTGGGGCTTCCCTCCAAGGGACACCAGATCTGGATAAGGAGTTCCATTGGCTGGGAGCAGTGATTGCACGTCGCATGGGCAAGCGAAGGGTGAGGTGCGGCCAGAAAGGTCTACGAGGGAGATGAACGAGAGGGGACATTCATGTTCATGAGGATATTGGATGATTGGAGTGACATAAAATATGAATCAATATACGATGGGTACATGGAGGAGAAGCGAAGGCGCATCGTACAGGATGACCACCTAATCGCGATACAGTGGGGTCTGAACGGTCGGCGGAGGAGGCCAGGGGACCGTCGGGAACGCCGAGCTGCACGATCGTCTCCACGTCTGCAGCTTCCAGCTCCTCGTCCGAGTCTGACCACGTATCGTCGACGCCTGCAGGGGCCATGGCGTGTTGAATAGCCTGGAAGAGGTGCGGAAGGTTAGCAACAGGGCGATCGAGAGGGGAGGCGAGGAAGAAGAATGGAAAGTCAGAAAAGCATGAATGGTATAGTTTGTAAGGAATCATCAAGGACTGTTGCGGCGGAGAAGCTCGTTCGCAACACTTCAGACTCGTCATCTAAGATGTTCATCGTGTACAGAACAGACAGCGGACGGGACTCACTGATTGGGGGATAACCGTTGAGGAAAAGAACTGGTGGTGGAGAGGCTCTGAGAGAGAGCAACAAGAGCTAGAGCGAGGACGAAATTTATGGATCCCCTCAGATCCGGTCGAGGATTACCATAGCTGGGCATGGGCCAAACAATGAACAATACCGGACCCACGGGCCGACACGGATTTGCGTATTTACAGTGACAGTCCAGAACACATCCTCGGAGTACAACGGTATTTTACATGCACAGTGCTGAGCCATTGAACGCATCGCCAGGTGATGTTTTCGCTGTAGTGTGTGGTCGCTGTGATCGTTGTGTGAGGCGGAGAAAAATGCACAAGCACCGGACTCCGTTGCGTCCCACCTGCAGCTGGTGGCATGGAGTGGGAGGTCAGCGGGGAAAGAGCGGATCGACGAGAGGCAGGCTGAGGTGACGGAGATGTCGAGGGCGACTCGGGAGTCGAGGGGGAGGCTGGCGGGGACGGGGAGATGGAGGGCATGCGTGTGGTGCTTTTCGTTACCGGGTCGGAAAGGATGGATCTTGCCGGGAGAGAGCTTAAGGTTCGTGCCGGGCTGTCATCCTCTCTCTTATATGTATCTCTCCTCCGCTCCCGCGCTTCCTCTCCCTATTACCGCACCCATGTCCTCAGATTCGCCTATGCTCCCGCCCCCAGACCTTTCTCAGAAAGACTCGCCCAATGGAGAGAAGAAGAGAAAGCGCGGCGCAACTCGTCTCTCCTGCGCAGAGTGTCGCAGGCAAGTCGGATTCGGCGTCTATACCTCCGTACCTCTTCCCTTAACCTCCCCCCACCCCCACCCTTCGTTCAGATTGAAACTGCGTTGCGACCGTGCCGTACCCTGTGGCTCCTGTGTAAAACGTGGTTGCGCTGCAATATGTCCAGACGGTACGTCCTCTCCGTCCTCCGTCTCCTCGTCCGTTTTTGATCGGTCCCCAATCGCAATGCCTGTCCATCCGCAGGCTCCCTCACGACTGGCAAAGGCAATCGGTACTCATCCACCCTCTGCACTGCTCCTACTCTTACGACGTTCTCACTCAGCGCACCCAGGTTTGTCCTCGCCTCAACACAGGACCTCCATGAGAAGATAAACCAACTCGCCAACCGCGTACGCGAGCTCGAGGACGCCCTTCGCGCCTCCCATGCTCTTCATTCCCTCGAGCCCCATCCCCTCTTGTCCGAGGACCTTCTGCGCATCAAAGCTCCCATACAGAGAGAAAATCTTATCAATACCGGAGCTGCTAATGGCACCACGGAGGAGCCAGGAGCCGATGTCGTAGATTCATTCGGTTCGCTTGCTATCAGTGACACTGGTCGCACAAATTACTTTGGTCAGGCGACTAGCTCATGGGTCAGTCGCTACCGTCGTCGTTCCCTGCCTGCACAACTCATAGTCTGATGGTCCCGTTGCAGTACTTCTTGACGGTTCGTGAGAATTCCGTAAGGCCGATGTCTCATTACTGACAGCTTGGACAGAACGAGGAAAACAAGGATGATGACCGGGACCAACGACTAACCAATCTGCGCAAGCTTTTATCCCCGGAGGTGCTCTCCCTCAGCGGCCTCTTCCCTATCGCACCTAGCCTTCCCCTCACGCTAGATGCTGAGACAATGCGGATAGAGCGGCTACGCAGCCTGTTCTGGTACCTCCCACCCGTTGACGAGGCCGGCGAACTTCAGAAAAATTACTATCAACATGCTGCCTGGATGTGAGTCATCCCCCCTTTACGATGTTCTCATTCTCACGCGTAGAGTACAGGTACAACCCAATATCCCCTGCCCAATTCCATGATTCAGCGTTCAATCAGTTTTACAACCCGAACACTACCCCGCAGATGGACGATCCGCTGATGTCTCATCAGTTGGCGCTCTTATTCATGGTCCTTGCTATCGGCAGCTTGATGGATGTTGCGCGGCCAGCATACAACATTGAAGCCGAAAAGTATCACCAGCTCGCCCGCGCAGCGCTCTTCCAGAGTCCAATTTTTGAGGAACCAACCCTTGCTGCGGTTCAGACACTGGTAAGCCTCCGATAATTGTGAACGCGAGAGACTGACTCTCTCTGACGGCGCGGGGGTCCACAGTATCTGATGGCGTTCTATCTCTTCTTGAGCGAGCGCCACGGGAGCGGTGTAGGCTCACGTTGGGCCTTCATGGGTCTAGCAGTCAAGTTGGGTGTGAGCGTAAGTCTTCTAGCCTCCTTAGTGCTGCTCAAAAATTGACTCCGTTTCTACTACCCCACGTCCAGATGGGACTCCGTGAGTTTATGACTTTGCCTTACCATCTCCAAGCCAGCGGTAAATAATCTGTTTACCAGATCGTGACGCGGGTAGGTGGAAGGTCGATGAAGCGGAGATCCAGAGGCGCCGGGAAAGCTTTTGGGAGCTGTACTCGTATGATCTTCTCCAGGTTTGTATTCGTTCCTCTAGTATGTGGCGTTACCATTGACAATGATGCTCTAGTCCTTCACTCTTGGGCGGCCGCCTTCTTTTACACTGGTGCACATTGATTGCAAAAAGCCTTATACCGAAGATCCATGCAACGATGAGACTTGTAAGTTCAGCAGCTTCCCGTTACGTGCTGTACGTGGCTCATTGCACCCACGTAGTCCACTGGTGGAAGCACAGGTTCACCTCCGAGTGCATGAACCTTGTTTACGACCAGGCATTCGGAGCCAAGACTCCAACGTATAGCACGGTCCTCCAGCTTGACCGCAAGCTGCGTGGTTTCACAGTTCCCCCGTCTCTACAGATAGCCGGCTTCGGTAACTCCGAATCTCGTGTTGGGAACTATTATGAGAGCGTGCCCCTCATCTTGCAACGCCATCTCGTTCTTGCGATCCGGGAATCCAGTGAGTGACAATACCAACAGGGTCTACAGGGAGTATAACGGACCATTTTTGTTTTAGACCTCCTGTACATGCATCGCGGTTTCTTTGCTCGAGCAATCAGCGACCATCCAAAGGATCCTCTTGGAAGTCCGTATGGTGGATCATTTATTGCTGCATACAGGAGCGCAGGGTCACTCGTCGCTCTCGTGCGCAATATCCATTCGCAACTGAAGGAACTCACGGAGCGAATGTGGTTCCTCTGGACGCACTTGTTTTCTTGTTCGGTGGGTATCTTACTTATCCTGCATATTGTTTATAGAATCTACACTAACTTTCACACTGCAACTAAGATCATCTTGGGATCTATCGTAACCCGGTGTCCGTCGATGAGTTTGGCACCCTCTGCCCTTGTGCAACTAGACTCGGCTTGCGATCTGTTTTCCAAAACTGCCAAGTTCTTTCACGCGGAGAAGGTACTGGTGAGTGTCAAGTGTCCCATCTGGCGAAGATCACTCGATGAACCCTTAAGTGCGGTACCACAGGGCATCATGCTCCGACTCCGCGAGAAGGCTCACGCAAGCTTGGCTGCATATCGGAACACGCCGCCTTCGCGGGCGGGAACTCTATCGGAGCCCTCGACGCCGGCTGATGACGACGACGAGTTGACTACCTTGGGAGGAAGAACGCGATTGGTCGAGCAGAAGGAGAAGTCTATGTCCCCACAAATCACAGACCGATCACCGACTTCTCTCAATCCGGTCGTGCCTTTACCCCTGAAGCAACCGGAAGAGCAGCAGGTACATCCATACGTTCTTCAATACCTCCGTACCTTCGTTCCTTCACCGCCAAACGGTACAACGTCGCTTGGTGCTGGACCGAGTCAGGCTGGCCCATCGCAGATCCAGAACGGCGTTCCAGTTTCACCCACACAATACCAGACCCATCACGCCCACAGCATGCAGAATCTACAGCCGATATCGACGTCCTTCGCGGGACCAGATGCATTCCACCACCAACAGCAGCAGCAGTTGCCTGGACTGCAGATGGAGGGCTTGAATCCGATGTTCCCGCAGTACTTCCCAGTGTTCGACTACGGCCATGTGGGCGGGGGAGGGGCTTCTGAGATGTACGCCACCTCACCCGTGCCGATGGACGGCGACTACGGCGGTGGACGATCCTATTCTCCGGAAAATACAATGCAGACGGCGTGGCAGGACTTTGTGGCTCAAATGGGGATGCAGTGACAACACTGGATGGCCGTATGCGATTCGAGTTATGATACTAGTTTGCATACAGTGTATGGCTTACTTGTATTTGTATGTATCCCTGGCGACGACGACTTCGATTGGTCGGGTTTGGACATGATGTGTGCTCCTGGTTGTGACCCGTTAGGTTGCATAATGATAGACGATAGTCAGTACTAGTGCCGTGCAACTCGCGATACCTATAGCTCGTATGACCCTGTCGACGTACCCGTGATTCCGTACGTAACTTATCGCACCCTCCTGTCGTGACAGTATTTGTAGCAGTGACAGCCGCTTGAAAAGAACCAAAAGTTTTTATTTTTCTGCATGGGTGTGAGCCACGACGGGTTGTGGAGCCATCTGGAGGCGCCCAGAAGTGCCTGTCGGGAATCCGCATCCGCGCCTGCATATCGTTGGTACCAACCACTGCCTCCGCTCGACCCTTCATCCCCACTCGTCCTTGCGCTCTCTCTTACATATCATCCAACCTGCCAACATGGAACAGTTTGAAGACGACAATCCCTTCGAGTCTGAGCCAGAGCGACTCCAATCCGATAGTTCCTCCTCCCAAGTGAACGTCTCGGGCGTGTCGTCCCCCGACCTTGCTGGTCAGCCTGCACGGCTTTCGTCGTCGCCAACGTCCCCTTCCAGGAGAAATACATTTCCCTCTCTCGGTTCCCACAGGCAACCGCAGGCGTACAAAAGTGACTTCTGCTGTGGGAGGGACCAATGGCTTCATTCTGGCGAGGACGCTGAGATCTTGGTCAGTCCTCCCCTAGTATTTAGTAGCCTATCCTTATTCGCGGTTGATGACCAGAGTGACAAGTCTGCTGACCTTGGCATAGATCACGGACGCTCTTAAAACCTCTGTCAACTCGTCGTCCCCATACATCACATACATAATCCGAGCGGGGGTAAGCACGACGTTCCTTGTGGCACAATCATTGGTCGAGTCTAAGACATTTCTCAGAATGCGGAAGCGCATCATAGATACTCAGAGTTTGAGTCGCTACGCAACAACCTCGTCAAGCTCTACCCTACCCTCATTATACCCCCAATACCTTCCAAGCAGACCATCGGCGATTACGCCGTCAAACAGGCAAAGGCAAAGGAAGACGCTGCGATGATTGCGCGAAGGAAGCGTATGCTTCAGACTTTCCTCAACCGCATCGCACGGCACCCTATCCTTTCGAACGAGCACATCTTTCATCGGTTCTTGGATGGGGAGGTGTCGTGGGTGAGCGTCCAATCATCATATGTCTCGCATGCAAGAGGCTAATGCAAAGTGCTGGATATGTGTGTGTTAGGCGGAAGTATTGAGTTCGCCACCGATATCCCTGTTGCCAAAGAACATACTGAAGGCCCCCTCGCATAATCCTACTGACCAGAGTGCATCGCCGGCGTATGCTGCTCTCCCAAATCCGTCTGCGGCACATCCGTTGCGAAGACCTGATCAACGATTCCTGGATTCGGAGGTGTTCACGAACAAGTTTGCTGCGCATCTGAGCGGGCCAATGGAGAAGGTGACAAGGAGAACGATGAAGCGGTGGTCAGGTTAGTTTTTTTCTCTCTCCTTGGTCTACGAATGACACGCTCAATGTGGAAAAATGTTCAGACTATGCTCAGGATCATGCGGAGCTTGGTGCAACGCTGAACGGTTTCAGCTTGAATGAAACTGGTCAACTGTCGACGGCAGTTGAGAAGACTGGTCAGGCTGTTGATGCAACTTACATGTCCACGACGACACTGGTCAGTGCCTTCTCACCGCTACGACGTACAGCTTCCAACATGCGGAGTTTCGTAGCTCCAGGAATACGAACAGAACTGGGCGGAACCTTTGCACGAGTATAGTCAGTTCGCCTCGATTATCAGGAAACTCCTCCAATATCGACATCAGAAGCATGTTCAATATGAGATGACGCAAGAAGGATTGGAGACCAAGCGCGAGCAATTAGAGGACCTTGAGAAGAGCGAGCGAGAGGCGCGGAGGTTGGAGGAAGCTTTGAGTCAAGGACGGTCAAGTGCTACACGCGGCTCCCCATCACAAATTGGAGAGGAAGGAGAAGGAGAGGTGGAAGAGCCGGCGACGAACGAGAACGAGGCGAGAAGACAAGAGGGCTCTGTGTACCTGCCTCCACATCCAGGACCGAACCCTGTGAAGCGAAGGGCACCAGGCATGGGCTTGCTGAGCGCGTTGAGCTACACGTTGCAAGGGATGATGGACGTGGACCCGGAGACTGCTCGTCGCAATTCGATCACCAAGACACGGGAAGGGATCTCTCAGGTAAGGTGGCGGTTGGACACAAATGTTGCGATAGTTGCTGACGAGGAATGTAGTTGGAGGACGCGCTGCATTTGTCTGCACAGGATTTGAAGTATTCAAGCTCGACAATCCAGGCAGACTTGGACCGGTTCCAGCGACAGAAGGTGGCAGACTTGCGGGAGATGGCGATCAGCATGGCCCGTAGTCATCGAGACTGGTGCAAGAAGGTGGGTTGATGATCGTCTGAGAAGCGGGAGGCTATGCTGATGCAGCTTGACAGAATCTGGAAGCATGGGAGGAGGCCAAGGCAGAGATTGGGAAGATACCAGACCATCCGAACCGGCTGCCGGACGAGGTTCATGGGACGAATGGGACGGCGGTCCACGGCAGGCGGGACTCATTGGCGACGATTAACGGACAGCAGGTGTGAGAGTGAAGAGTAGCTGTCGATCATGTCTCTTGCATGTCTCGAAGGGATGTCTGTGTTTGTGTAAGGGATATATGAGCCTGGAGTATCAGTTACTGGAATCCATGAGGATTGCGTTTTGATGGACTTTGGATGAACAAGCAGGCGAAGAAGTAAATGAGAGGGGAGGTATACAGGTTCGACGCAAACCGCTCTCGACTCAGTTACTTGGAGGAGCGCGCGACCGGGAGAAAGTCCTACTACTTAATGGTCGCGCGATATGGCATCCGGCATCCGCAGTGCTGGGACGCGGCCGGCGACGGCGGCGCAAGGCCCTGGGTGGGCGGGGGGGCCGGGCTGGGAGATTGAAGAGATTGGCTGGTCGGGCCAGGAGCAATCACCGGCGGCTCCGTGAGCGGTGTGAGTGTACTTACTTTGTCCCCCCAGAGACTGTCGACGTCCACCTGCAGTCACAGCCAGGCTCGGCCTCGATCCTCATGCACGTCCTCCCTCCGCCTCCGCCTCCCCATCCCACCCGCCTCCCTACTGTCAGTGGATGCTAGCTCCCACCCCCGCCCCCGTCCCACTAGATCACCATGGCTGCCACACTAGGGCCACCCTCGATCGTCCACCTTCGCTCAAGGTCCAGTTTCGGTTCTCTCTCAGACTCCGCTTCCCTCCATAACGACAGCGACCCCTCAGCTCCTCCCCGCTTCCCCCACACCCATGCCCAGCTGGCCGCCATCGCCCGCCTCTACAAGCCAGACGCTTTCGTCGGCGATCCTGATGGCGACCAGAACATCAGCTCGTCCCTCGTTGCTCGTGTCGTCGGCCTCCTCGACAGCGAGCGCGAGGATGAGCTCAAGGGCCTCCTCAAGGACATGTTTGGCCCCATTAGCGAGGACGAGGTTCGTCCTCCACGGTCCCTGTCCCTCTTCATCCCCGCCGCCCGCTCATTACTGCTTTTCCCCAGCTCGAACAGCATGTGCTCGATCTCATGCACAAGCATAGAGATGACATAGACAACGTACCCTTTCTCTTCTTGACTCCTACCCGCCGTCCTATTTCCAGGCCTTCGTCCCGTGCTTCTACTCACTCTGCTCGACTTATCCCCAACCGTCCTGATACGCCCAATTCTGCCCCTAGCTCTCCGCTTGCCATGATCTTCCGCAGGCCCCACACTCCCCTCTCCTCTCCTCTTGGAACGTCCGGTCCTCAACCTGCTTCCTACATGTCCGGTCGCAGCGAATCCCCAGGCGCGTCGCCCATCATCACTCACGCTCAGTTCGCCGTCAGTCTCCCGTCTTCTCCCATGCTGTCCCCCCGGCTGCTCAATGCCAAGGCTTCAGAGTTTAAGCCTATCCCTCGTCCTCTTTCCGCCGCTTCGTCTAATCCCAGTTCCTTGGCCGCTCTGCGCGGGGAGACCCCTTCCCCAGACTTGTGGGCTCCTCCCTCCCGGCCCACATCTAAGCTCGCAATCGCCGCGCCTTTGACACCCGACAGCTCCCTCCTTCACAGGGCAGGTACTCCCACCTCCTCTCTGCGCTCCTCTGTGCGCCCGGATGACGACGACGAGGACCCATTCGATCCGTTTGCCGCCCGCGCTATCCCTCGGTCATTCCATCCAAGCACCTCAGACGATCTGCTATGGGGTAACTCCCCTATTTCGGCTTCGTCGCTATCCGCAGACGAATCGCCATTTCCACAAGTTTTCGGAAGCAGTTTGGACCACAACGGATCGTCCCACGAAACTCCTTCGAGACAGAGTCAAGAGGATGAAATGGATCCTGAAATGGCCGCCATGCTTACCGACGGTATGACACCGTTTGACGTCTTGAGTTCGGTTTTCGGTGCAACGCTCGCCCCGTCCGAACTTGAAGAGGCTCTAGCTGCGAACGGATATGACTTCGAGCGCGCCATGACTTGGCTGGTAGATCGTTCGATGGCTAGTCATTCCAGTCCAGCCCAGCCAAGGATACAATCTGTTGGTAACCGGGTCATGGTTGTCCAACGAGATGGCCATGGAGTTCGGGGAGGACGCGCTGCGTTCCACGGCCCTCAAGGCCGCAATGGCGGACGTTTCTCCAATGGTCGCCCTGTCCAGGGTGGAAACCGTGTATGCAGGTATTTCCTTGCTGGGGAGTGCTTGCGGGCAGACTGCCGGTTCAGGTTAGGACAACCATCTACCATGAGTGAGACGCAACTGACATTGTGCCATTAGCCATGACCTTGAGCGTGCGCTCTGCCGATTCTGGCTCCGGGGTACTTGCGCGAAAGGAGAGAACTGCGAGTTCTTGCATCATCTTCCACAGGACATCGATGTCCAAGGCCTGAGCCATGCTGTTTCCCGCGTGGACATCAACAGCGGACAGTCAGAACACAAACAAAGCGCATCTTTGGATGATTTCCCATCCCTTAATCATGCAGCTTCATCTGGCAGAGACAACGGCGCTCGGCGAGGTGCGGTTGGCTTTGGCCGAGGAGAGGGAGGCAGCTACGATCCAAGTCGCACTCGCTTCGCCGCAGCGGTCAAGAAGCCGCTGATCAATCCGCAGATGGCGGTTGCGAAGGACCCGGTGACGTTGGCCGCACGCAGAGAGGCTATGGGCACTTCTGCAGAGCCTTTGCATCCCAATACTGCTATCGTTGCCCCCAAACCATCACCCAGAATCAAGCTACGAGCACCAAGCCTTCTGCCTACTCTACCCACGGGAGACTCAGTCAACAAGCTTTACATGACTTATCGATCGAGGGCTCTCCGACTCGGCGCAGCACGCAATGCCTGTCTCTCTCGTGCCGCAGACGCTTGGAGACGTGGAGATGGGGCCGCTGCAAAGCGTTTCAGTCGTGAGGGACACGACCTGAACGCTAAGATGGCAGCGGAGATGGTGGAAGCTGCAGGCAAGCTGGTGAGGGAGCGTGCGAGACTGGCCGAGCAAGCTGTGCGTGGACGGGATGGTGGCTGGTCGGACGATCCGGGTGACAGAGCTGCTCGCGGTCGCATCTGTGGGGCTGGACTGGGTGTCTGTCTTGGTATTGCAAACCAGTCTATTGGTGGAGATACCAAGATGGCCCCCGAGGAGCGCACGGAGGCGATGCTAGACTTGCATGGTCTGCATTCTGCAGAAGCTACGGAGGTGTTGGAAGAATTTCTCCTCGCAGTAAGGCCCTACTCCCTTTCCTCATGCATCTTTGTTGACTGACTCAAGCAACCACAGCTTGAGCGCGAGCACTTCTACGGCTTGGGTGAGTCGCCTAGGTGTCCCGTCTTGCGCGCTTCCCACGTTGACCGAGGGACAGGGTACATCGTTGTGGGAGAGGAAAAGCACACGGGCACCCAAGATCCCGCTCGTGGCGCATCGAGGGCACGACTTGCCTCTGGTGTTCGTGAGTGGTTGCACATGTGGGGTTACCCTTGGAGCGATCGGGACGGTGTGGTCTGCGTAGATCCGCTCACGCATCAGTAGAAAAGGAGAAAGCAATTTCGGATCGGAAAGGTTATGGATGGAAACAAACGATTCAATGTACATCATACGGAAATGTTGTTCGGGAATTTGGGCTCGAGGATGTGGCGGACAAATGGCTTGTTGAATATGTATGCTGCTTAGACTAGTGCCGAATTTGTTCGTTGTACATGCATGTCTTGTTCTCGGTCAATAACATTGCCACTCGGAACTTGTGTTTGTTGAAGCTTATCAAGATTGGCAAGCCGTTTGGTGATGGAGACCGCCACGCGGATGTCGAGGGTGGTTGCAACTTGCACAGTGATGGGCCGGCGCCATGTCGCAACCTCCCACCATGATCTGTAACTTGTGAGGACGGTTGTCCATCCCATCCGTCGCTGCGCACTCGGCACCCTCTCACAGCCTCGCGCGTCCGACCTCGCCACTCTCCATTTCTATACCCTTCTCAAACTGTCACGACCATTCACGACTCTATCCACATTTCCTCTCCCTGTCCATCATGTCCGCCCCTCATCTCCCCGACGAACCCCAAATCATCCTGAACTCTGACACTACTCGCCCAATGTCTATAGACCTCTCCCTCGAACTCGAACGACAGCTCGAAGCAGAGTCCCTTCCTAACTCACCGAATCCGCCGCGGCCACAGTCGCTCGATGCCAGCGTCCTCGCCACCATTGTTACGCATCTTCGGCAGTCTTTAGCAGAGACAACGAAGGAGCGCGATATTCTTGCTGAGAAACTCGCCGAGGCCCAGACGCGAGATGAAGGCATGCGAGACACTCTCGAGCATGTGACAGATAAGTGCATCAGGATGGAAAACGACCTCGAGATCGCCTCAAATCAGCAGAAGGAGAACGAGGAGACGATTGCCATGTTGAGGAGTAAGGTTGAGGAAAGCAGGTGCGTCCGCAACAGTTTATGTCGTTCACCCCATCGCTGAGCTTTGTGATTCCCTAGACGCGCTCTGATGCGCCTCCAAACCGAGAGACGGATGAGCGTTGCTTCTAACCTGTCCCTCGACTTATCAAGACCGCCCCCCATCCTTCCCTCTCTTAGTGGCCCGTCTTCGTCCAAACGAGCTTCCTTTGCGCCCTTCACCGGTTCTGTTGCTGGGCGAGCAAATCACAACCATCGCCGCATCTCCTCTATTTCCGACTCCGGGTTCCTGTTGACCAGCTCTTCGACCGGGGAACCACCAATCTGGCCGCCAACGTCGCCCATGTCTCAACATATACCCGACGATATCGAGTCTACTCCCACTGATCGCTATGGTTCTCCTGCGAAGAATAGACGCATATCGCTCCTGTTCGGACGAGGCGCTGCACCCCTGCAAGAATCGTCAAGCGATATCGAAGTGGAGTTGCTCCGCAAGCAGCTTCGCGCCGCGCAGCAGCAACTAGATGACACGAAGCGCGAACTCGTCGAGGCTCAAGAAGGTCACGAAGCCTCTGAGCTCTGCGCTCGCGCATTACGAACCTTCATTTCGGAGAACAATGTTGGGGTGCCGCCTCTCATGCAGACGAACGGTTCTCCTACTGCTCCCTCAAATGTGTCACACTCGAAACAGGGAAGCACCGCCTCGCGGTGGGGCTTTAGGCTGTGGACCACATCTGATACTGATTCGGCCAAATCCGCTCCTACTCCTATCTCTAACCACCCTTCCGAGCCGAGCTCGACCGTTTCGACTCATGACCAAACTGCCCCTCGGAAATTCGGCGGATTCTTCGGCACGAAGATAAACACTTCCTCGAACACTCCCTCCTACCCCCCATATGACCCCATACATCAAGAAGCGATGTACAACGGCTCGGATTCCTCCTCATTGGCCGACTCTACAGGCCCAGTAAGCCCCGCATCGGAGGTACCAACGTGCAGTGCAGGGCTCGAAAGGAATTCCATCGTGACCGAAGGGACGAAATCGGAAATGACACCATACGACCATACTGGGGAACTTTCTGTAGCATCCGTGGCCTAGACATTTATGCATTTCCTATGGATTTGTGGCTCATTTTAAGAATTGTTCCATTGGGGGTTGCATGTAGTTCGAAACAAGGTACCTTCTCCACTTATAATTTCGTGAACCTCACGAAGGGGCTTGCTTCAAGGTCCATGAATCAGTCAGGATGTTTGTGATGAACTCGAGGCTGTGAGGGCAAGGGTTCCGACTGTAAGTCAAACACAAGGAGATCTTCAGTCAGTGAGTGAATGACTAGATTGTATGTCATCGGAAAACTGGAAGGAGCCCGGTAAGCCGATATAGCATTGGTCGGGAAATGCCAGCGGGCCTTCCATTACAAAACCCTTATATGCCCACATCTACCGAATACCGGAGTCGGACCAGACTGATGACGTACTTACCTGACAATATCAGACATCCCATTCTGACCACTGTCAGACACTCGGTTACAAGGGGCATCTGCAAGGGCATCTGGAGTCAGTCCGATTCCCTCAAGTACGCCAGATACCATTTGGCGGTGCCCACCTACCTATATATTGCATTGTCTACCCCTTGAACAGAATGATACAACTTCTAGACATTATTGACGTTATTATGCTTTGCCAGCGTATATAAGACATTGTGATTTTCTCTTCGATTTTCCGATGGTTACCAAGTACCTGTAAGTCAAACACAAGGAGACTAAGGTAAAGTCAGTAACTACAAGTAAGAGAGAGGTATGTATAGTACTTACTCTTCAGTCAGTGAGTGAACGACTGAAGAGCAGGAGCAGAGAATGCAGTCCTTATATACTACAGTAGGGAGTGCATGAGTAAGCGATAAAGAAGTCACATGTATGCATGAGTAAGACAATGAGTCAAGTATTGTGCAATATAGCACCATAAAGTGAGTCATAGAACTACCTAGACTATTCTAGAGCAGTATGGATTGTCCAAGAAGATTCCAGATGTCTCCAGACCTCTACAACAATAGTGAGAGAGAGAAACCTAAATATGGTAAGTAAGATGTATAGCATTGACTAAGCGCCATGTGGTCGCATAGCCTCATGTCCGGATAAGTCCATACCCTAAACACTCAAAGTCCAACACTCCTACTCAATCCATGCAGCGATGAATCAAGCACCAAGGCCAACACCGTCATAGAACTTCTTGATGATCGAAAATGGGACATTCTTTGTGAGGGCATCAGCAGGCTCATCTGCTGAAGCGACATGAAAGATGTCAACTTGACCCACTATGTAGAACTCGCGGATGAAGTGATATCAAACTTCCACATGCGTGGTTCGATGTTCCACAACTAGATTGACAGCGAGGAAGATCATGCCTCGATTGTCGACAAAGAGAGGAGTGGGGAAGTCCATCTCATATCCAAGTTCAGTCGAGAAACTTCTGAGCCATGCCATCTGATGACAAGTGTCGGAGGCTGCTTTGTACTCTGCTTCAGTCGAGGAAAGCGAAATAGTAGGCTGACGCCTTGAGACCCAAGAAATGGCAGCACCGGCCATCAAGAAGAGCATGCCTGAAGTAGAATGCCGATCATCCTTGTCTTCGGCCCAGTCCGAGTCCAAGTAAGCGACCAGACCATCATTGGAAGCACCTTTGTAACAGATCTTGAAAGACTTGGTCCCTTGAAAGTAGCGCAGGATGTAACAGGCATAGTTCCAGTGGTCAGGTGATGGATTAGAAAGGTAGCATGAAAGACGAGTCACGGCAAAGGAAATGTCCAGTCGTGTTCCGAGCATGGCGTACATGAGACTGCCAATGAGGCTCTGATAACGCTTCCGGTCAGCATCAGATGCAACTCTGTCGTAGCTGACAAGAACTGCTCCAGCAGGAAGCGGAGTATGCGATGGATTACAGTCACCCATATAGGACCACTCGAGAACAGACTGGATGTACTCTTCCTGGTCAATGTCAATGATGCGAAGAGCGCAATCATGACAGATGCGAATACCAAGGAAGCGCTGTACTGGACCTAAGTCCGTCATCTTGTACTGTCTGCTGAGTGTCTGTTTGACGGTCTTGATGTGATTCCTGTCATCGCCAAATGTAAGTAGATTGTCAACATAAAGAACCACAATGGTGACTGAGTTCGCCCTCTGTCGCCTGTTACAACTGGCCGTCGAGTAAGGACCAGGGAGACTTACAAGACGAGCAAGGGCGTCAACGAGCACTTGTGCAGCGAGAGCGGAGCAAGGCTCAACGGTCAGGGCTGGAGACAAGATGTATTGAGTAAGTAGGTATCTACGAGCAAAATACAGCGAGGCTTACCTGGAGACAAGAGGTCGAAACTGAGGTCTCCAGGCAGCAAAGTACAGGTCCTTGTATACGTATAGAGGACAATGAGAACCCAGGGACAATAGGTAACTATGGACACAGGTGAACAATGGAAACGGAACAATAGTGATGACGGACAATAAGGAGCTATTGTGCAAAGGAACAAAGGACAAGATACAATGCAACGGAGAACAATAAGTACAACGTGAGAAGTAGATTGTCCAGAAAAGGAAACTAAGTTGCTGGTAGCAGGCGCCAAATGGAACATTCATGACAATACCCCCCTCCTAAGGGTCGTGCCTTCACGACTAAGTCTTCTTGAGAGGACCAGGTGCCTCTGCGTGCATTGAATAGAATTTTTGCACGAGCTGCGGCGCATGTATAAGGTCCACTGCATCCTCCCAGCTGTCGTGTTCAGGGCCCCAACCCTTCCAGTGTACGAGGCACTGCAGTTTCTTCCACCGCCTATACCGCTGTGACTCCAACACTTCCTCCACTTCGTACTCCTCCTCCCCCTCCACTTCATTTGCCGCTGGCTCTGCCGGATGACAACCGGGGAGTCGACTCTCCTTGTGTGGAAGCAAGAGAGAAACATGGAATACTGGGTGGATTACAAGGTCCTTGGGGAGTCTGAGCTCGTAAGCTAGATTGCCCACTTTGCGTATAACCAGATACGGGCCAGCGTATCGATCCACCAGTTTCCAAGAGACTCTAGGAACACGGAAGTTCCTCATATTGAGCCACACCTTCTGGTCTTCCTTGAACTCTGGAGCGTCACGGACATACCAATCATAGTACTCCTGTCACAGTTTTTCGCGCCACATTTGGTATCCTAGTCACAGCCACCAACCCTAACCCCGGGTTCACCCATTTCCGGACTCCAGCCTGGACACTGGTCATCATTATGTAATAGTACTTACCTCTTTGTTCTCCTTTTGGACTGGCTCACCTGCCATCAGTGCTCAAGCCTGCCCTGAAGGCAGGTGGTCTGTGCACCTGTCATGTGTAGTATATAAGGGCTGTGATGTGGGCTCAGAGACCTTAGATTCTGTCTCTTGTTCGCTCCCCATCATCTGTAGGCAGCTTAACAGCCCCTGCCATCCTCTGCCTTCTAGTCTAGGCCAATCTATCTGCTACTTCTGTTGTCACCCTCTGTGTGTCTCCATCAGTGAGCCCTTATCTTTGTTTGTTTTGTGGCACAGTCATTCAGCTGTGACATTAGACAGAATCTCACACCTAGGCCCCTGGTTCAGTGCCCAAGTCACTAGCCAGCCATCTCTCTTCCCCCCAGGAGTTTTATACACGTTTATCATCCCCCATTCCCTCCAAGGAGCAAGACCTCCAGGAGTTTACCTGTCACCACGTCAAGAGGCACGGTCATCTCCCAGTCCAGGACCAGATATCCTGCATACTTGTGGACTCTGCTGAGGATCGCCTTCACTACTGCCTTCGGGAGCACGCACCTCTGGTCCCTCGTCGCAAGGCTCTGCCTCAATCTGTCCCCTACGCCCGACCTTTGCCCAACACACCCCGCATCCAGGCACCCACACCCACGCTACCAACCCCTGTCCTACCACTACCTATCCCCCTTGCGTGCCGCATCTCTGCTGCACCACTTCCAGCTTTCACCCACACCAACGTCAACGACAACCTCGCTATCATCGAGACCAAGGCCCACGCCGTCCTCAAGCATCTCCAGGCCATCTTCGACCGCAAGGTGCTACTTGACGACCTTCCGCACGACCATCGTCTAGCCATCCAACGTGTCAGTGACCAACTGGAGTGGATCAGCGACAATATCAACCATAGCAGACCCAACTGGGCCCACAGTCAACAACAGAGCATTGACCAGTTCTGCAAGGAGTTTGGAAAGATAAAGTTTTCGGGTTTAGGACAACGTTTCCCTAGAGTAGTGAACGCAATTGTTGAGCTAGACAAGTTTGGGTACTTAGACTGGATTGTCTTGTAGTCTTCCCTTTGGTACAACAAAACCCCGGAGTTTGGAATACATTATGTCTCGCTTTGAAGTTCTCTCAACGGATGCCTTTGGGCCCGAGGAACCGCACACACCACCCGGTGGAGGAAACAATCCGCTTGAAACAGAAACAACCCCCCGGCCAACCTCACAACACCTCACACGCCCGCCATCACCAACACCAACCCTTGAACCTATACAGACTCCAACAAGCTGGATGTTTCAGGGTAAACCATACAACATGCTCGCAGAGGCAGTCCGAGCATCTGGGACACACTACGAAATAGACACCGAGTACATCGACTGGATCCTAGCCGTAATGAACGATATGATCAGGCAAGACATCATAGGAGCTTACAACCAGTTAGGGAACAAAATGTACGAACACCGGAACTCAACCACCGTCGACATCCACGAACTCCAAGCCCAGCAGAAAAGGTGTGTCACCCACACAAATTTCCACGAAGCCATGGACGACCTGGAGTCCCACTGTTGTGACTTGGAAATGGAGAATGATATGCTCAAGGCCAAGAGGGAAGTCCTCAAAACAGAGATGGACGTCCTCAACACCAACACTATGATGCTCGTTGAGGTGATCAAGGAACTGAAAACGCAAGTTGCTTCCCTCATTGCTCACCCAACCACGGCACCTATCCGCATGGCCCCGGCAACCGTCCCATCGCACAACACCCACCGGCCTAGAATCGCGGACCCTCCAAAGTTTAAAGGCAAAACCCCGGATCTTACAGTGGAGCAATGGTTCCAGAAACTTGGCATTTGGTTCCGGTACCAGAACATCACAATGGACGATGACAAGATCACCACCACTTTATTGTTCTTGGAAGGAGGAGCCCAGTCGTACGTGGATGATTATGCCCAAAAAGCTGCAGACAACACCTACCTTGGCACCTGGACCAGTTTCGTCGACCGGCTCAAGAGCGGATACCGGGAACTAGCACCAGAGAAGTCTGCTCAACAATCTTTGGAGGAACTATGTGCTAAGTCCCAATTGTCCCTCGCCTTGTTTGCGGAGAACTTCCACCGTTTTGCCATCAAGTCTGGTTACTCTGACGTGGAGCTCATTCATTGTATTGACGCTCAGTGCAAGGGCGATCTCTGTACCACTATGATCACCCACCGCTCCTTGTCACCGTTTACAGTCCCCACGAAGTGGGAGAACTTCCTGGATTGGGTACTTGAGATCGAGATGGAGTACCGAGGGAACAAGTACCACAAGGCCGCCTCCTCTTCAAGAGCTGCCAGAGGTCCCGACACCATGGACATTGACACAATGCGCAAGCCGGAGAAGCTCTCCAAGGAGCAAGAGGACTGGCTAGCCAAGAAGATGTGCTTCCGGTGGGGCAAACACCCATACAAGTCTGGCACCAAGTGTCGTAACCCAGTATGTAAGGGGTACTACGAGCTCCCCGACTTCAAGGGCAAGGGTGTTGCACCAACCAAGATACGTGCTGTCGAGGAAGAAGCCAAGACCGAAGACCGAGACAAAATGGAGTTTGTAGTCAACGCGCTCAAGGAGTTTGAACTCAGAAGCAAGCAAGAGCACCAGGAGACCGCTGCACAGATTGTCGAGACCAACAAGGAGGATTTTCTCCAGCGGATGTAACGGGGACTGGCCGTAACATCTGATCCATATGTACTAGTAGTGTAAACCACCTAGAGGAGTCATTTGTACCCAAATCGAGTTATGTGTACCTCGCTTTGTCACGCAGACAGCAACAGTCACTCAATTTGAAACTCACCCTCAGGCAAGGTATGTATGAAATCCAGTCAGAAGGGCTCATGGACTGTGGAGCCTACTCAAGTTTTGCACACTATCGGTTTGTGCAGGAACATGGCCTATAGCTATGACACCTCTCACGAGAAATACGAGTATTCAATGCCGACACAACGGAGAACAAGAAGGGCTTAATTACTTACTATGTCCGGTGCCTCGTCACAATCGAGAAACACACTAGTTGGCAGTCCTTCCTGGTCACAGATATAGGAAACCGGGATATCATCATTGGCATGACATTCCTTCGGGAACACAACCCTGAAGTCGACTGGAAGGCTGGTCAAGTAGAGTTTACACAGTGCCCTCACACTTGCCTGCCTAGGTCAGTTTCAGTGCAGGAAGAGGAAGTATGAACGGTAGATGAACCCCGACTAGAGGAGTTTGCACGTGATAACTATGGCCAACTAGATCTTGAACTCTGGGATAGTATGGAACGGTTTGTGCATTGGATGCAGTTTTCCAATGACCCTGATGCCCACGCTCTGCGAACACGGATCGAGGAGAAGAAGGAAGGAACACCGGTGCCCGGGAGCCAAGATAAAGACTACTGGTCTAATCATGTACCACCCTATTACTACCAGTATGGTGATGTGTTTTCCAAGACAGCTTCAGAACGGATGCCAACTCGCAAGCCCTACGACCACCCCATTGAACTTGTGGAAGGTGCTGCACCACCAAAGCTGGCAAAGCTCTACCCACTCAACCCACAAGAACGGAACTCCCTGGATGGGTGGATTGATGAACAGGAAGCCAAGGGATACATTCGAAGGTCGAAGAGCCCAGCCGCGGCTCCTGTCTTCTTTGTCAAAAAGAAGGATGGCAGTCCACGTTTAGTACAAGACTATCGGGCCCTCAACGCCGTCACGAAGAAGGACAAGTTTCCCATACCACGGATCCCCGACCTCATCGACCGTTTGTCTCAGTCATCCATCTTCACCTCTCTGGACCTGAGGTGGGGGTACAACAATGTCCGTATACGAGAAGGAGATGAGGAGAAGGCAGTGTTTATCACTCACCATGGTCTGTACAAGCCAACGGTGATGACATTTGGTCTCTGTAATGCCCCAAGCACCTTCCAAGCTATGATGAACGAGATCCTCAAGGAGGAGATTGCTACGGGACATGTGGTAGTTTACATTGACAATATCCTCATCTTTACGGACGACCTCACACTCCATCGGCAACTTACAGAACAGGTACTTCAGAAGCTACGAGCAAATGACCTCTTCATCAAGCCTGAAAAGTGCAAGTTTGAACAACAATCGGTCGAGTTCCTTGGGTTGATCATCTCAAAGGATTCCATCACCATGGACCCAACCAAGGTGGAAGGCGTGAAGAACTGGCCAACACCTACCAAAGTCAAGCATGTACAGGCTTTCCTCGGTCTTGCCAATTTCTACTGGTGTTTCATCAAGGACTTCTCAAAGATAGCTCGCCCACTCACGGTGCTCACGTGCAAGGACGCACCTTGGCAGTGGGGAGAGGACTAGGAAAATGCCTTCCAGAGCCTCAAGACTGCCTTCACCACTGCTCCAATCCTGCAAATTCCCAACGACACTGCACCATTCTGTCTGGAAATGGACTCATCTGACTTTGCCACAGGGGCAGTACTGGAACAGCTGGGTGAAGACAAACTGTGGCACCCAGTAGCATTCTACTCCAAGTCTCTGAATGAGCATGAACGCAACTATGAGATCTATGACAAGGAGTTACTGGCCATCATATGTGCTTTGGAGGAATATCGCCACTACCTGGAGGGACACCCTGAACTGGTCGAGATCTGGTCGGACCACCTTAACCTCACCTATTTCCGGCAGGCCCAAAAACTCACTCGTCGCCAAGCTTGCTGGAGTTTGTTTCTTTCCCGTTTCAACTTCAACCTACGACACTGACCCGGCAAGACAATGCTTCATGCTGACCCTCTGTCCAGGAGGCCAGATCATGAGAAGGGGGTAAGCAGCGACAATGACGATTGAATGCTGCTGAAACCGGAGTTTTTCACCATCAAAGCCATGCAAACCACCCACGCCTCTGAAGTCAATGACAAGCAACTACTGGACAAGATCAAGAAGGCGCTCAAAGATGACACAATGACCAAGGATTACAAGGCTCTGCTCAATAGCGGCCCTCGGGAGTTTGGAAAGCCACTGCAAGAATGGAACTTCGAGAATGGTCTCCTGCTCTATAGGGGAAAGGTCTATGTCCCGAAGGACCAGGAACTACGACTGGAGCTACTCAAACTCCACCATGACACCACACTCGCTGGACATCCTGGCCGATGGAAGACCCAGGAACTTATCAGCCGCAACTACTGGTGGCCCGGAATGTCAGTCCATGTCAAGAAGTATGTCAAGGGGTGTGATACATGCCAGCAGAACAAGGCCTCACGAAACCCTCCATTTGGCCTGCTACAGCCAAATGAAGTCCCAGCTGGACCATGGGAAATGTGGAGCATTGACCTCATCACCTAGCTACCTGAGTCCTGCGACAGACACGGCAACATCTACACAGCCATTGTGTCATGAACGTTCCATTCGGCACCTGCTACCAGCGCCTTAGTTTCCTTTTCTGGACAATCTACTTCTCACGTCGTACTTATTGTTCTCCATTGCATTGTATCTCGTCCTTTTTTCTTTAGCACAATAGCTCCTTATTGTCTGTCGTCGCTATTGTTCCATTCCCATTGTTCACCCGTGTCCATAGTTACCTATTGTCTCCGGGTTCTCATTGTCCTCTATACGTATATAAGGACCTGTACTTCGCTGCCTGGAGACCTCAGTTTTGACCTCTTGTCTCCAGGTAAGCCTCGCTGTATTTTGCTTGTAGACACCTACTTACTCAATACATCTTGTCTCCAGCCCTGACCGTTGAGCCTTGCTCCGCTCTCACTGCACAAGTGCTCATCGACGCCCTTGCTCGTCTTGTAAGTCTCCCTGGTCCTTACTCGACGGCCAGTCATAACATTAGGTCAAAACTACTTCACGAGCACCGGCGTACCCACACCCTTTCCCTTTTCCCCTCGTACGATACGCACTCTTGACCCTCTGTGTTGGCCTAGCGTAGTGCACGCTCTAGTCACACCATCGGACGTGGTCTTGATTCAACTTGAGGCTTGCCACTTTCAGTGGTACAGTGTGCGGAAAGCTCCTAATCCGAGACCCCAGCACTGACAGAAGTGGTCCGCCTCACAGCGTGGGAGGCTAGAGAAAGGCGGCGAAACAAAGCCAAGGCAGGACACCCCTGGGCCCGTGTCCCTTGAGGTTAAGACACAGCAATAGGCTGAGGAGGCTGAGCAGACAGTGTTGGGTTGTGCACCAGCCGTCCGTCGTTCCTAGATAGGAAGCGAGACACTTCATCCTGGCTTGTAAAGAGTTCGCGCACACCTTTCACCCCATTGAAGTTCAGGATGAAAACTGGGATAAGGACAAGAAACGGTGGTCTGTCTGTGTAACACAACTGTGTCCACACCGGAGCCGTACTTGGAGACCTATTCCTGAGGCAGTCAAAGATCTTGCACCTCGACTCATCACTACCAAAGACCAACCAGCCCTTATCCTTGCACACATCGCCAGACCCCCTACACCTGCCTTTCGTGACCCCGAATGTCCGCCTCTTCACCAAGGAAACTGTTGTCCTCAACACCCCGAGTAGTCCCTTGCCCATACCAAGTCCCTCTCCACCCTCATCGCCCGCTCCCACCATGGCCACGCCCGCCCCCTTCGATGTTTCCAAACTCCTCTCTCAAATTGCCCCTCGCGAGTATGATGGAAAACTTGCGCAGGAAGGGCTTCGCTTTGTAGCTAATGCCCGCATCTACTACAATCTTCTCGAGGCGCAAGGTGTCACGCACGAGATCCGCTGGATCACGATCCTCAACAAGTTGACCAGTGGTGCTGCTGAATGGGCCAGTCCATACATTGTCATGGTGGCCAGCGGCAATGTTGCGTGGTCGGACTTTGCGGCCTTCGAAGGATCATTCAAGGTGCACTTCTGTGCTGCGAATGACGAGGAAGCGGCCGTCGCAGAACTCGGCAAAGTCTGCAAGGCTTCGCATCGGCTTGGCACCGTCAAGGACTATACCAGTCAGTTCAATGCCATCGCTGCTCGCACCAGGTTCGGTGACACGGACAAGCGCAAATGGTACCGCACGGTGCTCCCTTACAAGATCGAGGATGCCTTTGCGACCATAGCACATGACATCTCGGACTTCGCCAAGATCCAGAAAGTCGCGCTGCAGATGGACCAGCAACTTGCCGTGCGCAAGGAGGAACAGCTGAAGCAATTTGGATAGAAGAAGAAGGGCGAAAAGGCAGCCGCCTCCAGTTCGGGCAAGAAGAAGTTCGATGGAGAGTGCTGGAACTGCAGTGAGAAAGGACATCCCGCGTGGCACTGCCCAAAGCCCAAGGTCGAGGGCCAACGGGCTGCCTCTTCTTCCTCATCCAGTACCGACGAGCTCACAACACTCAAGGCCCAGCTCAAGGCAATGGAGGAGAAGATCGCCACCCTTACGGTGGTCGATAAGAAAGAGGGTTTTTGATTAGAACTGCATTGGATGCTGCGCGTGCTGGTTCTTGTAGTAATAGTCAATTTTCTGTACTGGGTTCGTCGTTTGTATATGAAGTAAATCATGATGATCAACACTTTCATATACCGGTACGGTTAATTGGCAAGCAGCAACATAAGGACATTGTAGCTATGGTAGATAGCGGTGCTACTACTAAGTTCCTACATAGACGATTTGTAGAACAGAATAGGGTTACGACGAGGAAGTTGGCAAGGCCAATTCCTCTGTACAACATCGACGGTTCAGAAAACCGTGATGGTACAATCACAGAGGTTGCCATGTTGGATATGGCAATCGGAGACCACAGGGAGAAGGTGGTCTTTGTAGTGACAGGTATAGGAGAAGAGGATGTCATCATCGGCCTGGACTGGCTACATGAGCACAACCCTGAAGTAGACTGGGAACGTGGCTCACTACACCTGTCAAGATGTCCAGAGATATGCCTGGCTAACCAGAGAACCTCTGAACCTGTCGAGACCAAAGCGCATGATACAGAGGTACGGCTTACGGCGCGCCATGGTCCTCGACGGGCAAAGAAGGTTAGGAAGGTTGGAAGGGTGTGTGCGGCTGTGATGACTGAGGAGAAGGAGGAGAATAGGCCCTGGCCGCCAGGATTCCTGCCGTGGTGGGATGGAACTGAGACGTCTCTTCTCGATGCATGGGAGGATGGACAACACCTTTATGGTGCTCCGCAACTGTTTGCTTCAGCGACGTACACATATTCGCAACAACTCGCTGAGCAAGAGTACCAGAAGAAGGAAGTCCGCCCCGTCAAAGAGATCGTACCCGAGCACTATCACGAATACTTGCATGTGTTCTCGAAAGAGGTGTCCGAATATTTGCCAGAACACGGACCCTATGACCATGTGATAGAGCTCGTGCCCGATGCAAAGATGTTCCATTCCCGTTTGTACCCCCTATTGCCCAGTGAACAAGGAGAGCTTGACAAGTTTCTCACTGAGAACTTGGCCAAAGGCTATATTCAAGAGTTGAAGTCACCAATGTCATCGCCGTTCTTCTTTGTCAAGAAGAAGGATGGTAGCCTACGTCCAGTCCAGGACTATCGGCAACTCAACGAGATCACCATTAAGAACCGTTACCCGCTACTGTTGGTATTGGATCTGATGAATTGACTCAAGAAGGCCAAGTACTTCACAAAGCTCAATATTCGCTGGGGATACAACAATGTGCGGGTTAAGGCCGGCGATGAGTGGAAGGCTGCCTTTGTGACCAATCGAGGGCTGTTCGAGCCGAATGTTATGTTCTTTGGGCTAGCCAATTCACTTAGCACATTCTCTGCACCCATGAATGACATCTTCAAGGACCTCATCATACTCGGCAAAGTCACTATCTACCTCGACAACATCCTCATATTCACCGACAGTCTCTAGGAACACTGCACATTGGTGCGCGAGGTTCTGAAATGTCTTAAGGAGAACGACCTGTTCTGCAAGCCAGAGAAGTGCGAGTTCGAACAGCCTAAGGTGGAATACCTCGGCGTACTCATCTCGGAGAAGTGCGTAGAGATGGACCCGGTGAAGGTGAAGGGTATCGCAGATTGGCCGGTCCCTCAGAATGCCACAGACGTACGGAAGTTCCGCAGTTTTGCAAACTTCTATCGGCGGTTCATAAAGGACTTTAGTGTCATCTGCAAACCCTTGGATTGCCTCACGGGCAATGCGCCATGGCAATGGGGAGACAAAGAGCAGTCTGCCTTTGACGAACTCAAGTGCTGCTTCACCAGAAGCCCTGTCCTGACGATCTATGATCCAGACCGCGACACCCGCATCAAAGTGGACGCATCTGGCTTCACTACGGGCGCAGTTCTGTCTCAGGAGGGGGAAGACGGCAAATGGCACCCCATCGCTTTTCACTCCGAGTTGATGAACGACGCTGAACGCAACTATGAGATCTACGACAAGGAGATGCTTGCCATCATTCGTGCCCTGCAGGCCTGGTGTCACTATCTCGAGGGTCTCCCCAGTGTGTTCGAGATCCAGTCGGACCGCAAGGACCTCGAGTATTGGCACACAGCACAGAACCCCACGCGCAGGCAGGCATGATGGGCTCTGTACCTGTCACGATTTGACTTTGTCATCTCGCACAAGCCTGGGACATCTAATGGTAGGGCCGATGCACTGTCGAGACGGCCCAACCACCAGCACGAGGATGCAGATGGCAATCTCAGTCGAGTCTTGTTGCAGCCAGAACGATTCTGAGTATTGGCAGCCAAGAGAGGGCATCTATCGGTGGTTCTAGAGAAGGCACTGCTTTGATGCATCTGCGAGTGCAGAGAGCGCGAGCAGGAGGTCATGGAGGCACTCAGTAAACTGGACAAACTTGGACCAGTGCATCTTCAGAATGACTTGGTGGACTGGAACAGTGAGCAAGGCCTGCTACTGTACCGAGGCAAAGTCTATGTCCCCAAGGACGACGCACTGCATGCTGAGATTGTACACATCCACCACGACCTCCCGCCTGCCGGACACCCTGGGCAGTCGAAGACATTGGAGTTGGTCACGCGAAACTACTGGTGGCCAGGCATGGCAAAGTTCATTAAGGATTACATTGAGACCTGCGACACTTGTCGCCGCGGCAAGGGTTTGCATGCCAAACCGCATGGTCCTCTTCAACCAAACAAAATCCCTGATGGCCCAGGCCAGGTTGTGACGTGCGACTTCATCACTGGACTCCCAGAGGTGGACGGATACAACGCGCTTCAGCTCATTGCTGATTGGCATGGAAAGATAATACATCTTATTCCTTGCACCGAGGAGATCGACACAGAAGGAGCTGCTGACAACTTCATCCGAGAACATTTTCGTCTTCACGGGCTGCCATGGAAGATCATCTCTGATCGTGGGCCCCAGTTCTCAAGCAAGCTCTTCCGCGCTGTACTCAAGGGACTCAGCATAGAAAGCGCAATGTCCACAGCCTACCACCCACAGACAGATGGGCAATCGTAACGATGGAACCAGGAGATAGAGGCGTACCTTTGTATGTTCTACTCACGGTGCCGCAATGACTGGGTCACGTGGCTGCCGATTGCAGAGTTTGCCTTTAACTTGCACCAGCACTTGTCAATGGGTTATTCGCTGTTCTACCTCATGTACGGCTACGAACCCCAGTTCCACATTCCGATGTTGCCTATGGCGGTGCCTGCAGCTGATGAACGCTGGGAGGAGTTGCGACAGGTGCAAGAGGATGCAACCGCAGCCTTAACTCTAGCAGCTGAGCGGATGAAGGAGTACTATGATTGGTATGTCCATGATGCTCCAGAGTTCAAGGAAGGCCAGAAGGTGTGGCTCGACACGAGGAACTTCCGTGTTCCTGGAGTCTCTTGGAAACTGGTCGATCGGTACGCTGGCCCGTATCCAGTTGTACGCAAGGTGGGCAATCTGGCTTACAAGCTCAGACTCCCCAAGGACCTTGTAATCCATCCAGTATTCCACTTTTCTCTCTTGCTTCCACACAAGGAGAGTCGACTCCCTGGTCATCACCCAGCAGAGCCAGCGACAAATGAAGTGGAGGGGGAGGAGGAGTACAAAGTGGAGGAAGTGTTGGAGTCACGGCGGTATAGGCGGTGGAAGAAACTGCGGTGCCTCATACACTGGAAGGGTTGGGGCCCTGAACACGACAGTTGGGAGGATGCAGTGGACCTTACAAATGTGCCGCAACTTGTGCAGAGATTCCATTCAATGCACACAGAGGTGCCTGGTCCTCTCAAGAAGACTTAGTCGTGAAGGCACAACCCTTAGGAGGGGGTATTGTCATGAATGTTCCGTTCAGCGCCTGCTACCAGCGCCTTAGTTTCCTTTTCCGGACAATCTACTTCTCACATTGTACTTATTGTTCTCCATTGCATTATATCTCGTTCTTTCTTTGTTAGCACAATAGCTCCTTATTGTCCATCATCGCTACTGTTACGTTCTTATGGTTCTCTTATAAGCATAGTCACCTATTGTCCCAGTTTCCCATTGTCCTCTGTATATGCTTAAGGACCTGTACTTTGCTCCCTGGAGACCTCAGTTTTGACCTCTTGTCTCCAGGTAAGCCTCGCTGTATTTCGCTCGTAGACACCTACTTACTCAATACATCTTGTCTCCAACGCTGACCATTAAGCCTGGCTCCGCTCTTGCTGCACAAGTGCTCGTCGACGCCCTTGCTCATCTTGTAAGGCTCCCTGGTCCTTACTCGATGGCCAGTCGTAACAGCGCCTGCTACCAGCGCCTTAGTTTCCTTTTTTGGATGATCTACTTCTCACGTCATACTTATTGTTCTCTGTTGCATTGTATCTCGTCCTTTGTTCCTTAGCTGTTACGACTGGCCATCGAGTAAGGACCAGGGAGCCTTACAAGATGAGCAAGGGCGTCGACGAGCACTTGTGCAGCAAGAGCGGAGCCAGGCTTAATGGTCAGCGTTGGAGACAAGATGTATTGAGTAAGTAGGTGTCTACGAGCGAAATACAGCGAGGCTTACCTGGAGACAAGAGGTCAAAACTGAGGTCTCCAGGGAGCAAAGTACAGGTCCTTAAGCATATACAGAGGACAATGGGAAACTGGGACAATAGGTGACTATGCTTATAAGAGAACCATAAGAACGTAACAGTAGCGATGATGGACAATAAGGAGCTATTGTGCTAACAAAGAAAGAACGAGATATAATGCAATGGAGAACAATAAGTACAATGTGAGAAGTAGATTGTCTGGAAAAGGAAACTAAGATGCTGGGTATAGGCGCCAAATGGGCCGTTTGTAACAGGATTTGATGATAAAAGACGTGATGGGGGGGGAACCGGGGGTGGCAAAGGAGAGCGAGGACGAGCGGTTTGAGGGCACTTGCCACCCGTCCTGCCTGTCCTTCAGGCGTACGTGCACTTGGACTGGCCATGGTCTGCGGCACCACAACCTGTGCACCTGTGCACCCTATTGCGCTGACAAGAGGAGGGGCAGTTCCCCTCGTTGAAATTGCGACAGGTGTCAGCATCACAGGGCTTGCCAGCACCACCGAACACAGACTTCCCTGTACCGGATGCGCCGCACGATCGGTCCCGTCCAATAAGGTGCTCCACCTGAAGGGCAGTGTTGATTGATGCCCAGCCAGAGTAGTCGCCCCGGAGCATATCGCGGCACCGTTTGTAGTGGAAGGCGAAGTGGTAGGCCACAATGGCTGACCACTGATAGTCCTGGGAGAACTGAACAAGGTGCACGAGGTATGCTGAGGTGCTAGATGTCACCTGATAGAGTGCTTCTTTTGGTCCGCCGGTGGCTGTAAAGCCGGCAAGGACATTGAAGTATGTGCTCAGGGGGACGTAGAGCGAATAGAAGGTGGGGTAGTCCCGGGGTGCTTGATTGTGCACCGAGACTACACCGCTGCTCAAATCAAGGATCTGCTGTTGAATGTGATCCTTGTAGCAAGGATCCAGCTTCGACAGATCGCCGGGCTTAAACTTGTGCCACGCGATCTCCAGCAGAACTGACCCTTTGATCTCGGGAAAGAGGTCTAAGAGGGACATACCAGCTGGGGCAGGCTGAGCTGATGTGAACGTGAATTACAGGAATGACACTGTGTTGACTGGGACCGCGGCTGCAGGAGCTCGCATGGGCATGACACCGAGCGTGTTTCCGCCAAGAACAGCGAAGAGTGCCTGCACTTGCTCGGGCGTGAAGGAGACCTGACCGCTGGTGGCAGCGTTGAGGAGTGCCATGGTGGCAGCACCGGATGACCCAGTGGTGCCGTCTGGTGGCATGCCATTGGCTGGCTGCACACCGCTGGTGCCACCAAGCTGGGCACTTGAGGAGGAGCGGGGGGGCTTCGCCAGAAGGCATGTTGAGGTTGTCTGAGAGTTCGGGAGCAGAGTGGCATGCAACAGCAAACATCTGTCAGGACCGCAAAGAGGTGCAGAATGGCGTGGAGCTATGATCTGTGAAAAAGAAGCAAGATACTCGAAATTCCGAGACTTTCAAGCACGCAGGTGAAGAAGGAGATGGAGAGAGAGAGAGAGAGATGGGAGACGCAAATATAGTACATGAACAGACAAAGCGCAATCATCCGGGACAACGAGAGACAAAGGAGCGCAACATGACACAACACGTGGTGCGCCGCGCGTGATCCTGCAAGTTGTGCTGCTTAGACCTCGGATAATATTCATTATCTGAAACATACATAAACCACATAAATGCAAGGAAGGAGTAGTGGGCCTGAGAGGCATAAAACATGAATAAATGTATATACAAAACAGATAAGCAATGACACAGATGGCACATTTGTTAGACTTGCGCTTGGCCTGAGGGGCATAACAGTTACAAAATTAGGCACTGCCACCCTTCTTTTTGATCTAATGGGAGTAACAAATTCTGACCCTAACCCTAAAGCTGTGCTGGAGAAGTAAGGAAATTTGTAGTTCAGTGTCTAACATTTTGTAGTCGAAGGCTTTCTGGGTCTGAATGTTTTTTCCCACGTACATTGTTAAGCATGTCATGGCATTGGCGGGAAGTGCACCTCATTATAAACAATTGATTTCATTTCTCATCAATTGTAAAGTGCCGTTTGTGTGCCTCTTTAGTGGACTTTGGAGCATATTCCACAGAGAATGCATAGTTATAGTCATCTTCAGAGTCGTCTTTGGAGTCATAGTAATCCGCAGCTTGGGCGGAGAGTGCAATGTAGTTGATTTGTCCAGAACAAAGACAGCAAACTGCATGAACAAGCGGTTCATTTGAGTTATGTAAGATCCAACTCCCATCGGCCATTGCCCTCCCATTTAACAACTCCACTGACTATTAGCTCATTCAACTGGAGACAAGCATTCATGGCATGACCTCGTTCTCCGCAGCCATAGCAGGTTAGTTCACCACAATTGCCTGCAAAATTGGTTCTTTGTGGCATGTTTGGTGCAACTGCTGCAACTCGAATGGTATGGGTGCAAGGAGGTCTAATGATAATTGTGATATATTTGTCCATTTTGAATGCTCGGCAGTAGAGTGCAGCATATGTTGGGTCATCAATTGATAGGTTTTGGAGTCAGTTGATGAGATTTTCTATGTTGCTTGACTCTACATATTGTTGGAGCTCTGGTGACTTGGATTCAAATGTGACCCTAGGTTTAGTTATTTGTGACTTACTATTTCACTTTTTGGCAAGCTTGAGAGTCTTCTGCATTCTGGCTCAATGCTTGTGATCATTATCAGATTCATCACTGGATTCGCTGCTATCCTCTGCATCTGAATCCGAGTCTGAACTGTTGATGTATGAGTCATTTCCATCTTCTAAGTCAGAGACATTAGCGTCGAAACAACTTGGACCAAATATTTGCTCAGCGGCCGTACTGAGGGTTTCAATTTTGAATGGTGCAAAAATTTGGTGAGTTGAGTCCTGGCGATAGTATTCTACCTCAAGTCTAGCTTGCAGTTGCTGAGAAATGCTTTTCCAGAATGCTTTGAGGTATTCTGTTTCAGTGATGTGGGCTTTAAGCTTTAGCCATCCTCCTATCTTCTGGAAATCTCAGCAATAGTTATGATACTGCACGAGAGAGTTAATTGATTTTGCCCTGGACTTCTTGATGAAACTTTTGAGATCCTTTGTCTTGAATCATTTCTTTTCTCGTGTCGGTCTGCATCAAACAATGTTGTGACAGCAGTCTTTAATTTGTTCCAGTCATCGGCTTGTAATGTCTCCAGGATTTCTCGTACATCATGGCTGCAGTATTTGTGTATGTACTTGCACTTGTCCTCTTGATCAGTGACATTGTTCTGTGTAAGAAGTGCTTCATAATGCTCGAGAAATTCCTTGACACAACATGGTTTTCTGGTAAATGTCTTTGGTGCCTTCTTTGAGCCTCGCAGAGGCATATCAGCCTTACTTTGTGTGTTACTCATGGCTGTTGTCTGTGAAATAGTTAGGGCTGGTACCGATTGGGGATGGAATACCAGTACAGTGGGTATAGGACTAGATATGAGCTGGTTGGCAGTGAGTACTGAAGTGTTTGAGATTGACGGATGGAGGACTGAGATTGTAGTTGGTTGTAGATTGTTGGATAGGCTTGAGTTTGACTGTTGGCTAGCTGTGCTTGATGTCCTAGACACAGCAAGTGAACTGGATAAGGAGAGTAGATCTGAGGATAGGTTAGATACTGATATTGAGGGTGTCGATGACTCCAATGTTGAGTCAGTGCTTGAGAGAGTTGGTGGTGTGTTGTCTGGTGATCTGCCCACCGAACTTGATGCAGTTGGTGGCAGGTTGGACAGATGTGGGTAGAGTAGTAACAAGGTTCAAAACCCTTGCCACTACCCCTCGCGGTGGGCTCTAATTTGACATGTGTAGAAGTTATCTACTGTAAATTCAGTAACAACCATCTGAGGTAATCGGACCTGATCGAGGTCAGAAGTCGGCTGAGTTGTTCGTTGTAGTGAAGGGTAAAGGTTGGTGTATAAGATGACTTGACTATTGTAGACCCCGTGTGGGTCAAACGTGAACTTGATGATGTGAGACTCCGTATAAGTCCTTGAACTTGATAATGTTAAACTCGGTATGAGTCAATGATACTGATGATGATGGAGAGTAAGTCTGTCGGAAATAAGCGTGGATAACAGAGTAGACGTAAGCAGATAGTGATGATTACAACAACACTAGTTACAAGCTGTGCTTGATAACTAAGATACTTGAGGGAATCACGCTTAGACAGATACTGGGGGGAAGTTGATTGTCATTTGGGGCTTGGCTCGTGGCCTTATATACTAGTGGGCTATTGGGACCAAACATATACAAACATACTGAAACCCTATTGTTCTAAGAATAAACAATAGGAAAGAGAACAATGTGTTGAAGTCGGTGCTGTAGCGCGTGCTCCTTTGACCGTGCCAAGTCCTGCTTCGCACCATACATACTACATACTGTACCCTACCCTCTGGTATTTCCCACATCACTAGATTCCCCGTTCTCATAGAGATATACCATACTCTTACTCAATGACTCGGTTTAGTGTAGATCTGATCCCCTCTCTAGAGTGGGCTCTACCTTAGGCATTTCTCGTCCTTTTGGCGCCAGAATGGTGCCAGTTCTCGTAGGATCATGTAAGCTACCTAGCACGTGCTCAGTGTGCTGTCACCTCGCTTCTGTCGAGCTCTGTTGTCCTTAGACTTCTTAGAGCTCGACTTAGGTGAGTAGTTTAGCTTCCTGTTAATGATAGACTTCTTAGAGCTCGACTTAGGCCATTGTGACCACTCTGAGGCACACTGCAGCTAACACAATGAACTCATACAATAGCTACATAGTACAATAGCTCTCGCACAATTAGTATGGGTCATGTCGTGAACGCATTACAAACTACATATATAGTACCAGCCAAGTGTCAAGCCAAGCTTGATATTGCGCCCTTTTGGTGTAGCTGATTCAGCGGCTGGTCTGCTCCTAACAGGTGAGTCATGAGAGGCATTCCCACATACAATAGGGAATGCACAATAACTGGGTGCTGTCATGAACGTTCCATTTGGCGCCTGTTACCAGTGCCTTAGTTTCCTTTTCCAGATGAACTACTTCTCACGTCATACTTATTGTTCTCTGTTGCATTGTATCTCGTCCTTTTTTCTTTAGCACAATAGCTCCTTATTGTCTGTCGTCGCTATTGTTCCATTCCCATTGTTCGCCCGTGTCCATAGTTACCTATTGTCCCCAGGTTCTCATTGTCCTCTATACGTATATAAGGACCTGTACTTCGCTGCCTGGAGACCTCAGTTTTGACCTCTTGCCTCCAGGTAAGCCTTGCTGTATTTCGCTCGTAGACACCTACTTACTCAATACATCTTGTCTCCAGCCCTGACCATTGAGCCTTGCTCCACTCTTGCTGCACAAGTGCTCATTGATGCCCTTGCTCGTCTTGTAAGTCTCCCTGGTCTCTACTCGATGGCCAGTTATAACAGTATGTAGCGACTATCGGCTTGACGACAAGCTGCCATATCTGGTCACCTTGGTCTCCTGTATACGTCATGACGTACATTGTCTCCGAGTTGACAGTAGCACGCACTGCCCATAACTTAATCGCCTGCAGTACATTTGGTGTAAGAAGGTAGTGCGGTGAGCGACAGTCCAGATCTCAGCAGTCTTGCACGGCATCAGGAAGGTTGCCCTCCTGGAATTTCTTCCAATCCGTACTCAACATGGTGTGGACCCAAGCTCCATACGTGCGGTGAAAATACATCCCCCTATAACACACCTATGTGACATCTGTGCAGGTGACCATAACAATGCAAAGTGTTTACATTACCGAAAGTTTCCAGCGTTTTTGTCATGGTCTTGATCTGTTTTTGCACGATTGGTGCATCGTAGTCTACGGTGGGAAGTGTCCGGATCAATGAATGCAGACTGAACTGTTCTTGGAGGTATGTAGGTGTGAATGTGATGCAGAATGTGGAAACAGGGGCACCGAATTTTTGGCATATGTCCTCTGCTTCAAAATACTGTGTGATGGCCATTGTGTCGCCTTGCCGTTGGTCGCTAACTGACTGTAATTGGTCCACTTCCTACGTGTTATCGACAGGCATCCGTGCTCGAACGTAGGTTTGTTCTGTCCAAACATCCCAGGCATTGAAATACTCATTGTAGTACCGCATCTTTGGAGAGGTCATGTTCCAGACTGCTCTCTGGGACCTGCGAGGGATGGGGATGCGATAATCAAGCATCTTCCACTTCATTGGCACGTCCGGGAAAGCAAGCCACATAGGAATCCAGATATACACAAGGGCTTGTGGTTCAGGGAGGTTGTCAGGGTTGTGGTGTTCGAGCTGTTGCTGTCGACAACGTCGAGTGTCTGGTGGATCACAGTGGGGATGAGGATGATAAGTTTTTGAGCGTAGGATGAACTGGTCGCGCAGTTCTCCAGGATGTTGGAATGGACCGGCAGGGGGGTCTCCATCCTCCACCACGGTGAACATGTTGGGCTGAACATGCCATTCCCCGTTCCGCCAGAAGTTGTAAACATTTGGGAACTGGCATGGAGGTTTGGACAGGCGAGCTCGATTCCGATCTGTGCCTTGCAGGGTGTATGACTTGAGCCAGTCAAGACAATCGCACCACTTTCCCTCATACTCCTTGTTCTTCCATGCAAATAAAACAGGGATATTCGCCTTTTCTAACATCAAGGCGAGCATTGGCCACATGCATGCATCAAAGTCGAAGAATGCGCCAATGCGTAGATCCATCAAAAAGTCTGTAATGATGGAGTTGTTCAGGGCATTGACCCAGGACTGAGGGACGTTGTGGTTGATGAAGAAGGAGAACCATGCGGGAAGTTGTTCTGAGGGACTTGACCATGGAGCCCACAATGCCACCGCCAGTGAACATCATGCTGCAAGCACCATTAATGCCTCTTGTGAATGCTCAATGGCTGAATGCGCATGCTCCTTGTACTTGTAGAGCCGACGGTAACCGCATTCTTCTGGTGTCTTTCAGAATGGAGACACATTGACCTCCTGCACAAGTCTGCCATTTTCCAGAGATATCAGGAGGTTGGCGACATGTCCCAAGCCTTTCTTGAGCAGAACCCAGGAATCCCGGGCTTCCGCCGTCATTCCCCAGCCTTTGGCAAATTGGTGGGGTGTAAGGATGTTGTCACTGGGAAATAGGCAGGCCAATAGAGGGTCTGTTGGGGTAGGATTGTGGAGGAGGAATGCAGCTTCTGGGAGCTCTCGGAAGGAGTATTGCGGCTTAAGGAGCTTGCGATACCACTTATTCTCGATGATATTGGGGTCTGGGCCCATCGGTACAGAGACTTCAGGACCGAGGTTCACGACAGTGTAGACTTTCAGGTGCCTGTCACAAAACACCTGTAATGATCGTTTTCTGGAGATTTTTTAGCACCGTGTGCAAACATTTGACCGTCCGATACAACATACCAGTCTAACGAGGACATCGCAAATAATTCTATGGAGTATGACAATGGCTTAACCTATGTTAAAGAGTTTTCCCATACATTGATGAGCAATAATCACTACAACATTGATCAACAATCTTAAACTTACAGATGGAGCACAATCGAGCACTCTGACTGTGCAAGTTCATATGGGGGAGGGTGGATTATTGGATGATAGCTGAACTCAGAGACTCAGGGCAGTATGGTATGAAATTTGGTGATAGGGTAGGGAGGAGATGGGCTCTATAGAACGTATAATGTTCTGTAGGCTCGGGTTGTTTGGTTTATGTTGCAGGATGGAGTTGTTATAATTGCAGGAGTCGAGGTGCCTTTGGTGAATATTGTGTTACCAATGTGATGTCACTGTGCAATCACGTGTTTTACACGCTGAGGCGTGATGGCCAGATTTTATGTGTGAATCACACATATACTAATACATTGTCATGCTAGTTTATAAATGTCACTCCAATCACACTGCGTAAAGCGCCAGATTACGAGTTTTGAGAATCAGCGCAGGATCCAGAGATTCCCAATGGGTTCCTTGTGAATCCTAGCCAGATTCCTTGGGTTCAGGAAATTTAAAGTTAATGACTACTTTCCCTATACATTCTGGGCAGATTCCCACTGAGATACCCAAGACATTCCACACCTCCCACAATCTAGAGGCTACAGTGATATCAATTCTGGGGGCTATTCGGAAATTCAATAATATTACCCTGGGTGCTCATATATCCAGTTCAAATATTTGTCCCTCAATTGACTCATATTTGCTGCTCTAGGCTGGGAGCCACACTCTCGAGCAACAAGGAGAGTTAAAGCCAGTATATTACCCATATATGTACAAGTATATTGATTTACACTACACCGAGAACCCACAGCAGAAAAGGGAATCTTACCTGCAGAGTCCCCAGGAAGATGCACCCAGGCAGCGTATTTGGGGTTGAACATTGAAGAACAGCGGGGATTTGTGATGAAGGAGGCCTGTATTGTCATCAGGCAATGCTGAGAGGCTAGGTGCTTGGTATACGTACCTTTGCTATGTGCATATACCCATCAGACACCTATTCAGTACCCTCGTAAGCGATATAAGCACTCCGGATTGACATTACAACTGACCGATGGCTGCATATACTGCTCAATATTGCTGAAAAATGTGTCTGAAGCTACGTTAGCAGGTCCATCGCGGAAGATGACAGCGAGTGTACCAGATGTGCTCTAATGCACATTGCCAATGATCCGTGCGCCTGCTGCCGGCTACCTAAAGGGACATCATAGGTAGGACAGATCATGCGAGTGGCTCCGTGGTTCCATCTTGATGTTTACATCCTCCTCATCCTTGGGCTGGGTACACAGAGAATGTCGAGATGAAGAAGTGGCCCAGGGGCTTAGGTGCAGGGACATCTTTAGATAAGAACAGCGGTGGCAGTGAGTGTGTCGGGCACACTATAGAACATATAATGTTCTATAGGTGGAAGCCGGGATGGATGGGCGACGGTGATGGCGATAAAGGAAGTGGGTGGAAGGCCCAGGATTTGCATCATCACGGTCACATGCGCGGATGTCACTTCTCTTATTCTCGGTGTAACGTCAGGTGTTTGGCGCACGGTGATTACAATTCGAAAATGGTCAATGTATTTGAGGATATGCTAGCGACGTCTCGCCCGCTATGCGGGCAAAGCTTTCAGGACCATTTTCATCAATGTCCCCCTATAACAATTGTATAGAAGGAGGCCAGGTCAGTCTTTAGGCGCGGGGAGCGGGGGCCGAATGCAGATATCACTGTGAGCACTTATATGATACTGCCACAGTGCCTTCAGCCTGGGACTTGGACTTCATCCTGCCACCTTCGTCTCCTCATTCTCGCTCTCCTTTTTACCATTCCCAATTGTCGTGCCTCAGCACTGCCAGCAGGCCGTTATACGTCCTACAGTGCGCATTATGTTTGTCTATGTCTCATCTTCACTTATTCCAGTTTTGACATCCCTTTCAGTCCAGCAGAACATCAACCGCATTCCCATAGTACTACAACCCACTACTCGCAGATGTCATCTCCCGACTGTAATTCATTTCCTGTTTTATAGGTGCACAGATAATAATATTCTCTAGGTCACATCAACACCGGTATTATGGCGGAGAGGGAACCCCATCACTGCTCCTTCTGCCTCTTGCGAATCCACCAGTGACCAAAGTCATGAGGAGGCCCCCTCTCACAACATACTCCATCGCATCGCATACATCAACAATACGCTCATGCTCAACAACTTCAAGCAAGCTGCTGTTCATCAGTTGAGGGAAAGATGGGCCCATCACGAACATCTTGGAAAGTCTGGTGAGGCGGTCGTGCTCCCTCCCAATCTCGACTGCAGAAGATATCCTGCTGGTATATGTTACAACTGGCCGTCGAGTAAGGACCAGGGTGTTAGCTGCAGTGCGCCTGAGAGCGGTCACAATGGCCTAAGTCGAGCTCTAAGAAGTCTTTCATTAACAGGAAACTAAAGTACTCACCTAAGTCGAGCTCTAAGAAGTCTAAGGACAACAGAGCTCGACAGAGGCGAGGTGACAGCGCACTGAGCACGTGCTAGGTAGCTTACATGATCCTACGAGAACTGGCGCCATTCTGGCGCCGAAAGGACGAGAAATGCCTAAGGTAGAGCCCACTCTAGAGAGGGGATCAGATCTACACTAAACCGAGTCATTGAGTAAGAGTATGGTATATCTCTATGAGAACACAGAATCTAGTGATGTGGGAAATACCAGAGGGTAGGGTACAGTATGTAGTATGTATGGTACAAAGCGGGACTTGGCGGGGTCAAAGGAGCGCACACTACAGCGCCGACTTCAACACTCCCCCCTGACTAGTCAAGTCCCCAATCCAAGCATCTTCACCATCTCAAGCACCTTTGGCCTGGGCAGTGACTTGGTGAGGATGTCAGCTGGCATGTGTGAGGTGTGCAGATGGACCACCTCAATGCGACCCTTGGCCACCTCATCTTGCAGCCAGTGGAAGCGCAGACCAAGGTGCTTCATCTGCCCATGGTGCTCAGGGTTCTTCGCCACAGACAGTGCAGACAGGTTGTCAATGCGAAGCTTGGAGGCACAGGAAACATCAAACCCAAACTCTTGTTGAAGTCGGTGCTGTAGCGCGCGCTCCTTTAACCGCGCCAAGTCCTGCTTTGTACCATACATACTACATACTGTACCCTACCCTCTGGTAGTTTCCACATCGCTAGATTCTGTGTTCTCATAGAGATATACCATACTCTTACTCAATGACTCGGGTTAGTGTAGATCTGATCCCCTCTCTAGAGTGGGCTCTACCTTAGGCATTTCTCGTCCTTTCGGCGCCAGAATGGCGCCAGTTCTCGTAGGATCATGTAAGCTACCTAGCACGTGCTCAGTGCGCTGTCACCTTGCCTCTGTCGAGCTCTGTTGTCCTTAGACTTCTTAGAGCTCGACTTAGGTGAGTACTTTAGTTCCCTGTTAATGATAGACTTCTTAGAGCTCGACTTAGGCCATTGTGACTGCTCTGAGGCGCACTGCTTCCAACAGCGTCTGCGTCAGAGGGCGCTCCAGGGACGTCCACATTGTCGAGGGGCAGGCCAAAGACGTTGATGAAGGGCGAGTTGCCTGAGAAGCACTGTTCGTCAAACACAGCATGCAACGAGATGATGATCTTCTTCGCAGCAGGGTCCCAGAATCGCCAGGCTTTTGTGGCCTCTGGGTAGCCAATAAAGATGCACTTCCTTGTGTGTGGCTGCAGCGCTTTGCGATCCTTCTTGCGAATAAGGACATAGGCCAGGCACCCAAAGACGCGGAAGTAGGACACATCAGGCTTGCGCCCATCGCCCTTCCAAGCGGTGTAGGGGATGCCACCATTGAGCGCAGAGGTGGGCATGCGGTTGCGCGTGTGGACAAAGGTAGAGATGGCATGGCCCCAGAACGAAGCAGGCAGCTTGGCCTGTGCAAGGAGAGCAGTGGCACCCTCACATGTCGTCCTGTTAGCTCGCTCTGCGACACCATTCTGGTGGGGCTCGTCTGGTTCTGTGTGCTGCCTGTGGATGCCGTGTTCTGCACAGTAGTCGATGAACTCCTGGCCCATGTACTCGCCGCCCTTGTCATCCCGTGTGGCCTTGATGCGCAGGCCTAGGCAGTTCTCAGCATATGCCTTGAACGCCTTGAACGCAGCAAAGGCGTCGCTCTTGAGCTTGAGGTAAGCCATGGCCCAGAATCGCGTTGCGTCGTCGACAAAGACCATCCAGTACTGATAGCCCTCAACGGTGCGCACTGGGAGCTTGCCCTTGAGGTTGGTGTGGACCAGGGCCAGACGAACAAACCTCCTGGAGGCTAAGCGGGGGATGGGATGGCGATTGAGCTTGCCAGCAAGGCAGGGCTCGCAAATCGCATCGGGTGCACGCTGGGAACGGATCCTGAGCCCCTGGACGAGCTCCTTGCGAATTGCAGAGCGCAGATCATCTAGGTTGACGTGTGAGCAGCGCTGGTGCCAGAGTGCGAGGTCCTTGCTGCTGGTGGTCGATGCAGAGAGCGCAGTCGTCGATTGGGGGATAGTGCGACCAAGGAGGTAGCCTACGTTGTGCGCATTGACCTGGGCCTCGAAACGAAGCTCCCCCTGGTGGTAGAACAGCACAGAGGATGCGCGCAACTCGACAGTGTAGCCCTTCTCATGCGTGAGGTGGAAAACGGACAGCAGGTTGCTGGCAAGGGCAGGGACATGCAGGACGTCATGGAGCACCACAGCAGGTGGTAAAACGCCGCCCCTCTCCTCAGGCTGGAAGACCACAGACCCTAAACCCGCCGAGTAGACGATGTGCGAGTTGGCGAGTCGAATGGGGATGGTGTGGGGCAAGTAGGAGCGAAACCAGTGGCGGTGGGGCGTTATGTGTGCAGAAGCACCTGTGTCGGTGTTCCAGTTAGCAGCAGCGGGGGTGGAGAGCCAGGACGAGCGATCTGAGGCAGAGAGGAGGGCAGAGGCGCAACCGGCACTCACAGCAGACTGCTGGAGTTCAACCTGCGACCCAAAGGCGGCAAAGGACATGTGAGGGGCCTCGAAGGCGTCCTTGTGGTGCTCTGAACAATGGGGGTGATGCTGAATGCGCTGGGAGGCCCTGCACTTTGCCTGTGCGCTGGCATCGTGCTTAGCGAAGCACTGGGCCTCTGAATGGTTGAGGCAACCGCAGAATGTGCAGGAGAGCATGGAGGCAAAGTGGAAGAGTCCAGGGGTCGACGATGATGCACCAGGTAGGTCTTTGTTGTGATTGGAGGTGTTGGAGTGCGTTGCAGCGGCCAGTGTCGCAGTTGAGGGGTGGTGACGTGGCACACGACGTGTAGGCACAAGGGCGAAGCGAGGGGATGAGAACTGAGTGCCGGGGCGATGAAAGTTGAACAGAGAGTCCCAGAGCCAAGAGTGTGGCAAGCAGAGGGTGCAGGGATAGACTGGGAGCCAGGGAAGGCCGTAGAGCGATTGGACAGGCAGGGATGGACGTCTTGAGGCGGTCAGAGTGCAGGGCTCATAACCTGTTGGCTGCAGTGAGCCTCAGAGCAGTCACAATGGCCTAAGTCGAGCTCTAAGAAGTCTTTCATTAACAGGAAACTAAAGTACTCACCTAAGTCGAGCTCTAAGAAGTCTAAGGACAACAGAGCTCGACAGAGGCGAGGTGACAGTGCACTGAGCACGTGCTAGGTAGCTTACATGATCCTACGAGAACTGGCGCCATTCTGGCGCCGAAAGGACGAGAAATGCCTAAGGTAGAGCCCACTCTAGAGAGGGGATCAGATCTACACTAAACCGAGTCATTGAGTAAGAGTATGGTATATCTCTATGAGAACACAGAATCTAGTGATGTGGGAAATACCAGAGGGTAGGGTACAGTATGTAGTATGTATGGTACAAAGCGGGACTTGGCGCGGTCAAACGAGCGTGCGCTACAGCACCAACTTCAACACAGGGAGACTTACGAGACAAGCAAGGGCGTCGATGAGCACTTGTGCAGCGAGAGTGGAGCAAGGCTCAATGGTCAGGGCTGGAGACAAGATGTATTGAGCGAAGTATCTAACAAGCGAAATACAGCGAGGCTTACCTAGAGACAAGAGGTCAAAACTGAGGTCTCCAGGTAGTGAAGTACAGGTCCTTATGTATGTACAGAGGACAATGGGAAACCGGGACAATAGGTGACTATGGTTATGAGAGAACAATAGGAACATAACAATAGCGACGACGGACAATAACGACCTATTGTGCTAACAAACAAAGAACGAGATACAATGCAACGGAGAACAATGAGTGCGACGTAAAGGGTAGATCGTCCGGAACAGGAAACTAAGATGCTGGGTATAGGTGCCAATGGGCTGTTCATGACAGTACCCCCCTCCTAAGGGTCGTGCCTTCACGACCAAGTCTTCTTGTTGAGGGGACCAGGTGCTTCTCTGTGCGTTGAATGGAATTTCTGCATGAGTTGTGGCATGTTTGCAAGGTCTGCCACGTCTTCCCAACTGTTGTGTTCTGGGCCCCAACCCTTCCAGTGTACAAGGTACTGCAGTTTCTTCCACCGCCCGTACCGCTGTGAGTCCAATATGGCCTCCACTTTGTACTCCTCCTCCCCTTCAATCTCGATTGCGGCTGGTTCAGGTAGGTGTCATCCAGGGAGTGAGCTCTCTTTGTGGGGAGCAACAGGGAAACATGGAACACTGGATGGATTGCAACATCTTTGGGGAGCTTGAGTTCGTAGGCCAAGTTGCCCACCTTCCGTTTGACTTGGTATGGTCCAGCGTACTGATCTACCAGTTTCCTTCACACACCT